>CM037791.1:16815616-16865616 GCA_021229015.1 Solen grandis
CTTCATTGCCCTTTATAAAACAGCAAAATAATTTTTATTGCCCGTAGTCCAAATTTTGATAGTCATAGCAATAAAATCAGGTGACCCCAAGAGCCATGATTTGAACAAATTTGGTAGATGTCCATGAGGCAATTATACACAATAAATATCTAAACTCCAGGCCTAGTGTTTTCTGAGAAGAAGATTTTTCTAGATTTTCCTTTTTAATCCTATGTAAAATCAAGTGACCCCTTGGGCGGGGCCAATTTTGACCCCAGGGCCATGATTTGAACAAACTTGGTAGAGATCTACTAGACAATACCACACACCAAATATCTAAACCCCGGGCCTTGTGGTTTCTGAGAAGATTTTTCTAGTTTTTTTTCCTATATAAGCCTATGTAAAATCAAGTGGAGTCATTTTTGACCCCAGGGCCATGATTTGAACAAACTTGGTAGAGATTCACTAGACAATGCTACACAACAAATATCTAAGTTCCGGGCCTTGTGATTTTTGAGAAGAAGATTTTTCTATTTTTTTCCTATATAAGCCTATGTAAAAGCAATTGACCCCTGGGGCGAGGTCAATTTTGACCCCAGGGCCATGATTTGTACAATTTTGGTAGAGGTTCACTAGACAATGCTACATACCAAATATCTAAGCTCTAGGCCTTGCAGTTTTGCAGAAGAAGATTTTCAAAGTTTGAATTTTTAAAATCTATTTTTAGCTCCTGTGACCTACTTTTTCAACCAATCAAAATAATTTGAACAACTTTGATAGAGGGCATCATAAGGATGATTCCTGTGAAGTTTGGTCAAAATCCATTCACCGGTTTAGGAGGAGATGTTGTTTAAAAGAAATTGTTGATGCCAGACACACGCACGGACGGACGCACGGACGACGGGCGCCGGACAAAAGGCAATCACATTAGCTCACCATGAGCACGTTGTGCTCAGGTGAGATAAAAAAGCAAGATTATAAGAAGTTGTCAGAAGACAACAAAGCTAAACAGTTGCTGAAATAAAAACAGCCAATACCCTTTTCAGTTCCTTCTTTTCCTAGAGAATAGAAGTTGATTTTCCAACTGAACTATTTCGTCTCGACTGAATGTTGGAAGCTCCTGTGCGTATTTATATGCAAGTACACACACACACACACACACACACACACACACATTATAAAATTGAAGAAACTGCCCAAACTATAAATTTTCAAACTTCTATATTTTACTTTCACATCTTCAAGGTAAAAAAAAATCGACTTTGGAAAATATCATTTTTTCCACAACCTAGCGCAAACCAGGTTTTTTTTTTTTTTTGGTTTTTTTTGCAAATTCTAAGTAACTGTGACAAATATTTATGCATTTTGCACGAAAGCAAACATGACCATCATTTTATTCGGAAATGCATGTGGACCAAACACTATTTAAATATGTCGACCCATTCGAGCGGACAAGGGGCCATAAATTTGTCAAAAATTTACGGATTTTGCCCAATGTCGAACTTGACTTTCATTTTTCTTCTTCTTTTTTATTTCTTTTCTTTTCCCCAATCCAGTTACTCTCCGAGAAATTGCATGGTCTCTAATAAAATTAATCCTTTGTCACTAGAATGGTATGAGAGTACGAAGCCTTGCAGTCCTCGTGAATTCCGGAAAATTATCTTAAAATAAGCATAGTGCTCAAACAATAGATTGTTTTACAGGACGTTCAGTATAAGTACTTCCTATTGTTTAATATGTTGTTTGACTAGTCTTATCTTGTTTCCGGCCTTACAGTCATGCCAGACATTGAAGTATACGAGAGTTTGGTGGAGGTCCAAAAGGGTAACAGCGTCACCTTAATGTGCCGGGTAACAGCCAATCCCACGCCAAAACTGATATGGACTAAAAGAGACAGCTTTGACAGGATTCGAAGTGATCAAGAGTAAGTTTTGGCACACTTGCGCTGTAACAATAGTATAGGAAGATCCATGGCCCCTAATGTTCTACTAACACAGTCACACTATCATAAGAATATCAGTTACACAAAATGGTTTGACAAACGCGCTGTCACACTGTTATGAAAACTGTTAATCTCACAATGGTTAGACACACTTACATAATCACAATATGATAAGGACATGTAATGGTTAGTCACAATTTTATAAGATGATCAGTTACACTCACAATGGTTATACAAAATTACATGATCACAATATTGTTTATGATCTTATGTTGCAGGTACACTGTAAAGGAAGACGTAGAGTTGTTGAAATCCCATTTGACCCAGTACATATTGCTTACCATCAATAAAGCTGTGTATAACGAAGATTTTTCATGCAGGCTGCTCAGCTTTGGCTTGGAATATACACGGAATGTGACAGTCATTGTGAGAGACATACACTAATATAGTAATCTGATGGTATATATTAAAATGCCCATGCGTTTTGCCAACCTTATTCTGTGATAAACAATATTGGATATAGATATTGGTGCTGTGTGTTTGTGTGACTTGGAAAATAGAGAGAAAGAGAGAGTGGGGTAACTGAGAGAGGCCAAAGATGAGAACTGAGAGAGAGACCGAGAGAGAGAGATCAAGAGATAGTTTGGTGGAGGTATTGAGAGAAAATGAGAGGGGATTTATCATGAATTATGTTCTTATAAAAATAATGTTAATAACTAATACAGGCAGCAGTTTGTTTATTGTAGTGTCATCCCTATTATTCCTGATAAAAGTACAATTGTCTTCTGAAACTTTCAGAATATAGTGACCCTCTCCTTCATTATATTGGGCCCTCACCTTCATTATATTGGGCCCTCTCCTTCATTATATTGGGCCTTGGGCCCTCTCCTTCATTATATTGGGCCTTGGGCCCTCTCCTTCATTATATTGGGCCTTGGGCCCTCTCCCTCATTATATTGGGCCTTGGGCCCTCTCCTTCATTATATTGGGCCCTCTCCTTCATTATAATGGGCTCTGGGTCCTCTCCTTCATTATATTGGGCCCCCTCTTTCATTATATTGGGCCCTCTCCTTCATTATATTGGGCCCCCTCTTTCATTATATTGGGCCCTCTCCTTCATTATATTGGGCCTTGGGCCCTCTCCTTCATTATATTGGGCCCTCTCCTTCATTATATTGGGCCCTCTCCTTCATTATATTGGACCCTCTCCTTCATTATATTGGGCCCTCTCCTTCATTATAATGGGTTCTGTTTACTTATTATATCATCCCGGGTCATATTAATCATCCTGTCTATCCGTCTGTCTGTCACTCTTTTTCTGTCAAATTTCTTTCCACAGGTGACATGTGATCCAAGGACTACTTCCTGTTTAATATTCAGGACTTTATTTTCTTTACTACTATGGGCCCTTTTCCTTATAAGATTAGGGGTGACACTGCAAAAGCCCTGGTCACTGCAGCTGATGTGTATAATACTACTTCAAACTTTAAAACAATAACAGTTATTTTAATAACAGGGATGGTAGGCAGAAGGCATTTTTTTTTTGTTGGAAGACAACAACAACAACAACAAAAACAAGGGCTATCACTGATGTGATGAGTAATTCCTTACATTTCCTTGCTTCAGAGATCTGTCACTTTTATGGAGAAACCATCCCTGCTTATTTTTTTTATCTACATGGAAAATTGTTAAAATAATGTTCATTTTCCTTGTCAATGTTAGTTTACACATTTTATATATGATTGTGGCCAATGAATGTCTTGTGTCTTGTGTCAGACGACCATGTCAACATTTGCCTTAAAATAGCATCTCCTCCTAAACTACTGGGCCAATTTTCATAATAAGTACAAGAATGTTCCCTGCAGGGTGGTCCTCTTCCTAAGTTGTTCAGATTTAAATTCCATGCCGAAATATGATTGCCATGGCAACTAAAAGGGGAAAAGTTTGTGAAAACTTTAAAAATATTATCAAAAAGTACTGACTGAATTTTAAAATATTTCTGCACGGATGTCCCTCTTTACCAAGATTGTAAAGAACTATTTTGATCCATTGAGAAAATATGGCGGCCAGGTGTGGAGCCAGTATTCATTATACATATGTTGGAAAAATTTGAAAAATCTTTTTGTCTGAAAGTTCTCATTGGATTTCAAAGTTTCTTGGGTGACTTGCTACCAAGATTGTAAAAATTAATAAGATCCATCAAAAAACATGGCCGCCGTAGGGCAGAGCCCATTTTTCCTATATGTCTAAAAGTAATGGCTGGATTTAAGAGTTTTTTTAGCACAGATGTTCCTTGGGTCAAGGATATTAAATGTTAGAATTTATTTGGATCTGTTGAAAAATATGGTTGTCAGGGGGCAGAGCTCATTTTCCATAATATCATTAGATAGTTGCTGTTTCTTTTCCTCCAACTAATACCTGGTTCTCAGGTGAGCAATCCTAAGGCCATCATGGCCCTCTTGTTATTTATAAATGAAGTCAACCATGGGAAAATTACACTTGGAATATTTGTACAGTATAAAATTACATGCACAATTTCTTTAAATATATTTAATAAAGCGTGTTGAATTAATTGTTATAAGAATGTTTGTTTACTGGGTTTAACATTCTACTGACAGTATTTCAGTCATTTGGAGATTATGTCTACTTGAGACAGATATAGTGCTGCCACACTGCAGTATCATGCCAAAGACATGTGGAGCGATACCACACCCTGTCACATACGCCCGACACAAGACTAACAACTTGTTAGGTCTGATATGAATGAAGAAAGTTACATGGCATTAAATTACTGCTGACCTTATATTAGTGGTCACCTCTATTAAGCAGTCAACTTGCATTTAGTGGTCAGTTTAAATATTACCAAACAATAGCATTTTTATTATGTTTAACCTTCATTCAGTGGTCACCTCTTTTATGTGGTCACTTTCTCTTGTTGCCTTGACTGATCAGTTATGACAGGTTTGACTGTATTTTTATAATGATAAAGAATGTTTAGTGAAATCATGAACAAAAGTTGAATTGATATTCATTATATGAATAAAAAAATAAAAGTTTGGATCAGAATTGTTTTGTTTTGTGTGTGTGTTTTTTTTGTTGTTGTTTTTTTTTTTGTCACCTACTGTAAGCAGAGGTCGCACATAGGGATCACTTTTCCGTCATCTGTCCTTCCGTCTGTCCTTCCGTCTGTCTTTCCGTCACACTTTTTCCATCACGCTTAAGCAGGTGACACATGTGTTCCAGAGAACACTCTTGTTTTTTAAATGTGCATATTTAAATAAGAAGTATTTATATGAAATATTTTTAAATATATACACACAAAAATGATTTATACCTTGTGAAGTCAATGTTAACTTTAGCACCATCAATAGTCTACTGATATTTACCAGATAGATTATTTTACAGCATTCTCATGCAATTTGATCTTCCACTTTACAAAGATCAGACAACATTGTAGCTCAGATTCTACAAGTCTGTATGGCAAAGAAGTATTCAATGTTTCACATACAATTTTGGGTAGTACAACTCTAATGGGCACTTTCCTAGACCTTAATAATTCATACCGTAAACTTGTGTATTGTGCGCATTTCTATGACTTCAATTTCGATTTCCGAGAAGGGGTGCGCACAATACATGAGAATTTAGTTTTTCCTTAGTGTTTCCAAACTTTACCCCACCCAATAGGAAGCCATATTGGCGATCGGCGAAGTCTATATGATTTGTATTCATATTTTAAATCAGTTTTAAAGCTCTATCGTATATACTTGCCAGAAAATTTTTTCTGTTTGTGATTTCTTCAATATAATTGGGAAAGAAATGCTTACGAAACCATTGTTCTCATTTGTTTATATATCGCTGTCAGCCCAGTGCTCCAGCTAGGCCAAAATGGCAGGGTGTCACGCCCTGCCGCCTTTGATATACGCCCTGTTGCCTTTGATCTCCGCCCTGCCCCTTTTAGACATTGCCCTGCTTTGCCTTTGTCGGTAAAAGTTTCACCCCATACTGTTTTCCCCATGCTGTTTTCCCCATGCCTCAACTCTCGGCATCCTTTGATTTTGCTGACAAACCTTACTACACCGTGCGATTGACTTTGACTTTTCCAATATTTTTACATCGATAAAACTGCGGTTGCTTTCCCGCTTACTGTAGAAAACAAATGGCACTGTGTATGCCAATCAGAACGTAGCTCTGCCCCTTGGCTTCATGTGGTTATTGATGTTTGCTTAGTTCTCAGTTAACTTTCGTGATGGAAGTGTCGGCCAAGACAGACTTTAAAAAAATCATTATCCCTATAAAGGGTGTCAGCAGTGCGTTTTGGAGAGGTTTTCAAATGACATTCGCGGATTTTATATAATACCTACATGAAGAAGTACCGTAATTAAAATGGCTAGATGTCGTTAAAAGCCACGCGTTTGTAGACCATGATGACAAGGACAAATATCACGCTCAGTTTGACAGTAACTACGCCACACTGCTTTTGCTGTGTTTTATTAATTCATGAGACAAAATTATTCTTGCTAAAACACCCCGAGTTTAAGTATAGGTTAATGTTTGTTATCGAGGGTTTAACAAATTTAATGTTTGGACTTATATTTTGACCAATGCGATTGCAGTATTTTTTTAAATTTTCGATCGGTTTAACCCGTTAAACCACTTGGTTTAATGGGTAACCTAGTATATACCACCAATCTTTGTGCGCATGTGTGTAGAGATGGACTTGGATAGTAACATCAAAACATAATTCCATACATTAAGTAGGTTAATGTTTGTTATCGAGGGTTTAACAAGTTAAACCCTCGATAACAAACATTAACCTATACAAAGCGATCAAAAATTTTGAAAAATACTGCAATCTCATTGTTCAAGATATAATTCCATACATTAAAAACAAGTTCAACCCTCCATAACAAACATTAACCTATGCAAAGCGATAAAAAAATTTGAAAAATACTGCAATCTTATTGGTCAAAATATAATTCCATACATTAAACAAGAGTGCCAGTGATGCCACAATATACGCCGCCACAAAATATAAAGACCAAGAGGGGTCTTTTAATTATTGCTTTTAACATTTCTGTAAGCATAACCTCATAATGAAGTCTGTAAGACCAATTAATTTAGCTGAACAGAGATAGAACCCTAAAAATGCTTCCAATATGACAGTAGGTCAAATAGCAGTATCAATTTGAATCCTTTTTTCTTTCTCCCCATAACTCTTGCAAAAATCACTGTACCAGAAAATCCTTGCCTTATGCACTTTTACCTGTTTAGAAACTTGAGTTGTGTTTTAAAGAGACCATGTTTAGAAAGGCATAACTATTGCAAATATTGATGAACATCAAAGCCCCTGCTTTGTGCATATCTACCCAGTATAGTAATGACATTGCCCAAGTTTTGAAAAGATTAGGTCAGAAACATACAAGAAATTGCATTCCCAAAGCTGAAATATCAATCAGCTAAAAAGACTAAGTTTCAGGGGACACAATTCTTGCAAAAATTAATGTACCGGAAAATCACCACTTCATGCACATCTACCCATTATAGTAATGATATTGACCAAGTTTTGAAAAGATTCATTCAGAAATGTAGGAGGAGTTGCGTTCACAAGGCTGCAATATCAATCAGCTACAGAGACTAAGTTTCAAGGTACACAAATCTTGTAAAAATCAATGAACCATAAAATCCCACTTCATGCACATCTACCCATTAAAGTAATGACATTGACCAAGTTTTAAAAGATTCATTCAGAAATGTAGGAGGAGTTCTTCACAAGGCTGCAATATCATTCAACTACAGAGACTAAGTTTCAAGGGACACAAACCTTGTAAAAATTAATGAACCATAAAATCACCACTTCATGCACATCTACCCATTATAGTAATGATATTGACCAAGTTTTGAAAAGATTCATTCAGAAATGTAGGAGGAGTTGCATTCACAAGGCTGCAATATCATTCAACTACAGAGACTAAGTTTCAAAGGGACACAAATCATGTAAAAATCAATGAACCAGAAAATCACCACTTCATGCACATCTACCCATTATAGTAATGATATTGACCAAGTTTTGAAAAGATTCATTCAGAAATGTAGGAGGAGTTGCTTCACAAGGCTGCAATATCATTCAGCTACAGAGACTAAGTTTCAAAGGGACACAAATCTTGTAAAAATCAATGAACCGGAAAATCGCCACTTCATGCACATCTACCCATTATAGTAATGACATTGACCAAGTTTTGAAAAGATTCATTCAGAAACGTAGGAGGAGTTGCGTTCACAAGATATGGACGTACGAACGTACGGACGTACGTACGTACGTACGGACGGACGGACGGACGGACGGAGAAGATGACGCCAATATACGACCGCCTCCGGCGGCGTATAAAAACTGCAATGTGTCAACACCGGTCTGAATGAAGCTACTGACGTTACAGTCTCTATTTATAGACTGATAAAACTGTGCACTTGATTCCTCTCGCTAAGGAGGTGTGGTTTATATTCGTCAACCGAAGCGACGTTCTATTTGACAAGTGATAAGGTCGAATGGAATATCGTTTTTTTGTTGAAGCGTAAAGTGAAGAAAAGTCAAGAGTCAATTGCACGGCGTAGTATTAAATCAGTGACTTTAAAACCAATACTTGCAAACTGTTACTTCAGATACAGTATGTACTCAGAACTTAACCCTTTCTCTCATAGAGGAAACCATGAAAAGACCTATGCGAACAACATAAGACCAGATCCGCCTGCGAGTAACTCGCAGGCTGATCAGGTTTTATGCTGTTCGCTGCTCCTCAGTGGTCTGGAAATTAGGATTTTGTAATTAAATTTGGTATGGTTTAACTGTGGTTTTCTGCAGATCAGGCTTTATGTGGTACCTATTGAGTGCGTCAAAATGAGTCTATATGAGGGAAAGGGATAAAGCTTGTGAAATCTATGATACATATCAAAAACAATAAAATATGAATGCTTTTTTCATTATTTGTACTATTTGATCATTTGATTAAAAATATTACTGTAGCAATGCAGATCAAATACAAAGACAGACAATCTATAACCAAAAACATCTACTCTGTCTAAAATCATAAGACACAAAATGTGTTGATGAATAAAAAATCATTGTTGACAATCATTGCGGTCTTCGTCAACGATTCACAAACAATTCACCAACAGACTGATAAATCAGTCCAACACCATCAAATAAAGACACTTTTGACCAAAATTTGAGTTTGAGCATAAAAATATACTTCAGTATAGCACATATTTTCAGAGACACAGACTAATTCTAGTTGCAAATATGCAGATTAAACAAAATCTGATAAATGGTTAAGGAGGTAGAACTTTATTCTCAGGAAAAAAAAAAAAAAAAATAGCACTGTGTTTTGCAAAAAGTTTTCAATGTAACTGGTTCCAAGCTCTTAGTTGTGTTCCAGTTTGCCAATTTTTCATCCATGCAGTCAATAAATCCATCTTATTTTTCTCTACCTCACGGTAGACATATATATATATATATATATTAATATTCAATAAGTGATGTGTTCTGGTTCCCCAGAGTTTTGTCAACATATTTGGGTGTTCATTTGGTTCCCCGTCTCTCTGTAGATTCAACAGACTTGTGTCATAATGCCAGTTTAGGCAAAAATTGCATTCTGGCTCCACAGGCCTCATGCATCACTTTGGAAACTCATTTGGTTCCCTGTCTCTCAGTAACATACACACTATCATCATGATACTGGTTCCTAACAGGAAATCCTGTGTTCTGGTTCCCCAGTCCTCAGTCCTCACTGTCGGATATGCTGATGGTGTTTGTGTAGTCCACCTCTGCTCCTTCAGCGTCGTCATCACTGTCAATATCATCCTGATGACTCCTCCTGTAGCTGCAAAAACAGAGTGACCTCCCTTACATCATCACGGATAAATATTAGTAAAAGATATAAACATGGCACTTTACAGTGGGTGCCATTTTACAGTATATACTCTAGAATTATAAATTTCAAAGAAGACTAACTTTTATCTATTTTGTGGTTGTCTGACCCATTAATACAAAACCTATCCAATTGCTTAAGAAATGAAGATGCATAAGTTATAATGGGCAAATATCAGTCAAATTAAACTTTACTGAGAGATAATGGCTGTAAATATTATCATAAAGTTGCAATGATTAAGAAATGAAGATGCTAGAGTGTACAAAAAGTGAAATCTAGCATTTTTATCATTCAAGGGCCATAACTTCAAACCTTATGGGCAGACATCAGCCATAATTGATCTTAGCTGAATGATTATAACTATGAAAATTGTCATAAAGTTAAAGAAAAAAGCTGACAAAATGAAGATTCTAGAGTGTACACAAGAAAAAGCTGACAAACGGATATCCGAATGTTCAGACTACAGACACTGACTGACCGTGCAGTGCTCAGGTCAGCTAAGAAAAGTTGATTCTACTGGGATTCAAACCCAACAACCCTCAGTTACAAGGCATTTTAGCACTAAAGTTTCAGAAACTCAAAGTAAAGGTCTTAAGTTTACATCAGGCCCATGTTTCATGAAAAATATCAAATTAACATTTTCATGATCTCAGAAACTTTGAATTCTGGAACTACTATAACATAGAGAATAGAAATGTTGCATTTATGTATGACATTTAGCATGTTCTTAAAAAAAAGCATTTAATTTTTTTTTCAGAATCTAAAACAATGAAAGGTTGGATGAGAACCATTCATAATACAATGACATACTGCATGACCCAGTTAAATATCACCTTTAATTGAAGGTTATACAGTATGCTGTACACTTGTCACCAGATGTTTCAACATTTTATTATATAGGGTACCTCATGTCCACTCCTTCTGGACTGTAGGACTCCATCTTGATATGAAGCCTCTGGAGTAGCTTCTCTGCTGCCAGTTTTGCTTGTAGTTCCTGCCAGGAAGAGAATTATGTTTGTTTGTTGAGTTTAATATCCCACCTACAATATTTCAGTCATTTGGAGACAATGTCTACTTGAGACAAATACAGCGCTGCCACACTGCAGTATCACGCCGTAGACATGTGGCATGATACCATACCCAGTCACTTTATCCTGACACCGGGCCAACCAGTCCTGGAACTACCCTTATATGCTGAACGCCAAGCAAGGGAGCTGGACCAGTACCATTTTTCACAACTTTGGTATGTCGCTGCCAGGGATTAAACCCATGACCTCCTGATTCTGGGGTGGATGCTCTAACCCACTCAACCACCAGAACTGGTTGAAGAGATTTAAATAATCAGAATAGCAAGATGCTCTACAAAATGTGTCACCTGCTGAAGCGTGACAGAAAAAGTGTGACAGACAGACGATGGAAAAGTGATCCCAATGTGTCACCTCCGCTTTTGGCAGG
Organism: Solen grandis; assembly: GCA_021229015.1. NCBI lineage: Eukaryota > Metazoa > Mollusca > Bivalvia > Adapedonta > Solenidae > Solen > Solen grandis. The sequence goes on from CM037791.1 coordinate 16,826,915, forward strand.
TGAAACAATAATATCAATATCTTTTTAGGATTATCCATCTATCACTGAATTATAATAATGGTCCTCCAAATGCTTAAAAATACTTCAGTGCAGATGCAAGCATCCATTGATTTTGGTGTTATAAGTTATTTTGCTTTACATCTACAAATGCTTGCATTTACTATAAAATTCCCACGATCACTTGATGGGCCAGGATCACAATTTAATGATGAATGGATTACTTCAAGAATTATTTACTTCATTATCCTCTATATCTGATACAATTTTTTGTCATATATATATACATGTACACACAATAAAACCTCAAAATGCAACAAACTCAATAATACTGGCTAAAGACATGTCTCGTCTAGTTTGGCGTAACGATTTGCAAAATGACTTTCGCTCCGGTTTTATTTGTAAATTACCTGATCTTCATCATATTGTGTCCAATTGCATGGACAGGTGCCCGGCATCTGTTAATAGTGTTGTAAACAGCTTTACAGAAACTATAAGAGCTGTTGCAGATCCCCTCTTTTCAAAAGAATATGTTCAAAAGCCATGTACTACATTTAATTTAAATACTGTTTCTGAAAATAAGGAATGGTTTGACCACAATTGTATTAGTGCAAAATTTAAGTACGATGAATATGTTTGTATTTTTAAATGTCTTTGGACACAACTGAGTAGGCAAAATCTGAATGAATGTAAGAGAGAATTTATAAGCATCATACGTATAAAAAAGCGTAAGTATGATAAAAAAAGTTTAAAAAATGTAAGCCAAGAGATTTTTGAAGATTTTTTTAAGAAAAAGAAATCTAATTCTGACAATTTGTTAAATGCTTATGACTTTTTTCAGTATTTCTCTAATCTGGAAAACGACATTTTCGAGACTGTTAATGTGGAATCCAAAGATTTTTGTGGTAAGTATGACTTTACTAAGTACAATGATGAACTAGATTATCCCATGACGCAGGAGGAAATAAAATGTATATAATGCAGTCAAAAAATTAAAAAAGAATAAAGCGTATGTTATTGACTGTCTCCTAAATGAATATTTTATTTCAAGTATTGATATTATCTGTCCATATGTGTGTGATATTTTTAACATGATTCTGGAATCAGGCCATTTTCCAGATAAATGGAAAGAAGGAATTACATTACCCTTGCATAAAAAGGGAGATAAACATGATGCCAACAATTATCGGGGAATTTCACTGTTAAGTTGTTTCACAAAACTTTTTATTACGTTATTGAATAATAGGTTGACGCATTTCTGTAACACCTTTGATATAATTCCTGATGCACAGTTTGGTTTTAGGAAAGGTTGTTCAACGGTTGACGCAATATTTTCTTTGCATTCAATTGTAAATTATTTTTGAAACGAACGCCTATACATAGCATTTTTGGACCTACGGAAGTTTTTTGATGGTATTTACAGGAATGGTTTATTTTATAAATTATATAAAGAAGGAATTAAGGGATGGGTTTTGCGTGTTATAAAGAGTATGTATGAATCTGTAAGATCTTGTGTAAAGTATGGTAATACCTTATCAGACTTTTATGACTGTTTTGTTGGCTTAAAGCAGGGGGAAACAATGTCTACCATTTGAGTGTCTTTGTTTTTAGCAGATTTGGAAAATTATTTTCAGGCCAATGGAGGGAAGGGCTTACAGGTCGAAGACATGATTTTCTCCACACTTTTATTCGCTGATGATATGGTAATTTTTGGGAAGACACCTGGTGAATTACAAACAAATTTAGACTTATTTTATTAATATTGTTGCAAATGGGGGTTAGAGGTTAATTGTTCAAAAACAAAGATAGTTGTATTTAGAAAGAGAGGACCCTTATTAGCAAAAAAAAATGGGTTTAACGATATCGAAGTAGTAGATAATTTTAATTACTCAGGGACAGTTTTTAATTATACAGGTTCTTTTGTGTTAAATATCGAACTTTTGTTTGGAAAATCTCTTAAAGCACTAAATGTGCTTCTTATAAACTGCAAGCATATCACAATTAAACCTAAGTTACTGTGCCAGTTATTTGATTCATTTATCGGTTATATCCTGAATTATGCTGTTGAAGTCTGGGAATTTACTAAATCAAAAGAGTTAGAAAGGGTACACCTTAAATTCTGTAAAAGTATTTTGAATGTTCGTAAAAGTAGTAGCTCTTCCGCCGTTTACGGGGAACTTGGTAGGTATCCATTGTTTGTAAATCGTTATGTTAGGATTGTTAAGTATTGGTGGAAGTTGCTCAAGTCTCAAAATTGCATTCTGAGAAAGTTGTACTTGATTTCATTAGATGACTGTAATTTAGGTAAAAGAAATTGGGTGTTTAATCTAAAAATCTTTTTAGATAAATATGGGTTTTCAAATATATTTTTGAACAGTGACAATATATAAATGTTAAAATATTTCCTCGGTGTTTAAACAAAAGGTTAAAGACTGTTTCATACAAGAATGGTTTAGTTCTGTAGAACGTAGTGCTGTATCAGAAGAATATAAATTATTTAAAAATTATTTTTGCTACGAACCATACTTAGATATGTTATCTTTTGAGTGTCGCTATCATCTGACTCAACTACGAATTTCATCACATTCTTTAAGAATTCAGACAGCTCGTTTTGGAAATAATGCCGTGCCAAGAAACGAACGTTATTGTACTTGCTGCGACAAAAGAGATATTGAAGATATATACTATTTTCTATTTATATGTCCACTATATAATGACATTCATGGTAGGTTTATTAATCCTCGTTTTTATAGAAGACCTTCTGTCCACAAATTAAATTTACTATTATCTTCGCATGAAAATACAACATTGAATAATTTGTAATTTTTTGTTAAAAAGGCATTTGATATTAGAATCAATCATATTAACAATGTCAGTATTCTGTCATGATATGATAGTTGTTTAATGTAGTTATGTACTACTCTCATATTTATATTCATGTTAATATTAACATATATATGCGTAACTTTTGTTCTCTCTCTCTCTCTCTCTTCTTTGTGTTCACTCAGTCCACGTGCCACTGTTATTAAATTTACTGTGTATTGTATATTTCAAATGGCGATGTACCTTGTATTGTACAAGTCGTAATAAATATATGTTCTGTTTTGTTCTGTATTAGAAACATTTTTTTCTGTCCAGAATGTTTCCTACACTATCATATTTCAATAGCTTCCAACCATGATATTAAGGCCAACTCCATTAATAATTGCTTATTACAACCAAAAAATCCTTTTATACCTGTCAAAATGGATCATTTTCCTGAAAATTCTCACATGGGAAAGGTTTAAATTCAGCAAGCTGTCACACCTACCTCCTGTCTCTGTTTCTGGGCCAGTTGAAGGTCAAGAGCCTCGGTGACTGAGATCACCTGGGCCGAGCTGTACTTGTAACAGGGTGGGGTAGCTGCCGACTCCTCTGTAATACCTGCCGATAATGAGACATGGATACACCCTTCCTACTCAGATATGCAATTTTGCAGTGCTGGTACCAGTGACATCATCTTATTGGTATCAAGTATCGGTTTTCAATAACTGAATTATGCACCTATCCATATCATGCCCCAAAGGGTGGTGGAGTTGGAGATGCTTTCTCATGGTCTAAAGTTCAGCCAAATTTGTCAAAATTCCTAGAGTTGGAGATGCTTTCTCATGATCTAAAGTTCAGCCAAATTTGTCAAAATTCCTAGAGTTGGAGATGCTTTGCCAGGATCTAAAATTCAGCCAAAGTCTATTTCCCGGAACTCTGAACTATTCTGCCTGTCAAATTCCTGCTTGTCAGGAACTGTCTTCTGTCAAAATTTCTGTGTATGCCCTCTTCCCATCCCAGGGGCAAAATATTGATAGGTACGTAACAGTTGCATTTCTTTCCTTCATGCTGGCTTAATTTCACACTTACATGACAATTTGACTCAAAATTTTGAAGAGCTAGTACAGTGTAACATCATTATATAGCAGTTTGTGGGATCAAGGCTCAAATACCAAGTTCTATTTGTCCACACATAATATAAGATGCTATGTGTCTTTGTCATTGTCAGTTTTTTTTATCCCCAATAGTTATTTCAATATATTTAATAAACACATCTTTATTCTGTTTGTCCTTTTTTTTTAATTGCTTTATCTACAATATTTTCATAGGTACACAACTGTTCAGCACTTCCTTTGATGCGGCAGACATCCGTTGTTTATCAAAACAATGTAGGTGTCAAAATTGCCCTTCCATTGCAATCTATCCCTATTTAAATATTTATTTATTGACAAAGAGGGTAGAAAACTAGCATGCATGTTATTTATAACAAACTGTCAGTAAAAATGGTTTTAATATCTTAAAAAAAGGAAGTTTAGTTAATCAGAATTTGAGAAATTGAGGGAAATCTCATAAAGAGATGTTTAATGAAAAAAAAAAACCTGGCCCTCGTTTAAAAAACATCTCAAACTTAGATTTTAAAATTAAAATAGAATTTTGAAATCAAGCAAGAACCATATTCCTAAAAAACATCCCAATAACATCATGTATACAAAATTTCTATTCTTTAGGTTGATGAACACGGAAATTCTGGATCTTTAAAAATTTGAGTTAAGGAAAATCTCAATTATAGATGCGTATGAGGACCTGATCCAAGGGCAACAAGGACACAAAACCTTATTGTGCTACGTTTGCTACTTAAAATACAGGGTTATCTAAGATTTGTTACCTGATTTGTGTTTAGCTGCCTGTTGGTGAGGCTGTGTGGACAGGGCCTGGGGGCGAGTCCTCAGGATCTCCTCCGGGAGGTCTTGTACATGTTCAACTTTCAGCGTTCTGGGGGAAATAAACAGTAGAGAAACTGGTGTTATTTACGAAATAATCATAAGGCTTTTCCTGAAAAAAACCTAGGTTTGGGGTTTAGTAATCTATAGATGATTTCATTCCATAATCAGATGAAATGTATGAGCGCTCACTGATATACCTATATCTCGGAATCAATTAAATACTGGTGTAACACATACAATATTATTCTAAAAATAGCTTCTGAATTGTAGTTATTGTACACACACACACACACACATGTTAGAACATAAAGAACACAAGTAAAATGGAAAAAGAAAAACATTTTGTCAGGTTAAAAATAGCAAGCAAAAAAAATAGCAAGTCTTCTTCCAACACCTATAAGCAATCCAAAAATATGTGAGACATGACTTTTGAGGTTAGGACTGATAATGAGGACTCTCTCCCTGTTTTGGGTGAACAGTACTTACCATTGCTGAGATAAAAGCATGATAGTATATTGCATGCAAAAATCTACCCAAAATTTCAAAGTCCAAAAGGGGCCAAACTTTACATTAAACTTGGTCTGAAAGCCCTTCCACAAGCTTCAGCAAAGAAACTGTGGTACAAGATGAATGGGAACTTATACAAGACATTTTTTATTTACTCTGTATATGGCATATTTGATAATTGAAAAATGCATTTTTTTATATACCATGTTTTCATGAACTATGCCAAACATTTATCCAGGCCTCCCAGCAGGGAAAGATGAAAAAAGATTGTTTTGTCAAATTAAAGGTTAATCTTGACAATTCCTGGCAAAGTAAAAGTTTAAATTTTCAGCCCTTTTTTCCATTCTTTCTTATATTACTACTTGCTTTCATTAAAATGTCCACCTTAATTTCTTTGTAAGTACGCCACAACACCTGGAGTCACAGACATGCTGTATCTTTCCCAGACCATTGTATAATGTCTCACTTTGTCAATTACATTTTATGCTAGCACCAGATGCCATGTTTGCACACAATGGCATGGGAAAGACTACAGTAGTCTGAGAAACTTGTGACAGAGAGAACATATCACATGTCATTTTAATAGCATTTTAAATTTTTTTTTTTAAATATTTTTATTTTACACTATGAACTAAATATTACCTGTAGTCACAGCGACAGTTTACAGAAGAAATAAAGGTTCAAGGAATAAATTACATGTTTTTAAAGGTTTTCAACACAAATAACGGTTTTAAAGGATTTACGCAAAATTAATGGTTTATAAAGGTTTTACAGGGAGGCCTGATTTAATGTTAAATTTTTAGAATGAAATCATGTGATTATATACCAAGCATTTTTATTACTTCAGTATATGATTTTGAGTATCATTTTATATATACCCTGATGAAGGCCTTTGTAAAGGTCGAAAAGGAATAAATATATTGTTTACCGATTTCAGTGTTGGTCGTTCAGTCAAGAGTTATCTAACTTGACTGTTTAACCCTTTCCCTCATAGAGGATACCATGAAATGACCTATGCGAACAGCATAAAACCAGATCAACCTGCGAGTAACTCGCAGGCTGATCAGGTTTTATGCTGTTCGCTGCTCCTCAGTGGTCTGGAAATGAGGATTTTACAATTAAATTTGGTAAGGTTTGAGTTTGGCTTTCTGCAGATCAGGCTTTATGTGGTACCTATTGAGTGCGTCAAAATGAGTCTATATGAGGGAAAGGGTTAAACTTTAGTGCCACCAAAGACCTTTGTGAAGTATAATATCAATAAACATAGCTGGTTACTAAGATATATGCATGATATTTCAAGTTACATACAAAACTTTAACCAAAGCATCACTGATATGCTGACGCTAACGTTTGCAAGGGTGTTAAATTCCATAAACCCACTCACCAAGATAAAGTGAAAATTAGTGCAGGGCAAGTGAAAATTCAGACCATTTCTTTATAATTTTCTTGATTTTATCATCTTAAGTCTGGAAAGGGCTAGGAAGGGTGTGTGATAGTTTAAGGAAATTTACACCCCTGGTTTGTAAGGATATTCTTTGAATAGTCTAGTTAAGAGTTACAACAGTTTTACACTAAGTATTTCATAAGCAATATCATGTTCTGTCTGATAGTCTTATCATAGATGTAAAATAAATACAGTTACTGGTAAAAGTTTTTCTGTATTCAATAAAATAAATACCCACTTGTTTAAAAGAAGGTCTGGTTTAAATGTAGACGGTTTTCTTCAGCTCTTTCAAGTGCCAGCTCATACTGGTGTTTTGGTCTGTTTGAAGCACTGTCGTTCTCCTCAACAGTTAAACCCCTGAACGTATCATCCAGGCTCTCCAAAATCTCTCCCTCATCACTGCTCATACCCATTCTCTCACTACTTCCATTTCCTGTCTTGATTTGATTATCTGTTAAGGTACCCAGTCTTGAATTTACACCACTTAAAGGGTAATCATCTGGTGTAGAAACCTTCCTTGAATCTGAGTGCATAGTGTTAGAGTTATCCTCCTTGATTCTCCCAAGAGGAGAATTATTCTGTCGCAGTGTCAGCTCATCCTGAAGATGGGCAAGAAATCCTTTGATCTTGGCACCTTTGTCAGCAAGGTTGTTAAGAAAGCTCCTGAAAATGATCAAACTTAACTTGATTTCAAAAATCACTGTATTAAATTTAGAGGAGTTCAAACAGCTGTCAATGATTAAAAACAAATGATGAAAAAAAAATCCTTCTTTTATTTGTTTAAACATTCCTTTTTTGTTGGTGTTAAAATAAGACCACAAGAATGTCTGAAATAAACCATAACTTTACATCTGACTCTGAGATATCATGAATTGGACCATCGCATCACTGCAATCTCTTAATGTTTACTTAAATTTCATCATTCCTTCTTCCAATAATTATGTCGGCAGCTCCTCTCACAAAAGATATGTTTACATTTCAATGATTCAATTTTTTTTTTTATTAAATGAACCACTGACAGTATAAAGTGCCCCAGAGAGTCAAATATGGTGAAACTGTGCTGAAGAAAAATGGCATGATACAAGTTTTAACAAATCCCAGTGAGCAACACTATCCTAATACTGGGCAAACCAGTTCTGGAACTATCCTTATAATGCCTATATGCTGAGTGAAAAAATACAAAACTAGAACTATCACTGAAGGTGATTCATACCCCCACCCCCATCTTTGACACAGGATGTATTCACATGACACATAAAACGAATGTTCACACATAGGATTTGGGCTTATAAGCATACCAAAAAAAAATATTATCACTAAAGGTGATCAATACCCACACCGGAAGTCTGTCATGTGTAGGAATACAGTTTCAAAAGTTTGCGTGAGTGTAAGACTACATGTATGTAAGGTTTAAAGTTAGTGTGAGCAATGGTTCAAAAGTTTTGGACAATGCTAAAAAGTTTTGACAGACAGACAGATAGACAGAGAGACACACATACAGACACACAGAAGAAAACAATTTGCCCCCCAGATCTGTAGCTGAGGAGAATAAAAATGCAGTCTAATTATGGTTCACATCCATATTTATTGTTTGCAAAAACCTGTCTTTAAGAATTTACATTGTGGTTTTCTTATGCACTGCACTTCCTCTCATCAAGATCAATCTACATATGAAGTTTCATCAACCTAGCTACTTTAGTATTGGAGTTATGCTCCGGACAAAATCAAAAGATTAAAAATGACAAAGGGCAATAACTCCTTTCAAAATACATGCAGTTTTCACTTCCTCTCATGAAGGTCTATCTACATATGAAGTTTATCAACTAAGTACTAGTTTTGGAGAAATGCTCCCGACAAAATCAAAAGAAAAAATTGACAAAGGGCAATAACTCCTTTAAAAAGCATGTAGAGTTATGGTTCTTATGCACTGCACTTCCTCTCATCAAGATCAATCTACATATGAAGTTTCATCAACCTAGCTACTTTAGTATTGGAGTTATGCTCTGGACAAAATCAAAAGATTAAAAATGACAAAGGCAATAACTCCTTTAAAATCATGAGAGTTATGGTTCTTGTGCACTGCACTTCCTCTCATCAAGATCAATCTACATATGAAGTTTCATCAACCTAGCTACTTAAATATTGGAGTTATGCTCCGGACAAAATCAAAAGATTAAAAATGACAAAGGGCAATAACTCCTTTCAAAATACATGCAGAGTTATGGTTTCTTGTGCACTGCACTTCCTCTCATCAAGATCAATCTACATATGAAGTTTCATCAACCTAGCTACTTAATTTTGGAGAAATGCTCCGGACAAAATCAAAAGAAAAAATTAACAAAGGGCAATAACTCCTTTAAAAAGCATGTAGAGTTATGGTTCTTATGCACTGCACTTCCTCTCATCAAGATCAATCTACATATGAAGTTTCATCAACCTAGCTACTTTAGTATTGGAGTTATGCTCCGGACAAAATCAAAAGATTAAAAATGACAAAGGGCAATAACTCCTTTCAAAATACATGCAGAGTTATGGTTCTTATGCACTGCACTTCCTCTCATCAAGATCTATCTACATATGAAGTTTATCAACCTAGTACTTTAGTTTTGGAGATGCTCCGACAAAATCAAAAGACAAAAATTAACAAAGGGGAATAACTCCTTTAAAAAGCATGTAGAGTTATGGTTCTTATGCACTGCACTTCCTCTCATCAAGATCAATCTACATATGAAGTTTCATCAACCTAGCTACTTTAGTATTGGAGTTATGCTCTGGACAAAATCAAAAGATTAAAAATGACAAAGAGCAATAACTCCTTTCAAAATACATGCAGAGTTATGGTTCTTGTGCACTGCACTTCCTCTCATCAAGATCAATCTACATATGAAGTTTCATCAACCTAGCTACTTTAGTATTGGAGTTATGCTCCGGACAAAATCAAAAGATTAAAAATGACAAAGGGCAATAACTCCTTTCAAAATACATGCAGAGTTATGGTTCTTAGGCACTGCACTTCCTCTCATGAAGGTCTATCTACATATGAAGTTTGATCAACATAAGTACAGTAGTTTTGGAGAAATGCTCCCGACAAAATCAAAAGATTAAAAATTAACAAAGGGGAATAACTCCTTTAAAAAGCATGTAGAGTTATGGTTCTTATGCACTGCACTTCCTCTCATCAAGATCAATCTACATATGAAGTTTCATCAACCTAGCTACTTTAGATTTGGAGTTATGCTCCGGACAAAATCAAAATATTAAAAATAACAAAGGGCAATAACTCCTTTCAAAATACATGCAGAGTTATGGTTCTTGTGCACTGCATTTCCTCTCATCAAGATCAATCTACATATGAAGTTTCATCAACCTAGCTACTTTAGTATTGGAGTTATGCTCCGGACAAAATCAAAAGATTAAAAATGACAAAGGGCAATAACTCCTTTCAAAATACATGCAGAGTTATGGTTCTTATGCACTGCACTTCCTCTCATCAAGGTCTATCTACCTATGAAGTTTCATCAACATAGGTACAGTAGTTTTGGAGAAATGCTCCGGACAAATATTTGTAGACCAACCGCCGGACCGACCGACCGACGGACCGACAGGGTGACTCCTATATACCCCCCCAAATTTCATTTGTGGGGGTATAACAAGGGAGATATAACAGTACAATTTTAAACAGCTTTAATGCCACCGGGGATGGACCCCACAATCTCCTGGTTATATAGGTCCCCCATGGTACTGGTGTACTTAACAAATGCATTTAACATGAAATGATAGTTTTTATTATGTATTGAAAATAACTAACCAGGCACTTCTCCAATATGGCAAAAGTTTTATCTTAAGATTGAGTGGCAGAAACTACAAGAACATGTACAAATAAGTAATTGGCAGGTGACGCTGCAACAAAAATATCGCGGGATTTTGTAAGAGCCGGTATCATGGAGTTCGACTATACAAGGTAAAAGCTATGACCTTTTGGCCAATGGATCAGTTGATCCATGCAGTAGGAACTATCCCAATTCCTTTATGAATATAAAAAAGAATCATAAGGAATAAATACTTTTTCTTCAAAAGGTTCTCTTGTCTTCTCACCAGTTCCAGAATCTGGGTGGTGGTCATTTTCTTCAGGTTTCCAACGTGACCATCATTTGTTGGATAAAATGCCCGAGACATTGTCCGTCGTTACTGACTAGATCTACCTAGGAAAAAAAAATCATTCATCTTGCTTTAGTGGTTTCATATTTTGTGTCATCATACTCATATACATGAATCTTCCATGACAAATCAATAGTATTGTCATTTATTCTGACGAGATAAGGAGCTCGACTTTTTTTTTTCTAAAAGCCATTTGTCAGGGATTTCTTTTTTCAGTATTAAAGGGACATGACATTTTCCTCTGATATTAGGAATTTTCACATTTTCTAATGGTCTTGAAATGAAATGTGCTATTGATTACAGATGTTACATAGCACATGTGCAATATTATGGACAGTCCATTATGGACTGAGACTTATGTTTACATAAATCAGTCATCATCTGCCAGATGAGAATTATCAGAAATTTTAACAGGTTAGCAAGAAATATGGTTGACTTACCATCTCTTGAAACAATTTACCTATTATCATTTTGAATGGAAGTACTGAAATATTAACGAAGATTAGTACACAAATTAAATATATAGAGCAATGTTTAAATTCGTTTTTGTTTTTTTGTTTTTGTAAAACGATTTTAAAATAATTTGTTGCCTTGTAAAAAGGCATTTTTTTCTGGAGGATCGAGAAGAGGTGGGGTTTGAGAGATGGTAAGTCAACAATAAATGAAAAGCATTATTGAAAATGCTACAAAATCTGTAAATTTATACTTAACGGATGTGTATCTTAAAATTTAACCGGATCATTAATTATTTAAAAAAAAAAAAAAAAAAAAAAGTTTTGAGACGAGAATCAATCAATTTTGCGAGGTTTCGGTGGATTCCCTGTCAAATTAGGTGAAACATCGCGTTAAGGTACACTGCTAGAGAATAAAAAATATGGTGAGAACTGGATACTTGAGAATTTTCTTTTTTCCTGTTGTTGTTTTTAAAGCGATGCCATCCATGATGTTATCCTACGTAAATACTGGCTTTTATAAATGATCTATACATAAAATCACGTTAATGATGAACGGGTAATTTATCTAGTTTAGTATAGAAACAGAACCTTTAGAGTGCTTTCACTTTAAAGTGCAATGTTGGAGTTGTACAATGATGTGTCACGAAAGTATCCGAAGACTGAAAGTGTTTAAATTGCGGGTCTTAGTTCCCTTTACGGATACAGTATATAAAATAGCGACCCAGACTGCCGGTCCCATGCAGCGGTCTCTCGAAAATATTTTTTTTAAGTCATCTAGTTTTCCATGTGTAATGTAAACAAATGCTTTAAAAACATTCAGGTGTTTAGAATATATGATAGTTTTAATAATTCGCAATTATAATTGCGGTTAAATACTTGATCTACTGCATATGTTTAAAATCAAATTGCCCATCGGTGTAAATATACAATATTGACAAAATAATGTTGCTAAAAGTTCTTACCCGATATCTATTGGAAGTATATTCTTAGGGCATCCAGGTATAGAAAGCCATGGCGGCCTTTTATGTTTATATATAAATGTATATTGTTGAGTGATTAACACAATATATTGAGTGTCAACGTGCTTATATAGAGTCGTTACAGCTATATATATATTGAGTCATTTTGACGATATATTGGTCCATATCCAGGATCTTTATATTAGATTTACAGAATATCTCCTGGGGCATCGGTGATGTTTGAAACTACAGTAGCAATACCACGTGGAAATGACGTCATGGCACCAAAGGCAACATTGTCCCCGCTTGAAAAAAAGGAATTACCCGTAACTAAGTATTTAATTTCTTCATCGATTTCTTGGAACATGTGTCAGTCCAGGGACTCTTTATACACACAAATATATGTACACAGATACAGAGTCCCTAATTAGTCAAAGTAGAAAAATATAAGCTTTTCCACGGAATGTTGGATATCTCTCTCATCCCTTTCTGAGGTCTTGTGCCTCTCTTTAGACACACTCCTTGTATTATCTCTTTCAGGTCTCAGAGCGTCCCCTGTCGAATATGTTATAGCAACATATTCATCACCTGAACTGCATTCAGTGACGTCACTATCTTCTCTATCATCTGTTCTATCTCTGTAACACTTCTCTGTCTCAGCTGCAGCTGTACCTTTACCTTCTCCCTTTTTGTTAAAAGTGTGTTTCTTCTTAAAACTCAAAGGACATGGTTCTGGTATCAAATCTGTCTTGTCTTCATCTTTCATCTTATGCTGAGGTGATCGGTCATGAACTAATCCTACTGGCAATAGATGATTACGATGAAGCTTCTTTTCTCTTCTTGCGGGTGATCTGACTATATATACGGGGATGTCATGATTAGGTTGATCGATAACCTGGTAAATGTCTGTCTCAAATTTGTCTGCAATTTTGTGTTTACCTTCATATGATAATATCTTGATAAGAACACTGTCTCCTTCTTCCAATCTAGCTGCTTTGGCACGTCTGTCATAACCTTCTTTCCGTCTCTTCCTTGCCTCTGATGTCACCTTGTTAACAATGTCATGTGTAGTTTTTAGCCTATCCCTAAGATCTTCAATATATGTTTTTGTTGTTTTGTTACAGGTTTCTAGTTCTGTTCCCTGAAATAATGAATCAACTGGCAATTTTGGTTCCCGTCCAAACATTAACTCAAATGGAGACATTTTTGTTGTTTCATGAATGGTACAATTATAGGCGTAAACAAGTGATGGAAGGTACTTTCGCCAATCTTTTTTCTGCACCGGATCCAAGGTTCCCAACATATCTAACAACGTGCGGTTATATCTTTCCGGGATAGCGTTCCCCATGGCGTGATATACAGTTGTTCTAGACTTTCTAATTCCCATGATGTTGCATAGTTCACGAATTATGTCTGACTCGAAATTAGCACCCTGATCTGAATGGAGTCGAGTGGGAATGCCATAGTGCACAATGAAGTTATTATAGAGTGCGTCCGCTGTGGTTTTAGTTGTCTGGTTCTTGCAGGGTATTGCTAGGGCTAATTTAGTAAAATGATCAGTCACTACCAGGATGTTCTCTATTCCTCCTTTGGAAGCTTCAAGGGTAAGAAAATCCATGGCTACTAATTCGAGTGGATAAGTGGTAACAACGTTTACTAGAGGTGCTCTGATGTTGGTTGAAGATTTGCGCTTAAGGCATCTCTCACATGATGTGACCCACTTTTCGATGTCCGCTGTGATACAAGGCCAATAGAATCTAGCTCGTGCTAAAGCAATTGTTCGATCACGACCTGGGTGTCCTACATCATTATGAAGTCCCTCAAGTACTTGTCTATGGTAGACCGCTGGCAATACCAACTGTTGAATCTTTTTTTCACCTTCACTGATCTCTCTGTATAATATAAATAAACATGAGTTCTGATTAAGATAGTTAAGTTGATTTCAATTGATACTTAAATAGAAATATTAGTTACTAAGTTAGAATTAAGTTAAAACTTAAGGTTAAGGTGAATCACTTGGTGACTAGCAGATTAAAGGTGGATGTGCACAGTGGAAATTGAATGGGATACTACATTTGCATTATATAGTAGACATTGAGAATATTTCTTAGTGAAAGTGACATTGAAAAACTTTCTTTGAAATTTTTAGTGATCTAGTGACATTGAGAACATTTCTTTGAAATACTTATTGTATTGAATTGTGATTGATTGTGTGATACACTAACACTTAGAATGGCAACCCCTGCAACTAAGGATAACGTTTCTGAAGAAGAGCTTAAGCTCTTGGGAGCTATAAGGACTCTTGACATTAAACCAACAGGAGTTGGGTCAAAGGCAGAGTTTGAGACTTTCTTAAAAGCATATGAATCAAAATTACCGGCTTCTGAAAAGCGCCAATATCCTAGAATTTCAACCTATTTTGGAGAGGAAGGAAAAGGAGATGTAAGTTACAGAACTTTGAGATATGAAATTCAATGCCTGTTGGAGGAGAAGACTTATTCTGAGGATTCTATACTTTTAGCCATTAGACGGTCAGCACGTGGAGAAGCTGTCGATATTCTCAGAAGATTAGGAACTAAAGCGTCAGTTCTGGAAATACTTCAAAAATTTCAAAGCACTTATGGACAAATTTGAAAACCCAGAAACAATTCTCAAGAATTTTTATGCGTGCCAGATGGGATCAACTGAGACTTTTACCAAGTATGCAGCAAGAGTAGAAGAGCTGTTCGCTCAGGCAGTGGATAATGGCGTCCTCAAGCCATCTAATAGCAAATTATTGAAAACAATTGTATATCAAGGAATTAGTCAACCATTGAAACAACATGCCAACTTGAAATACGAAACAACAGATGACTACGACAAGTTTAAAATAGAGGTGCGGAAAATTGAAAGTGAAATGAAACCATCAACAACATCAGCAACAAAGTGCAATGCGGTCAATGAAACTGAATCAGAATTCAACCAAATAAAGGATCTCCTTACAAAAATGGACAACAGAATAGAACTATTAGAGAAAGCCCAAAAATTTGGGAAAAACGATATGGAAGAGGAAGGAAAAGGCAGAATAGAGGGAGAGGACAGTTTAGACAGCAACGACCTACAGGCACAAATACATTTAGACCATATACACCTAACAACACTACAGGACATACATATACCTGCTACCAGTGTGGTAAAGAAGGACACATAGCACGAAATTGTCCGGAAAACTTCTGAGTGCTTCCATGACAGGACCACAAGGAGGCACAAAAGAACATTTGAACATACAGGGTCCTAAATTTGTAGGAAATTCCAACGAAAGTAGTATCAGCATTCACAGTATTGAGACTACAGCATTACTTGATACCGGCTCTTGTATTTCAACAATATCAGAACCATTATACAAAGAATTCCTATCAAAATCATGTGATTTGAAACCAGTTAAGAATATTCTTCAGATTGAATGTGCAGATGGACGACAACTTCCTTATTTAGGTTATATAGAGGCAGAATTAACAGCTGATGGACTCCCAGAATTGAACAACCAACTATGTATATTCTTAATAGTGCCTAGTACGCCATACAACTCCAAGACACCAGTCCTGCTTGGTACAAATATATTGAAGGAACTTGCTTTTAATTGTAGAGACAGCCATGGTGATCAGTACTTACAGAAAGCGAAACTTAAGACACCTTGGTACTTAGCATTTAGATGCATGAGCATTAGAGAGAAAGAACTCAAGAAGAACAAATATAAGCTAGCAATCATCCGCAGTGCTGAGAAATCAAAGATCATTATAGGACCGAATCAGACAATGGACATAAAGGATTACACAGACAAAGAGCTTGAATATCAGCCAACATGTGCCATTCTTCATGAGTCAGAAGAGTCGTCTCTACCATCGTATTTGGACATTACACCAGCAGTTACTCGCTACAGTTATGGAAATAATGGAGACATCATAGTAAACGTTTCAAACTTGACAACGAACACTATTACAATTTCACCAAAAGCCATTATATGTGAACTTCAGCCAGTTATCGTTGAGGAGAGTGTTTATGATAAAATAGAAAGAGAACCAAACATTAAGAAAATTTTCAATGATGTTACCATAGACTCCAACCTAAGTGATAAACAAGATAAACAAGTTCGAGAACTTTTACTTCATCATATTGACATCTTTTCGAAAAGTGAAACAGACATTGGACATTGCGACAGAATTAGACACCGTATTGATTTAATAGATGATGTTCCTTTTAAGCAAAGACATCGCAGAATTCCCCCGGGAATGGTTGATGAAGTTCGTCAGCATATAGAACAGCTTTTGGCCAGTGGTGTTATCCAGAAACCAAAGTCACCTTGGGCATCTAATGTCGTGTTAGTCCGTAAGAAGAATGGGAAATTACGTATGTGTGTGGATTTCCGCATGCTTAACAATAAATCAGTCAAGGATGCATACGCCCTGCCTAGAATAGAGGAAGTTTTTGATGTTTTAAATGGAGCAAAATGGTTCAGTACTATCGACATGAAGTCTGGCTACCATCAAGTAGAACTTGAAGACTCGCACAAGGAAAGGACAGCCTTCACAGTGGGACCACTTGGTTTTTACGAGTATGTTTGGCCTTTCAAATTCGCCTGCAACATACCAACGCCTTATGGAAGAGTGCTTAGGGGACTACAATTTAAAGATTTGCATAATTTATTTAGACGACTTAATAGTATTTTCGAACAGCTTTGAACAACATCTCGAGAGATTGGATTTAATACTTACCCGTCTTCAGGATTGCAATTTAAAACTCTCTGGGGAAAAATGTTTCTTTTTACAGAAACGAGTTATGTTTTTAGGACACATTGTAAGCGACCAAGGCATTGAAACTGATCCAGACAAGATTGCCAAAGTTTTAAACTGGCCCACACCTTCCAACCCTGATGAGTTGCGATCATTCTTAGCCTTTTCCGGATATTATCGTCGTTTTGTTAAGGATTTCTCCAAGATAACAAAACCTCTTTCAGACCTTTTACCTCCGACATCTACCAAGAAGAACAAAAAACCTAAAGAACAGAAACCTTGGGTTTGGGATAAGATTCAACAACAGACATTTGACTAGCTTATCCAGATTTTCAACGGCCTTTCATTCTCCACACGGATGCTTCAATAAATGGATTAGGTGCGATTCTGTACCAGATGCAAGATGATAAGAAGAGAGTTATAGCTTACGCAAGCCGTAGTTTATCAAAATCCGAAAAGAATTATCCAGCATACAAGCTCGAGTTTTTAGCATTGAAATGGGCAGTCACGGAAAAGTTTTCAGACTACTTGACGAACAATAAATTTAGCGTATATACAGATAACAACCCGCTTACACACATCTTGTCAACAGCAAAGTTGGATGCCACCGGTCAGCGTTGGGTCTCAGTACTTGGTTACATTTGGCGCCCAACGTAAATAACTCACAGTTGTAGAAGGGATGGCACCCTTAGAAAGTCCCACAGACGTTCAAACTCCAGGAATCTGAGGACAGATTCTTGAAAGGAGGGGGTGTATGTAGTAGAGGTATAAAATGGCACTTGTACTATCTTGCCATAGAGCTAGCTTTTGTGGCGACGTGGTAGAGTGTCCGATTTGCACACCGAGGGTCCCGAGTTCGATACCAGCTCGGGGCAGTAGGATTTTACTTGGTTACATCAACCGTTTAGCCGTGTTTTTTTTGTTGTTGTTGTTGTTGTTGTTGTTGTTTTCAAGCATTTGTATGCAAGCGGATTACTGTTCCAAGCGATGAAGAAATGAAATACTTACCGGTATTTTTTTATTTTCAAAAGGAACCAATGCTGACATTTTTTTTGTCGGTAGTAACGTCACGGTCACGTGGTCATAAGTACAGTTAAACTTGCGATTTTCCGAGGACGGATCGAAATACCAGCAGTGATTCCTCGGAGAATCGCGAGAATCAGACAATCGAGGAAACATAATTATTCTGTACATGTCACAAAGCTACATTCAAATCTCTGTACATGCATATTTGGTTAATGTAAAGCAATTCCGCTGGAACTAAGAATATATATTATAATAAGCTAATCATGGATTATCGCCATTTATTAGCAATTATATGTCCGGATAATGTTTTTTATATAAATATCGTTCACGTATGGCAATTTTCGTTGTGTCATATATAATTAAGACACAGCAAAAACTTTCCTCGCTAGACAACGGACTGCTATAAAGCATTTTGCTTTGATTTTTGATCGCCTGGTGCACTATACGTACTGTTATAGCTGTCAACAACCCCCAACCTAAATTTATATACCCACCGCTCCAAAAATAAATAAATAAATGAAATAAACAAATAAAAAAGTGGGGAAAGGGCACTGTGCATAAGTTTCCCTCCACTTATACTGTGATGGCGACGTTGGATTATAAATACATATTTTCGCACGTTGAGAATTAAATGATGTGTTCACCAATGGAAGTGAATGAGGTATCTTATTTTATTTATTTATCTTATTTTTTTTATTTTATTTTTTTTCGATAAAAAAAGCGGGTACGATGTACCCACACGAACATCTATAAATCACATCCTCACCTGCTAATATTTAAGAGTACGGTATGGTTTATAGATTTTGTAAGGAGAAATTTGTCCAAGATATTGCGCTAGTGATTGTTTACTGGGAACTAAGTTTTAGAATGATCAAAAGGTCGTTAATGTGTAAGTGCATATTTTTTTTATACAAATGAAGTAAACTGTAAAATCTTAAAATCATTTCATCGACATATACGGGTGGCACGATTTACCCAAATACACCCAAATACACCCAAATACTCCTGAATTACCCAAATACTGTCTTATTTAAGCATTTGTAGCTCCAAATTAGTAGTTATTATTATCTTTGGTGTACACATGTGTCTGTTAGGTGATTAAAATAAATAATTTAATTAAATAATATTTAATATTGTTTTATTTATTATTTCATAATAGATATATTAACGGACAAATCGGTTTCCCAAATACCCCTGATGTGCCCAAATACAGTCAATGTTTAACTTCTTTACTAGCTCAAATAGCCCATGTATTAATAAATTATGAAGTATACACATTTTTATTGAGATATAATTAAATAGAATGTATTAATTACTAAAATAATACGGACCATTTGTAGGAAATGGTTACACAAATAATCTCTAAATTCACCCAAGCTTCTGTATATTCCCTACTTCAAAGACAAGTAACACGATAGATAATAATTTAAGTTAATTTATTGAAATAAAATCAGCAATTTTGGCATAATATACATACATAAGTAGTAAGCACATTTACAGTATACAAAGCACACTATCTGTTCTGTATATGACACTTTTTGAGTTTTACAAACGCCTCATTTTTTGTTTGAGGTTGGGTTTAATATATGTTATAGGCTGTGAATATGTTCTTTTAATTATATAATACAATGAATAATCAATATTTTGCTGTTTAACACTGTATTTAGGAGTATTTGGGCAGTATTTGGGTAATTCAGGAGTATTTGGGTATATTTGGGTGTATTTGGGTATATCGTGCTGCCGACATATACATATACGATTTGAGACTTATTACAATGTTGTTATTTCACCTGGTTGGGTCTCCTTGTTTTGTAGTTTCTCATTGATTCGTGAATGATAAATCCGCCTATTAGGTTAATAAGATGTCTTTGTATATTCATATATACATTTTTTTTAATATATATTTGATGATGATATCTTGCGGGCATCTCATGGAAATGAAGAACGTTTTTAACGTTTTTAGATCTTTGGTTTTCACTTAAATAAAAACAACAACAACAAAAAAAAATTGAGTCCTTGAGCAAATATTTTCCAAAAATGTGTACATACTCACGTCACAAATAAGTAAAATGTTCACGGTTTGTTACAATCTGAGAGGTGAAAAAGACTGAGCTATGGTATTGCATCTTTAACATTTTAATGTAACATATATCATTTCATTGAAGGTTATTATAGTGGTGTTGCGGCTTCTTTCATATTGCAGTAATCTTGAACATATTGTAGCTTCAAATTTAACAAAGCACTTCAATAAGCATAATATACTTTATGACTTACAGCATGGTTTCAGAGAAAAACGTTCCTGTGAAACACAACTCCTGCAACTTACTGACCAACTAGCGAGAAATCTTGTTAATGGACAACAGACTGATTTAGTTCTTTTAGATTTTAGTAAAGCTTTTGACAAGGTCAGCCACTTAAAGTTATTGTACAAATTACAGGAACATGGAGTCAATAATTCAACCCTGTTGTGGATAAAATCTTTTCTCATAGGCAGAACACAAAAAGTCGTTTTGGAGGGAGGATGCTCATCAGAAGTCCCAGTAACATCAGGAGTACCTCAGGGATCTGTACTTGGCCCACTTCTCTTTCTGTTATATATAAATGATCTTCCAGATACCATAACTTCTCAAGTTCGTTTATTTGCAGATGACACTGCCGTTTACCTAGCTATAAACAACAAGCAGGACTGTATTACACTTCAGAAAGACCTCGACAAGCTGGTGCAGTGGGAAAAGAAATGGGAAATGGAATTTAATCCCAGTAAATGCATTGTTTTAAATATTACTAAAAAGAAGAAAGCACTTTCCTTTGATTACAGATTACATGGACAAGCTTTAGAAACAGTGGATAATGCCAAATACTTAGGAGTTACAATATCAAAAGATCTCTCTTGGAATAAACATATTGACAACATTACTTCTTCTGCTAATAAAACTCTTGGTTTCCTCCACAGAAACATCCAGACAAAGAATAAGGAAGTTAGAGAAGCAGCTTACAAAACATTGGTTAGACCTCAAGTAGAATATGCCTCTACAGTCTGGAGTCCTCATACACAGACATATATAGATAAAATAGAAAAAGTACAACGCAGAGCAGTCCGATGGGTTAATAATAACTATTCTTATTACGACAGTGTCACCAGCATGCAGAAGGAACTTGACTGGCAAACCCTTCAGTACAGACGTGATGTCACCAGACTTCTTATGTTTTACAAAATAGTAAATAACCTTGTTGCTGTCCCATTACCTGCATATCTTGAAAGACCAGCGAGGATATCCCGCCACTTACACTCTTTATCTTACAGGCAAATTCATACTCCAGCTAGCTACTTTAAATATTCCTTTTTTCCTTATACAGTGATACTTTGGAACAGCTTACCAGAAAATATAGTCTCACAAAATGATCTTTTAGCATTTAAACAAAAGCTCCTCTCGTTTCAGATAGTAGACCGTCCCTGAATCAACAAAAAGATGTTTTTACCAGATCTTAAACCTAACATATTCACCTTTTTTTCAGAAAATTTTCTCACCCTAACAAAATTTTTATTTTAACAGTTTTATCCTTGCACAGACGCGCACCTGCCAGTAATACCCGAAAGGGGAGTTTGTGCAGTATATATAGATAGATAGATAGATAGATCTCATTTTGTTGGGAAAGACTCCACCGGTTGCCACCCAGTGACACCACTTTGTAAGCAGGAAGTTGTGATTTTTATTGAAATAAACAAAAAGTAATACATGTCCACAAATGTTAAGAAAAACATAAATTTTTTGCAGTAACCCAATTTTCTACCACTATGCATCTGCTTATATCACCCCATGTTTGCCAAAAATCATAGCATAAATAATTAATTCACCGACTCAGCAAATGCTAGATCTTCGTCTGCTGCATTGTTTTTATGAATGATGATTATTTTGATCAAGTAGCGATACCTGTAGGTGGAGCCAGCGGTCTTTTTAAAGAAATACAGCGATACCTGAGAATCATGGGATTTTCTATGTAGGCCAAACATGGCAAACAATAACATTTTTAAATACATTATGAGAAGGGCTGAAAAAAAATGTTTTCACATTATGGTACATTTTAAGGTGGAATAACAGTGACATGCATACAGAAATAAATTGCAGATAAGACTTCACTGATATTTTCTTCCTGTTCATGTCATTAGTACCACCAATATTAGGGAACACCATCCCATGTAGAACATTTGTCTTTGCTGCACCTGCAAGCTGAGTAAATGAAACACTAAAACATACCAGAATAGGTATCGGGTCAGAAAGGCCTGAAACCAGAAAGGCCCATACAAAAAAGGCCCCGTCCAGAAAGGCCTACTTTTAAAATTGTACCAGAAAGGCCCAAAATATTGTGTCAAAAAAGGCCCAATTTCTGGTATTAGGTCTATCTGACCTTATTCAATAGAATTTTCAGTACATAGTAATACCAAAACACACTTCTTAAAACTCAATCTGGAGTGCATTTTCTAGAGATCTGCCAGTGCATATTTTACAATAATGAAAAAATTATGCAAACCATTATTTTTTTAAATTTCAATGCCAAAATTACTATTACTAATATTTATTACCATTATATCTTGGTCTAGTTCGATTATGGCTGATATCAGCCTTTTAGGACAGGAGTTATGCCCCTTTTAATATTAAAAAAAAAAAGCCAGATTTCACTTTGTTTGCACTCTAGCATCTTCATTTCTCAAGCAATCATCTTCAAACTCTATGACAATGTATATAGCCATAATCTTTTGGCAAGGTTTAATTATGGCTGATATCCATCAATTAGGTCAGGAGTTACGCCCCATTTAATGTTTAAATTTGTGTGTTTAAAGCCATAATTTCTCAGTCAAGTTTGACTTCAAATTTCAACCACAGGCACTATTTAGTTCGTGGAATTATAAATGATCTCATGGATTATGTATGCCGTACAACTATACTATAATTTAGTAACTTGTACAGGCAATGAAGGCAGTTTTTCTCAGGTGAGCGTCTTTAGGGCCATCTTGGCCCTCTTGTTAGCTCACCTGAGCACAACGTGCTCATGGTGAGCTATTGTGATCGCCTTTTGTCCGTCGTCCGTCGTCCGTCGTCCGTGCGTGCGTGCGTGCGTGCGTGCGTGCGTCCGTCGTCAACAATTTGCTTTAAACAACATCTCCTCATGAACCGCTGAAGGGATTTTGACCAAACTTCACAGGAATCATCCTTATGATGCCCTCTATAAAAGTTGTACAAATTATTCAGATTGGTTAAAAAAGTAGGTCACAGGAGCTAAAAATAGATTTTAAAAATGCAAACTTTGAAAATCTTCTTCTGCAAAACTGCAAGGCCTAGAGCTAAGATATTTGGTATGTAGCATCATCTTATGGGCCATTACCAAGATTGTACAAATCATAGCCCTACGGTGATAAATGACCCCGCACCATGGGTCACTTGTTTTACATAGAGTTATATAGGAAAATCTTTAAAAATCTTCTTCTATGAATCCATTAGGCCTAGAGCTTAGATATTTGGTATGTAGCATCATCTAATGGTTCATTACCAAGATTGTTCAAATCATAGCCCTACGGTGATAAATGACCCCGCACCAGGGGTCATTTGTTTTACATAGAGTTATATAGGAAAATGTTTAAAAATCTTCTTCTATGAATCCATAAGGCCTAGAGCTTAGATATTTGGTATGAAGCATCATCTTATGGTTCATTACCAAGATTGTACAAATCATGACCCTATGGTGATAAATGACCCCGCACCATGGGTCACTTGTTTTACATAGAGTTATATAGGAAAAACTTTAAAAATCTTCTTCTATGAATCCATTAGGCCTAGAGCTTAGATATTTGGTATGTAGCATCATCTTATGGTTCATTACCAAGATTGTTCAAATCATAGCCAAACGGTGATAAATGCCCCTGCAATAGGTGTCACTTGTTTTACATAGAGTTATATAGAAAAAACTTTAAAAATCTTCTTCTATGAATCCATTAGGCCTAGAGATTAGATATTTGGTATGAAGCATCATCTTATGGTTCATTACCAAGATTGTACAAATCATGCCCTACGATGATAAATGCCCCCGCACCAGGGGTCACTTGTTTAACATAGAGTTATATAGGAAAATCTTTAAAAATCTTCTTCTATGAATCCATTAGGCCTAGAGCTTAGATATTTGGTATGTAGCATCATCTTATGGGCCATTACCAAGATTGTACAAATCATAGCCCTACGATGATAAATGACCCCGCACCAGGGGTCACTTGTTTTACATAGAGTTATATAGGAAAATCTTTAAAAATCTTCTTCTATGAATCCATTAGGCCTAGAGCTTAGATATTTGGTATGTAGCATCATCTTATGGTTCATTACCAAGATTGTACAAATCATAGCCCTATGGTGATAAATGACCCCGCACCAGGGGTCACTTGTTTTACATAGAGTTATATAGGAAAATCTTTAAAATCTTCTTCTATGAATCCATAAGGCCTAGAGATTAGATATTTGGTATGAAGCATCATCTTATGGTTTATTACCAAGATTGTACAAATCATGACCCTATGGTGATAAATGCCCCCGCACCAGGGGTCACTTGTTTAACATAGAGTTATATAGGAAAATCTTTAAAAATCTTCTTCTATGAATCCATTAGGCCTAGAGCTTAGATATTTGGTATGTAGCATCATCTAATGGTTCATTATCAAGATTTTCAAAATGGTGGCCCTTTGGAGATAAATGACCCCGCACTAAGTCTTCTCCTCTGAAACCATAAGGCCCAGTGCTTATATATTTGGTGTGTAGTATTGTCAGGGCTAAAATGTTTAAGATTGAGTTATATCAGAATTCTTGTCTGTTTAAAAACCTTGTAATCAGTTGTAGCAATGGTACTCAGGTGAGCGATCCAGGGCCATCATGGTCCTCTTGTTTTAAATTGGGAAGGGTCCTTTTACAATTGGGAATGGGTCCTGTGGGCATTGGGAACAGGTCCTTTTGCAGGACCCGTTCAAAGAAGGAACAAAATCTCTGTGTAATGTGTTATTTTCAAAATGTATAAAGCTTTAGTCTACTGTTCCTATATGGATATCAACTGACCCTACATAGAAATAAATGGGGTCACCATGTAACTGCTGTTTGACAAATGGAAACACAAAGAACTTGCGAGAGGTGAAACCATTATACTTATTTCCCTCAAATAGCCAGGTCAAGATCACCTACCGTTCCTGGTGACCAAATGGTTAGGGTGTCCGCCTCAGGAGCAGGAGATCATAGGTTTGATCCCTTGCCTTGACATAGCAAGGTTGTATAAAATGGTACTTGTTTGGTGCTCAGCATATAAGGGTAGTTCCAGGATTGGTTGGCTCGGTGTCAGGATAATGTGACTGGGTGTGGTATCATACCGCATGTCTACAGCATGATACTGCAGTGTAGCAGCACGATATCTGTCTCAAGAGTCAAGTAGACTAAGTCTCCAAATGACTGAAATACAGTTGATGGAACGTTAAACTCAATAAACAAACATGACCATCTTACTTAATTTGTTCTTGTCTTGAGGGTGAGGCAAGGTAACAGTCTTTCCCTTTGTAAAAAATATTGATATTTACTTTGAAGTTTTAAGGCCATTTACATCTGTCTCAAATTAATTATTTCAGAGATGTAAATACCTTGATAATGTAGCTTCATGATCATTTATATTGCCTAAGTGCTGAAGCCAGTTTTCTTATATTTTCCAAGTTGTATGAACTTGCATGGATTTAGGATAAATAATTGGAGATCTGCTTTTTGTCCACATGCAGAGTTGTGGGATGAACAATGGGAGAATGCCAAGGGAAGATGTATTGCCACAGCATATACAGGGGCTGGGACTGGGCGTTAAGGAAAAGGAGAAGAAATGGCGGGTCAACAACGGAGCTTGGACCGTGATGCTGATTGTTGAGTAGGTCCACATATATTTTTAGACATGTCTTCGGTTAGAATTGTGTTCAATTATACCCTGAACTTAGTTTGAAGGAAGTATAAAGGAGACACTGTGTGGTTGAAATATAGTTATCATGGTTTGCACAGGTCTTGAAAAACTCTTGAATTTGATGTCTGTCTTGAAAAGCCCTTGAAAGCCACACCCTTGAAAAAAAAAACTTAAAATAAACTGAAATGTCTTGTAAAACCTTGAATTTAAAGCTATGGTATTGAAAATAAAGTGTTTATGATCCAAGTTGTTAAATCCCTTTCATGCCTTAAAATTTAACGCATAAGTGTGGCTTATGCACGTCCTTAATTTTTAATTTTAAGGCCTTTAAAGAACCTTGAAAAACCCTTTAAATTTTGCTTCAGATAATTTGTATAAACCATGGACAGGTGGTGGTTAGGAGAACTACAGTGCCTTAGACCCATAACTCCTCCTGGTCCCATTTTTAGCTCACATGAGCACAACGTGCTCAAGGTGAGCTTTTCTGATCGCCTTTTGTCCGGCGTCCGGCGTCCATGCGTCCGGCGTCAACAATTGCTTCAAACAACATCTCCTCCTAAACGGCTTGGCCAATTTGAAAAATATTTTGCAGGAATGTTCCTTGGATGAAGCTCTACTAAAGTTGTATAAATGGTTCTGGTCCATTGCATAATAAGGTCACAGGAGCTTAAAATAGATTATAAAAATGCAAACTTTAAAAATCTTCTTCTGCAAAACTGCAGGGTCTAGAGCTTAGATATTTAGTGTGAAGCATTGTCTAGTGGATGCCTACCAAGATTGTACAAATCATAGCCCAATGGTGATAAATGACCCCGCACCAGGGGTCACTTGTTTTACATTTAGGAAAATCTTAAAAAATCTTCTTCCATGAATCCATTAGGCCTAGAGCTTAGATATTTGGTATGAAGCATCATCTTATGGGCCACCACCAAGATTGTACAAATCATAGCCCAACGGTTATAATTGACCCCGCACCAGGGGTCACTTGTTTTACATAGAGTTATATAGGAAAATCTTAAAAAATCTTCTTCCATGAATCCATTAGGCCTAGAGCTTAGATATTTGGTATGAAGCATCATCTTATGGGCCACCACCAAGATTGTACAAATCATAGCCCTATGGTGATAATTGACCCCGCACCAGGGGTCACTTGTTTTACATAGAGTTATATAGGAAAATCTTAAAAAATCTTCTTCCATGAATCCATGAGGCCTAGAGCTTAGATATTTGGTATGAAGCATCATCTTATGGGCCACCACCAAGATTGTACAAATCATAGCCCTATGGTTATAAATGACCCCGCACCAGGGGTCACTTGTTTTAATTAGAGTTATATAGGAAAATCTTAAAAAATCTTTTTCTATGAATCCATAAGGCCTAGAGGTTAGATATTTGGTATGTAGCATCATCTTATGGGCCACTACCAAGATTGTACAAATCATAGCCCAATGGTGATAAATGACCCCACACCAGGGGTCACTTGTTTTACATAGAGTTAAATAGGAAAATCTTAAAAAATCTTCTTCTATGAATCAATAAGGCCTAGAGCTAAGATTTTTGGTATGTAGTAGCATCTAATGGTTCATTACAAAGATTTTCAAAGTCTTGGCCCTACGGTGATAAATGACCCTGCACCCAAGTCTTCTCTGAAACCATATGGCCCATTGCTTAGATATTTGGTGTGTAGTATTGTCAGGGGTAAAATGTTTTAGATTAAGTTATATCAGAATCCTTGTCTGTTTAAAAACCTTGACATCAGTTGAAGCAATGGTACTCAGGTGAGCGATTCAGGGCCATCACGGCCCTCTTGTTTTATTTATTTCCCTTTGTTTATTTTGTCTGCAAGGTAACTTCTGCTGTATCATAAAAGTATATAGGGGTATTAATTACCTTCAGTGATAGTCTGGTTGTGTTTATACACTGTTATTACTTTATCAGTATCAAAATCACTATAGATATATGTGAAAATGTTTTAGAGTGTCTGTGTGGACAGTGATACTCAGATGAGCTACTCTTGGGAAAGGCATTTATATCATGCAGTTACCAATTAAAGGTCAGAATGTAAGGCAGTTACAATAAATTCATGACCGGTAGAGCTTTCTCCTACATTCAGGGTTGTTTGTGTGTGTGTGTTTATGTGTGTTTATGTGTGTGTTTATGTGTATGTTTTTCAACTGTTTTTATCAACACTTGGTTATATTCCCAAAGCCAGAAAGTATAGTTATGTTTTTCCCAATTTATATGCAAAAACTCCCTGTGAATACTCTTTGAAAAAAAGGTCAGTTTGGTCAGAAATTACCACATAGACTTTTCAACAAATTTAACTCATAAAAAGCAATCATTGATAAATTGATAAACTGATCATTTTATCCTTTGCATTCTTTCCCTAGATATGCCATGATTTCTTTTCCCAATTTTTAATCTTCAATCATGCAAAAATCCCAGCTTGAAGAGTACATGAATTAGTCATCTTCCAAAAATGGGGGGGGGGGGGGGGGGGGACTGATATT
The DNA here is from genome assembly GCA_021229015.1 of Solen grandis. Taxonomy (NCBI): domain Eukaryota; kingdom Metazoa; phylum Mollusca; class Bivalvia; order Adapedonta; family Solenidae; genus Solen; species Solen grandis. The sequence goes on from CM037791.1 coordinate 16,855,450, forward strand.
ACTATAATAAAGATTACAATGGTCATTGGTGCTTGTGATTCCTTGCCTTAACCCTTTGACTCATGAATATTCACGTATAAATTTATGACCTGATTAATATTAATATTCTGAACTTTAAATGATACATGAAACAATGATTTTTCTTTGCCTTGCAGACTGTTTAGAATCTGAGCTATAATAATGGTTGAATAAACATAAACGGGAGACTGATAGACAGGAGAATGGCATATAGTCACTGTCAGTAATTACTTCAGGTCATGGAAGCACCAATTTTTTTAGTTGCCTAGTTACTTGCTAGTTGATTTGATTTTATACATCTTTATCATAGTTTATGTCCCCACTATTAAGCGACTTGCATGGGCACAGTTTACCCTTTCTTTCTTAAAAGCTTAGAGATACTAAGCTGAATTTTGGAGTTTTGGTATATAGGTGTACAGTAATGGGTCACAAACTGACTTTAGCAATTTGCTCCCATGTGCACATTTTTGACAGATTTGTGGCCCTTGGATTTAAAAATTTCTTAAAAATGGAGTTTTTCAGTTTTTTCTTTCTTCGTAAAGTAGATATGTATAGCTGATGTTTGAAGTATAGGTCCACTGTGATTTTTTACAAACTGAATTTACATTTTACTCACCTTCATCCATTTTTAGCCAGACTTGTCGAAGAATATGAGAGCTATTGCAATAACCCTTGTGTCAGTGTTGGCGTTGCAGCTTTTTGGTTAAACTTTTGCATGCAAGTTACTATCAACCTTAAATCCCAATAACCATTTATGGTTTTGGCTAAAAGGTTAATGAATATATGTTTCAGGGCATCAGACAACCAAGGAGGATAACTCTTGACTAAAACAAATTATGACCCTTTTCTAACTTATATATTTTGGTTAAATTTTTGCATGCAAGGTGTTTTTATGTTATGTTTCAGTAAAAAGATATTCAAGACTTCATAAACATATTCAGGAGTATCAGACTATCAGGGTAGATCATTTTTATGCCCCCCACCAAATATGGGTGGGGGGGGGATATAGATTTGCCCTTGTCCATCCATCCTCAAACTTTGTGACACTCATTACTCCAAAAGTATTTGTATTACAGACTTGAAACTTCATGGATATATTATTCAGGACATGAACTTATGCACCTGGGTATTTTCATTGAACCGCCGTTGAAGTTGACAGAGTTATGGGCCTTTGTTTTTGAAAAAAATATGAAATTTTATGCTTGTGATGCATGTAACTTTGAAAGTATTTATACTGCAGACTTAAAACTTCATAGATATATTTTTCAGGACATGAACATGCACACCTGGGTATTTTCATTTAATTATCGCTGAAGTTGAACTGTTGATAAAGTTATGGGCCTTTGTTTTTTAAAAATATGGAATTTTATGCTTGTAATGCACATAACTCTTTAAGTATGGATATATTATTCAGGACATGAACTTGTGCACTTGGGAATTTTTATCAAACCTTCATTGAACTTGACAGAGTGATAAGCCTTTGTTTTTGAAAAATATAGAATTTTATGCTTGTGATGCACGTAACTCTAAAAGTATTTGTACTACAGACTTGAGACTTCTCGAATATATTACATGTATTCAGGACATGAACTTGTGCACCTGGGTATTTTTATCAACTCACCGTTGACAATGCCCAATTTGCCAGACGTTTGAGCACTTGTCTTGTGTTGCTATGGTTGTTGTTATTGTTAGAATGTAAAAAATGATGTTATTTTCTAATACATTTGTTAGAAAAGATTATTGCTGTGCTCTCTTCTTCATTTGCCAGTGCATTTTTATGCCCCCGACCAAAAGGTGGGGCATATAGATTTGCCTTTGTCAGTCCGTGTATCCCAAAACTGTGACACAGATAATACAGAAGGTATTTGTGCTACAGACTTTAAACTTCATGGATATATTACTCAGGGCATGACTTGAGCACCTGAGTGTTGGCCTTTGTTTTGGAAAATGCGACTGGTAGGGGCATCTGTGTCCTCTGGACACATTTCTAGTTGACTTTTATTATTTGCAGGGTATGTGTAGGGAAGAACTGAAATAGATTTGATTTACCAACAAGCATTTCAAAAAGTCTAGCGTGCTGTCCTCTGACTGCGCTTCTTGACGAAGTAATGACTCTTTCTTATTTTTTTTTGAAAACGTCTGCTACCAAATTTCTTGCAGGCAGGTCCATTTGCATCATACCTACAAATCAAGAATTTTTTATCATCTGATCAGTGTTTTAGTCACACGGGTTCTCTTACATCACTCTCAGCAGTACAGATCAGTCGCAGACATTCAAAACAGTTTACAAGAGGGCCAAGATGGCCCTAATTCACTCACCTGAATTTTTAGCTCACCAGAGCACGAAGTGCTCAGGGTGAGCTATTGGGATCACCCTTAGTCCGTCGTCGTCCGTCGTCAACAATTTGCTTTAAAAGACATCTCCTCTGAAACCGCTGGACAGAATTTGTTAAAACTTGGCATGTATGATCCTTGGGTGGGCCTCTACAAAAATTGCTCAAATAAAGTTGATCCATGAAGAACTCTGGTTGCCATGGCAACAAATAGAAAAAATAATTGAAAACTTTGAAAATCATCTCCTCTGAAACCGCTGGACAGAATTTGATAAAACTTGGCATGTATGATCCTTGGGTGGGCCTCTACCATAATTGCTAAAATAAAGTTGATCCGTTGAAAAATAAGGCCCCTAGGGGGTTGGCTACCAGAGCACAAAGTGCTTGAAATGAATGACATGATAACACTGTATTTTCTGAAAATGTTAGCGCTTGTAAATTACAACCGCACTGCTCCATAGAGTGTATAGGGATGGAATTACTATGGTGTCAAGAGTATGTGGGACATTTAGGTAGAAAATTACTTTCAGCTACTCATAGTTGTTTTGGCTGCTTTTTCCAGATTAAAAACTGTTACTGATTTAACCTTTTCCTTCATATAGACTCATATTGACACTCTCAAAAGGAACCACATAAAATTGTCACAGTTAAACATTCCTTGTTACAGAAAACAATTGTTTCATTTTAAAATGCAGATGTACTCTGGTGAGCGTCTATGGCCCTTGGGCCTCTTGTTTGTTGTTTTTTTAAGAAAGGCTGGAACAATTAGAAGATACTATATACCAAATATCAGAGCTGTAGGTCTGCATGTTTCTAAGAAAAGCCAATTTAAAGTTATGCCTTCTGGTTGCCATGGCAACAAAAGTTCTTCATGATCCAACCAATGGTTTCAGAAGTAAATATTTTTTGTTTTCCTCATATAGTTCCATACAAAATCTGGGCGTGGTTCCGGGAGGGGCCTTATGTAAACCCTGATGCACATATTTGTTGATAGTATAGAGGCACCATGAGCTGATGCTATGTACCAAATATCAAATCTATAGGTTTGTATGTCTCTGAGAAAACGCAATTTGAAATTATGCCTTCTGGTTGCCATGGCAACCAAAGTTCTTAATGAAATTCAATAAAAATTAGGAATTAGCCTAAAGCTTACATAAGTATCAATTTACTTAAATTTGGTGAAAATCCATAAAGTGGTTTCGGAAGAGAAGATTTTTCAAGAATTCCCTATATAGTTCTATACAAAAATCCGGTTGTGGTCCCTGGGACGTGGCCCATTGTGACCCCAGGGGCACAGATTTTGCACTGATGTTGAGGCATATGAGCTAATGTTATGTACCTAATATCAAATCTGTTGGTCTATGCCTTTCTGAGAAAAATTATTTTAAAGATTATCCCTTCTTGTTGCCATGGCAACCAGAGTTTTTAATGGAATTGAAAAAAAAATAGGAATTTGCTTTGGGCCATCATAAGTATCATTTTGGTAAAATTTAATAAGAATCCATCTGGAAGTTTCAGAGGAGGAGATTGTTGAAATTGTTGACGCACCACGGATAACAATCAAGTGATCACAAAAGCTCACCCTGAGTTTTGCTCAGGTGAGCTAAAAACCTGAGCTGCCTGCTAGTCACTCACTCATTCATTTGGGTTACTGTAGAATCAATAATTTTCATGGGGGACTGATTTTTGTTGATATCATGGATGAATTATCCATGAATATTAATCCCCACAAAAACTGTCTATTTCACAGACCTCACAAATTTTAGAACATTGATTCCACAAATAAATGTACCAACAAAATATACTTGATTACAGATATCATGAAATTTAATGTCAATGAAAATTAATAATTTTGCTGTATACATTTTCAAATGTCATTCACTTTTTTGTTGTTGAACTTCATGAATGCAAAAAATTGTCGTTGAGGAGTGTCAACCAATATATGTTTATTCTTTTCATAAATTGGAACATCTGTTGTCAATATTGATCGTGTTTGTAATGGTATAATTAACATAACACATGTTAATTAATTACTTAGTGACCCGGTATATAGATTCATTCTTAGCTTTGAACATGTTTAAGGACATTTTGTACCATAAATGTATTAATTATCTTTCCAGTTTTTTGTTCTGTTTGGTGGAAGTTTCAGATACAATAAATTTGTTTGCCTTTTTCTCCTGGAGGAAATAGTCCATTTGTAAATGAAATATTGCTTAACCCTTTCCCTCATAGAGGATACCATGAAAAGACCTATGCGAACAGCATAAAACCAGATCAGCCTGCGAGTAACTCGCAGGCTGATCAGGTTTTATGCTGTTCGCTGCTCCTCAGTGGTCTGGTAATGAGGATTTTGTAATTAAATTTGGTAAGGTTTGAGTTTGGCTTTCTGCAGATCAGGCTTTATGTGGTACCTATTGAGTGCGTCAAAATGAGTCTATATGAGGGAAAGGGTTAATATGAGAAACAAAACTCAATAACTATTGAATAATTTTATGTGGACGAGACTCCACAATATCTCTGGGTACGGTTGGTAATCCTTTACCTTATACAGACCCATTTGATGCAATGGCAAACAGAGCAGAATGAGTTCATCAGGTTCTTCTCTGTTTCCTTATACAATATTGTAGCTTAGATTCTACACAGTACATGTATGCACATTTAAGAAAAATCAATCATTTGAAATTTCGTTGAAATGGCTCAGCGCAATTTACTTGCGATGTTTAAAAAATCAAATGACCGGCTTGGCAACCCGGCTCATGATGATAAAGAAAACGGGAGTGGTGACCCAGTAAAAAGTACATTTCAAAGTCGGACTGGCAACCCGATATGCACACAAATCCGGCCTGGCAAACCGGTCGAAAACACTGGGAATGGGGCAACCCGTGATGCATTTTCTATTATGAATAAATAAAAGTTATTGACAAAAAAAATATATAAACACAAAGGCACATAATAAACAACACCAAAACGACTGCTTCCAACAATTTATTGATTCGTTAGAGTCATATACATGAACTTCCGGTAAACAAACTTTCGATTTCGTAGAGGTAAATATTGCAGAAAAATACCTTATTATGCCAACAGGATGCTGAAATATAATAAAAGATCTATTTTCACACTGCAAATGATTCAGGGTATGTTGATTGAAAATATCAATGTTATTTTTTTCCGTTTTTTTTCGGTTATGTTTTTTTTCGGGGGGGGGGGTACGGAACGGAATTGTTGTAAAGGGGGGGGGGGATTTTGCCGTCGACCGGTTGAGATTCCAAAATTTTAGGATCCCTGATCATTTCATATAACATTCAGTGTTCAGTAAATGATTATTCATTGTTTCATATAACATTCTACATTCAATTCTACATTTAGTGAAGTATTATCCGTCATTTCATCATTTTCATTAAACATTTTAAAAAATATTTTATCTACAGATCTTAATTGGTTTACCCCTGCAGTGCTTTAAAGATCCTCTGAGTCACAGAATCCTTGTCCAACCCATAAACTGCTGAAAAAAAGTGTAAATTTAAAAGATCTACTCAGAGTTACTATTAGTTATCATTTTTAAATACTGCCATGATATAAACTTACAATTTCACTTAAAAATCTTGTTTAGTTTGTAGTAATGATCTTATTTCTTTTCATATTATCTGCAATATACTCCATTTTAAAGTATGACAAATTGTGAATATAATTTGTAAGTCTGTTGCTGTTTATGATGCTGACATAATGTTTCCTGTTTGTTTGTTTGTTTGTATTACATCTTCAGGAAGACTATAGGCAGAAATGATGGTGTAAATAGAAACTATTTGATTTTTAAACATTGAAGTTTGACCTCCTTCATAATATATGATAATTATCTACTGAAACATTTGTCTTCCCAGGGTACTGGTATACAGTTCCTACTCCATTCTAGTCCACCTGAGCAAGGTGAGAGGACACCTGCCTTTCAACACGTCCTCTGTTGTGCTGCTCATTGAATTTACAAAGGTAAGTACGGCTGTGGGTTCAAATCCTGGCAGGGTCACTCGAAATTTCCATGTGAGGAGGCCTTCCCGATGGCTTGTGGTAGGTCAGTTGCTACCCAGAACTTTGACATCTGGGTGCTTTCTCGACCACTGTATAGGTCATGTTGCTATAGGATCTGAATGTTACCCATGTCCTTGAATGGTCTTGAAAAATGTAATATCTCCTTGTTGGCTATAGTTGAATGCTGTAACATTTTACATGCATGGACAATTAAATATATAGAAAGAAATCAATTGGAATGTTAACATTTACTGCAGGGATCTTTGAAGAGTATCTTTCTCAGCCTTGAAACTTATTTATGTTACATCCAGTTGCATACAAATCCAGTGAGACTGTCCCCGGTGGCTGAGTGGTTAGAGCGTCCACCTTAGGAGTGGGAGGTTGTGGGTTCGATCCCCGGCCGCGACATACCAAAGTCGTAAAAAATGGTACTTTTAAAGCTCCTTTGCTTGGCGCTCAGCATATATGCGTAGTTGCAGGACTGGTTGGCTTGGTGTCAGGACAATGTTACTGGGTGTGGTATCATGCCATATGTCTACGGTGTGATACTGCAGTGTGACAGCACTATATCGGTCTCAAGAAGACATCATCTCCAAATGACTGAAATACTGTTGGTAGGATGACATTCTAGGTTTTCTAGAATTAGTCTATTATTCTATTTTCTTATATAAAAAGGCAAAATGTGAACTAGCCAAGGGTGCATTTTTATGCCCCTGTATCAATAGATCGGGGAGCATCTGTCTGTCTGTCTGTCTGTCTGTCTGTTCGTCACAAAACTTTAACCTTGGCCATAACATGGAAGTCCTCCAACCTAGAGCCTCACATGTGCATACACCGTGGTGAGCTCTATCGCCAGACCCACTTAGCGTCACGGGGTCAAAGGTCAAGGTCACTGTGACCATAAATAGCAAATATTAACCTTTGCCACATCATGAAAGTGCTCTGAGCTACAATATTTTATGAACAAATGAAGAAGACCATGATCAGAAAGCTCCTAAAAGGAGGTGTCTGATCAGGGTGTTTTCCAAGGTGTGAAAATACATCTATATGAGGTAAAGGGTAAACCCATCTTAGTACATGTAAAAACTGTGATCCTGCCACTATTCTAATATCCTCTGTTTGTTACATGAACACCCGCAGCTGTTGATCTCTGGTGTCATGTACCTGCCCGTGATTGCTGGTCAGAAGTTTGCACTGCCTGCCATCCCGTTGATCACATGCTTGTATTTCGGTGTGCCAGCTCTCCTGTACGCCTTCAACAACAATGTTGCCCTGGTGATGCAACTTCATATGGATCCCACAACTTACCAGGTTTGTTGTGCTTCCTTTGTACATGTCCAAGGTTTATGGAGCTGCCATTGATTTACAAAAATAAACATTCAAGAAATCTTCAAAATAATGTTCTAGATGTACAAATTTTATCATTTTTGTTTCACCTTCTGTGGTCTGTCTGTCTGTCAGTCAATCAATCTGTCTGTTTGTCTGTCACAGTTTTTCCATCACGCTTCAGCAGGTAACACATGTGCTCCAAAGAAAACTTTTGTCTTTACCATAATTATAGTTAGGTCTTAAATTATTAGTTCGTTGGTTTTTCAAAGAAAAAATGTCAAGGTATTGTCATCTCTGGTGTCGTCCTCATTGGCATTGTCAGGAAAAACTTGGCCATAGCTTCTAAACTATTAAATCATCTGTCATCAAACATCACTATCACAAGGGCTACATTCTGATCAAAGGCCACAACTCTTGGGTCCATTTTGACTTAATTCATCCCCCCCCCTTTTTAAAAAAATAACTTAACAGATGAGTGTTGGCACCCCCACTCAGTGCTTGTGTTACTCTTCTTATCTAATTTCTTTTTAAAAAACTGATTTATTCTAATGTTGATTGGGAAACAAGTTCTTACAACTTATTCTTACTGGGAAAACCTTGTCCCCAATGGGGTTTGAACCCATAACCTTCCAATCCACAGTCATGTATGTTACCACAGGACCATGGCTCCTCCAGATTTTCTTACGCCCCCTTCCACTGATGCACTGGGTGATATTAGGTTTATCCCCTGTCCATCTATCAGTTTATTGGACATTGGGGCAACTATAAGGAAAATAATCCCACACTTTTTATCATGGCAGGTATGAATACATGCACTTATACCAGTAGTCATGAAATCGTATCTAGCCCAAGAATTGTTGATTTTTTTTTTTGTCCACCTGACTATATTCAGTGGTGTTATATAGGGTTAAAGTAATTGATACATTGCTATTGTTTGCTTGAATAAGATAACTCAGCTTTTTCTAAAAAATTCAAAGTTTTTGTTTTGTAAATTATTGTTTTCAGAAAAAAGAGTTAATGTTTTCACTTTGGATAATAATTCATACTTTTTGATTTTGGCCTTAAAATATGTCTTTTTGGTCGTTGGCCATGTGCAGGGTCAATTTTTTCAAATGGGGGTCTTGAAATATAGATAAAGAGACCAATTTTTATGTATTTGAAGGCATTTAGACAATTTTTTGACCAAGGTGGACTATTTGAGTAAGTGTTACATTAATATCTTTTTAGCTTACCTGAGCACTAGTGCTCGGGTGAGTTTTTGTGATCGCCTTTTGTCTGTCGTGTGTCGTCTGTCGTCCGTTGTCCTTCGTCAACAATTGCTTGTGAACACTCTAGAGGCCACAGTTTTGATCCAATCTTCAAGAAACTTGGTCAGGATTTTTGTCTATATGATATCTCGGATGAGTTCGAAATTGGGTCATGTTGGGTCAAAAACTAGGTCAGTAGGTCAAATCTTAGAAAAACCTTGTTAGCACTCTAGAGGCAACAGTTTTGGCCCAGTCTTCATGAAATTTGGTCAGGATGTTTGTCTACATGATATCTTGGATGAGTTTGAAATTGTGTCACTTAGGGTAAAAAACTAGGTCACCAGGTCAATTCTTAGAAACACCTTGTGAACACTTTAGAGACCACAGTTTTGCAAACCTTAATGTAGGCAGAATGTTTGTTTAATAAAGGAATTAAAAGGGTTTGAAATTTGACACTAGAGGCCTACATTTTTGTCCCAGTCTTCATTCAAATGATATGAATGATGACTGCATGAATTCCCAGTTGAGTGCAAATTCAGGTAGGATCAAAATGTAGGTCACTTAGTCAAATGTTAGAAAAACACTTAAGATGCCAGATTTTTTGTCATTATGCCTAACACAGCCATCTCACTCAGGTGAGTGACACAGGGCCATCTTGGCCCTCTTGTTTGAAGTGAATTCAGCAAAATATTTTGTATATTGCAGGTGCTGTGTAATTTAAAGATTGCCTCCACTGCCCTGTTGTACCGCTGGATCATTAAAAGGTCAGTAGTGTCCGTCACACTTTTATCACAGTCTCTAAAAAGATATGTTTCAGTATCCTAAAGGCCCGTTTTACTTTACTTCAGTTTAAACTTATTTTTTTTAAATGTCAATTGGGAAAAAAGTTCTTACAACTCATACAAATGATGTCTTAGCCCTATCGTCAAATACCCATGGCCGATCGATATATCATCTATAGGTTGTGGGATATTACGGCTGAATTTGGTCATTTTAGCATGTGTCAAATTGCGCCATTTTATTGGTCGCATCATGTTTTTGAAACCAATCATAAAGGCAGTTGTATACAGCTGCTGGGCACAGTCATATATATTTTATTGTTTACATGACTTTCAAGCTTCCGCGCCGAAGAGTGTTGCATTTAAAAGTCGTGTTTTCATTGGTCAATAATTTAATCAATAACTACTGTATTACGACTGTTTGCTTGCCCGTTTCCC
>CM037791.1:16865716-16883863 GCA_021229015.1 Solen grandis
AGTTTATGAATCACAAGCTTGCGTAGTCGGTGACCTAGATCATCTGGTTTCACACTCTCTTACAAATCGCACAGACATAACTCTACATGTTTATCCATGTATGGATCGGTACTCCCCAAAGTATTTTCGAAACAGCCACCATTTTTCAAGTCAAATATATAGTTTACAACATTAGTATTGTAGGCAACGTATTCCTTCCAATCATTTAGCTTCAAAGCAACGATATTGATGCATATATGATGCTTTTTTGCCAATTCGGTCAATACAATTTTAAAATCGTCAAAAGTATTTGAGTCGTTTAACCATCTCCATATGTCGATTTTCGCTTTTGAGTCTGACATCTGACAAGAATGAAATAAGGCGACCTTGTATAATTCGTAACGAAGTACGTGTTTTAGAGATATAAAGGGATATTCCACTAACTGGTGATAAATTTCCTGACATAACTTTTCGGGTAACACATTCATGATTCGAGAAATTAAAATAACTCTCTTATCTAACGACGCTAAATTTATCGAAACAGAAGTGTCTATACTTGTAACGATAGACGAAACCTTAACCTTGAATCATGAGCATGCGCAGACATGACCTAAATAGAATACCCTTAATTCGGCCTTAACCTTGAATCATGAGCATGCGCAGTCGGTGACCTAGATCATTGACCACAATTCAACCTTAACCTTGAATCATGAGCATGCGCAGTCGGTGGCCTAGGTCATTGACCGTGATGACGTAGGTTTGACCTTCTTACCCAGATCTGGGACTGGACCCTCCGGACCCTCCTCCACTAGACCTCATTTGCTACTACTTAAAAAAACAATAACCTTTACATGCCGTAACAAGATAGTTAACCATTTAGTGTGAAACAACCTAATACTGCCGTTATCCGGTGTGTTGCACTGAGCGAAAAAAATGATTGCAATATCAGTTTCACAACAAATGAACTTTACAAAACTGAAGAACGCATCATAAAATTGCATTTTTCAGACCAATTATTGTACATCTATCTCCAACGCAGGAGATCTCGCACAAATTTCTGCCACAGTTAGTTGAAAAATAGCTGACTTAAATCACAGGTAATCAATAGCGTGGCTTTTGGTACACGTGCACCATGGTCACGTGGTATTCAGTGTGGCAGTGACCGATGCGGTTAAGATTGTATGTAACATTTTTAAGTTTAGATTTATAGAGTTTTCGAAGAATACGAGAGCTATTGCAATGACCTGTGCGTTGCTGCTACGCGCATGCGTACTAGAAAAGCCCGTCATTATATCCCTGTCTGTAGCAATAAACCAAGCATAAAATTAGCGTACAATTATGGCCTAGACAGGACCCCTATAAGGTAGGAACCATGTTCTCACCTCTCATTAACCTCCCTGCAATTGTAAAACAAATACGATAATGGTGGCAGCGGTTAATTTGGAGCCTAATTATTATATGTTTTAGAGCTCGCTACCGTCGATCGGGAACCAGTGGTTTTTTGGCCATCCACACTGCATTCTCGTGTCAAAATTTTTTAGTGTGTGTGTGGGGGGGGGGGGGGGGGGGGGGGGGGGGGGGATAGTAACTTTTCTTCCGTGCTGATTCATTGCATTTGTGCACGAGGCCTTACAAACTTCATTTATTTCTCAGTACTTAAACTGTTGTTTGTTTTAGATGTTCTTCAGGCGCGGATCCAGGATTTGGGGGGGGGGGGGGGGGGGGCGTAAGTCCAGCAACTACCGGTACTTACTTTGTATTAATAAGATATAGCATGTTTAATACCATATATAAACACATAAGTGTATTGATTTAACGGAGATAACAGTTATTCTATCGGCATAATATTTTTTGTTGCATGGCTATTAAAATATTTTTACAACATATAACTAGAAATTACAACATCATTAAATACTTCCATACAAAACAATCAGTAAATACTGGTTTAATTCAACCCAAGTAGTTTATTTTCAAAGTCGACAGCGCAGCTGTCTCTGGCAAAGACATCAATAATTACAATGAATTGATAATGCACGAACAATAAAATCACAAGATTATATGTGTATAATTCATGGCGCATGTGTATATTAATTAGTTACAATATATTTAATATCAGTAACGGTAAATCAGTTTGCATAGTATGGGCAAAACATTTATACTATGTATATATTCATTATACATACTTAAAGTTACATGATACTTACATCTTTATAATCATCTTAAATTATACCACATGCATTGTCATGCTCAGTCCTTTAATGCATTAATGAAATTTTCCAATCTTTCAAACAGAGCACTATATTTTAATATCATTTTGTATTCACGTATTTATCGAAAGAATTTTTTGATCATACATCTTTATTTTGGACTCACAAGCAAGAAATGATATCCAGATTCTATCATAGATGAGTTACAAGCACACAATCCATTCTTCTATCTGTTCCATCGTATCTCGCTATACCAATATTTAGTTCATTGCTAGATAAACGAAATTTACTCAAAATCTTTGATAATCATTTTTTTATTATTTCAAAATACGTTTCAAATCTAAATTATGTATTTACAGTTAGTTTCAAGTTTTGGACTATTATTTATACATTCATGCCATTTCTGTACAAACTTTGATTTATCATAGGTACATAGTCAGTATCTACGTCAGAATTATTCCATATTTTTCCAAAACCTAAGTTTTCTAAAAGCGATTGAATTTCAAAGACCCAATATGTTAGAATAGGTGTAATCATTCTGTCAAATAACTGTAGTTGTTGATACATGTATATCAAAATTTTAACGTTGAAAAATATATAAAAAAACCGACATCCCTCTCATTGCTTGTTCAGACAATGATTTAATTGCCAATATAATAAAACATATTAATACCCAGGTAACAGAACTCATCCACAACTTCAATAAGCTGTTCATTTATATTCCACTGACATTTTTTCTCCTTTTTCTTTTTTCAAAAATGCATATTTTTGCTTTTCTTGCATTTATATACTTTATAAACACTTTCGCTGCCTAAAAACGAAAATCGACGGCACCAGTGCTACACCCGAGAATATACTTTAAAGCAAAAACAATCATTTTCTTTTCTTTCGCCTTGTCGGAAAAAAAAACACATCTCAAATCTGAGACAGGGGGATTTGGGAGTTGGGCATGGTTGAATAGATCCTGCTGGGTATATTTAGGCTCAGTAGGCCGGCTATACAGGGTTGTCCTCAGGACCTCTTTTGGATATTCAGCTTATATCTCAGTAACCATTCATGGTATTGACATGAAAGTTTATCAGTGTGTTCAAGGGCAGGAGTAACCAAGGAAAATACATCTTAACTAAATTTAACACACATTTCGGCCCTTTTCTTACTTACATTTTTTTGTTAAAGTTTTGCATGCACATTAATTGCTATTATTTCTATATCTCAGTAAATAGGTATGGGATTGAATTTATACTTAATAAACAAAATTATTTAAAGGTATCATTTTTGACTATGGTATGTTAAGGACAAGAATTAAAATAGATTTTGATTTACCAACAAACATTTCGAATAGTCGAGCGCGCTGTCTTACGGACACTTTTTGTTTTGTGCAAGGCTGGATGTCAAAGCTCTAAACACCTTTGATTTTGGCGTAAAATCGTTCATGGTAAGTAAAGAGCAACGGCAGTTTTTTATAAAAAAAATTTTTTTGGGGGGGGACTTGTGATATAAATTTATTATACAACGCAGGTTTATGGCCCAACTGCTATGTTAGCAAGTCCTGTTGTATATAAATCCTGTAGTTAATCTCAGAGAGTACCTAAACACTCATTATGAAACTTACTTCACAAGAAAAAAACAACTTTATTTAAATAAGTAATAAGGCCTCTGAGCATATAATCTTTCTATGCCGTAAGAGAGATAACTTCCCCAGCTCATGGTGACAGGTTTGTCAGAGTTGTCGGTATGTCACTCAAATTAAAGTATTTTAGGGCGCACTGGAGTAGCTTGGGACGCTGACAAACTATCCATTTATCTTTACCCCCCTCCCCCCGGGTCACAATCATCAAATATAATGTCTAGCCATTATGAAGTAGTATGTAATGAAATAAACCATGATTCTTACATATTTTTATGGTAGCATATTTCTGCTAGTCACTTATCCGTTTAGCTATGTCGAAACTTTTCTAAAATAAAAAATAATAAAAAAGTCACATATTCAGTTATTATCTGGCAAGTAAAAAATGCTGATTTTCCCAATGGACATAAAATACCTAAATTTAATGTTTAAATTTCGGCGTTTCTTTGACATATATTATTCTATATGCATGTATCTACTTTTTAAAATGTTGTTGTTGTTGTATTGGGGTTTACCGTCGCTGCGAAGGTTTCAATCATATAGCGACGTCCAGCTAATTACAGTTGGAGGAAGACCCCGAGTACACAGAGGTACCCGGGTAGAACCACCGACCTACCGCAAGCCAGCTGGAAGGCTTCCTCACATGAAAAATCCGAAGTCCCTACCGGGATTCGAACCCACCGCGGTGAGGGGCTGAGAGATTTGTAGTCCACGACTGTAACCGCTCGGCCACGGCGGCCCCTTTTAAAATGTTTGTACATGTATACTTTTATTATGCATTTTGATAAAAAAAAATATTTCATTTAGTCATTTGACAATATGGAAGTTTTTGTGATTGCTCGTTGGGTTTAACGTCTCGCCGACAGTGTTTCGGTCATTTGGAGACGATGTCTATTTGAGACAGATATAGTGCTGCCACACTGCAAACCAGTAACATTATCCTGACACCGGACCAGCCCGTCCTGGAACTACCCTTATATACTGAGCGCCAAGCTAGGAACCATTTTTACGACTAAACCTTTATTTATTTTACATCGATTACGAAACAAGTTATCACAACTTATATTAATCACTCTCGATGGCTCTGGTGGCGGCCTATGTGGTCATTATTGTGGGGGGGGGGGGGGGGAAACCGGAGAACCTGGAGAAAACACACGTGTCTGGACGGGCGACCACTGTACCCTCTCACGTACGTGACCAGGAACCGAACCCGGGACGCATTGGTGAGAAATAAGGCGCGTTACCACTACGCTATCCAAGCTGATAATCAAACCCACAACACCCCGCTCCCGAGGCGGACGGTCAAACCACTAAACAACCGGGGACATTAAGGATGATGTTAAATAACGATTGTTCACAACTTATCATCATCGGCCATAATTATCTCATTCCAGGTCTGGCGCCCGCTATACAATTGGACACGACATATCTGACGGATAACAGTGTTTTCCTTCCATTAAGATTTCTTGAATTAATGTTTCACATTGAGCTTATTCCTTAAAAGGAGTAATCAATTATCATAAAATGTAAAAAATAAAACTATGCTATTTTGTATTTCTTTATTCTGTATTTTCAGACTGATGTAATAAGACGCAGCATAATAGTGTCAAAGAAAATGGGAGTCGGTTTTTTTGTGGTTTTTTTGTTGTTGTTTTTTAATCATCATAAATCATTTTACTCATCCAATAACCATGTCCGATACATTTTTTTGTTATTTTCTGATTAAAACCAAAACTTATTTAAAATGATTGCATAAAAAATTAAGTGAATTATTTTAACAATGTTTTTGTTTCATATATACACGACAGTATTAAATCAAATGTCTGCTTCAGACATATAGCGCGCTGCCACACTGTAGTATCACGCGGTGGACAAACGACATGCTAACACATCCAGTCTTATTATCCGGTCACCATGCAATCCTTGAACTACCCTGAATTATATGATGGATACCGAACGGTCCCATAATTTTACATCTGTATACCGAGGGCTGTCTCGGGGACTAGTGTGAGAAAACGCGGGCATAGCAATCTCCAAGCAGAGCTGTCGTTCGTTCTTCAATACACCATCTCTGCAATGGGCTCAGTAACAAGAACCTTGACAAAACGGAAAACAATTATTTAACGCCCATCGAGGTGTATTTTATGAAACACTTAATTTTTTAATCATCATAAAACGAATGAAAATTTTATTATTATTATTATGGAAACTATTTTCCGCTTTATTACGCTGACGGTGTAAATATTTACAGATTCAGCCGGATATCGTACTTGTCTATGAAATGGACAGACGAGAATCTTGTGCTGAGGGACAAACAGCGTGAATCACGTGAGATTCAAAATGTCAACAACGGTCTGAATAGTCTCAGTCCCTATTTCTAGATTGCGCGAATTTGGAACTACTTTCTGAGCCCACCACAGCGTAAGATACCGACGTACCTCGCAGTGATATGATGTTGACGGGTGGCGTGGTATCCAACCAATTATAGTGTCCCGGAACTAAGTTTATATACTTAACTTCAAGTAAGAGAGCTATGCTAGTGCCATGTTAACATCATGGATATGCATCACGACGGGAATCAAATCGAACTTACACCCCTGTAGTGGACATTCTCACTACTCTCACACTTGGCAATACCTTTAAAATCTGAGAACCATTAAAATAAGTCACTTTGGTATGATGGGGGGGGGGGGGGTGTATGTTTTGTTGACTTTCGATCATATAATGACCAAAATATGTGAAAATAATAACAAACAGTTTTCACATTTCCTTACTTTACTTTCAAATTACCAATAAAAAGAAAAGAAATATCGTAATAATAATATTCACTGTGAATACTTTCAGCTGCATTAGCGTAACTGAACGGGTATTGGCAAGCAAAACATAGAGCCGAACCAGTATATAAATGCCTTGTCAGTTATGTACAAACTGACCATATACACAGAATCAGGATTTCGTCTTAAAACACATAATGATTGAATACAGAATCCAGAATTTCCAGCACATTTTGTATGTAATTGGCATTGCTACAAGTTGGGGACATTTGAGGGTTAAGGTCAATACCAAAGAACATTATACCAGTGCCAAGTTATTGTCACAAGGAAGTTAAGTATGAGAGTATCCATGACATATGTTCAGAGATGAGAACAGTATAAAAACATAGTTTCAGTTTATGCTTGTTGCCATAGAAACCATATACTCTGTCAAATCTAAAAAGTGAAATGATTCATATAACAGCCTGACTGTAATCTACCAATATCCAAACTTCCAATTTTCATCTTCAACACTTTTGGATTATTAAATGATTTGATTTTTCTGATAACTAACTTGGTATGGTGACAAACTTGGTAGTGATCCACTAGACAATGCCACACACCAAATATCTAAGCTCCAGGCCTTGTGGTTTCTGACAAGAAGATTATTCTAGTTTTTCCTATATATAAGTCGATGTAAAATCAAGTGGCCCCTGGGGCAGGGCCAATTTTGACCCCAGGGCCTTGATTTCAACAAACTTGGTAGTGATCCAGTAGACAATGCGACACACCAAATATCTAAGCTCCAGGCCTTGTGGTTTCTGACAATTTTTTCTAGTTTTTCCTAGTAAAATCAAGTGACCCCTAGGGCAGGGCCAATTTGATCCCAGGGTCATGATTTGAACAAACTTGGTAGTGGTCCACTAGGCATGCCACACACCAAATATCTAAGTTCCAGGCCTTGTGGTTTCAGAGAAAAAGACTTTTTAAAATTTCACTTATAAAATCTATTTTTAGCTCCTGTGACCCAGTTATGCAATGGACCGGAACCATTTGAACAACTTTGGTAGAGCTTCATGCAAGGAACATCATAGGCAAGTTTTATCAAATTGTGGCCTGTTGGTTTCAGAGGAGATGTCGTTTGAAACAATCGTGGACGACGGACAGCCAGCCATTGATCCTAAAAGCTCACATGAGCACTACGTGCTCAGGTGAGCTAAAAAACAAAAACATGCATCAATATATAACACAATGACTGGACTGTAAAGAATAATAATTTTTCTCTTTTTCTTTTTATTTATTACAATTAATTTTGGGTAAGGCTTGCACAATAAATATGCACTTACCCCAATACAGGATTCAATCAGAATCATTTTATGCCAACTTTTTTAAGCCTTTATCAACAACCTTCAGATATTTTCAGACACTTTAACAATATGTACTACACAAAGAGACACACACGTTACTATTATGTAGAGTTAGGAAACGAGGGAGAGAAAGTAAATTGGTGAGAAAGAGAGAGATACACAAAACTGTAGAGAAATAATGGGGAAAACAACTATGAGAGACAGACAGACAGAGTAAGATGACAGAAAAAGATACATCAAGTTAACAATTTACCACTGGGTTTCACTTAATACACTGTTGCAGTTATTTTCTTCTTGTTTGTTTGTTGTTGTTTTTTTACACATGCACTTACTATTATACAATTTCTTTTAAACATTACAATGTATAAATAATACATGTCTGCAATCAGTATTAATACCAGTAACAAAGCTTTGATACAATAAATTGGCATGAATTAACAAATTCCTCAGAAACTTGTAATAAATACATGATTCCAAAATACCTTAAAAACAATGTAGATTTTGAATGTTAAGTACAGAACATAGCATGCATTGGCTAAGTCTGGGTGCTATACAATTTCAGTAACACTCTGGTAACTCTGACAAAATTCTTCAGAATGGAGGAATAAAAACCATATACATGTACATGTGTTCAGAATATTGACCAAGGTACAACTCTGTGGTTAAACCATAAATAACAACTGGTTAACTTCTTTACATTTTTTTCTCTAGTCTTCTTTGAAGAATATGACCAGAACAGCAGGACTAGATGAATCAAAATTAAATTTTTTCATGACCATTGATACTATGGTAAGAGATCAAACTACTGCATTAGTTGAAGTAAAATTCAGTTTTGGAGTAAATCATTGTCGCAAGTAACTCAAACTCAGCCTTTAATTACTTTATGAATGTCTATCTGTAATAAGCAACCAACCAGCGTTTAAATATTTAGTTTTCTAGAAAAATTATTTGATTTGACCTCTATAGAGAAGCCTACTTGGTTAAGCAGTATCTTCTTTTCCTGGATAGGCCATATTTGATTGGTTTCTCTGTACATGATATCATCCAACCCCATGGTTCTGCCTCACATGGTTAAAGGTCACTATGACCTTGAACTTAGACCTAGTGGCCCCAAAATTAATAGGGGTCATCTTCTACTCATGACCAACACCTTATCATGTTTTAGGAAAGTGGGTTTAAGTTTTTTTTAAGTTATTGATTGGAAACAACTTCCACATTCAAGGTCACTGTAATTCTTGCTTTTACCTAGTGACCCCAAAATCATTAGGGGTCATCTTTTATTCATAACCTAACACACTCTCAAATTTGAGGAAAGTAGGTTCTCAAGGTATCAATCAGAAACAAAGTAGACCAACAGTCCGACTGACTGACCTACATTTGCAAAACAGTATGCTCTTCTTTAAAGGGGCAGGGGACTGAGGGGAGAGGGGTGGGGTATAAAAGTCATGAAACCCATCTCTTTTCTAAAGAAATCTAAACTAAGGATGGCACTCCTGTTTAAGTAGTACAGTAGATAGTAGGCCAACTGAGCAAAAAGTGGCACTCCTTTCCACATATTTGGGGTGATTTTGAAGTTTCCATTCATATCATATATTGATAATATTATCTTTATATTAATATATTTCAATTTCAATGATGATGTCTAGAACATCACGTGAAGGTGATATAAGTAATTAATGAAACAAAATGTATTTAGTAAATATCAAAGGTACCAGGTACGTTGCTGCCCATATTAAAAAAAAACAAGTTTTCATTTTTTATTTTTTTTTGTTGCCATGCCAACCAGAGTTCTACATGGATCAAGTTTATTTTAGCAACTTTTGTGAAGGTTGACCCAAGGATCATCCCTGCCAAGTTTAATCAAATTCTGTCCAGTGGTTTCAGAGGAGATGTTGTTTAAAGGTTTCTCTATATACATATAAGGCAAATAAGCCCCACCCCTGGCGGCCATGTTTTTTTTCGGATCGGAATAATTTTAGCAACTTTGGTAGAGGTTGACCCAAGTAAAATCTGTACCAATTTATTTAAAAATCTGGCCAGTAGTTTTGAAGAAGATGATTTTTTAAGTTTTCATTTTTTTTTCTTTTTGTTGCCATGGCAACCAGAGTTCTACATGGATCAAGTTTATTTTAGCAACTTTTGTGAAGGTTGACCCAAGGATCATCCCTGCCAAGTTTAATCAAATTCTGTCCAGTGGTTTCAGAGGAGATGTTGTTTAAAGGTTTCTCTATATACATATAAGGCAAATAAGCCCCGCCCCTGGCAACCATGTTTTTTTACGGATCGGAATAATTTTAGCAACTTTGGTAGAGGTTGACCCAAGGAACATCTGTACCAAATTATTTTGAAATCTGGCCAGTAGTTTTGAAGGAGATGATTTTTAGAGTTTTCAAATTATTTTTCTTTTTGTAGCCATGGCAACCAGGTTCTTCATGGATCAACTTTATTTTAGCAACTTTTGTAGAGCCTCACCCAAGGAACATTCCTGCCAAGTTTCATTAAATTCTGTCCAGCGGTTTCAAAGGAGGTGTTGTTTAAAGCAAATTGTTGACGACGCACGATGCGGACGAAGGGCGATCACAAAAGCTCACCTTAAGCATGTTGTGCTCAGGTGAGCTCAAAAAAATCAAAAAAATCAATGACCTTATATATTATATACATGTATAAGGTCATTGAATTTTTTTATTTTTTTTAATGGGCAGCAACGTACCTGGTACCTTTGGTAAATATCACACAGACGTAAGTCATATATAGTTCACTAAACTACTTTCAATAAATCAAAAATATATGCTGTTCAAATCAATATACTTCATATTTGTACATGCATTTAACAATGCCTGTACAGATAATCAAAATAACCATCTACTAACAAAACATTTCCATATTTATCCATAAAAATCATCTTACCAGTATATCAGAATATCAGCATTCATCCATACTACCGGTACTATCCCAATACAGATACACTATCCCTCACACCCAATGCAATACAGATAAATCATCCCTCACACCCAATACAATACATTATCCATTATATCTAATAAAGATACACTATCCCTCATTGCGCAATACAGATAATCATCCCTCACACCCAATAGATACATTATCCCCCATAACCCAATACAGATACCTTATCCCTCATACCCAACACAGATACACTATCTCTTACACTCAGTACGGATACATATTAACTGACCATATTAATTACATTAATAGACCCTTATGTAGATTTAACCAACGGCAGCGATGTATAAATCATCCTTATGCAATGCCTAAAAAAAATTGAAGGTGATAACAAGTCAAAAGCCTTTTATACCATTTTGACAAAGAAAGAAAGAGGGCTATAACTCTTACAAAACAAGAGCTGTCAGAGGACAGCACGCTTGACTATTCTAAATGCTTGTTGGTAAATCAAATGAAATCTATTTCAATTCTTGGTCTTTATATAATAATAGTCAAAAATGATATACCTTGACAGTCTAATACCCCTAGATAGGTTTATAAAGTCTAAAATCAATCCCATGCCTAGTTACTGAGACATGAGCATAATAACACTGTGCATGCAAAACTAAAACCAAGTATCCAAGTTAGAAAAGGGCCATAATTTGTATAAAATTCAGTCCAAGAGTTATTCTCCTTGGTTTTCTGATGCCCCTGAACACACTCTTAAATTTTCTAGTCAACACCTTAAGCATTTTCTGAGATATAAGCTGCATAGTAGCTTGCATGCAAAGTTTTAACCAAAAAGTCTAATTCAAAAAGTGGCCCTAATCTGCATTATATTCAGTCAAAACTATCTGTCACTTAAGTATGATACCATTGAACATATTTACGAAGTTTCAAATCAAACCCATGCCTGGTTGCTGAAATGTAAGCATGAAATTCCTTGTATGCAAAACTTTAACCAAAATTTCTAAGTTATGGGGCCATACTTTGCAATCCAGTGTTATCTACCTTGGTTGTCTGATGCCCGTAAACATATTAACTTTCAAGTCAATACCATGAATGTTTATTGAGATACAAGCTGGATAGTAGCTTGCATGCAAAACTTTAACCAAATTTTCTGTTGCATCATGCAAAACTTTAACCAAAATTTCTAAGTTAAAATGGGGCCATAATTTATATCAAATTCAGTCATGAGTTATCTACCTTGGTTTTCTGATGCCCCTAAACATATTCATAAACTTTCAAGTCAATACCATAAATGGTTATTGAGATATAAGGTTGATAGTAACTTGCATGCAAAACTTTAACCAAAACCTGCAATGCCAACGCCAACACAAGGGTGACTACAATAGCTCTTGTATTCTTTGAATAGTTGAGCTAACCATTGGCATTGTTGTCTGCTGATTGATCTTAAGATGATAAATTCTTATTACAGGTGTAAAGGCTTTATCAAAAACAACAAACTTCAAGTGAAGCAAGTGTAGGATAGGATGTGAAGTGACATGATCAGTTATTCCTATATAGCCCCCATACCAACCACTTATACTAAAACAGTTCTTTCAACATGAAAAAAAGATAGAATCAAATATTTAACATTTTGATATTTCACTTATTTTGGGACTTCTAAAGGAGACTGATAAAGTGTTGCCACAATGTAATATAAGGCTCAGTATACAAGTAGCAGGACACAACACCTAGTCACATTATCCTGACATCAGTTTTTAACTGATTTGTTTTTACCTTACCCTAATCCCACCAGACAGTTCCTGGGTTGGACCCGTACTTAGCACCTTGGAAGGCCATAAAAAACCCTACCCCCGCCCCCACAACCTTCAGATCTGCACACAGATATGTTACCACTGGACCAAATAGCCATTATACTGACATTGCATCTACAAGTCCTAGAACTACCCTTACATGGTGAAGCTTGCCAACCTGGACATCAGGTTTAGTACACAGTCACAATATAATTATAATTATGTACACAGTACATGCAAATCCTGTTCACAAGCAATATGAAAGGCATACATAAATAAGATTCTAAAGTACTGAAAAAGTATCTATAATCTCCTTTTGGTTTTCATACACTGGTATTTGTTTGTCTTTAGGCTTGTTTAGATTTACCATCCCACCAACAATATTTCAGTCATTCAGGGACTGTGTCTTACATGAGGCAGAAAACATGTTGTCTCACCATGCTGTCGCTCTATAGACAAGTCACATGATACCACACCCAGTAATATTATCCTGACACTTGAAAAACCAGTCCTAGAACCACCCTCATGCTTGTGAAGGAAAAAACCAAAGACCAGGCAAAGTATAGCCTCTGATGATAGGCTTTTGCATATGACAATCTTGTACTTCATGTCAAATAAAGTCATCATCATAGGCTGTGGGATATTATGCTTGAATTTGGTTGTTTTAGGGTTTGTCAATTTACGCTAGTTCATTGGTCGCATCATGTTTTTAAAACCAATCATAAATGCCATTTTTATACAGCTGCCGGACACGGTCATCTTTTTTCATTGTTTACATGACTTTCAAGCCTCCATGCTGAAGAGTGTTGCATTTATAAGTCGCATTTTTATTGGTCGATAAATTATTCAATAACAACTGTATTATAACAGTTTGCTTGCCTACTTCACCACAGCATGATATCATGTAGTGAAACAGAATAAGTCAGCTGGGGGTATTCAACGATGAAATAATGTAAAACATTAAGAAATACCAGTGTATAAAAACAACTGTATCAAACTGAATGAGATTAACCCCTTTACCTCAAGAACAACCATTTATGAATTATCACTTTACGAGTATTGATGTTCTGAAGAAGTTTAAAATGTGTATGAAACAATGGATCTTTCTTTTCTGTGCAGAGTGAAACAGAATCTGAGCAACAATATTGTATCAGCATGATCAGACAACTCTTGGAAAGCACTGTCTGGTGAGGGTCTGTCTGCCAAGCCATCAAAACATGTCTATATCAGGTGAAATATTCACTGCTTTTTCAGAGACTTAAGAATTTTGTCCCTGTATGCCAAATTATTAACATGTATCATACATTATCCTATTAAGAGAAAGTGTCCACATGTGTTTAGTTCACTTATAATCGTTTAATGTAGGGGAAGCAGACTTAATTCAATACTGTAACATAAAACTATAAATTAAGATATGATTAATCTTGATATTTACATCCATGTCACGGCAAACACCTTCCATATATCATAAAATCAATGGATCATCATCATCATCATGTTGCATTAATTTTGAAATAGCTACAGACTGAAAACCAGTGAAACAATTGATTTTATTCTTACAAACTCTTAAGAAAATGACATAAAAAAGCTTTTGGAGATAAAGATAATTAAAATTAGTGAATTTAATAAAAAATATTTAAATATATAAAAATCAAAAAGCTGAAGGCACTGAAGTTGTGTGTGTCTCAAGTGGATGAGGGTTTGACAAGCTGCAAATATGCAGTTTTTCCAAATATTAAACTTATATTAAAATAATAAATACTTGTTCATTGAAGGCTATAGGAATATAGGAATGTTGAAACAAATGGTGCGTTCATCTAATGACCATGTTAAGGCAGCATTAAAGCGGGGTTATTGGCATTGTGTGAAAATTTGACCTCCGTTTATTAAATTTACTGTGATTAACAAAAGAATTGAGACAATACCGTTCTCTTAGCACTATTAATGCTTTGATTTGTACTACCGAGCGACAGCACAGTTTCTATTTATAGATGCTGTGGCTCCCTACTGTGTTTTTAGTAACTTTGGATAGCAGATATGCACCTGTATCAGCCATTCTATAGAGCAACAAATTACCCCTGGAGATATCTCTTGACTTGACTTGACTATTTAAGTTTATCGTCGCCTCAACAGAATTTCAGTCATATAGTGATGTCCAGCTAATTACAGGTGGAGGAAGACCCCGAATGCACAGAGGCATCCAGGGAGAACCACCGACCTACCGCAAGCCAGATGGAAGGCTTCCTCACATGAAAATCCTAATGAGCCTGCTGGGTTTCAACCCACGCAGTGAGGGGCTGAGTGAGTGCTAAAGTCAGTGACTTTACCCTCTCGGCCACGGAGGCCTCTGGAGATATCTCTGATGTATCTAAGATAGTAGATGTGATTATATGGAGGTTATACAGGTTTTTATCATAATTCAAGTTTCTATATGGACCATTGAAACACCACTAAGTAACCGAAACCTGCACATCCAAAATCCGAATTCAGGAGCATTCGAAAGAAACTATACTCCTCCGCGTGGTAAAGTGAGTTACGCAACATCCTAGGGAAAATAGTTCTTCTGTGCTTTTATACTATGTACAATTATCGTGTCCCGTAAATATTTATTTTTTACTTAAATTGAGTTTTTACAACTCTGGCTGAATCTCAGCATACATGTATCTGTATTATAGAATTCTGTTCATTCGTTAGGTCATTCATACAAAATTGAGAGGTTATTCAGTTTTAAAGGTAGAAAATGGACCCTCAGAATGTAGGTACAATAGTTGTGAGTGACTGCGTTCACACACAACTAAATATGAATTTCCACTGGTGTTATGGAAATTTATTATTTTTATTCATATTTATTTTTCACTGAGTCTATTAACTAAGAAGAACTCTCTTGAAATGTTCATCAAAATTTGAATTAAATCTGCTTCCCCCTTGAAACTTTTCTAAAACATTATTCTAATCAAATGTTGAATCAACAGTAACCCATTCTTGATCCTGATCCTGGGAATCTTCTACTTTTGCTTTAGAACTATCACAAGCTAAACTTTCACTATTTTCAGATGTTTCTCGATTGTGTTTAATAATATGATTAATAGCATCCTCCACACTTGATGAGTTATACTCACCATTTTTTCCACCTTTACTGCTTTGTTCAACTTCAACTGGCTCTTTACCTTTTAAGCTATCATCATCTTCACTTGAGCTATCTATATTTTCAGCCACTATTTTAGGAATTTCAACGGGTGCACCTGGTTTTGTATTCAGCATGTTTAAGATCTGACTACCTGACACTCTTGACATGTCAATGCCATATCTCTGTAGCAACAAAGATGGCTGCCCACTGAAAAAATCATGTGACCGCTTACAAATCTCCCCAAATTTACAATCCCCTATGACGTAATGTTCACACACATGGAGAAAGAAACAAAACCCTACCGAGCCCCAGTCTTTCTTCCTACAACCACCTTCATTATTGTAAAATTTGCACACTGATGGAACATTGGGGTTGTAGAATTCACTTTTCTCTTGCGCAGTAGATGCTTTTGTTCTCACTGCATTACTACTACCTTTGACTGGTTCTGTGGCAGGATTCTGTTGTTTACTTGTACTGGGTGCCCCCACATTTTGCTGCTTCTGCTGTGACCTTTTGGCTTCTCTCTCTCTCTGCTTTAATGAAAGCCTCTCATTTATGAGTCTACATACCTTTTCCATTCCTAAAGAATCTGGGTCACAACCATATTTCTTCAGTAGAGACAGTGGTTGTATGTCTTTAAGACTGTGCGAACGTTCACATTGTAGCTTGATACAGTTTCCTTTCATATAATGATAGCAGATGTGCAGGGAATGACATGTGGAATCAGTGTCAGTGGCGTCACCTCTGTAACAGCCTTTCTCCGTGTTATAAAACCTGCAAACCCCTGGAATGGTTTCCAGAGACCGGTTGTCCTCATCTCTAAGGAAATCTATGATCTCCTCCCCAGTCAAGCGGTGGAGTCGCTGATCCTTCAAAACTTTCACATTATGTTCTGTCTTCAGATTATGTCCAAACTTGCATTGTTCCTTACAGCATGTGGTGAGGAAGAAAAACTTACAAAAGTGCAAAGCATTGCAATTGCATTCTGAGACTGCAAATGGAAGAAATCCATGTTTTTCACAGAAACCAAGTTTCACTTTTGCCTTAATAATCGTCTTCTTAGTCTCCTCGTCACCATCATCATCAGAATCTGCTGATTCAGTCACAATAAAATTGTTTGGATACATTTCCAGAATCTTACGTAGATCTGATATGGAGGAGATCTTTATCTGAATCTTTTCCTTTATAACTGCCACAAGCTTTTTCAGCGTCACATAAGGTAGGTTTAACGTCAATAGAATTCTAACAATTTCAGCAATAAATTCATCTTTGTAAGCTTCTGTTTCAGTGACAAAATCTATGACTGACATATTGATAAGACTTTTATGAGGAAACTTCCAAAGAGATTTTATAGTTTCCTTCAGCTCAGGAACGTTTTCATCATTTGATGTTCCAGTACTGTTTTTGTCATCAGCTTCATCTTTTGCTTGTTCATTTGATTCTGCTTCAACTTTATTTGGCTTATCAGGGATTTCTTTTGGCTGTGAATGGGCTACTGGAATAGGCATGTTATGGTGTGGTAAAGATTGGAGAGCAATATTTGGTAAAAGAGGAGGGTCATGAGACCCTGGGATCAACATGGGCCCAGAATGAATTTCATTATTGGGCTGGTTACAGTTTGCAGCAGCTGGGAATAATGGCTGGTTTTCAGCACTGTTTGAAATCTGATTACCAAGAGGCCGGCTGAAAACAAGAGGGTCATTCATGCCTATGGGGACAGCGGTTTTTGCCTGACTCTGCGGTTTGATATCTTCTGGTTGACTAATTCCAATATTCACTGGCTCCAAAGTCTTAACAGTATGCTCTTCAACATCAGATAAATTATCAGAGCTTATATTGCTAACATTATCAAGGTCATTACTTGCAAAATGGATCTTTTTCTCTTCATTATCATTCCTTTCTTTCCTATTTCCTGATACAGTTCTTTTATTCTGACCATCTTCCAAGTTTCCTTCCTCTTTCTTTTCTTCCTCATTTTCCTCATCATCATCATCGGAAACTTTGTCATATGTGTGATATTTTTCCCAATCACCATCTTGTTCAACAGATACTGGACTTAGTTCTTCTTGAGATGCACTTTTCTTTTTCCGTGTGTCATCTACTAAAAACTTGGATCCTGCAACATAGTTTCTTGCATCAAAATCTGGATCAATATCTTTTGCTACATCAATATCATCTCTGCTATCTCTGGAAACAAAAGACTGCAATGAATGTACTTTGGAATGTGAAGATTGTACTTTGGAGCCTGAATATTGTACTTTGGACTTTACAGATTGTACTTTGGGCTCTGAAGGTTGTACTTTGGAAACTGAAGATTGTACTTTGAAGACTGAAGATTGCATTTTGGAATGAGGAATATTGTTTTTGTATGTATGATTTGATTT
>CM037791.1:16883963-16933963 GCA_021229015.1 Solen grandis
TCGAGAGGCGGAGCCTCTATCATGCAATATCAACCAATATCACGCATGTGTAACGTGTTACAGGGAGTTTTGATGTGGACGTATGAACATCGATAAAATATAAAACAAACCATAGTGAATAAACATTGACTCACAAGCAATCTGATTTATCCAAAATTACAAAAGAACTCTACCCTTCCGCTTAATTTAAATATGTTTTATTGCCGTAAATAATGATGATACAACATTGAAGATTTTACAAAATA
The DNA here is from genome assembly GCA_021229015.1 of Solen grandis. NCBI lineage: Eukaryota > Metazoa > Mollusca > Bivalvia > Adapedonta > Solenidae > Solen > Solen grandis. The sequence continues at coordinate 16,884,209 of CM037791.1, forward strand.
TGTAATTATTAAACAAAGCAATTAAGTAAATATCCGATTAAATGAAATAGAAGTGAATGAAAAAACAAGAGGGCCTCATTTGAGTAAGATTTCTGTGTTAGGCATGGTGACAAAAAATGTGGCATCTAAAGTGTTTTTCTAACATTTGACTACACGTGTCCACACGATTTTCCTAAAATTTACCCTGGTGACCTCCTTTTTGATCCCATGTGGCCAAGTTTTGAATTCATCCGAGATTTGATGTAAACTAACATTCTGACCAAGTTTCATTAAGGTTAGGCTAAAACTCATCCGAGATATCATGTAGACAAACATCCTGACCAAGTTTTATGACTGTGGCCTCTGGAGTGTTCACAGGCAATTGTTGACGACGGACGACGGACAAAAGGCGGTCACAAAAGCTTACCCTGAGCACAAGTGCTCAGGTGAGCTAAAAACACTTACAAATATTATAAGGGTTACTAAAACGACAAAAAGTTAATAATAATGTCCAAAACTCAACATAACATTCATAGGTGTAGATATATAAACCATTCTAAACAGTATCTTTTATTCAAATTTCAATCACCACATTTTTGCCGAAGAGATCAAAGTCGGTGTCCGGTTCATCAGCCTTCCCGAGCGTAGATCTACACAGCTATACACAGCTAGAGCGACGCATTTGCCTTTGGCATAACATATTACATGTCACGTGATGTAACAGGTGGATAGGGCGGAGTCTCAAAAAAATTTTGAGAAAAGTAAAAATTAAAATCAAATAACATTAATTTATAAGATTATGATTGTTGGTCACATGGTTTCAACTATCATCACGTGACTTGTGTGGTTGCAGTGGTTAAAGTCTAAAAGTCTATGCTTAAATACTACTAAATGTGCCTTTATCATTGTCGACACATTATATTGTAATTTAAACACTTCTAGTGTAGATTGAGCAATATATATAAATAAGAATTACGATCCTACTTTTACTTTTACATGAGTTTTTGGAAAACGTTGTTGTGTGAGTGTAATTTGCAGATAAGTATTTTTCTTTCAAAATGTCATATTCAATGCAAAAAATACTGTACACTGGCATAATAAATTGACAATAACTTATTACAGTGTTAAAACATTGTATTTACGTTACTTATCCATTTCAGTGCAATCTCCAACGCAGGAGATCTTAGTGGGGCAGCCATGATTTACCTATGATACTTTGAGCGCTTTTACACACAGGTCATTCAGACCGGTATTGAAACATTGATACTCTTTTGGGAATGTGCGACTGCGTTAAATTTCAAAACATAATTTCAACCACTAAAGTACGTTAGTGTTGGTACTTAATACTGTGACAAATGTAAGTAAGTCGATATAACCTTGACGTCCCACGAATGTAATTTAATAGTCTAGCTTGAATGATAACCTCTACCGATTTTGCAGTCATGCAGTAACTCAATAATCAAGGTCAATGTTTCCTGCTTGGTGTGTGTTTCTACATGCGCGTGATATACGTATTTGTATCTGTTCTAGTATTTTGATATTTTAATACTAGTTTAAACCAGTTTTAACACAGCCTGGGTAGTTTCCTGTGTTTAAATTAGATACCGTTTACTTTATAATGGATGGGGCTTTGTTAAGCCGCAAATTTCTTACGAACGCATTTTTCTCATTCAAGAAAATTCTAAAACAAATATCTTAAAAAAAAAGATACTTGGCCGTGGTAAACAGCTTGATGATTAGTGTCTGAATAGTTAAACATTTAAAAGAGTTTGTTGTTGGTTTTATAGTCATGTAATTCCTGTGTCAGTGCAGCTCTTTGAAATACCACGGATCCAAATAATTTGTACAATCTTGGTAAACACAGCCTTAAAACATCTGCGCATTAGACCCCGTTTCGCGGGCTGTCATCATTAAACAAGTTGCATACAAAAAATATCATAAGTCCATATATTTAACGCAAATATCATTCGAGTTTGTGTCATTGTATGTTCTTCCATTTAGCTTATGGGTTTTGAGGTATTATGCTACAAAACGTACCTCCGTGGCCGAGCGGGTATGTCGGGTAAAGTCGCTGACTTTAACACTCACTCAGCCCCTCAGCGCGTGGTTTCGAATCCCGGCAGGATTTTTCGGATTTTCATGTGAGGAGGCCTTCAAGCTGGCTTGCGGTAGGTCAGTGGTACTGCCCGGATACCTCCGTGAATTCGAGGTCTTCCTCCACCTGTAATTAGCTGGACGTCGCTATATGACTGAAATCAAGTCAAATCTAAAAATCCATGTTCACACTTGTATTCAGAAGTAGTGCTTATATAAGTAAGAATCGCGTCAAATTTTGCCCTGTTTTTCTTAGATCCTTTTGATACCAGACCATTTAACCCTTTCCCTCATATAGACTCATTTTGACGCACTCAATTGGTACCACATAAAGATGATCTGCAGAAAACCACAGTTAAACCTTACCAAATTTAATTAAAAAGTCTTCATTTCCAGACCACTGAGGAGCAGCGAACAGCATAAAACATGATCAGCCTGCGAGTTACTCGCAGGCTGATCTGGTTTTATGTTGTTCGCATAGGTCTTTACATGGTTTCTTCTATCAGGGAAAGGGTTAATGTATCCCTCGCTAAATTCCCACTGTAAACTGATTTTATGACAATTTCTAATAATGTCGGTAATGCACTGTTGGTATTAATTAGAGTTTATTTTATACAAACATTCTAATATTCTTAATAGTGTGCTTTATCTGTCAAATGAATATAAACAAGTAAGTATAAATGGCAAAGAAATTATTTTGTTTGTCGTTTTTTGTAATCATCAATATGAATTTTCACCTAAGTGGATTACTGGACAAAGTTCAAAGTTCAAATAAGTGCAAACACAGTTACGTTATGTAATATATATAAATATGAAACGGTTGTCGTCGAATTTTTTCAGGTACTCATTCAGAAAAAAACATAGCATCTCTTTTTTTTTCTTTTGCTTCTAAATGATTTAAGTATCGGTAATTTAGGTTAAAAAGAAAGATTTTTTATTTCTCTTTTTTTTCAATGTTAAAACCATTCGTTAAGACTGTGTATTTTTTGGCTGATCTCAAACTAAACTTTCCGTATACGAATGCACTAGTCGATTATCAGTTGTGGTTTCTTGAGATATGTAAGAGTAGCAGAAAGAAGAAATATTATTATGATCATTATACGCAGCAGCTGCAGCAGCAGTAGTAGAAGTAGTAGTCGTAGTAGTACATGTAGTAGTAACAGTAGTTGTTACAATAGCGGTAGTAGTAGTAGTAGAAGTACTTAGTTGTAGTAGAAATATTCGATCACTGGTACCATGAACTTCTTGGCAGACAGTGTAATTTCATGCCAAACTGAAAGTTATTTGCAAACTGATCTGGAACTAGGGTGATTTTATGATAAAAAAAATTATTGTCCCTACATAAGCCTAGTTGTTCCACAGAAAATTGCTATTCATAAGTCATCACGAATAACCCCTCGGGGTGGGGGGTGGGGGGGGGGGTAGGATGGCGGCGACATACCAAAGTAGTAAAACATGATGCAAATATAGTTCAGCATATAAGGGTAGTCCCAGGACTGTTGACTGTTAGCCCGGTGTCAGGAAAATGTGACTGGGTGTGGTGTCATGCCTACGGCGTGATACTGCAGTGTGGCGACACTATACCTGTCTCAAGTAGACATCGTCTCCAAATGACTGAAATACTGTCGGTGGGGCGTTAAACCCAACAAACAAACATTCAAACATCTCGAATAACATGTTCATAACATGAAATTGCTAACCTGATAACATTAATCATTTTAGCACAAGTAATACAGTTTTGATACAATGCATCGCCTGATAATTATGCACATACTATTATGTCTGTTGTTTATCTTCGCGTGAAATAATGAAGACTTCTATTAGTATTTTGATATAAATTGATTGTAGATATCATGCAAAAGGCTTATATGATATGATATTAAGAATTATATTACAATGTACAGCAATCAATGCTGATGCTCCTGTTGAGGTTAACGCCGCTATGACGACAATGACAGTAATGGGCTACGATGATGTCAATTATGATGTCAGAGGCATACTGTCTGTTTTTCGCCTTTTCTATGGGATACGTGCAACGTGAAAAATGTTGCCATCTAATATAGACGATCTAATGAAAAAAATATTCACTAGATTCGGTCTAATTACGCCGGATCCAGGTTGTGTCAATAAAGTAAATCACAGGAAATATCAGACTTTCTAATGAAAAGGATCAAGTATGTTTGTTTGTATGATACGGATCGATACTTCAGGAAGAATAGGGAAAACGATCGTCTCCTTACCTACACAGGGCTTCCACAATTAAACAAAAACGCCCATTATAGTCAACTAGCATTTAAAAGTATCGTACTGATAATTGTATATTTGAAGAAAACTAGTAACAATTAAAGATTCCCCTGCAAATCACAGATTTCAAAGCAGAATAGATGCAATTCTATAATGATATACTGATAGGCCAAAAGCCACTTTTAAAATCAATTTGTTCCATCAATTAACTCCAATTTATCAGTTTAACAGAGACTGTTACGAGATTTATATCCCAAACAAAGGTCAATTTCAGACAGTTTGATAATTCGTTGATAACCCATTTCGGCTAAAGGGCAATTTGCGCTAGAATTAACTTTACAATTGTCACAGAATTAACATATTAAAAGAGATAATAATCAACTTGTCTTACCCGTATTTTTATATCAGAAAAATGCATTCGTACTTACAGCCCGACACACGAACGCATTTTTCCAAGCAGCAAAATGAGAAAAATGTATGCGCATATTCTCACCAGAAGAAAAATGCGTTCGTGAGAAATTTGAGGCTCAACAGAGCTTCCCCGCCCATGTAAGTATGCAGTTATCCAGATAACCGCAAAGTAATGGCGAACCATGCATTTATCCAGATAACCGAACAGTAATGGCGGAACTCGGTTTAGACTGAAATCGAAGGCAAGACTTGTGACCACCCAAAATAATTGTTTTCCCGATTCCTTTATGTGCATGGTCCTTCGTATTCACCCGTAAAGAGTGTGCTGAATCCAACTTACCCTTTTCATTTTTTGTGTAGATCATTGCATTATTTACTACATTTTACGGAAGCACAGAGGGGACATGGTGTATTTCATTTTTATTATCTCGTGGCCACGAGTTACTACCTAAGAAAAAAAAACGAAAAGCAAACCTCGCTAACTCGTGGCCACGAGTTACTAAGAAAATAAAAACAAAAACAAATTTTGCTAATTCGTGGTCACAATAAGTAAGAAAAGAAAATATCGCTATCTCGTGGCCACGAGATAATCTAGCGACTTGATTGGTCAGCTAACTTTTGGCCACACAAGGTGGTATGTAACGTCGTCATATTTAGCTGTCACAAGCACCATATTTTGCCTCGATTCGGAGAAGAAAGCTGCAACAAAATTTTTATTTCGTCATCAACTTTAAACCGTTCCCGGTGATCGAGTGGTTAGAGCGGGTTAGAGCATCCGCCTTCGGAGCGGGAGGTCGTGCGTTCGACCCCCCGCCACGACATACCCAAGTCATAAAAAAATGGTACTGTTATAACTCCATTGCTTGGCAGTAGTAGTTTCAGGACTGGTTGGCCCGGTGTCAGGATAATGTGACTGGATGTGGTATCATGCCACATGTCTACGGCGTAAAACTGCAGTGTGGCAGCACTATATCTGTCTCAAGCAGACATCGTCTCCAAATGACTGAAATACTGTCGGTGGGACGTTAAACCCAAGAAATAAAGATCATCAACTTTAAAGGGATGAAGAGTGTCTAACAGTGGCGTAGCTTCTTTAAGGGCCTACACATATTTCCAGAAGATGCAACAAAGGGAGTGAATGTACCACAGCGAGTTATAAAGCGGATTTCTAATATTTTCACATTTTACAAAATTGTGTCGAATAATAAATGTACCTGAAGCATAGCGTACGAAGATAAACCGGTCATAGTTGATACATAATTCAAAAAAGACAAGTGATGGATAGCATGCTTATATTTCTAGACGTTTGAATCTAAAAATGTAAAACAAACAACATGGCCGCTTATCAAGACTTTCTATATTTTGCGGAATTAGGGTGGAGACAAACAAATGTCGGCTCCTGAACTAAAGATTCGTTTCGATTTTGTCATTTTTATAATCTGTATCCCACCACATTACGGTAATAAATATATCTCAATGGAGAACATCTGGGAATACCATTCGTTCTTCAAACAATCTATATAACCTACAGCAAGCTATATTCATGTTTGGTAATATGCTATGTTAACTATTCTTTTGAATTGACTTTTACATTTTTTTTATGTATGTTTCCTCTTAATATATCTGTATATGTTGAGAATGAACGCAAAATAATCATGGGGTCCACGTAAAGTTCTGTGGTAACTTGTTGCTCCCGATACTGACGCTCTCGAATATGGTCATTTTTTTTTTTTGCCAAGTGGATAGGTTATAAAATATTTATAGCAGATATTTGCTACTTAGAACGAAGCGAAATAGTGATAGAACTGTGTGGTGGTATCAAACAAATAAGTGTATTCGAGTTATAACACACATGTTTAGCTGTACATGTTATTGCAAATACTGATACTGGTTAAAGTCTTCCAGTTCAGTGAACAATCAAAACCACCATCTAGAGTGTCACATTTCAGTCACATTCATTGCAGAAGTAATGCACACAAATGCATAATTCATACATGCGTAAAGAATATATCTAATTATAGTTCAACGGCGCAGTGATTTAATGGTAATGCATGTTTGAAGATCCGATGGTTGTTGCTCAATTTAGAGAGAAAATTAGTTTACACATTTTTTATTCGTAAGTTATCACAGACATATGCTATGACAAAGAGAGAAAATTGAAAAATTCAGATTATATTTTAACTGTTATACAAAACAGCTATACCACTCCTTTTAAAGACACACATCGGGATTATTTTTTGCGAAAGAATCGTTTAAATTTGCTGTACGATATTTTGATTTTAAAAACAGAGGCAAAAATATTTGCTTTTCTCATGTGAGTGCGAGGGTGGTTAAACAAATATCTATAAAACCCTTTACGTCAGTCCAGCATATATTTCAAACACACATGAAAAGATAGCACAAATTTCTGTCGAAGTCATTACCTTAAATGCTTAGATACGATACAGACTTTGATGTATGTTCAGGGACATAGCTTGGCTTCACTAAATGTGTAGGCACGCTTTCCTACCGCGGAGGATCTGTCAGGGGAAATTTGGATATTTGCATGGCTGTTGGAACAATCTTGCTGGTTTTGAGGCTTTCTTTTTAAAGGGAATATACCCATTTTATGTGGAGTTTAAACTGTTACAAGCAATTAATTCTTAAACTACTGCTGACCGAACATACTCATAAGTAGCCTTTACACTCATGACTCTTAAATCTATATCTATACAGTGTGGGTAATATAGATTTGCCGGGACTACTTTTTACACATAAAAGGGAATGTACATGGGTATGTAGCAGTAGTAAACATAAAATAAAAAGAAATATTGTTTTGAGTGAATATGGAATACATCTCATCTCGAAGTGATACATGTACAATCTTAACATTTTCGCGCTCTACGCTCTCGTGATATGTTAAATTGAATCACTTCTCGATGAGATATATTCCGTTTTCATTCAAAAAAAAATTTCCTTGTTTAATAAAAAATCCCATTGACATCCTGTTGATGAACTCCCTATAATATAAATTTAATAACAGAAAACACATAATTTGCGCTCTTAAACATCGTCATATCGATGCATAAATTGCACAAGTAGAACATATAGTTTCGTACATGAGTGCATTTGCATTAGAAAAAAAAACTGAAGTCTGCACAGCAATATACAAGTTTCAAGCAAAATTAACTCGTATTTTACAGCGGCACTCTGAAGAGATAACTAATAATTCATGCATCATGTATGAATATTGCGAGCGTGTGAATTACGTCTGCAACAAATGTCACTTCAATTTTTAGGCAATATAGATTGTGGTTTAGCCAGTTTACTGAGCTGGAAGACCATTTATCAATATTTTCATCCAGCTGGCTTGCGGTAGGTCAGAGGTTCTACCTGAATGCCTCCGTGCATTCGGGGTCTTCCTCCACCTGTAATTAGCTGGACGTCGCTATATGACTGAAATACTGTCGAAGCGACGGTAAACTCAAATAGTCAAGTCAAGTCAATATTTTCAATAATTGATAAGAAGGCTGTTTTTATTTTTGATCTTTGAAAAAAATGTGTAGACACATGCCTACTGTGATCATGGGAAGCTACGCCAGTAATGTTCGTTCTCAGAACGTAATGAGTGGGAGTTGTGAATTTCAATATTATAGTATAAAGGCTATATACGAGTATACCGCAAGTTCGGTCAGTAAGAAACTAATTCAAGTATTCAATGCTTGAAAATCCGCACAAAATGGTTATTCTCCGATCGAAAAGAAAGCCTCAAAACCGAAAAGAATGTACCTACGGTCCCCACACCTAAGGAAATCATGCCTACACATTCAGTTTGGTCAAGCTATGCCCCTGACTAATGTAATCAAGTAACTTGTTAGAAGAAAATTATTTCCGCACTATTGTTCAGATCCATGGTCGAACGCGAAAACTAACAACAGATTCAGTACGTCCTTTCTATTCAAAGGCATTTGAGAATTTGTATTGAAAGCGTTTATTTGGAAACAGTTATTTGATTGGTTAAGAGAACTTTCCTTTCACTGATTTGACATTTTCACGGGGTTTCTCTTTGATACCCAAATCACACTGGCATTTGAACCGCAAAATTGTCAGTTTCATTGGAATGTTGATCGCGATTATTTTTTTGTTCCTCTGTACTGTAAATGAACACGGTGAGAAACGACATTTGTCATCACTTGGTTACGGAGGTCGTAACTGTGTACATGCTTTGCATGCTACGATCATGTTCTATGCATGGTTCGGTTAGTCTGATATTCAGTTAAAACATGGAATAAAGAATCATTGCCATAAGGCAATCTTAACGAAGTAATAACGCGAGATGTCAACAATTTGTATATCTTTATAAGTCTGCTATGTTATCAAAAGACAACTTCCGGTTTGTTGTTTTTCCGGCGATTCTGATTGGATGACATGAAACATCTACGCACGCAATTTCCCGCAATCTGTCGCAATCATATCAGTTCGAAAATCCCCTGCTTAACCCATTAGATACATTTCGAAGAAATGGGCGAGGTGTTCTGAATGAATATGTCGATGACAATTTCACGTCATTCAATCAAATCTCTCGATTTAAAATCGCCCCAAAAAACCCGGAAGTTGATAGTGGAGTTATCAAAATGTACAATCTGTTGATATTACGCTTTAATACTTCGTTAAGGTGACCTTTTGACAGAGATTCGTTATACCGTGTGTTAATTAGATATCAGACTTTCAAAACCGTGCATATGATATGATGGTAGCATACAAAGTTACAACCATAATCAAGTGATGTCAGATTCCATTCCTCGCCATGTTTTAATCAACAGTACCGGAGAACAAAAAAAAACAACAACCGTACATATTTTTTATATAAATCAAAATATCAATAAAACCAGTGCCAAAGCGCACACCACTAATTTTGGGATCAGCTGCACACAATATCACAAGAATGCAGTACCGCCTCCTCCCTGTTAAAAAATATATTGTGGTTATGTTACAAGACATATAATGCACTGGCCTCACCCGCGATCTTGATTAACCCACCTACATACTTATGTATAGTGTATTACTTAAATGTCAAATCTATTAATAGAAATCACATGACATAAGAGTGCTTTATGGTTCCACCAAGAGTGTTTAACTTTAGTATTACGCAATACCATTCTTGGAAACGTATTCCTTGTGTGTAAAATGTGGAAATAAACAGTAAAAACAAAGTAGATATTTAACTAGACAATTTTTGTTGCAAATGTTTAGTATTTCGATGATTAGAATTACGTAAGTATGATTAAGATACATTGAAGAATATACATCCTCAAACATAGCTCTACTAAACAATCAACAGGTATATGCCTCAAACACGAATATGAACATACTCTCTCTCTCTCTCTCTCTCTCTCTAAAAAAAAAGTAGTTTTACTTATTTATTGACCAGTTTAGCATTTTTCAGGACCGGCAGAGGCCTGCATGGTCCTTGATACCGTTTTTTATTGCTGATCAGTGTTGTGCGTTTCTCCGTGCCTATCTTTACATGATGTAATTTTGTAAAGGAAAGAAAAAACACATTTATATATTTTATACGTCTCTCGTCTTTCCATGATATTGCCAATGATAACGATTATGACAGATGTCATTATGTTTTCCGATATTTAAAATTTAGTTTAATGTTTAGGGTTATCTGCGTATTGTTTTATTGTACTTAGTTGTTTGTTTGTTTGTTGTCTGCCACACTGTAGTATCATGCCGTAGACATGTGGCATAACACCTCGACCAGTCACATTATCCTGACACCGGGCCAACCATTCCCGGAACTACCTTTATATGATGAGCTAGCAAGGGGGCTATACCAGTACCATTTTTACGACTTTGGTATGTCGCGGCCGGAGATCAAACCGACCAGTTTTATTGTACTTCAGATGTATTGTTTTATTGTAAAATCAAATAACTATACACGCACTTGCCGTTTACGTACTTTAACTTTTCCTGCAAGCAAAAATAACAACATTTGAGTATGGGAACACAGATAGCACCACGTTATTATTTAGACTTTTTGTATTGCCAGTTACTTACTAGAAATGTAGATCTTCGATTTTGTCCCGTTGTAATTATACTGAAATCACCTACGCCAGCCATTACGATACCCATTAGGCGCGACGTCATTTAAAGGGACAATCTCAAAATGCAGTATTTTTAATGCTAGTTCCCAATGTAATACTGTGTTAAGTTGAAGAGGTAAATGCCAGTAGAGCAGCAAGAAACGGATTTTTCTAAACACGCTAACAACAATATTCCTTCGGTCCGATCGTTTTCTTGTCATCACCTTTCATAAGTTTACCTTTAGTTATAGTTTCCGGTAGAGTCAACTGACTTAGAGAGTTGTTTGCCTCATCAAGTCATCGAAATCATTAATTATTGAAATATTAATGGTCAATATTAAATTTTGCCTCCATTTTTGATAAGGCGCGGAAACAAAATATTGAAATAGACAAAATCTCTGATACAAGCATTACGCTTAAAGAATGTCATATGACGCGCATTGGTTGGCCTTATGTAAGGATAATGTGACTGGGTGTGATATCATGCTACATGTCTACGGCGTGATACTGCAGTGGTGCAGTACTATGTCTGTCTCGAGGAGACATAGTCTCCAAATGTCTGAAATACTGTCGGCGTGACGTTAACACTATGACCCCGAACGGTTCCCGAAGGCGGAATAAGCAATGCTTCGGCAAGTCTTCGCGATGTTCTGAGACTCATCTGTGTCCTTCCTAAACCTTCTGAAAACTTTCGGGCACTTCGAGTTAAATCGGATCGAAAACAATTCGGCATCAAGTTTTAACATTTGGACGCCGAATGTTATATTCGGGACGGCTTCGGGATCATCGGCAAACCATCGGCAACCATTCAGGATGATCGGGAACCCTTCTTCATTCGCTCGCAATCATCGGGAAGTCTTCTGCAAGGTTTCTTGTAACATTCGGAACGGTGTTGCCATCTCGAATTACCTCGAACGCAAAGCTCCGCCTATTTTACTGATAAATGATCCCAAAACTAGCTTTTTTTTTTTTCGGCAACCCTTACGCAAATCTTCGAGGCTGAAGTGTACGCTGTACAAGGGGTTTAGCCATAAAAACAGACCAGACCCATTTGTCAATTTAATTTTTTGTAGTATATTCATATATTGCAATGATGTAAACTGTTAATGTTTTGACAATTAAATTTGTTTAAATTTCATACAATATTCTAAATATCAATCTGATTAAATCCAGCCCCTAAATAACGCTATTATGCCATGTGTTTCATCACTTTCATGTACAAGTAAGTAAATCTGAACTTTAGCCCGAACGTCTAAAAACGAACGTTATGCTATATATTTTACTATGGCGAGTTTTTTTTTTATACGTAAAAACCTCAAACCTGTGGATATATCCCCAACCACCATCACCGAAAGGAAATGGCATGCTTTTGGGTCTAGACAACTACATCTGAAAATTCCCAATTTACACATGCATATTTGGTTATAAATAAGAGGTTAATTTATGTTCCATATTATGCTTAAAGTTTGACAAACATTGGTCGACTAGTTCCGATGTTACACAATTTAAAGTCAGTGAAGATTCGTGCATTCTTTCTCTTTTATAAATAACTTACACAAACAATATAGAAATAAATTCTTCAAAACCGAATAGAGTAAACTTTAATTAAGCTTTGTCTTACTTTTTTACCCTTTGCTCATTTTTCTAAACGGGATAAATATATAATACACAATGAGTGGGAAAATTTATTTGCCAGCTTGAGGCATTCACTAGTCCCATTCATTTCACACACGGACGGACATCTTGAGTACTCTAGAATGGAGAATTTATAGATACAAAGGCATTATAATTCAAATGTCCAACATACAATAGTTTATTCAAAACCTGCATTCTCAAAGCCGACGTGGTATTATTTGTATGTATTCGTATACATACCGAAAGGTTAAAATATGGGACTCTATTCAACGACCTTCGGTTCTGTCAAAGCTATTTTCTCTATCAGCGAACCCATAAGCGCCCATGGCTGTCGTAGGTATCCGACGCTGTTTTTCTATTAAAAACGCTACTCACCAAAAGGTGCATTTAAATAAATAACAAACTACATTTATTGCAATCTGTAATCGGGTAACGTTTTCAGAATATTAATTGTATAGACTTACAAACTTTATAATAAATGCTGTATCATAAAACACATCATCGTTGAATATAAAAGGGATGGCTATTTATAGGCAAAACTCTATATATCACAAGTTTCGCTGTGTGAATCCTATCGCGATTTCAGATTAAGTGTCTTTACATATCAACGAAAAGTTACGATTCATGTGTTTTCATGCCCATTATGCATTGGTTATTTCAAAATTTAACTTAAAAGATTTGAAATGACGCAATATTCAGGCTAGACCCATAATACATTATAATTATTTTGTAATAACTTCCTTTAACTGAAACTTACAAATTAATTTTCATTTATTTGTTTGCTTGTTTGTTGGGTTTAACGTCCCACAGACAGTATTTCAGTCATTTGGAGACGATGTCTTCTTGAAACAGATATAGTGCTGCCACACTGCAGTACCACGCCGTAGACATGTGTCATGATACCACACCCAGTCACATTATCCTGACACCGGGCCAACCAGTCCTGCAACTACCCTTATATGCTGAGCGCCAAGCAAAGGAGTTATAACAGTACCATTTTTTACGACTTTGGTTTATCGTTGCCTGGGATCGAACCCAATACCTCCCGCTCACAAGGCGGACGCTCTAACCACCCGGCCACCGGGGACGGTAATTTTCATTTGAATAATACTACAGTCAAATACACTTTGACAAATAATTAAAGAAGTGATTTTAATTAGATCAAACTACGCTAATTGACGCGACGACTTCAGAGACAGGACTAGTACCATGAGCACAAATAAAAGAATACAAGAAAATATTGCTCTGACGTTTGGTTCTTTGGTTTTAACAAACGTTCCAGGTTGAAAAATATCTCTCTAATTGAACCTTTATCATTTAGTCATTCTCTTGAAAGGACATATGAAACTTATGTTTTCCACTCTTGATAAGCTAGTCTTAATTTCACCGAAGAAAACACACACGCACACACACACACATCAGGGTGTTAATCTGTATTTCTCTTTGAAATTGTAAATATAACACATACCATCCACGTAGGCCGAGTGGTTAGAGCGTCCGCCTCGGGGGCGAGAGGTTTTGGGTTTTATCCCTGACCGCGACATGCCAAAGTTGTAAAAAATGGTATTGGTATAGCTCCCTTGCTTGGCGTTTAGCATAAAAGGGAAGCTCCAAGACTGGTTGGCCCGGTGTCAGGATAATGTGACTTGGTGTGGTATCATGTCCAAAGCGTGTTACTGCAGTGTGGCAGCACTTTATCTGTCGTAAGTAGACAGTCTTCAAATAAATACTGTCGATAAGACGTTAAACTCAACAAACCATATAAATAGACATTGTATAAAACAAAATCTAACTCTAGATATTTAATATTTTGTCAAGAAAAATAACAACCTCAATTATTCAAAACTTGTCATAAAACTAAGGAACAATCGGTTTATATATATATATATATATATATATATATATATATATATATATATATATATATATATATATATATTAACAGCTGAACCTTAAATAATAAACATACCTACCAGATATCAACTTTATGACCCTTCAAATGAAAAAATACATCTAAACGCCTAGTTTTAATGTGCTTGGTTTCTGTTTGATGTACCACTGTCGTAACGTGTCAAAATCATGGGGTACTTGATAGCATCGCATCACCTATTTTGAAAGTGATACATTGGCCATGACTACCTCCAGTGACGGTGACTCATTTCCTTGAGATGAAACTATTTTATGAGGCTATGCAGTTTACTTGTATTAGCGGTGCCTGTATTAAGCGATCAACCTATATTTAGCGGTCAGTTTTGATACACCAAACTAACACTTTGTTATATTTAACCTTCATTTAGCGGCCACTTCTGTTAAGCGGTCACTTTCTCTTGTTCTCTTGACTGACCGCTTAAGACAGGTTTGACTGACTGTATTTTAACTGGTTGAATATGTTCATGTTATTACTAATTATACGCACATACAATCTATTCATTATGGATGGTCAAGTTTAAAGTTATGCATTTTAATATACAGTCAAACCTGTCTTAAATGGTCAGTCAAGGGAAAAAGAGAAAGTGACCGTTTAACAGGGGTAATCGCTAAAATGAAGGTTAAACATATAACAAAATGTTATAGTTTGGTACTATTGAAACTGACCACTAAATACAGGTTGACCGCTTAATACAGGTGGCCGCTAGTACAGGTTCAACTGTATAGCTTCATAAAATTGTTTCATCTAAGGGAAATTGGTCACCGTTATGACCCTTGCAATATCTAGACAGTTTGCCCAAAAATTGTGTAGGGGTGGGGGTGCAGTCAGGCTGTGAGACGCCCTCTTTTCCCACCAGCCTGGGCCCTTCATTGATTGTCTATTTGAATCTCTTTTATGTACGGAATGACCTTCATTTTATAATGACAACCGGTCTCCAGACGATACACCTTTTCTTGTTTTTAGAAGTAAGATTTTAATCATAAAGGTTACGGATCTTCGGCAAGTTTTTCTAGTTCGGATCATGCTACATGAAGTTGCTTTGATTGAAAGAAAACACAATGAACATGTTACAAAATTTCGGTTTCAAATGACTGTAACCGACTTTTCCAAAAATATTTGACTAGCTGCATGCAACAACGGTGTTATATGACAGTATTATTCGTTGTTGCCGGTTTTGTGTCCCCCTTTTTCACGGTCCGACGACAACATACTTTGCTTATTTCGGTCATTTGTAACACTTTCGGTCTATTAGCTGTTCCTGGTGAGATCTAGATATAACTTAAATTCAATCAATTGTATGTAGTGCTACCGGCACCGGTGGCTGTGTGGTTAGAGCTTGCGTCCCGGCTGCAACATACCAAAGACGTAACAAGAAATATCTTGTATCAAGTAAGATTAAAACAAAAAGTTTTAATGGACGGCTTAAAATAAGCATACTGCTCCCTCTCTTTCTCTCTTCTACCGTCTTGACCTTATAACCTAACTTGTTTAATAGGTCTATGATAATTAAATCAAAAGGAAGTAAATACAACCTAACAAACGCAAAATAATGGGTGTATAAAACTGAAATCCGAAGAATCCCAAAAAGCTTTATTACTGGTTTTTGTCACGTTTAAAACAACTTTACCAGTGCTTCCGTTCTTTAATTTATGTAAGATATTTTCTTTTATTGTTATTTTACTTTTTCTTTTTATAAAGATATTGAAACACAAATGTGCAAATGAAGTCATTTATAGGTAATTAACTGTATCTTAACAACAGCAGCACTACACAGTCAACAGTTCACTAATTTACTGCATATTCAGTTAAGGGTTACATAATACTCATTGTCCGACAAATCCTGTAATAAACTAACAACCATGTATACTAATTATTAAAAGCACAATACAGTAGACATAATGTCAATTGCCCAGATCAACAAGTGAAGCGATAAGTAGGTCATGACCTACATGTGAAAACATCATTAAAATACTAAATCTACTGACTAATAACTTATTAAACATTATCAATCACTCGCGAAACTGTTTAAAACAAACACAAAACACATATTTGCTACCCCCAAACAATCTAGAAAATTGTCGCTGACTGAAAATATTTCAATCACAACTTTACATTCGACAGCAATACCAATTTGTACATGCGCCAACGGATTTTAAAATCCATCTCAACTGGAAATATTCATACATGCTCATGACACGAGAGGTGATTCACGAATTCTGAAACACTTTGTAACAGTGTATAATCTTAAACTGATATGCATTTTACTGTAACAAATGCTCAATATGTGATCCATGCATGTTGTAAATGAGTCTACATCGCATTAGCCAAGACTGCAAGGTTTTATTTATAACTGTTGGTTCTAATTTTTTTCCATTCATCCTTTAATGCTCGTTTAAGACCTGCCAAAGTGTATATTTTACGTTTTTGTAAACGTCGTTTTAACCCTTTCCCTCATAGAGGAAACCATGAAAAGAACTATGCGAACAACATAAAACCAGATCAGCCTGCGAGTAACTCGCAGGCTGATCTGGTTTTATGCTGTTCGCTGCTCCTCGGTGGTCTGGAAATGAGGATTTTGTAATTAAATTTGGTAAGGTTTAACTGTGGTTTTCTGCAGATCAGGCTTTATGTGGTACCTATTGAGTGCATCAAAATGAGTCTATATGAGGGAAAGGGTTAAGATACCCCAAATAGCAAAATCCATTGGTGCTGCATCAGGACTTTTGGGCATCTATTCTTCAGGCGTTACAAACTTGATTTTTTGTTGATGCAAGTATGCAAGTGTGTGTTTTGAGGTATGTTGTTGTTGTTATATTGGGGTTTACCGTCGCTGCGATAGTATTTCAATCATATTGCGACGTCCAGCTAATTACAGGTGGAGGAAGGCCCCAAGTACACAGAGGTACCCGGGTAGAACCACCTACCTACCGCAAGCCAGCTGGAAGACTGTTTTGAGGTATGACTGGACGCACTATCCTGGTGGAAGACCATGGGATCGAGTTAATTATCTCGAGGGAATGACTTATTATCATGAGGGAACGAGATAATAAGTCGAGGGAACGAGTTAATTATCTCGAGGGAACGACTTATTATCTTGAGGGAACGAGTTAGTCAACCAATCAAATATTGCAATCAAGTGTCCGTATGCTGAGTCCGTGGTGGGATTAACGGTCCATCGACAATATTTATGTAACTAAGACAACCTCCAGACTAACTGAATACATTCAGAATGAAATCCTTAACTGTTTTGATATCACTTAAATTTTCTTCTTTCCAAATCAAACGAGTACAAAAATGTATGTGATTAGCTTTACGGAAACGGTGTGTGTTCAGCAAAACATAATTTGGCGGTTAGAAAGTCTTTCTCGTAAATACATACTATTCAAAATTTGGTAAGGATCACTTAGTGAAATCCCATTTACTTGTGTATTTGATAGATTTGCTTTTGACGATCACCATTTTGAGTGATACCTCTTAGCTGGTTTATTTGATAATTTGAGCAATAATAATAATCATTACAAGTTGCCTTTCCAATCATTATATTAAATAATTAAAGTGTTCTGATATGCAATGAACAATAAGTGTTACTTAGCAAATTTTGAGTAGTATATAACAATATGATCGTGTCTGAATATCATGAATGACACTTGTAACAAGTAATATGTTTGGTTGACTAACTCGTTCCCTCGACTTATTATCTCGTTTCCTCGAGATAATTAGTCGTTCCCTCGACTTATTATCTCGTTCCCTTGACTTATTATCTCGTTCCCTCGAGATAATAAGTCGTTCCCACGAGATAATTAAGTAGTTCCCTCGACTTATTATCTCGTTTCCTCGATAATAAGTCGTTCCCTCGAGATAATTAACTCGTTCCCTCGACTTATTATCTCGTTCCCTTGACTTATTATCTCGTTCCCTCAAGATAATAAGTCGTTCCCACGAGATAATTATCTTGTTCCCTCGACTTATTATCTCGTTCCCTTGACTTTATCTCGTTCCCTCAAGATAATAAGTCGTTCCCACGAGATAATTAACTCGTTCCTTCGACTTATTATCTCGTTCCCTCGACTTTTTATCTCGTTTTCTCGACTTATTATCTCGTTCCCTCGACATAAAAAAGAGAAGTGCGTGTCACCTCTATGCCACCGTAGTCCTCTCCATCGCAATCGGCTGTAATAGAGAGCTCCGCATTTCAGACATACGCAGACGATTAACCAGACTAATAAATTGTATTGAAGGTATTCATAACGTTCGACCCGAAACAAGTTTCAGTGTGCATCAAAGAGAAATGTTTTGTTAAAATAAGTTCATGTCTCTCTAAGTCAGAATAATTTATAAATGTCGTAAATATTAAATATTTGCTCCGGCTACTCAGGAGAAATTCTTAATACAAAGGTCCTTATGTAGATGTTATCTCAGCAAATAGTGTGTGTGTGTGTGTGTGTGTGTGTGTGTGTGTGTGTTATAACCCTAGATATGGAGTAAAGAGGTTTAAATTGGAGTCACGTCCGTTGGTCGGTCTGTTCGTCTGTAGACGAGATTTTGCCCGCGCTATTTCTCGGCTACCTTTAGTCGGCAGATTTAGTTCAAATTTTACAGGACTCATAAGTTTCAAGCCTTGTTGCGCATATCTTTAACACGTCATGATTTGGTTGATTTTTAATAATTTATGACCCTGTTTATATTTCTTTACGCGCTATTTCTCAGCTACCTTTGGTCAGCTTTTGATTTAACTTCAAAGCATTAATAAGTACATATACCAAACCTAGTTGAGTATATCACTGGAACACTATGATTCGCTTGATTTCAAAATTAGTTATGGCCCTTTGTTTTATTTTTAATGTATTTTGTGCGCGCTAATTCTTGACTACCTATGATAGGATTTTCTGAACTTTTTAGTGTGTATAGATAAAATCGGCAGCTGCTGGGTGTATTTGGCAGGCTGAGAAAGAAAATGCGGAAAAATAACTGAGGGGTGGTTTTCAGAGAGACCCCATTATTTTTGGGGTCTCGAAAGTGTTTGAAAGTTGCTTGAATGTGCGCGAACTGTGTTTGAATGTGTGCGAAATGTGTGTTAAATGTTGACAAAATGAGTGCGAAATGTGTGTTAAATGTTGAGAAAATGAGTGCGAAATGTGTGTTAAATGTTGACAAAATAAGTGCGAAATGAGTGCAAAATGTGTGTTAAATATTGACAAAATGAGTGCGAAATGTGTGTAAAATGTTGACAAAATGAGTGCAAAATGTGTGTTAAATGTTAA
This sequence comes from Solen grandis, assembly GCA_021229015.1. Taxonomy (NCBI): domain Eukaryota; kingdom Metazoa; phylum Mollusca; class Bivalvia; order Adapedonta; family Solenidae; genus Solen; species Solen grandis. The sequence continues at coordinate 16,903,834 of CM037791.1, forward strand.
CAAAATGAGTGCGAAATGAGTGCAAAATGTGTGTTAAATGTTGACAAAATGAGTGCGAAATGTGTGTTAAATGTTGACAAAATGAGTGCGAAATGTGTGTTAAATGTTGACAAAATGAGTGCAGAATGTGTGTTATATGTTGACAAAATGAGTGAAATATGTGTGTTAAATGTTGACAAAATGAGTGCGAAATGTGTGTTAAATGTTGACAAAATTGTTAAATGTTGACAAAATGAGTGCGAAATGTGTGTTAAATGTTGACAAAATGAGTGAAATATGTGTGTTAAATGTTGACAAAATGAGTGAAATATGTGTTATATGTTGGTAAAAATAAACATGAATTTACTAAAAGTGTGGAGACAATTATATAAATTGAATATATTTTGTCCACACTATTTCTTGGCTATACTTAGTCTGATTTTGATTTAACTTCACGATATTAATAATTATGAAAGTCTTGTTGCGAATATCACTGGCACATCATGACTGGCTTGATTTTATATGAGTTACGGCCATTTGTTTATATTAAGCATACTTGTTAATATTATGGGTATGTCATGCTTGTTCAATATCCACTGAGTTATGCGCCCCTACTCTTGAATATACCTTATCTCCTCTATTTTTCATCTACTACTGGTCAGATATTGATATAACTTCACAGTATTTAAAAGAACCAATACTAGTTGCACATATCACTGGCTTATTTTTTTTTATATTTACTGCATTGTAACTGTGCCAAAGCGGTATCTTGGGGTATTCATCACTTTCAGTGATTTTCAATAGGCCCCATACGGAACTATGAAACGTTTTGGAGTATTTGAAAAAGTATCTTATGTTCTCGTGGGAAGCTTAAAACAAGGAACACTTGAAATAATTAATTGTAATGGTTTCAAACTACCCCCCCCCTTTCAAGTGCCCACCGAAATATAAAAATATTTTCATGTCCTACCGGGGAACATAAGAACAATTTCAAATTCCCTGGAGGCCACATGAAGTCAGGACAATGTGGCATGATACCACATACCACATATCTACGGCGTGATAATGTAATGTGGCAACACTATCTGTCTCAATAGGACTGAAGTATTGTCGGTTGGACGTTAACCCTTTCCTTCATATAGACTCATTTTGACGCACTCAATAGGTACCACATAAAGCCTGATCTGCAGAAAACCACAGTTAAACCTTATCAAATCTAATTACAAAATCCTCATTTCCAGACCACTGAGGAGCAGCGAACAGCATAAAACCTGATAAGCCTGCGAGTTACTCGCAGGCTGATCTGGTTTTATGCTGTTCGCATAGGTCTTTTCATGGTGTCCTCTATGAGGGAAAGGGTTAAACCGAGCAACCAAACAAGCAAATGTAGGGCTTGATTAAACTAAATGAAGGCATTCTTACTCGTACGTTACCCCCTTGGAGCAATGATTGTCACTTTAAAACGACAAATCTATTTATAGAAATTTGAATCGAAGTAATTTACCTATATCACGCAAGCGTTACACAATTTGAAGTTTACAAAAAAAAAAACAAAAAAAAAAAAACATCGGGTTAATATAACAAAGTAGCTTTATCTTGATTGAATGTTCTAGGATTGTTTGGTGGTAGTTAACTGAGATATGATCAATGTATGACTTTATTTATATATATTTTGTATAGATTTGTAAGATGAAATGTCAAATAATCTTAAGGTATACAGAATCAAATCTTACATAATTAATCTAAATTCAGTGAAGCAAAAAAAAGCCTAGGATATATCCCTATTTATTTTCCTTTTTTCTCTCTTCTCCTCCTATTTCTCTTTTTTATCTTTCCAATTCTCTCTACCTCCCGTTTTCTCGTTATCTTTTTTCCAACCTCTCTAGATCGTCCCCGGTGGCCGAGTGGTTAGAGCGTCTGCCTTGGGAGCGGGAGGTCGTAGGTTCGATCCCCGGCCGCGACAAACCAAAGTCATAAAAATGGTACTGTTATAGCTCCCTTGCAGGACTGGTTGGCCCGGTGTCAGGATAATGTGACTTGGTGTGGTATCATGCTACATGTCTACGGCGTGATACTGCAGTGTGGCAGCAATATATCTGTCTTAAGTAGACATCGCCTCCAAATGACTGAAATACTATCGGTTGGACGTTAATCCCAACAAACAAACAAAAAAAACCCAACAAAAAAAAACCTCTCTAATTTAAACACCTTTAAAATATGGACAACACTTTAACAGCAATAAAAATGCGATAAAGCTTAAGACATTCATGTAATTAAATTAAATCAGCGAACCTAATACAGATAAGATTTTGTGCATACATTTTCCGAACGAAGTCCACGCTTGGTTAAATATTTGATGTTGAAATCCTCCTAAAATGGGGAGCGGTAACTGAAAATATAACCGTTACGTCAAACCTACCAGTAGGCATTGTGTCTTCATTTATCCTTAGTCGCAAAACACACTTTGCATTTTACATATCTGTCATTCTATCTTTCCATCCATCTTTTTTTTTTTAGCTTTTCTGTCTGTCTGTCATTCCATCAATATTTCTACACAGGGTCCGTCTGTCCATATTTTATCTATATTACATATTATAGAACGATCGTTTTGCCCATTTAACTTTCAGGTCTGTCATTTCGGTGATTATAATCTTTATATGTATAAAAACATATTTTTAAACAACTGATTACAAAAATTGCTAGATTTGAGATTCATTCGGCAAAGAGTTCATCAAGTGTTTATAAGTGTATCAGTTATACTTAAATAAACATATGGAAACAGAGCATAGCATTCATGGTCGTGTTTTATTTTAAGTACACGTGACTACCCAGGGTATAAATAACCCGTGCATCTCACGAGACCCGCTGTTTCTCACTAACTCACAGGAGGACTCCTCAATTTTAAAGACTAAAACATGAAGTGCCTTCTTACAGCCGTACTAATAGTTTTAGGAACATGTGTATTGACTGCCCCTGTGGATCAAGGTAGGGAACCTTTTAAACTACTTTTACATTTTTATTATTGATTTTATTTCATGTAAGGATATCTATGATATTTATTTTTTTATATCAGTGAGTAAGAGCTTGTTGTTATCTAGAATGTTGGTGGTGGTTATTTAATTCAGGTAATATATTCGTAACCGTTTATCTGATAAGGAGGACAGAAAAAAACAACAGGAAATTTATTTATGACTCATCGTCATAAAGTACAAAATTTACATGGAAACATTCGCCGTTAACTGTATTTATATTTCACTGGGAAAAAAGTTACAATGTTCTAACACTCTATAAAAAGAAAAACAACGACAAGCATAGGTCTCTATTCATTAAATGATTTTAGTTATATAGCATGATGATGATGATGATGATGATGATGATAATAAAAGACATCGTTCCAAGTGATATCTACGTATTTAAGATGATATATTGTTCTTTCTCAATTAAGACTCCATTTAACTTACCAGCATTTTTGTGTAATCATGTCTCATTTAGTCATTTGACATATGTCCGTTTTCCATTGGAAAACTTATCTAATTTTTATTATAAAGTTATATACAGAAAGCCGCATTAAAGGAATTAGGAATCGTTTTTACACACACAAAGAAAAATAAAATAAAATAAAAAATAAAAAAACGCATGTTGAATATTTTGACTTAAGGTCTTCCCATCCTAATAGCGATCAATTTCATCAAAGCCATGCATATAATTTAACAATACACATGTATATAAGCTTTTAAAGTGAAAAACAATGGTAATCTTAGGGGCAAACTGACATGTTATGACAAGTGACAGAAGTTCTTTTATTACCTCCCCTTGATTATTTTTTCTTGCAATGAGTAATCTCCCCTGAAAACTAAAAGAAAGAGATTTTCTCCATTTTCCTATGGTAAAGTTTAGAATTTTTCACGGAAATTGATACAAAATTATAAAATGCATCTTTCTACCATGATTTTTTCTCAAAAATCAAATTCAGTTTTACATATTCATAGAAAATACATATTTCCCATAGGCTTCAATGTTAACTTATGTGCGGATTATCTCCCCCAAATTAGATAAAACTTGAAAAATCTCTTGGTGAAATATTTTTATTTTTAAATGTCTTCAAAGTGATAAATTTTAATGAAAATATAACCATCCAGTGGCAAGATATGTAATATGTCTATAAGGATGGGAAGACCTTAAGTCATTTTTTAAAGAAAATATAACCTAGATTAGTGAATACACCTGTATTGTACTTATTCTTTCACTCGCTAGAGTTCTCTTACCTCCGCGGTGGCCGAGTGGTTAGAGCGTTCGCCCTGGTAGCGGGAGGTATTGGGTTCGATCCCCGCCCGCGACATACCATAGCCGTAAAAACATGGTACAAGTATAGCTTGCTTGGCGCTTAGCATTCAAGGGAACAACACTGATTGTCCCGGTGTCAGGATAATGTGACTGGGTGTGGTATCATGCCACATGTCTACGGTATGATACTGCTGTGTGGCATAATTATATAAGTAGACATGGTCTCCAAATGACTGAAATACTGTCGGTGGGACGTTAAACACAACAAACAAGAGAGCGCAATCAGTAGCTCGATGGATCAAATCATATTTCAACTTTACCACGTATTTTATAACTGCGTACGTGCATATACCTATAATCATATATTGATAACACAAAAATAACCATTTCTCACTTGTGTTAACCTTCTGAGGGGTAAACTATACAATGCTTTACTATGTTGTTAAATACGTTTCAATTTGTATATTGTTTAAAGAGACATTATCTTTTATATACGGTACTTTGTTCTTCAAAGAAAGCTTAGAGTTTTTGTCAGGACATAAATATATAGAGACCTGTAGATCTAAAAGCGTGACCGATTTAATGCAAGATATGTTTACTCAGGTCGTGTATGAAAATACAGTAAAAATGAATTTTTTGACCGAGAAACCCTCGGATGTTCGAGAGGCCATGAAAACGGTAATTAAATAGTTGTATTTTACTTTCATGAGAAGTAATTAAACTCGAGCCTTAACATGGTCAGTCAAACCTGGCTTAAGCTGTCATTAAAGAGAACAAGAGAAAGTGACCGCTTTACAGAGGTGACCGCAAAATGAAGGTTAAACATAAAACAAAATGCTAGTTTGGTAATATTAAAACTAACCGCTGAAAACAGGTTGACCGCTTGATACAGGTGGCCGCTAATACAGGTATATCAAGGAATAGGCATGGCCTCACAGTCTTCAGATAATCTTTGAACATTCATAAACGAAATCAAAATCACACACTAATTTCGTATCATTGTATGACAGTCTTTTATATTTTTCAGTAAAAAGGTTATATGTTTATTGTTTGTTAATTGGGTGTAACGTCCCACCTACAGCATTTCAGTTATTTGGAGACTATGTCTACTTGACAGATATAAAGCTGCCACATTGCAGTATCACTGGAACTAGCCTTATATGCTGAGCACCAAGCAAGGGAGCTATACCAGTACCTTTTTTGTATGTCACGGCCAGGGATCGAACCACGACCTCTCGATTTCGGGGCGGACGCTCTACGCACCCGGACACCGGGGACGGTCCCTCTCTTGTGTCTTTATCTGAAATAAAGAGCAAGAAGATTAAAAATAAGACTGGGCCTTCGTGTATAGTCTTATTATTCTACGTTTTCAGTTGATATTTTCAAGCTTCCCTTGGGATCAATCTTTTGTCAGACTGATTTAAGATTATCCCAATCATTTTATACATTAATGCGGTGAACTAACTACTAAACTGTTAAATTTTTTAATCAGGATCGTAATAAGCTACGTAGGCAGATCTTAAAGGTCCTTACTCATTTCATTAAACGCTCTGCCAAATACTACTGCTTCAAAGTTTTTCAGTTTGAACTTCACCGAAAATCAACAACCTTCAAATGACCCTCGCCCAGGAAATCCTCTCCTGTGCCTACCGTTAAAAATCCCATTAATTTAGTCAAAAACTATTTATTTTACGTCTATTAGGAAACAAATTCTTAAAATTTATGCAAATCCCTCTCGACGGTTCTTGGGTTGGACCAGTACTATACGTCTGTAAGGTCGTGAAAAATCCTTGTCCCCAGCTTAGTTCGAACCCACAACCTTCGGACCGCAGTCGGGTATGTTGCGCCCTTTAAATTATAAACTTCTATAATTTGTTTAGACGAAAATTAGCTTTAACACAAGTCAACAGCCTCTTTTTCTTTTAAATTCCATAAAAATATCATTTCGCGAGCGACGTTTCCTTCTTTTGGTGCATTTGGAAAGTAATATGAATAATCTCTGATTCGTAATCCGTCGTATATTGTGTAGCAAGAAAATGAGCCTTATGTCCTGTTAAACTTGATACGTATTTCTCACATATACATGTAAATCATAATATATAGCTTGTCTGATTGTAAGTTTTTGGTTGATCGTCCTACCGACATTTCCGGTGCAGTACCAAATGATGAACGATGGTTTTATCATTCAGATGAGTAACATATGAGTTTGTGTTGGCCTGTGTTTAACGTCCCACCGACAGTATTTCAATCATTGGAGAATAAATGTCTAAATGAGACCGATGTAGTATTATATGACTATGGTATCACGCCGTTGTCAGTTGGCATGATACCATAAACCCATCAGATTGTCCTGGAACCAGGCCAGCCAGTCATGGTCCTTATCACAATGAGATGACTTTTACTATTTTAACGACTTGAACAACAGTTACATCGCAGAGCTACACCGGTACCGTTTGAAAGACTTTGGTCAATCACGACCAGGGATCGATCCCACGAATCGACCACGTGGTACTGAATCAACAGCTAGCATTCGAGTGCAAAGAATATGTGAAATGTACTGTTTGACTAATAATAATAGGAAAACGTTTGAAAGCGCCTTTATTCATCTCATATAGGTGAAAGCGCCACAAAGCGGGATAATATACGAGTTTTTAAGAAATTGTGTGAAAAGGTATTTAATGCACATGTAATTTCTACAAAAAATATTCTTAATTTTTTATGAAGCCCACAAGATGTTTTTTTATCGAACTCCAAGAGTTCGTACATTTTTAGTTTTTGACTTTTTCTTCTCTTTTCTTCAATGCCTTTTTGGATGAATAATAATTAAAAATTCGGAAATAATTCAAAATTTAATTGTTTAATCTGTGCTTCGTTTATGTCAGGAAGCTTAAGCTTTTAAAGGAGCTTTATCATTATCGAGATGGGAGTATTTTTTTAATGTACATTGCATTGCAAAGCCATCATGTTTTGTTGCATTTGTGTCAATCATATGAAAAAATCAGAATGTGTACATTCATTGTTATACCCCCTTTTTTATTTTACTTTCGAGAACTGACGGCATGTATTCCGATGTTTAAATGTTCCGATGATCGGTAAATCTTGACAATTTGACAACAGCGACAAAAAACCGAGTGGATCGAATCATCATGACGGAAACCCTTTAAACATAATTTACGACTTTTCGGGCTTTTAAGAATACGCACGAAATATATAAAACACATGAATAATGGTCCATAAACACAATTGACCGGAAACCGCCGCAAGGTAACTGATACCTTGAACGTTAATATAGGGATTATGGGAAATTAATGAGTGAGAATATGTAAATAAGTAAACAAAGAATACAGAATAAAGACAGGTTAGTGTCTTACATATAGCCAGAGGTAAAAAAAAACTGATATAATATATTCAAATGTACAATATCTCAGTGAACGAGAAAACGGCTCCCGTACCCGAATGGTTAGAGACCTTTACCGTATCCAGGAGGTCTTGGGTCCGAATCCGGTCGCAACACAAATGGTACCAATATATATCCTTTTCGCTTAGCGCTCAACATAATGAGTCCCCAGAAAAGTTTTATTCATTGATAGAATAAAGTGACCGGATGTGATTTAATACTTGTCTACGGCGTGATGAAAACGCATGGCTGCTGTTTACACTCCATGCATCACCCTAGTTTTATTTTCTTTTTCGGCTTTGCTGTCTAACCTCTTTTTTTACCTACTTAGGGATGATGACGTAAGACAGTGCCGAATGAGTATTTTAACGATTTTCATTGGTAGATATTTTTACACTCACGTTAAAAAAAAAGTTACGCAACATAGTTTATTGAGAAACATATACTTAGTATTCACGATTTTTTTTAAAGTATCCTGACTGAAATACGGTTTCTTTGATGAAATGAAATACAGTTCTTTTATCAAAAACTTATCTTTGATGCACACAGAATCTTGTTTCGGGCCGATCGTTATAAATACCTGCATTATAGTATATATTCTTACTCCGCCGATTGCGGCGTGTGTGTGTGTGGTGGTGGGCTGGGGGGTGGGGGCGCTTTAATACCGATTTTTTATATATATATTTGGACTTCCTAGGATGAAAATGCTTCGCAAATCATAAATCGTTCTACACTCTCCACTGCTTTAATCCCGGAATACGCAACAAATCTGTCTTTATAGATATTTCTGATTTTCACTACTGTTTTGTCGTGTAGACCGAAGGCCGACACAGTAAACCTTATCGCGCCTGGTGTAATCATAGTGTTATATCCTATATTAAATACCACTACCAACATTGATGTTCTTGCCTCCATATGGAGAGTATCCAAAACGTAAGTGTACGTCATTTTGATCGTTCCCGTGATGGTTCCGCTACATTTCGGACCCCATGGTCTTTGACGGAGATAACCAGGATTTCCTAATGTTTCATTAGGGTACTTGGGTAAAGTGGTCCAAGACGTAACGGAAACCTTAAATATGTTCATGCAGATAAAAACATCACAGTACGGTTGATGAATGGCGAGTATTTAGGTCTCTAAATGACTTATTGTCTGTTGGAAGTAAAGCCCAACCCCACACACAAACATAATTGAATGTGATACTTCTGTATTAAATCCATTATATTTAAGGCAAGTCATCTATCACTAAGCTGTGATCATGGTCCATTAAGTGATTGAAGGAATTTTAAAGTAAATGCAAGACTATATAGACTTTGAGCAAAAGAGTCTATAATTCCAAGACAATAGATGCTTGCATCTGCACAGAAGTCTTGTTTAGCATTTGAAGGACCATGATTATTATTTAATGGTTGAATGGTTTACCTTAATGACGTGTCCTCATACATGTGCTAAGCATCATGATTGCTTGAAATGTTAAATTAGCTTTTGATGACTTTTTTTTCATAAATGATTTATTATAGTATTTTGTGTCATTGGCCTGTTAATATGTTTGAAACTGAAAAGACAGACAGATGGACAATGACCTATCATGGATCTTGGCATTCTCATTTGAAGTTCCGCTGTATGATCTTATGCTATACATGTACTTGTCAAATATGCCCTTACAAAATTAAAATCGAACATTTCTGTTACTTTATGAGTCAGGAAGGACGTATTTAACTGCCCTCTGACTCATACTTGAATACAGTTGAACCTGTATTAGCAGCCACCCGTATTAACCGGCCAATCGTCATTTAGCGGTCAGTTTTATTATCACCATGCGATATTTTTATGTTTAAACGTTTTAACGGCCACCTATGTTAAGCGGTCACTTTCTCTTCTTCCCTTGACTGACCGTTTAAGACAGGTTTCAGTCTTCGATTTTGGTTGTGTTTGGAAAGAGAAAGAAAATTGTAGAATAATCGCAATATCTTTAGAAAGGAGTTATTTCTGTATTTGTCTGTTTTCTCTCACATTTTCTCATTTGTTATCTTGACAAATCAATGACTCCGAGCGATACCGTATAATTAAGTACATTTGTACCCCTAACTGAGCGCGCACAGCCTGTGAAAATTGCACGTATAATGAGCGTTTCGTACAGAAATTAGAGATGACGTTGTGTGTATTCAAATAATTACACCGGTATACTGGATTTACAGAAGATATAGGTAACTTTAGACAAATGCAATTCAGTTTAATAAGAAACTGACTGAATTAAGTCAGACGTTATTTTGATCGGCTAAAATTGTCGGTTGAACCTTAAGCTCAACATAATTGAGCGTGATACTTTTGTATTAAATTCATTATATTAAGGTAATCAATCTATCATTAAATTAAATTGTGATCATGATCTGTCAAGTGATTTTGGGAATTTTGTTTGTTAAATGATTTTAACATCCCACCGACAGTTTTCGGTCATTTGGAGACGATGTCTACTTGAGACAGATATAGTGCTGCCAAACTATAGACATGCGGCACGATACAACACCCAGTCACATTATCCTGACGCCGGACCAACCAGTCCTGGATCTACCTTTATATGCTGAGCGCCAAGCAAGAGAGCTATACCAGTATCATATTTTACGACTTAACTATGTCGCAGTCGGTGATTAAACCCACGACCTCATGATTCCGAGGCGGATGCTGTAACCACCCGGCCACCGGGCTGGTCATGGGAATTTGATAGTAAATATAAGCCCACATAGATTTTGGGCGAAAGATCCTTTTACTGCTTGTAACTGCACTAGCATTTGAAGGACGATAATTTTGATTTAATGATGAGTGGATTACCTAAATAATTACTTTTTTTAATGAGAATTATTACAGGCTAAGACTCTGCGCATTGGAAAACAATTAAAAATCCTTGTCCCCAAACGCGGTTTGCAATCGCAGTCTTCGAGCAGTATATAGGCATCGTGAGCTCATAGGGATACGTGTAAAGGTACAAAATCATTTAGCGGTTAATTGCTTCGATGTTGACCCATATATCAATACATTAAACAGTTTATTTTTATGGATTCTGACAGGCTTATTCACCTATCCAGTGGGTTCAATCACATCGAACAAAAAGTACATTTGGGCGTACAAATGAAATTCTTAGTCATCTCCAATGTTTATTAAGATATTTAAATGGACATTCATCAGTTTATCGTCAAATGATTTTGACCTATATAAAAACGCAATGATCCATGACCGGGACATTTTACTCATCAATATTAACCTTTACATTCATACCAATGGTTAGAATATCCGGAGGTCGTGAGTTCGATCCCCGGCCGTGACATACGAAAGTCGTAAAAATGGTACTGGTATAGCTCCCTTGCTTGATACTCAGCCTGTAAGGTAGTGCCAGGACTGGTTGGCCCGGTGTCAGGATAATGGGACTGGGTGTGGTATTGTGCCACATGTCTACGGCGTGATACTACAGAGTGGCAGCACTATATCTGTCTCAAGTAGACATAGTCTCCAAAATGATTGAAATACTGTCGGTGGGACGTTAACCCCAACAAACAAGCATAATCATTATAATGCTGTAGGTATTTGGGACTGCCATTGTGACCAGTGCAGACCAAGTCAGCATGTACATTCGTGCAGTCTGATCATGGTGCAGCAGACCAAGATCTACATGCACATCCATGCAGTCTGATCATGCTCTGAACCGTTCGCTATTCAAACAATTTTCAGCAGCCTAAACCCCCCATAAAATAATGGTATAGTACAAAATGAAGAAAGGACGAGTTTAGTTAAGAAATTTAGCATGGTATGGATACTCTGAGGACAAATCTATAAATATAGATTGTAACGTCACTATCTGCACCAATCGTAACTACTCGGCCATATCGGTCGGTGCTCGGATTTCAAAGAAATGGGCTATGTGTTCCGAATGAGTTTGCACAAACTTCAAAGCGCTAAAAGTGCAAATTGTTAATGCACGTGTATGCTTGTAAATGATAATTCGATTCTGTCTCAACTGGTGTTCTCTCTTAACCGGCAGGTTTCAATATTAACTATTTTTGAACTCACAACTACTCCTGCACAGTAATACACCAATGTTAATTAAAGCGCACAATGTACTGAGAGATAGTCGCAAGGATGAACATGATCTGCACCGGATATAAGGCAACGGAAATATGACACCAAAAACTGCGCGAACCTAAATACAAGTGTTAAGTTAGCTGAACTTGATCTTTGTTTAATCACCCCGAAGTCTCTGAATGCCTTGAGCGTTTTGATTTGTTTCGCAATGATACGGAGTGAGGTTCCATTTATAAATTGCAAACCTAAGGATGTCATGACCTTACTTCGGTATAAGTGAACCTGATGTACACAATCGCATTGCATTGATGAAACTTTACACGAAGTGATATGTACATTGCATCGAAAACGACTGCGGTTTTTATGCAAGCCAACAATGCTTGCTTTTAGTTTACCGCTACCGCCAGTCTAAAAATAATACGCCGAGACTTCTGTAAATCGTTTATGTTCTGATTCTTAAAGTCTGCTTCGCGCATGCGCTTCGCGGTCTGAAAACAAAAATTCTCCGCATCGGAACATGCAATTTGCTTCGAATTAGGCACGTGCTCGGCATGTTGCAATTTTAGTGTACTTTGGCGTCCCATTGTATTTCGACGTGACCAAGTTTGAAGCCCTTTTATTTATTTTCATGATATAATTATGTTCCTACTGGAGTCCATCGTTTTTATATTCAAATAAGACCTTCATCACATATTTCACCATAGTTTTAACCAGTCTTTTCTAAATGCACGCCAGCATACTGCTAAATCAATTAATTTGCGATAATCACACTTTTGAAGAAATCGTGCATCAAAGTTTTATAAACATAGTTTACTGAGTTAACTTTTTTAAACAAAGCATTTATTGGTACCCTACTGGTGTTTACACCGGATAGGACTATAGGTTTGCTCTCCGTCTACTAAGTATTACTTTTGGTGGAATTCGAGCCTGTGTTATTTTTTATTGCTATCTGTAGTAGTAGTAGTCGTAGTAATATTTAAGCATTATACGTCAAGATAAGCTTTGAAATATACAACAGAGACCCCGATTTAAAAATGATGTTTCTTCTCTCTGTGTCAAAGAACAAAGGGAATACTATATGGGACGATATTACCATTCAAAATTCCCCTGCATCACCTTCAAAGGTTATATATGTAAATATTACATTACTCACAACCTTAATGACCTTTTTACATTTAAATTTATGCTGGTAAAAGGTGACCGTCCTCTAGACCGCATTAATCAACAACAAAGGTATGCTAATTAATCAACAACAAAGGTATGCTATGTCAATGACTTTTTCATTACAACTATTACCATAAGCTACTGTATAAGGTTTTGTCACCAAGCACTAACAGACCATGCATTGCAAAATAATTCCCTTAATGGTACCATTGGTAACTAAAGTAGAAACATCAAAGTATTCGCAACGTAATTGATATGCAGTAAAACTCAAAATCGTACATGTAAAAGAACAAGTTTGCAATTAAATAAAATGTAAGAGGAGTTGTGGCAGGTGATACAGAGGACATTAGGACATTTCCCGCCCTTAATGTACCCACAAATGACCTTTCTCAACCTTCAGATGGTTTTCTACGTAGATTGGCATAAAACTAATATTATAAAGGTCAAAGTGGTGAAGGTCACTGAGGAGGTTTTAAAATAGGCCACAACTTGTATACTTCAGAACTTTGAAAACGCATGCCAGAATGTGTGTATATGATTATAATCGTACAGTAATAGCTTTCGTTGTAAAAAAACACACTTATCCAAAGCGTGCGTTTTCAAAATCCTTAAGTGGATTCCTTTTTTTCGGCAAGCATTTGCACTGCATGTTAATAAATTTAGATATATAGGATCTGACATGAATTGTTATTTCATATGAAATTTTCCTAATGAGTTGATGAAAATGTAATTAAGCGAGCCTCTGGCGAGCTTTGTAACATTTTCATGAACGAGTTTAGTAAAATTTGATTTGAAATGACAATTCATGTCAGATTCTTTTTATCATATGACCTATAGTGACAGTAAATCGCGATTATAACAACAAACAAAAATGAATAAACGGACTGTGAACGAATTACTTATATAATCTAACACCAAGAAAATAGTTTCAAGTAATTACTTAAAATAACTATTGAGCGTGTGTATTTTTCATACATTTTCAACATCAAATGAAGCTAATGAATCAAACACATTTAACACACTATGCATTCATATAGAATACACGCGCGTGACGCGAAGTGATGAAATTCGGCCTAAATGTTATATGTAACGTGTTAAATATAAGAAAATGTGTGATGGCTATACGAAACCGGAAGCAGCTGTTTGCGCAAAATGTCATATCATAAAGTACATCTACATAAAAGAAATTACAGAAATTAAATATTACCATCAACGGTGAATCATATAACTAATATAATATACCATATACAATATATATAAGGACTTATTTCTACCAAGATTTTGGAGTGTAAAAGGATAATATTATTATTTTATAATTATACATGGCGATATCATATAAATCCATAAATTTTCAATACTACACTTGCATTTAATATTAATTATCATGATATATAGTTGACTATTTGTTCATGATTCTGTATACGATGACTTGATACAATCTAGAATAGGTTTATCTTAACGTTGATTAACTATGCATAGCTCATGTTATACTATTTATATACACCCGTCATTCTCATTATGTATCATTTTCATTATAATACTAATATTTGATATATTATTATCATTAGTTGATATGCATTGTTAAAAAATATACTAAGAATGTTTATCTATAATATCTCATACATATTATATTCAGACTTAAGTAAAATGTGACTTTACTAAATATCCATCTCTTTTCACGTGATTGATTAATTAATATACTTAAATTTATTAAGGTGACTTATAGGCCCATTGGGCCGGGTGTTCATATTTAATATAGTTATATGTATTCTTTAATGTCATGTTGTAAAACAATAGAATATTAAATAATAATAAAATATTAAAATATTATCTCCATCTTCTATCTTCTATAAAAAATACACTTACCCCCCCCCCCCCCCCCCCCAAAAAAAAATAAAAAATAAAAGAGAGGGGGGAAAAAAACCGTAAAAACATCTGTATACTTATGCTAAGCAACTTAGTTTGAAGACATTTTTATCATAGTTATCGTTATTATTTCATCATTTATGAGCTAGTGTAATTTGTATTTTTTTAAAATTATTTAGATGTTTTTTTAAAATTTTTTTTTTTTGTCACTTATTTTCATTTAAGGTATATAATTATATTTTTTATAATATGTGTATTTTCAGTTTATGATCCCTGTACAAAGACTGTCTGCTGGGAATACCTTTGGAAATTCGGAAAATGTGAAGATTTAGTGAATACAAGCAGTAATTACTACTTGGAACGGGTTGATATTTGCAATAATGCCGCACCTAACTACTGTACCAAAACTTGTGACGCTATTCTTGAGGTAAATCAATAAATCATTGTTGATTGTGCCTAGTCACGTCGCTATTACGTGTATTTCAGTCATTGGGGGGGAGGGGGAAGAGACAGATATAGCGCTGCACGCCGTAGATTTGGCATGTCCATACATATGATCCTGCCATCGGGCTAATCAGTCCTGGAGCTACCATTGTATGAGGAAGTTATACAAGTACCATTTGTTAATAACTTTGGTATGTCGCGGCAGTGGATCGAACTCACGACCTCCTGATTGTGGTTAGAGCGTTCGCCCGGACACACAACACGGCCACTGGGACCTACAATAATATATGTTTTAAATTAGAATAATTTACGCATATTGAATTCAGAAAATGTTTTAAGCTTTAACCTCTTAAGTACTTGTACCGTATGAAAAATATATGGTCTTTAACTTGAGACTAGTTCACAGGCCACATATATTTCATTGAAAAATAGTTTACGTGTTTTATTTCTTTAAAGAATCCGGTTTCAATTTAAAATATAATCGTTTGTTTAAATAGAAATAATGATTTATTCTTTGCGAAACGTCTAGGGAAAACGAAATATGTATGGCATTTGAGGAGAAGTAATTCTAATTTTTGGTAATACAATATCTAATATACCGGCCCCGGTGACCGACTGGTTAAACTGAAATCCCCACAACCAGGAGGTCGTTGGTTCAATCCAAAGATGTCTTCCGTCTGTTTGGTGCCGTTCAGCACGTAAAGGTTGTTTCATGGCCCAGTAGCAGAATATGATATAATACTGCCACTTGTCTACAGTAGTGGTTAACCGATTATCGCTGGATCGGCGACAAACAGTTGTTACAGATGAGATCGGTGATAATCAATTTTGTGTCATGACATCGCTAACGTGTGTCAAGCCAATATCATTCTACATGTGCATAACTAAAAATATATTTGAGGTGTTTTCTTCAACTATAAATTATAGATATGCATAAGCATGTATTTTGATATTATTTTAATACTTATATCACTGTAAAGGTCAAATGAAGTTGTTTAATTTTTATGATTAGATGATAAGCATTAGTAAATAAACACTAACATAGCAAATAAGTTAGGGTTTTAAAACTGATTATTAATACTAGCTTATCTAATAAGGTTGGCTTCGGATTCACTTCACTGTTTCAAACCGAATCTGGTCTCTAGCCTACAGTATGATATTGCAGTGAGGCATCTATATGTCGCTACATAGACTTTCGTACTTCATGATCACATATATTTTTACAACAGTTGTATGCATTTTTTTTTTTTTTATACTAAATTTTAATTTTTTTTTGTTGTTGTTGCTGTTGTTTTAATTTTCTTATTTATATCATATAATAATGCCTTAATTTTCGTTCTAGTTTAGGGTAATTTGTGGTAGGTAAACTGATTTTTACGATGTATTTGCATTTATTTCGCTTTTGATACTGCTATGAACCGTATTAAAGATTTTTTTGTCAAATATGTTGTTCCTTTTAAGGTAAAGACCATGTAACGGTTCCGCTACATTTCGGACCTCATGGCCTTTCACGGAGATGACCATGTTTCCTAATGTTTTATTAAGGTATCTTGGTAGAGGTTAAGTGGTCTAAGAACCAAAAATTTATCCTTCCAAAAATTTTTTTTTAAAGGTTTCCTCGTAAAAACGCAATATATACTTAATTCATTTGTGAAATGCTCCGTGTGAAAATACAGTTTACTTAACTTACTTGTGTTTCTCGCGAAAACACAATATACTTATATCTTTAATTCATTTGTGTTGTGTTCCTCATGAAAATAAAATATACAATGTTCGTAAAGCATATGTGGCGTTTCTAGTTTTTATTTTTGACGGTGATTATTTGTTTCTTCAAATTCGACAGGAAGAAAAGTCGAACAATGACAAGGACACAGCAGAAGAAGCCGAGAAGGACAAAGAAACACCCGCTGATGATAACAAAGAGTCTCCGAATGATTCAACCTCTGACACCGGTGATAGCAGTGCAGTCACGCAGGAACTTCCGAATGGTAGATAAAAATTACATACTACCAGAAGAAGTTATCAAGAGAAGTCACATACATTGTAATGTAAAGTTAGATTAAATTTACTATTCTTTGACATTTATAGGTCTCAACAACGCAGCACTACTGACCAGTACACAGTCTGACTAATTCGATTTTTTTCATGAACGATTTTTTAAAATAAATATGAGGGTCCTGTGGTCTATGATTAAAATATAAAGGAAGCAGATACAACGGAAAATAATAAGCGTATACAAACTAGTATTTAAAACATAGGCCTACTATACATATATAACCTAACTACTTCCGAAAAAAAGAATTTTTTTAAAAAAAAGAAAGGTCCAAGCTGGAATAGAACTCGTTAACTCCACTACCGTAAGCCAATGTTATTTATAGGTCACTACTGACCAGTACACAGTCTGACTAATTTACTGCATTAACTACCAAACATTCTTCATATGACGGTTGCATATTCAGAAGATATACTTAACGCATTACTTATCCCACACATCATGTAATAATTAATCAACCATGTATAATTACAAGTTCAATACAGAAGACATGAAATGAGCTACAGGTGAGGCGATAAGTAGGTCATGACCTACATGTATAAACATCATTAAAATACAAACATCTACTGACTATAAACTTATTAAATATTATAAATCACACGCGAAACTATTTAAAACAAACACAAATCACGTATTTGATACCCCCAAACAATCACATAAAATATATTGGTCACTGAAAATTATTACAATCACGGCTTTACATTCGACTGCAATACTAATTTGTACATGCGCCAACGGAAGTGAAAACCCATTTTTACTGGAGATACTAATATATATCAGTGTTTTTTTGTTTTACTTTTTTTTTGTTACTTTTTTTAGGGGGGGGGGATATCTACATTTATGTATGGTCGGAGGGTGCGACCCCCCCCCCCCCCCCCCCCACTCCCTTAAACCCGCCACTGGCTTAACTTTCAGATAACTGCACGAGTAATTGCTGGAACTATGTTGGAATGTCTGGTTCATGTAAGGATTTAGAAGAAGAGGTAAAGCTGTCCTTTGAAGACGCGGTTGATATTTGCAATGGGCAATTTGCCGAAGGCTGTCCTGAAACCTGTAAATCAATTCTTGAGGTAAATGTTTTTTTGTTGTTTTTTTTTTTAACTGGAGCGAGTCAATAGACATTCAATACAAATCAGAAAAAGGATAAGGAACACTTCTTCATATTCGTCGTGAAGTGATCGACATAATTTGTTGTGTATGTACTGTCCAACTGCAAACTTATATTCTTATATCGCGATTTCACGTCATTTGATGAATTTGACAATAAGCATTTTAGTGTTTATGATTGTATATATGTACATAATGTGAATATGTGTACATGATGGTGTATATATGTATATATGTACATAATGTGAATATGTGTACATGATGGTGTATATATGTATATATGTACATAATGTGAATATGTGTACATGATGGTGTATATTTGTATATATATGTACATAATGTGTATATGTGTACATGATGGTGTATATATGTATATATGTACATAATGTGAATATGTGTACATGATGGTGTATATATGTATATATATGTACATAATGTGTATATGTGTACATGATGGTGTATATATGTATATATGTACATAATGTGTATATGTGTACATGATGGTGTATATATGTATATATGTCAGCGACTTTACCCTCTCGGCCAAGGAGGCCCCGTAAACAATAAGAGTATTTTGAACTAATAAACATTTTCAATGTGTTTTAATGTTATTTTACAGCAGATTTTGCATATTATGAACCATTTGCTTTCAAATTTAGTCAATAATGTCAATTATATTTTATATTTTCTTTTTCATGAAAGTTTTATTATAATAAAATATAATATAACGGGCATTTTAAAGTTTGACGATAGATTTGCCTGCGGTGGAGATCCTTGTAAACAAAAGCATTTAATATTTGAATATAATTCAGTACTTATAAAGATTACACATGTATTTCAAGTTTTCGGCAACATATGCCTTTATGATAGTATACACCTGAGGTTGTGCAATAGCGCAATGTAAAATAATTCGCTAAAAACAATCAATATCGAGCACAATGAATGAGAACGTTTATGACATGACACAGTGATGATTAAATTACTCCAATAACGGTAGATGGAGATATCTTTCAGAACATGAAGTTTTCAGCAGCAAAAGCATGAAATCGGGAAATTGAGTGTAGATCATTGAAAGACTCTTAAAATAGCTTGCATATTTCAACCAATCAGTGACAGATGAGCATAAAAATGGAATAAAAGGTTTAATCTTTAGCGATTAAAATTGTATGATGAAAATTATGCAGACCTATACCTATCTCCATTTTTTTCAATCAAGTTATATCTTATTGATATAAATGAAATCATGAAACCAGTTCGTTTTAATGGCAAAGTATATGATTATTTAAACATGTTCATTTGATTACTTTATTGTACGTAAGTTTTACGCACCCTGATTGCCATCAATTCAATCAAAGCCTTGCATTTAGCCTCACAATATACGTTTCCAAAATATCAAATAATAGATCTTTGGACCAAATCAACATTTTATGACATGTGACTTAAGTTTTATAGCCTCCCCTTAAAAATTTTGTTTATGAGTTTTCGCCGCTGAAAACTATATGGAATGTAGCTTTCTCCATTGTTTCGTGAAATTTTAAACAGAACCATATAATGTATCTTTCTGTCGTTAGTTTTTTTTCCTGGAAAATCAAATTCAGTTTTCCATATTCACAGAAATTGTATATTACCAATAGGTTTCAGTGTTAAGTTATATACAGACTATCTCTCCCAAATATAATAGAAAAAAAAAAGAAAGAAAAAGTAAAAACTCTCGGTGAAACCTTTGTACTTTAAGATGTCTTCAAAGTGACAAAGTTTAATAGAAATATTACCATTTAGTGACACGATATGGAATATGGCTATTATGGGGCGTATACCTTAATAAAACTTGCAATATTGTATTCCTCAGAAAAATTTGAAGAAAGGCAACCCCTCGAATGACCCCACAACCGACACTGATGATACCAGTGCAAACACACAGAAACCTTCTAAAGGTAGAGAAACATTACATATTCTTACCTGTGTATCACTGCCACCGCGCTTTGGTGAAGACATGTGTTGCTCTCATTTTAGTTTTATATCAAAGGTATTTCGCTGTATTGAATAAAATGCATCTGTAATCATTATATGTAAATGATTTCGTTCCATGTAACTCGGAGGTTACAATATACATGTGACAGTATTTATGAGGCTTGGGTCGTAAATATACATAGGCGTAGCATAATTTTATTAAGGGCTTGCAATCATGAATTTTTAAGTTAACATGCCATTGGCATGAACTATTATTTGATTTCTTTGCTTTTCTCGCAGCATCATGTCTGGCAGTTGTTTTTCCATAGTTTTTCTTCGGTGAAAAAGAAAACTTAACCGTCGGAAATATAGAAGAAAGCGTTCTTATTACGCATTTATTTGTTTGTTTGAGGGGGTTAACGTCCCACCAAAATTAATTAAGTCATCCGGGAACTTATGTCTACATGAAACAGGTATACTGCTATCACTCTACAATATCACGCCGTAGACAAGTGGCATGATACCACACCTAGTCACATTATCCTGATACCGGGCCAATCAGTCCTTGCACTACCAGTACATGCCTTAGGAGCTATACCAATGCCATTATTACAACTTTAGTGCGTCTCGAAAGGGGTATTAGATATGAATAAAAATCTCAGAGAGTTTTATAAATTTCGAAAAACAGTAATGTAGTAAGGACCCTACGAGTATTCAGCCAAAGTGTATACGTAGTTTGAAAAAGTTATACGCTTACAGAGCCGGACCCAGGAGTTCAGGTGAGGGCGCGCAATTTTAAAAAAAAAAAATTAAGGCAGTGACAATGCAAGCGGTTTGCCGCTTTGCCGCTTTGCCAGGGCCGTGATAAGGGTGTATTTCCTGTTGGACGAGGGATCCTGGGGAATTTCCATGCGATTTTTTTTTAATTTAAAGCTGTAAAATAGTGCATTCTTGTGGGTTTTTTTTTTTTTAGGGGGGGGGGAATTTTATATCTACATTATGTATGTCGGGGAATTTAGAGGGGGGCGGGCGCCGTGTGCGACCCCCCCCCCCCTCTTGAATCCTCCACTGGCTTAACTTTCAGATGACTGTACGCGTGAATGCTGGCACTATGTTGGAATGTCTGGTACATGTAAAGATTTAGAAGAAGGGGCAAAGCTGTCCGCGGTTGATATTTGCAATGGGCAATTTGCCGAAGGCTGTCCTGAAACCTGTAAATCAATTCTTGAGGTAAATGGGTTTTTTTTTTAACTGGAACGAGTTAATAGACATTCAATACAAATCAGAAAAAGGATGAGGAACACTTCTTCATCTTCGTCGTGAAGTATCGACATAATTTGTTGTGTATGTACTGTGAAACTGCAAACTTATATTCTAATATCGCGATTTCACGTCATTTGATTTTTATGTACATGATGTGAATATGTGTACATGATGGTGTATATATATATAATTGTGTATATGTGTATGATTGTGAATATGTGTACATGATGGTGTATATGTACATGATTGTGAATATGTGTACATGATGGTGTATATATGTACATGATTGTGTATATGTGTACAGGATGGTGTATAAATGTACATGATTGTAAATATATGTACATGATGGTGTATATATGTACATGATTGTGAATATGTGTACATGATGGTGTATATATGTACATGATTGTGATATATGTACATGATTGTGTATATGTGTACATGATGGTGTATATATGTACATGATTGTGAATATGTGTACATGATTGTGAATATGTGTACATGATGGTGTATATATGTACATGATTGTGAATATGTGTACATGATTGTGTATATGTACATGATTGTGAATATGTGTACATGATGGTGTATATATGTACATGATTGTGTATATGTGTACATGATGGTGTATGTATGTACATGATTGTGTATATTTACATGATTGTGTATATGTGTACATGATGGTGTATATATGTACATGATTGTGAATATGTGTACATGATTGTGAATATGTGTACATGATGGTGTATATATGTACATGATTGTGAATATGTGTACATGATTGTGTATATGTACATGATTGTGAATATGTGTACATGATGGTGTATATATGTACATGATTGTGTATATGTGTACATGATGGTGTATGTATGTACATGATGGTGTATATTTACATGATTGTGAATATGTGTACATGATGGTGTATATATGTACATGATTGTGAATATGTGTACATGATGGTGTATATATGTACATGATTGTGAATATGCGTACATGATTGTGTATGACTGTATACGTGAACATGATTGTGTAAATATGTACATTATTAGTTATTCAGTCTGTATAACGGATTTATTATACTGCAAAGTTCATTCCAGTTTCTGCGTAAATAAATATTTACAACACGTCATAAAGATATACCCAGTGTACCTGACGTTATGTACACGGCTTATTGACCAATCAGAAGAGAAAATTTGATGTTGCAGCATAATTATCATTTACACAATCAAGTACACACATACACAAATATGTACTCGTATACACAATCATATATACGTATATACAATCTTATTATGTGTATGATTGTATACATGAACATGATTGTGTATACGTGTACATGATTGTGTTTATGTGTACATAATTGTGTATATGTACATGAAATTATATAGGTGTTCATGAATGCGTACGTGTACATGATTGCGTAGTTATACATGATTGTACATGATTGTACATGATTGTACGTATGAACACTATTTTATACGTGTACATGTTTGTGTATGTGTACACTGTCTTTCAACCTTTTCAACGTATCTTCAATCTTCATCATTATGTCCTTTTTGTCTAAATGATACTTTTTTTTACAATGTGATAAGTTTTGTTCATTTATTTTGTTTAATCAACCCGTGTGCAGGAAAACCAGTCGAATAAAATGTTATCGGGTTTCCCGAGCCGTGCATTTTTCGTATTTCTGTATGACATTTCATATACAACAGAAAGACAGACTGTTGAAACAATCCACAACAGGAAACACAACCCAGTCTGGCGAAAACACCATTAAGTATGACGAGTCTCCCGGAAGTTCTTCTTCAGAGGACGGAGGCGTGATCGTGCTACCTAAAGGTATACGTGAGTATTTTAAACTCTCGTGCACTTTCATTTAAACATACACTTTCTGTTTCAATTTCAAACATATTTTATACAACCAATTCTCTCTCTCTCTCTCTCTCCTCTCTCTCTCTTTTATACCACCAATTCTCTCTCTCTCTTTCTCTCTCTCTCTTGTGCTAACAAGGGTAATAAATAATCATCACAATACTGACTTTTTTGCATGTTTTGTACCCATGGAGATATAAACTGTACAGCATTACCGGAAAGCTGAAAAAATCTGGTTTCTTTGTATACAAGATATATTTTAAAGGCGCCAGGATGTCGAATATGACTCCAGAACCGAAAGGTATGGGTTCGAATAATGTGGTGGGCGGAAATCTTTCATGATATTCCCAGGCTTAAAGTACTGGTCCAACACAGTAACTGCCGAGAAGGATTAGTATAAAATGGAGACACTGTAGACAAATGTAGAAATTTGCGTAAAGGGAAAGGTAAATAATGTTAGAATTGGATAGAAGGGCAAACCGCAAATATTATGTAACAGAATAAATATAAGGAGATCTTATACGGAGAGGTTTATGTTATAATTTCATTTATAAGTTTTAACTTACTTTTTTGACGTCGATTAGGAAACATGTACTTGCAACTTATACTAGTTAATCCCTCTCGACGACTTCTTGGTTGGACTAGTACTTTGCGCCTGGGTAGTTTTTTAAACGATGTTCGAACCCACAGCCTTTGATCCGCATTAGGATACGTTACTACTGGACCACTGCGATCTTTAGGTCGTTGAAGTCCATCGAACCCCACCCACTTTGAACAGCCCCAATGTGATTCATTTCCCGGCGAAACATCAAAACATACACTTTGAGATAGTGTTGTCTTTGTATATTTTACAGACTGTAAGGACTCTGAATTCCTGTATGGAGAGGAAACGTACGCCTGTTTCAAACTTACGCAACAGCAGTCACGTGACATATACAGAGATAGACGGACGTTATGCTTAAACGACAAAATAAGAACGAGCTGTTGTAAATCTTGCAAATTTGTAGACAATGTAAGTACAATCCTGATTTATAAATCACTGAACTGTTTGTATTTAAGCAAAGACTTATTACACAAAGATTGGCAACTAGTCTTAATATCTTAAAAGAACGTAACAAATTGTCCAATTCTCGCGAAGAAACCAAAGTCACGTTTTCAAAAGTCACCTTTTCTGTTGAAGAAATGTTACAGTAAATCATTATATAATATTATAATGATTTAAAATACAGTATCATCATTTACCTTTTAGTGTTTCCTCAATTCTTTAATACGGAAAATAGACAAATAATAGCAAAGAAAGAATACATACAAACAGACAGACATACAGACAGTCGCAACCATACATCGGATATATATATGTATATATATGAACATACACGATAAAAATAAATGGCAAAAACACACAGGCTTTATCACACAACAAATAAAATGAGTGTTTTTTTTATATAAATAGGACAAAATGGATTTTCCTGATGGGGAAAACACAGTAAACAAGGCCGACGACTCGGTGAAGACTTCCCAGCAGGTGGATACGGCTTTAAGCATTAATTTTTTTATGACGAATCTTCAGAATTTGAGAAAAATATTTGAATCAATATTTTCAAGATATGAATAAAACTACGGACACGTCCAACAAAAATTGTTACATTCTGATTAAAGAAAATGTGATATACCCATGCACTACTAGTGACATTTGGTGGATGACATGCTTAAAATGAATGAAATCAAAGTCAAAGAGTCATAATATTCAAGATGATACCTTATGTTATAAATACTCTCAAGACACCGATAGACTGATGGTAGGACATGGCATTAAGCGAAACGGACATGCTGTTTTGAAGTGAGATCGAGTAGAAACATCTATTGGATTCAGTCCAGTGAATCCGGTATTGTGTTAAGTATTTGTTGGGCAAATTTGTAAGGATGTACAATTACAGGTATGAAAGTGTATGTTATGTAAAAAAAATGGGCACGTAATGATATAATATTTCGTTTTTCGTAAATTATGACCGTCACATGACAAAAATATTTTATTTGATTCCTAATGGTCCGTCGTATTGGTCATGGCCTTGATTCCATTCATATATTGCATACTTTTTTTTTTACATACAATCTAGACATTACCACTCTGTCTCCTACAGACTATTACAAATTCTCCTTCTTTCCGCCAACTGTCTTCGACTGGAACAGTCTACCACCATTTACCGTTGCCTGTTTAACTCAAGAACAGTTCAATCAGGCAGTCTGCCAGATTTATCATATCTCCCCTTAGAAAACACTCTTACAGCTCTTACTTTTATTAGTTTTAATGTTACACCTTCTTGCACTCTTTTACTCTCAAATTTAATTTTGTTCCTAATCTTTTCATTTTATCCTCACACAATCTCTACTAATACTCTTGCAGCTTGACGCGCAAAATGTCTAGGTCCCCAACAGCGGTTTGACATCATAGGATGATAGATACTTCCAGATTCTTTGGAGGTCACAGTATATATTCTGTTATCGCTATCGTATATACCGTGGGATTTTCGACTGGCAAGAGATTCGTTTTCATGAAAATTAATTAGCTTCTTGCTGGCCAATGAAACCACGTGTAGTCTTTGAATGCTCCTCATTGTAGTTATAAAAGCAAAAAATTAATAAATAAAAAAATAAAAATTAAATAAATAAATAAATAAAAAATGAATCATTGTGACTGCAAGATAATCCTCTACGCTAGGACGATAAGCATGACGTCACCTCTACATGTTTCAAAATACCGTGCCATTTCATTGATCAAATGATCTATGCTGTCTGCGTTGTCTTCGCCACGGAACCAATAAAATGCCTAATTGATAATTCATGAATACAAAGTAACCCTCGGTAATTTAAGAAGCAAACGAACGTGGGTTTCGACGATGTTAGGGTCATTGACATACTGCAAGTGATTCTGGGGTGAATTACATAATTTGGAGAGTCTAAATGGGTTGTTGTTCTGTTTCGTTTAATGTCGAGGGTATTTTGCTTTTCGCGTAAAATAGATGTTTTCAGCACACAAAAAAGAAGAAAAGATCTAAACATACTATAGTAATAGTAAAGACAAAAAAAAATGGATGGGGTTGTGGTATAACTTGACGTACGACTGCCATCGCATATATTTTACAAACAGATGTTTCTGTGTGAAGGTAGTTGTTGACTACATTGATTTGATAGCTATTTCGCAATATTCAAAATATTTCGGCCATGATGCTTACGCGAGTGGAAAAAAAACATTACTCTGTTTTTTTTTATCTTTTATTCTAGGCCTTTTCCATTTTCTTTTCTAAAATCCCCCGTAGGGGCCTCATGCACGTACATTTATTTTTCCGATTTAACGTCATCTTTTACCGTTGACGTTATTTTTAAATAGGAACATTCCAAAAAGAAAAGAAAATACTCCTACAGTGTATCAGTATGATTATTATTAAAAAAAATATTTTTCAGACATATCACAGATAGTAAGGTATAAAGTATTAGCATAATTAATCTCTATAGCTTTTTATTAATGTTATTTGATACAGTGACAAATTTGATATTTTAATTGACATGAATATCTAAATAGAATGTTTGTGTTATTGATATAATCTGTTATTATTTTATATTTTTATGGTATGAGTGCCATAGACAGTGTATAAAGTTGTTGTTGTTGTTTTTTTTTTTTGGGGGGGGGGGGGGTATTTTTATTTATTTTGTTTTTGCGGATTCTAATCGTTCGGTACTATACTAGGTGCATGGTCATCGGTACCGTACAGCATCGATAACTGTTGTTTTAAGTGTGTGTGTGTGTGTGTGTGTGGTGTGTTTCATGAAGTTGTAGATTTAAGACACTTCTCTACCTGACAAAACTTTCAAATTGCGATATTTTTTGCCAGTAGAGCTATACCATGTGACACTGGCGTCATTAAAGGCATCAAACCAAGGTTTGGCTCCGCTTGAAAGAAGAAAATTACCGGTAAAATGTCTGTGTCAGTCTAAGGAGGAATTTATAAGCTTTCCACTGAATATAGGATCTCAATCAGCAGTTTAGCCTTGATTCCAAACCCTTGGCATTTGTTTGTATGCAAGCAGCTACAGTTCCAAGCTAAAACGTAGCAAGGTTTCACGTAGTGCTTGAAAAAAACCCGACTCAGTTACTGATGGGGATTCTATAATCCATGAAAAGCTCAGATTCATACATGTCCCAAAGAAATCGATGAAAAAAAAAAAGAAAAAAAGATACATACAGGTAATTTTTCTTTTCAAGCGGAGCCAAGTATTGACAGTTTTGCCTTAAGTGACGTCAGTGTCACGTGGTATTGCTCTACCAGTAATGCTTTTGAAGAAAACTACTCATAAATGTTTTAGCTGAACAATTACATCCCCGCAACTAGGACATGTTTATAAAATGGTTGCATGCTAATGATTACTCGTTTAGATAACATTATAATGACATACAATACACTGTATATTTCATTTTACCAAAAGAAAAAGTGTACGAAAATCAATCAGACAATATAAAAGAGCAATATTTTATGCATTGTCTTTATTTAGTTTTTCATATTTTAAAGTTACCCGTACAAACAATTTTTAGAGAGAGTATAACAAACAAAAAAAGCTTTCAACAGCAACATTTTCATCAAGAAACAAAGAATTATTTTCTTCATATGCAGCTTAAACAGTTATGGAGTAAGCGCAGTTATCCTTTGCAGAATAAAGAAATGTCAAATTGTAGGCATTAAATGTTTTCCTTCGACACTGAGTGTATAAATCTTGCCAGACTTACTCTTAGTTGTTACACGCTGTGTCTGCTTTTGTGTGGCTTATCTTGCAATATAAGTCACGCATTATGAACACGTCATTTTAGTACAATATTATGTCTTATAATATACAGAGATATTGAATAAGATAGGAAACCGGATACAGTAAAACAGTTCTGATGTTTAATTTCTTTTAAACAATTTAATTATAGTTTTGCTCCAGCTCTTAGTGCAAACTCTCAACAAACCGATTTAGCCCAACCAACTTGTTTGAAAGAACAACAATTAAACTTGATGTTCGTGATTTAATATTTTGTGCTTTTACATATTACTTAGGAATACATTTTACTGTGTATATAAAGTTAACCGAGTGTATGCATGCATAAATTATCGCCATGACTTGTAAAGTAAATCAGTTAGCCGGACTTACATATTCAAGTATTTTTGTATTATTTTTTTTTTACGTGAAATCTGGTAAACATTACTCGTAGAAATTTTATATAAGAGAGAGACAAAGAAGGTGTCAAGGTAATTTATGTAAAGGTAATGACGATATTAAATATATTTTTGTACAGTAAAACCTCTTTACAACGGCATTCATTATAACAGCATCCTCTTTATAACAGCAGTAGTCTTGAAAATTAAAGTGCATATTCCTTCTATGTCTGTATTCTTTACCTGCATATATATAATATTGAGCAGACTGGTGAAGGCAATATCAGATAATAAAAATGTCTGCACTAAAACTATAGGACTCTCTGCATACATGAAAATGATGTCAAACAGACTGTGAAAAGTTGATGCAGCTATCCGACCTTGAAATATTTTACAGTTAAAGTGTAAAGAATGGTGTAAACACAAATTATACCTGGATTTATTTTACTGTACTTCTTCACATTTTAGAGTGTAAATCAGATTTTAAATGTTTATATTATAGTTTGTATTATTTTTCAATATTAAAGTATTGTTTGGAGATGCACATCTGCACATTTAAATGGAAAATACAAATTAAAATAAATGGAAAATGTGCTATATCATTAATATTCTAAACTTTTAAAATTATCTCGAGGAAAGAACAGAAACATCCAAATGTATATACGTATTATGCAATTTTATCCATTTAACTGTCTAATATTTCATTTTCGTTTATTATTACCATCGGTAATCATTATAACCTTAATATATTTCCCTCAAGGCCTCATTTATTTTATAATTTAAGTGAATTGTTCAGCTAAGTAGAACAGCTGCCTCTATTATACAAGAATATTACACACAAAAAATCAAATAAACCATATACCATGAATATTCACGTACAATTTTATGACTTGATTAATATTTAATATTAACTGAACTTTAGATTTAAGCTATGGGGTTTCTTTGCCGGCTACAGCCTTAAGTATATTTAACCTATCAAACTTTTCACTGAATTCTCTAGCTTACCTGACAAAAGCTAAGACGTCTAACTTATATGGCCTTTTTAAGTTTTTAATAGGGTAAATGAGCTTATATGTATGTTAATTTGGCAGAATATTGTAGCTTATATGTTACAAAGGCTAAACAGGATGAATTGGCTAATATACGGGTATATAGCCTATTAAAGTTAGATAGCATAAGGGTAAATAGAATAAATGGGCTGAATGCTGTAGCCTATTCACTTTATAGACTAAATGGGCTATATGGATAAATTTTACACATATCAGAAGCTGTCTGGTCAGGAGCTGTTCTGTTTGCCAAGACGTCAATAAACGTCTCCATGACGTAAAATGTGAAGTTGTGGGATAACGGAAATATGCAAGATAGAAAGGAATGGGTTCCATAATCATTTTATGCTTTTACTACTCGTATTCATTTCTTTACTCATTAAAAAAGTGAGTGACACTGAACAAGTTTTTTTTTTCTAATATCTGGCAGTTTTATTAATAT
>CM037791.1:16934063-16984063 GCA_021229015.1 Solen grandis
TTAAGGTTTTATTTCTTAAGAATCATTGGAAATAACTGCATATATTTAGCAAGTGAGATGTAGAGAATTTTAAGACGATTATTTTGATACCTAGAGTTTTGAAATTGATTAAAGTATAAGGAAGTTACATCAAAAATAAGAATATAAACCCAAGTGTAAGTATTTTCAGAAAATATCCTACTTTCGCTTTCACCATAATTGAAGCATTTTCGGAAAATGTAAGTTTACAGATATGTATTAGTCATATAAATTGCAAAATAAACTTTTTACTAATATCATATTGATAATACTAGCTAAACAAGTGTTGACAATAACTGAATGGTGTGTCAATTCTATTCTTTATCAATATAGTCTAGTACAGTACAATACACAGAGCAACCCAGCACTAAACAACAAACAAAATGGTCACCTTCGTGGAAACAGGTGTGCGCAGATTTAAACTTTTAAAAATACGATGTTCTACCAATATTCAAACGGATTTACTTGGCATAAACCTTAATTATAACTTGTAAAAGTGTATCAAGCTGGAAATGACATCTAAACCACTCTGAATATCTAAATACAGACATTACACAAATGGATTGTTTACATCGATATGACACGGAGAGAGAATGATCCTGGCGTAATGCATTATTTTGGCTATTTGAGCAGGCAAATAAGTCAGTCAACTGTCAAAATTTATGTGATTTGTCAGAGAAAGCTGCAAAATCATCAATCCATAGAGCCAACTCAAGATAAGTAAAATTAGTAATGCCTTGGCATTACATTATTGTCTTTCAAAACCTGAATGCACTTATTTCTTATATGCCTGTGGTAAAATTCTTTTTTAAATTTATTTATTTTTGTTAATCAAAAATAAACGAAAAAAATGCTGAACGGATGTAGAATGGTTGAAATAATGTTTATTTTAACTGAAAACAGCATTGCTCTTTCTTTTTTTCATCTTGTAGTTTTTGTTTTTGAACATATTCTGTCGTAATGCGACGACCATCAAATTACAGGTCTTCTTTTCTTAACAAATGTCCAAGTATACTGCTAGTTCATTGGTGTAAACATTTACATGAACTAAGTATACTCCAAAATGTAACGAAACAGTCAAATCTCTATTGAAATACAGCTCTGTTAAGATTATATAATAGCAAAGGATTTAAATCATGTACTTGGAGAATATGTATATACACGCGTGTGTATTTCAGTTCATGTAAACATGGGTTCCAGTAGGGATTATGATATGTCTTCAAATAAAAGCATGTTGCACATCAACAGGCTAGTCGCAAGCACATGGGGAAAACCCATTATGAAACCATTATGAAGTTGAACTGAGTAAACGGTGAAGACAAATCATTAACCATGATAATTTGAGTTTCAACGTATGAAATATGCATGCGACCGAGGAGACGCACATAATTTTAATTTTTAATGTGTGCGTCCTCGAGAGAGATCTGATTTACATGTAACTTAATGTTTTATATATTTACGCACACATATACACATATACTTGAATTACTGATTTTCATTATGGCAAAAATATGTATGCTTAATATTGCAAAAGAAATTAAAAAAAACAACAAAAAAACAAAAACAATTAGCTGTAAAAAAACAAAAGGGGAAAAAAACGACTGGGACACAAACCTACAATTTATATATTGTCGAACTGTTGTCAAATCCAAAATGTGTGCTTCCTTAGAACAGTTTTGCAAGCAATCCTGTTCTAAAAACCTTAAGATTTTATATTAATTAATATGATACTAGGTTTTTATTGATTTATTTTTGTTTTGAAATGAAAACCCCTGTATACCAGCACAAATGGAAGAGAATCAGCCTGTTGGTCGGTTGATTGGTCAGTCGGTCATGCAGTATTTAAGCAAAATCTTGTCCGGTACTTTCAGCCATTTCACCTGATACTTGGCATAAATATTTATCAGAACAGGGCTACAGATAAGGTTTGAGGTCAAATGGGTATTTACTCATCAATTTTTCAAGGAATTGGGTTTTCACAATTTTTTTTTTTTTTTTGAAAATACATATATGTTCTTACTGGTATATGCGCCTGCTGTCCTTGTATGCAACAATGTCAATTTAACAATTATCATATGCAGGATTTATCATTAGCTCCTCAACAATTAAAAAACAAAACAACAACATTCAATCATATTTGATCTTCCTGATCCAAAGATTTAG
Organism: Solen grandis; assembly: GCA_021229015.1. Taxonomy (NCBI): domain Eukaryota; kingdom Metazoa; phylum Mollusca; class Bivalvia; order Adapedonta; family Solenidae; genus Solen; species Solen grandis. Next base: position 16,936,245 of record CM037791.1, read on the forward strand.
CACTTTTAACTATTGAATTAAAACAAATTATTTACTGGTTAACATGGAATTTGATGCTATCGACTATCTCTCAACTTCCAGATCATCAATTATTGCAACACAAATGCCTGATGTTTGGTTTGAAGTGCTAGGTATCTACTCAGTGTTTTTTTAAACGTTTACCCGTTTCTTCCTGCCTTATGTAACCATATTTGAAGCAAACAAATAGAAAAGAGCAAACAAATAGAAAAGTGTCAGATGAACAAATAAGACGGACTGGATTTATGTTTTACTTGAATGGAACCCAAAGTAGGAAATTACCGGAAATCGTTTGAAGATTATTTTGCGGATTCGCAAGTAACCAGTCAAACATATACGAGTATTTGTAAACATCACTCGTTTTCAAAATGTTGCGTACCAGTACGCTTTAATATTTTGGATATTTTAATTGCTTTTTGATATTATTGCCCTGAATCAACTTGAAATGTCTTGTCCAGTGAATTCCTCTTTCAATTTCAGTCTGATTCATCTAATACTTTGCAAAAAATGTTCTTCATTAGCAGTAGATGTACAAGACGCAAAATTCACTTCGTTCCCACGAGGATTACGGAGTTATTGTCCCTGATTTGACTTTAAATATCTTGTGACGCGAACTACATTTCTTAACCAACTCGATTCAAATGTTGTGTGTGAATTGACAATCAGGTGGATAGGTGCGTGCCATAAATTTCACTTGAGTTGTCTCAAGGATCGCAGAATTATTGCCCTGGTTTCATTTTTGCATTATCTCCCTTTGGTTAATTTTGTTTTTCTTGTCCGGAACATTGCTCAAATATTATACCATGTATTGACTTGAAATTTAAAATGTAACCAGAATCTGATGGCAACTAGGAAAAGTGCAGTGTCCAAGAACTGTAACTCTACCTGGTCCCATTTTTTAATTATCTCCCTTTGTTAAATAGCTTTTTTTTCTTGTCTCGACATTAACTTGAATATTATACATGGTATTTACTTGAAACTTAAAATATAAACAGATGGCGACTAGGAGAAGTGCAATGTCTAAAAACTGTGACTACACTTTTATACGGCTGTGCCAAATAACCATAACTGATTCTCTATCCACTTTAAAAAAATGACTTTATTTACTTATTGATTGCTATTATATATAATATACTATGTATACAAGTGCTTATCTATGCTCCGCCTGGAGTCTGGCTTCTCCTGTATCAAAGCATTTTGCAGTGGTATTAATCACCCACAGTGCAGACATAGGTGCCGATATCAGTGCTATATTGGCCCGATAACTTCTGCTGACTGGGTATATTCTGTAGTTAAAAGCAACTATGAACTAACCTATACTACTTAAGGGTACTTTTCTATGTTGAAACGGAGACAAATGTTGGCAGTTTTGTCTTGGTTTTGATGCCTTTAGTGATGTTCTGGTCACATGGTTTTGCTACACTGTAAGTTTAGCATTTTTGGAAAATAGAACAAAGCCTACTTTCACTTTTACATAATTTTAAACATGTTCGGAAAATGTAATTGGCAATGGCCCAGAACAGTGAAAATTGTATGGCAAATATTTCAGACCATGTCTTTTGAATGCAATGATTTTCAAATTCAGAGCACATCATATGACATCATAGACGCTAGATTTGACGTTGGTTAAAACGTTTGTATGCGCTCTGCAGAATTTATTTTTGAATGGATTTTCTAGTAAATTCACAGAAGGTATAAGTTAGGATTTTGTTGTGCATCCTTACTTTCGTTTCCAAAATATTGAAAAGACCGAGGTTCTGTGGTGAAACCAAGTTTAAAAAAATGTGACCTCGAAATTAAATTTAGTACAATCTGACTAAATAACACGATCTTCCTACGATCTTATGTAGCGTAGTGTTTATATAGGAGATGACTTTAATCAGATTGAGTACTCCATATGAGATAAAAAGCTAAAATTTACACATATTGTATTTTTTATGGTTTTCTTCAGATTTTCACAGGACGGACGTCATTTGACATCATGGGGTTATTATATGTTTTCATTTCTATTGCAATAAATTCAGTGTGATCCCAATGGTCCAGAACTACAAAAAAAATAGGGCATATATTAAATATGCTGAATTTTCATATGCAATTATATTCACATCCATATGATTGTTGTTGTTGTTGTTGTATTGGGGTTTACCGTCGCTGCGATAGTATTTCAATCATATAGCGACGTCCAGCTAATTACAGGTGGAGGAAGACCCCGAGTACACAGAGGTACCCGGGTAGAACCACCGACCTACCGCAAGCCAGCTGGAAGGTAAAAAAGTTTGTAAGCGATCTGAAATATTATAAATTGATGAAGTTTTCGAAAATTTTCAAAGAATGTATAGGTTACACTCTAGATACCTAATATTTTCTGCGTATTCCGTATTAATAGTTTTCAGTTTGATTGAGTTTTAAACGGTTTGCAGAAAGTCCTATCGTTTGCCGTGCAAATTAATCCGGAAATTTTGATTTCAATGATTTTCAGCACCCTAAGACATCACATGACGTCACAGCTAAAAATAGCGAAAAATGGTGTTCGCGCTCTACAGCCGTCATTTATAGTCGGATTTTCTTCAAATTTTCATAGATGGTACATTTTGAAACTAAAATGTGCATATCCTGTCAGCTAACCGAAATTCCGAAAGACCGAAGTTCTGTGGCTGAAATAAGATTCGAACATAGGACCGAAAATTTCATTTTATGATTAAAGAGCTTTAGGATAAGGTAGAAAGTTGAAGCTTACACAGTTTGCAGTTCTGCAGAATTTCTACATATATTTTGAGTCGTGACGTCATATGACGTCATGTGACGTCATAAGCATACTTCTTAATTTTCATTTTAGGGCAATGATTTCAACATGATGCCAGTTTTTCAGGATAATGAAAATTTCAGAGTTATGACAGTAAAGTATGCGCTTTTGAACAAAAGCATTTTCAGCACCCTATGACGTCATGTGACGTCAGAGCTAAAAATAGTGAAAATGGTGTTCGCGCTCTACAGCCGTCAATATTGGTCCGATTGACTTGATATTTTAACAGAAGGTGTAAAATGTGATGTAGATATGCATACATTCTTGAATTTCCAAAATTCCGAAAGTTCGAGATTTTATGTCAAAATCAAGATTCGAACTTTGGTCATAAAAATACAATTTCGTGTTATAAAGGCTCCTGATGAGTTAGAAGCTTGAAAATTGGACAGCATATGTGTCCTGAGGTCTTCTTTGTATTATTTGACAACTGACGTCGTGTGACGGCATTTGACGTCACAGTGTGATAAGAAATTTTGCTTTCGAAATAAGCGGCTTTTAGGACCTGCTTGCTTGATTTTTTGACAGATTGGCATGCAACTTTCAATTAATGTGCAACCTCGTGTCCCACCATGCATGGTGACCTCCGTTACAGATAATCGCAAAGGTCAAGGTCATATGCCAGTTTTAGTTGTTTTTATTCGGCCATCGGTATCTCAAAAACGAAATATATTCTACCTAGACTGTATGAGTAAAGTTTGTAGTGCTTTGCAAGTCCTTTAATGTGATATTTAGTTTTTGAAGATCGGGGTTCAAACGGTTGAGATATGGCAGAATAACGAACAGTGGACTTTTAACGAAATTGAAACGCTGTAGATTCATGTACTTTGAGTCAATTATTATGAGTTTTTCAGGATAAACAATCTTAAAAGTGAAGTGATGTATACTGCAAGGAATATTTGTTAGGTCACGTGATTATGACGATATGCTTATTTAAGTAAGAATTATTTAAATAATTCGTTTAAAATTGGCAAATTGATGTATGAAGTTGAAATTTGTACGAATGCTGACGCCTACAAGGTGCAAAAAGTCCAGAAAATTTCAAGTGATTCCGTCAACAAACATGGCAGATATTCATGTTTTTCGGAAAGGGCTTGTATATGAAAATCTAGCAATTTGAAGGAAGAGAAGAAGGCGGTTATTCGGTTGGTTACCCTCTATCCGGACGTTCCTACGCAGGAAAGAGTGCCCATGTTGAAAGGTGAATGGCGATGCGTATTTGAGAGAATGAGGTGCATTTTAGGATGCAATGATGTACACCAGGACCGATAAGCATATTGCCTTTGTTATAACGGCTTTCTTCAAACTTTTATTAGGGCTTTCTGCCTCTAGCAGAAAGACCTATTGTTTTTGTACTGTTTATTATTAGGACTTTCTGCCTAAAGCAGAAAGTCCTATTGGGTTTGTACTGTTTATTCTTCTTCTTCTTCTTATTAGGACTTTCTCCCTTTCGGCAGAAAGTCCTATTGGGTTTGTACTGTTTTTTTTATTATTCTTATTATTCTTTTTTTATTCCTCTTATATTTGCGTTAATTTCGATGTGTTGCCATTGGCCCAGAACAATGAAAATTTTATGGCATATGTTTCAAACAATGAGCTTTCGGATGCAATGAATTTCATATTAATATGACGTTATATAACGTCAGATTTGACGTCAGGTGAAAAAGATTGTACGCGGTCTATAACCGATTTTTATCAAAATTTCACAAAATGTGTATGTTAGGCTTAAGTTGTAAATCCCGTGTTCGTTTTTCAAAATTCGAAAAGGCAATGGTTCTATGGCGAATCCAAGATTCGAACCATTGACGTCAAATTTCAAATGCGTATAAAATCGCTTCCATATGAGCTAGAAAGATGACATTTGGACAGAATATAAGTCTCTAGGATTTATTTACATTCTCAGAAGATAAACGTCAAATGACGTCATATGACGTCATGAGGTGAAAAGAATTTTCTAATATTTTCGTGTTAATTTTTATATGTTGAAAACATCCGAGCACCTTGAAAATTTAATACCATATGCTTCAGGTAGAACATTTTGCATTTCAATAATTTTTATTTGACTATGACGTGTTTTGACGTCAAACTTGACGTCGTCTTAAAATATTTGTACGCGGTCTACAGCCATTATTTCTGGACTGATTTTAATCAAAGTTTCACAGAATATGTATGTTAGGCTCTAGTTGTGCATCCCGGTGTCCGTTTTTTCAAAATTCGTAAAGGCAATGGTTTAATGGCGAATCCAAGATTCGAACCATTGACTTCAAATTTCAAATATGTATAAATCGCTCACAGATGAGTTGGAAAGATAATATTTAGAAAGAATATAAGTCTCTAGGATTTATTTACATTCTCAAAAAATGAACGTCATATGACGTCATATAACGGCATGATGTGAAAAGTAATTTCTAATTTTTACGTGTTAATTTTTATATGTTGAAAACGTCCGAGCACCTTGAAAATTAAATACCGTATGCTTCAGATAAATCATTTTGCATATCAATCATTTTCTTTTGTCTATGACGTGTTATGACGTCAAATTTGACGTCGTCTTAATATATTTGTACGCGGTCTACAGCCATTATTTCTGGACCGATTTTAATCAAAATTTCACAGAATATGTATGTAAGCCTCTAGTTGTGCATCCCGGTGTCCGTTTATTCAAAATTCGTAAAGGCAATGGTTTAATGGCGAATCCAAGATTCGAACCATTGATTTCAAATTTCAAATATGTATAAAATCGCTCACAGATGAGCTAGAAAGATGATATTTAAACAGAATATAAGTCTCTAGGATTAATTTACATTCTCAAAAGGAAAACGTCAAATGACGTCATATGACGTGATAAGGTGAAAAGTTATTTCTAATTTTTACGTGTTAATTTTTTTATGCTGAAAATGTCCGAGCACCTTGAAAATTTAATACCAAATGCTTCAGATAGAACATTTTGCATTTCAATAATTTTCATTTGACTATAACGTGTTTTGACGTCAAACTTGACGTCGTCTTAAAATATTTGTACGTGGTCTACAGCCATTATTTCTGGGCCGATTTCCATCGAAATTTCACAGAATATGTGTATGTTACACTCAAGTTTTGCATCCAGGTGTCCGTTTTTCCAAATTCGCAAAGGCAAAGATTTTATGGCGAATCCTAGTTTCGAACCATTGACGTCAAATTTCAAAATTTCAAATGAGTATAAAATCGCTTCCTGATGAGTTAGAAAGCTGATATTTGCACAGATTATACGTCTCTAAGTGTCTTTTACATTCATGTGGCGTCTTAAGGTCAAAAAGAATTTCTTAGATCTATGCCTAAATTTATATAAAGTTTCCAGGACCATGGAAATGTAATTACATATGCTTCAAACCATGTGCTTTGAAATGCATTGAATTTCATATTCATGTGACGTTATATTACGTCATATTTGACGTCAGGACAGAAAAATTTTACTCGGTCTACAGCCATTATTTTTTGACCGATTTTCATCAAAATTTCACAGAATTTACATGTTGCGCTTTAGTTGTGTATCCGGTGTCCGTTTGTCCAAATTCGAAAAGTCAAAGGTTATATGGCAAATCCAAGATTCGAACCATTGACGTCAAATTTTAAATACGCATAACATCGCTTCCTGATGTATTATAAAGCTGATATTTGAACTGAAAATTAATCTTTATGACTTCTTTTTATTCTGTACGGCAGAACGTCATTTAACGTCATATGATGTCATAAGGTAAAAAAAGAATTTCCAATATCTATGCGTTTATTTCTATATGTTGCAAAAGTCCCAGGGGCATGAAAAATTAATGGCGCATATTTCAGATACTGTATATTTCATTTCATTGATTGTCTTATGCCTATAATGCCATATAACGTCAAACATGACGTTGTCTACGAAAGATTTTTCACGGTCTACAGACATTTTTTTCGGACCGTTTTTTATTCAATTTTCACAGAATGTGTAGGTTTCGTTATAATTATGCAGCCAGGTGTCCGTCTTTCCATATTCATAAAGGCAAAGGTTCTATGGCGAATCCAATATTCGAACCATTGACGTTAAATTTCAAATACGCATAACATCGCTTCCAGATGAGTTAGAAAGCTGAAATTTTGACTGAATATAAGTCTCTACGTATGATTTAACTTATAAGAAGATGAGCGTCTTATGACGTCATGTGTCGTTACAAGTCCATTGAACCATTGACGTCAAGTTTCAAATGGATATAAAATCTTTTCCCGAAGAGTAAGGAAACTGATATTTGGAATGATTATAAGTCTCTAAGAGTCATTTACATTCTGTGAAGATGAACGTCATTTAATGTCATATGACGTCATCCGGTCCAAAATTTCTTTTTTCTACGCGTATTTTTTCATATATTGGAAAGGTCCCAGGACCGTGAAAATTAAAAGGCATATACCTCAGATATTGACATCTATATTTCAAAGGTTATTCTATGCCTATGACGTTATATGACGTCAAACGTTACATTGTGTATAAAAGGTTGTACGCAATCTACAGCCAGTATTTCTGGACCAATTTTCATAAAGTTTTCACAGAGTGTATATTTTACATTTTAGTTCAATGGTTTTATGGCGAATCCAAGATTCGAACCATTCACGTCAAATTTCAAATATGTATAAAATCGCTACCAGATGAGTTAAAAAGCTGATTCTTACACAAAATATAGTATCTAATACTTCTTTCTATTCTGTAAGAAGGAACGTCATTTGACGTCATTAGGTCAAAATATTTTTTTTTATCCACGGGTTAATATCTATTTGTTGCAAGGATCCCAGGGAAATGAAAAATTAATGGCATATATTTAAGATAACTTAAATTTCATATCATTGATTTTCTTATGCCCATGACGTCATTTAACGTCAAACTTGACGTTGTCTACAAAATATATTACGCGGTCTACAGCCATTATATTTGGACCGAAGTTCATCAAAATTTCACAGAATGTGTATGTTACGTTCTAGTTTTGCATCCCAGTGTCTGTTTTTCCATATTTATAAAGGCAAAGGTTCTATGGCGAATCCAATATTCGAACCATTGACATCAAATTTCAAATACACATAACATTGCTTCCAGATGTGAGTTAGAAGGCTGATATTTGGACTGAATAAAAGTCAGTACGTATTCTTTGCATTCTGATAGGATGAACGTCATATGTTGTCATGTGACGTTACAAGTCTTAAACACTTTTTGTACTGAAATTAAACAGGTTTTACGGCCTGTAGTCCTTATTTTTTGTTTAATTTGCATGCAATTTTGAATGAAGGGTGCTGCATTAGATCCTATGGCGCAATATTACTTCCGTTTCCAGAAAAAAAGCAACGGTCAAGGTCATAGGTCAATTAGCGTTTTTTTTCTTTGGCCTTAAATATCTCTAACACGATAATATTCTATCGAGATGCTGTACATATAATTTGTAGTGCTTTGAAAGACATTTCAGCTTTTGATGATCGGGGTTGAATCAGTTGAGTTATGACTGAAAAACAAAAATTATTTTATCCCCAGTGCGCTTAACAGTTTATATCTTCAATATGTTTGATTTTCGAAAATATGAATAATATTATATTATATTATTTGTAGGGCGATGTTTGGTCGTTCTTTTGATGCTTCAAGTTTTACGATTGACCTAAGAATCATGAAGTAATGCTAAAAACAATATTCGTGTATGTTACTTTATGATAGACCCAAATCTATTGCAATCGGATTGAATGGATATTCAAGACATTTCTTTTGGTGACTAGATTACTGAAATTGGTCAACTTGTAAGAAAATTATGTCCAAATAAGAATTGATGTTAAGTTAATTTTGAAATGCGATATAAAGCTCTTACGTTTGACAAAGCTAGCAGAAAGCCCTATAATTCGTATCAACGAATGAAATCTATTGTTTATTTCTGTTTTGTAAATTATGTCTCCGTCAATAAATAAAATATGAATTGAATTGAAATTAACAAAATGTTGTTATTATTAATAAAGAATCAACATACGGTAAATTAATCAATTTATATATTTTTGTCTCAAATCGTTCTTGTTTATTTCATCAGCTGATTGATCGAAAAGAATGCTGAGAGAGAGAGAGAGAGAGAGAGAGAAAGAGAGAGAGAGAGGTGGAGGTGTTCGGTACACTATCCCTGACATACTGATATTCTTCTATAACTACACCACTTGAAGTGCGCATGTGTGATTTTTTCACTGCAAGCAGAATGCGTGGATTAATCGGATTTTGTTTATTATTGCAAAAGTTTGATTTCTTTTAAAATTTAGTGTTTATTGAATGTTTTTTGACACAAAACAATTGTTAGCTCCAATTTATTCAGTCTACGACAACGTGAAATGCGTATCATGTGTTATTAACGAAAGGAATATCAAGTCACTGATTCTGATCTCCACTCAGTTTTAGGTGGTTTTGACATGAGGCACAGAGGCGTGACAACCTGTACTTAAAAAAAGCATGTCGCACCGAGCGGCTCATTGTTTGGACTAATACATGTACTAGAACCACTGTATAGACTGAGCAAATAAATCGATGCGTGCAAACACTAGGGTAGCTTAATATGTCAATAAGCAATGAATTGACTTTGCAAAGCTAGACAGTAACGGACATTATTCATATCGGGGCAATGTATTCACATATTGTGTGCATATTTGTTTCCAGGGACTTCAATGGAGACCAGGTTATAAACGCAATAAAGGCGTTATTGATAAAAATTCTCGCCAGTGGTAAAACAAATTATGCAATCAATTTCAAATTATGCACACACAAGTATTTGCAACGTGCAAGGACACATAAATAGAAATGACAGGAAATTTACCTGTACCCGAGTATTTTGTATGACATGACATAATATATAATCTTATTATTGAATAAATTGGATATAAAGTACTATTGGGGATATCATTTACTTTAACTTGTTAACTTATCTATTTTACCTCGATCGGGAAGCAAGTTTCTTATACTAATCCCTCTCGACATTTCCTGGGTTGGACCAATACTTTGCGTTTGTGAAGGTCATGACAACTTTTGTCCCAACGGTGTTCGAAAGAAACCAAAACATTCATGATCACATTCGAGCACATTACCATTGCACCCACTGCATCCACTTTTAATGGAACAAAAAGAAATGTGCAAATAAAATAAACTTTTTTACCCAAAGTTTTGAATTATCATTAGTATAGAAGCAGCATCAAGATAACAACCACAGGACACAATGCACTATTTTACAGATAAACTTTTATCAGGGGATTGGATTAAAATTTGGTCATAAGGTTTGGTCATTATTATTATGGGTGTAATATTCAAATCCATTAAAACGTCACTCTAAGATATATATATACTAAACTGAACAGGAAGTTTACATGATCATGAAATACGTGCGGGTTATCTTGATATACATTACGATACCGGTGTATTCATCCTCTATAGGGCAACAAAGCAGTGAAACACCAAAAAGACCAAAGCAAGTATTATTATTCAAGTTATACGAGATTTTTGTTATGCATGTATTTGTAATCCTGCGCCAATCGTCAGGTCAGGGTTATGTTTGAAAAATGGCAAACTTCTTATGAATAAAGTTCTCGTCTGTGTGCATATCATTGAATGGCATTCTATTCAGTCCCCTTTTTAATCGTTATTACTAGGTGTACAATGGTATGCATTTTATCTGTCTAAATCAGTACACTGAAAACGTATAGGGTTTGCTATGTTTATTCTTCCTACTAGGGCTTTCTGCCTCAAGCAGAAAGTCCTGTTGGGTTTGTTATGTTGTTTTTTTTCTTATTATTTGTTCTCATTTTGAGGTTCAAATTAAAACAGGTTGAAAATAAGCCAGCCACATGTAATTTTAATAGTTATCAGCGTGACTTTGACCCTTTTGAATGCAATAATTTTCATCTCCATATGACGTCATGTGACGTCAAATTTGAAAAATGCTACCAAATTTGCTTGGCGCTCTGCCGCTGTCATTTCTAATCCGGGCGGTCTGATATTTTCACAGGAAGTGTACATTAGGATGTAGATGTGCATACTTACTAAATTTTTCAAGATTCAAAAAGTTCGAGATTTTATCTCAAAACTCAAAAACGAGATTCGAACTTTGGTCATAAAAACATAGTTTCGTATTACAAAGGCTCCTGATAAGCTAGAAGCATATATATTGGACAGCATATGTGTCTTGAGATCTTCTTTGTATTCCATGACAACTGACGTCGTATGACGTCATTTAACGTCAGAACATAATAAGCAATGTTGCATTTGAAATAATCGTTTTTTTAGGCCCTGCAGGCTTTATTTTTTGACGATTAACATGTAACTTTCAATTAATGTGCAACCTTGTGTTCCGTCGAACATGGTGACATCCGTTTCCGGAAAATCACAAAGGTCAAGGTCATATTTCAGTTATCGGTTTTTTCTTCAGACTTTCATATCTCAAAAAGGATAAATATTCTATCGAGACACTATGGATATAATTAGGACTTTCTGCCTAAAGCAGAAAGTCCTATTGGGTTTGTTATGTTTATTATTATTAGGACTTTCTGCCTAAAGCAGAAAGTCCTATTGGGTTTGTTATGTTTATTAGGACTTTCTACCTACAGGCAGAAAGTCATATTGGGTTTGTACTGTTTTTTTATTAGGGCTTTCTGCCTCAATTAGAAAGACCTATTGGGTTTGTTATGTTTTTCTATTATTATTATTCTACTTTTTTCTTCCTTTTGAGGTTCAAATTAAAACAGGTTACCGACAAGGCAGCTGCATGAAATTTTAACAGTATGCACAGTGACTTTGGCGCTTTTGATTACAGCATTTTTTTTCTTCATGTGATATCACGTGACGTCAGGGTTGAAAAAAGCTACCAAAGCTTGTACACGGTTTACAGCTGTCATTTCTTGACCAATTGACTTGATTTTTTCACAGAATGTATGGATTTCGACTTAGTTGTGCAGGATTATATACATTTTGCAACATTCCAAAAGACTAAGAATCTATGGCTGAACCAAGTTTCGAACTTTGGACCTGAACATGTATTTAAGTATTACGAAGCTTTCAGATAAGTTAGAAACTTAAAATTTGGACAAACCATGTGTCTTATCAATTTCTTACAGCTCTGAAAAGACTGACGTCCTATGACGTAAAATGACGTCATGACGCGTTAACAAACTTTTAATTCAAAATGTAGTGTTTTTAAGCCCGACATGCCTTAACTTTTGACCGATTTGCATAAAATTTTCACTGAATGTGCAACATAGCATATCATTTTCCTTTGTCACTTCCGTTTCCGGAAAGTCGTTAAGGTCAAGGTCATATGTCAGTTATCGGTGGTTTTATTCGGCAAAGTTTATCTCAAAACGAAAAAAATCCTACCTGGACACTGTGGGTAAAAACTGTAGTGCTTTGAAAGGCCTTTCAGGTGATATTTAGTTTTTGAAGATCGGGGTTGAATTGATTGAGTTATGGCAGAAAGACGAAAAGTGTACTTTTAACGAAATTGAAACGCTGTAGTTTCATGAACTTTGAGTCAAACATGATTTTTTCAGGATTAACACTCTGTAAAGTGAAGTGATGTATACTGCAAGGATTATTTGTTTGGTCACGTGATTGTGACATCATGAATATTAAAGCATGAATTATTAAAAAAAATCATATAAAATCAGCAAGTTGATGTATGAAGTCTAAATTTGCAGGAATGATGCAACCTAAGATGTGCAAACAGTCGTAAAAGTTTCAAGTGATTACGTCATCATACATGGCAGAAATGTTTTTCGGATAAGAACTTGTATATGGAAGTCTAGTAATTTGAAATTTAAAAAAAAGGAAAGTGGTTTTTATTTGACCTTCTTTTCTGTGCTGTTTATTTTCCAAAAGAGGTTTTTATTTCAATAGGTTGCTGGCGGTCTAGAATCACGAAAAATTTAGAGCCCGTATCTGACGCGATGAAATTTTAGAATCTATGAATTTTACATTCCTATGACGTCACATGACGTCAAGTTTGACATTTACTATAAAAGTTTTTTTCGTACTCTACAGCCTTCATTTCTCGGCGGATTTACTAGTTATTTTCACAAAATGTGTATATCACGTTTAAGATGTGCATTATTATATACGTTTTCCCAGATTCAAAAAGACTAAGGTTCTGTGGTTAAACAAAGTTCCGAACTTTGGACCTTAAAATATATTTAAATATTTTGTAGGTCCTATGTGAGCTAGAAAACTAAAATTGACACCACGTATACTCCGTGATTTCTTCTTTATATTCTGAGACATGCGACTTCTATTGCTAATACAGCTCTCACCCTTTCATGTAAACTTTTTTTTAATTAGAATATTGAATGCCGACACGCCTACTACATGTCCACTACATGGTGACTTCAATGACAACCTTATTAATAAACAGCTTAATTACTGACATGTCCACTGCTCTTTACGCAGTCATGCATATGGTGGTCAGACACGCCCCCACTATATAACTCTATATACCTCCAAAAATGGCGACATGACACGCCCCCTCTGTATAACTGTATATTCCTCCAAATAAGATGGCGACTAGACACGCCCCTCTATATAAATGTATATTCCTCCTAAAACAAAATGGCCGCGAGAATCCTACTTTTACACTACTAATATCCATTTCATTCTAAGATTTTATATCGCATTTTTTTCCGTTTAAACAAGTTACTAACGATAACTTAGGAGTCAGCCATTTTGAGGTTATGGATTCGTTGCGAACTATCTTTCGTAAATACTCGTAATCAAAGATAAACTACGTCTGAAACTTTGCGAACAAGTTTTTTTTTTAAGTGGGTCGTAACAACAATTTGGTGGATCCTCAGTACACTTTAAATATACTTACAAGCTACCAGATAAGTTCATAATAGACATTAATCAGTCCATCATACATTTCTTACCCTATCTTCTCCCCCTTTTGCACCGAAAACAATAGTTTCTCACCGCAGATAAAACGCAAGTCGGTAGAGAGTGTGTAAAATGTAAACAGATATAGTAAGCGATACCATTCGAGTATTTCGCCTTTATTCATAATTAGAAAATATAAGAACGTGTGTTGAATGACACAGGTGACTGCCTCCGCCATTTGTAATGAATTTTCATCTGCACCAAGCATGTGCTTTCTAAGTAGTATACTGTGTACATGTACCGGCAACCAAATTCTCATATCAGCTGAATGAACTGATGTTTAGTACAAACTAGAAAGATTTATTTTTCTGTAAAGCTGTCTGATATTGCAAAATACATTAAAAGGTATATTGGCATGTAGCATGTTACGTTTTCCACATTAGATCCAAGCTTTCAAATAAAAAAGAGCACAAAAAAAAGAAAAGCCGACCGACCGACCCATTTTTTTACAGCCTGTTACCAGAAACAAGACAATTTTTTACGCCTGATTTACAGAATTAACAGCATGATATGACCGGAGGGATGACGTCCAGTTAGTACCATATACTGGTGAGTTGTGTAAATATGTACATGTGTGAAGTGTAATGTATTGCTTTTTTATATCTTGTACATGTATTGTGACCATGTCATTGTTCTTTGTATTCATATGATATAAATCACCAATTGGATCTAGAGAAACTGCTATGATATGAATTATGTAAGTTCAGCAGTGAAATCACATAAGTCTCAGATATTGTATTTTGTTTATTTCGGTTGAAAACCGTCATTGTTGTGGTATCCTGAAATATTTGTTATACAGCAATCAGAATAATACGAAATAAACTTAATTATGTAATATTAAATACATCAAACGACTCAAGTTTACTTATTTTAATATGTACTGAGCTGAGCCCCGGTAGCTGGTAACAATAATGTTCTACCATTCTTGGTAAATTAAAAAATGATCCCTTGATAAATGAGACCCCTATATACTCTCAATATCAAATTCTCAAATTCTTCTTCCATCAAACAAGAAAGTAAGAATTCTTTGGTCATAAATGTGTCCTACCGTCATGCTAGTTTTCTTTTCTCTTGTTTCGTAGTCAGATATATTAAAGACAAGGTGAGATGCGGGGGTATTAATAATCTAAAGTGATAGTTCTAGTTATCGTCAGTCCTTGACCTAGCGTTTGGCGCATGTTTGCAAAACAAAATTATCATATTACCTAAATGATTAATACTTGTAAGGGTTAAGTCAAGTCTTTAAACCTCAGTGTTATTTATAGACATTACCTTGATTTTAATGATAAATACTTAAACTTGTAAGGGTAATTTTCAATGTGTCTCAATGCTGCAATACCTGCCCAAAAGAGGTTGAAATATTCAGTAAGTGTAAAGTTAATATAACCAACACAATTTGGTTTTAAGCTCATGTACACTTCCAGTGCAGTTCAAATTATATATCTTAGGGTAACGTCCTAATGGATTATGGATAAATGTATATTTCACGCATGATAGTAATGACCTAATCTTACAATAAAACAAATCTTTCGTAATAGTTATTCTGTAAAAACTTCGGTGTAGTGGTTAATGGCTATAGTGATGTTGCTTCAGATTAAGCTACTAATTTTATCAAATTATTTAACAAAAATCTGGTAAAATTAAGTCCTAGTTGTACCATCAGTTCACTCTAGAATACATGCCCCTTACAATTTTACTTTTTAGTCATTTAATTTAACAATAGTTATATATCAGTGCATGTCATACTGTTCGTTGGTAATTTTTGAATAAGGTTTATATATCAGTGCATGTCATACTGACATTCGTTGGTATGTGTCCTTGCTTGCCGCAATTCATTTAAAAGGTTTATATCAGTGCATGTTATACTGACATTCGTTGGTACAAACACATTCTGTAACCATACTCCATTTGTTCTGAACAAAAGAAAGGACGTTCTGCACTTCAAACCCTGTCAAAACTGATCATATCCATTTACTAATCTGACATACACCATCTTAAAAAAATGAAGAAAATCTGTCCCGAATTGACGGTTGTAGAGTGCAAACTTATATAAATATCAGATAAAAATCTGTGACTTCATATGAAATAATCTAAAATTTAAAATCAATTCATTCAAAAGGGAATCGATGGCTTTGTTTTCATCTACAGTTTCATAATGCTAGCTTTTCGAGAACCATCTTTAAAATAACTACAATAATACTCAAACTTAGTGTTCTGCAAGGGAACCAAGAATCACTAGTCCAGAAAATATTTTAGTTTACAAACATTATTATGATTTAATGTTTATAACCTAGCTTATAGGGAATCGAATTATAACAAATAATTATCGATTACATTACATCAACAGAAATTTATAGTAGCGACGTTAATAACATACATGAATAAGTTATCAGCATTTTACTGACGCATTTAGATGTTATCGTATCAGATAATTTAGTTTTCATTCAATTGTGATGTATTTATTTTTATTTGTTGGATTTAACGTCAAACCCAAAGTGTTTGGACAATGAAGGACTATGCTTATATGAGACAAAAAAAAGAAAGTGATGTCACACTACACAGACATGTGGCATGATACCACACCCAGTCACATAATCCAGACATAGGATCAACCAGTCCTAGAACTACCCATATATAACGCCTAACAATCTTTTCTTACGATGCTTGGATCGAAGAAAAGACCCTCTGATTCAGTATAAAAATGCATATAAAGTATATAGCCTATTTTATGTTTATAAAAATAAGCTTATCATTTTTTTTTCTGGCATGAAAAACCTCCTTTTCATGTAAGATTACTCAATTTGAAATTTCATTTTTTTTTTTTAAATTTCATCCTACAATAGTATATTATCTTTCTTAAAATCTAAAGGAACCATTTTAGATAAATTTACAACAAAACAATACTTCCAAATTTATTTGACAGATCGACTTTTTCCGGTAACTTCACCTACTGCATATATAATGCCGATAAGAGTTATTTTATTTTTAACTTTATTTATCATGTACACCAGGATCATTTGATGATGATGACAGTGATTTATAGCTGGCTATGGCATGTATCAAATCAGAGTTAACATTGTGTGTTTATATAGAAAACGGTTACGACTAAAGGATGTTATTCAGCAAATGATGATAATGATCTTGGCATTGTTTTATGGTAGGCACACGAGCCTATATATATGATTTATATGATGGTGATGATGATGACACGACGTTGTTTAGCAGTGTATGAAGTGTTTAAGTTAAAAGCAAATACTGTACGTGTGTCTATAGACTATAATTATGAACTACTTAAAGATATAATGCCGATGGCTTGACATAATCATAATTTTGTTGATGATGATGGTGATGATGATATGGCTGTTGTTGATTATGATGATGTTTAGCAAAGTATGAAGTGCATTAGTAAAATGTAAAAACTGTACGTTTGTTTATAGATTATGATTATGAATAATTTTAAAGATTTGATGATGATGGCTTAAAAAAATGATGTTAATAATAATGATGATGGTGATGATTCTGTTGTTTAGCAATGTATGAGGTGTATTAGTTAAAAGTAAGTATTGTTCGAGTGTATATAGGCTATGATTGATAATTATTTTAGAAAATATGAAGAGGACTTAAAAGAATGATGTTGAAGATGATACTATTGATGATGATGATGATGATGATGATGATGATGTTTAGCAATGTATAAGGGGTATTAGCCTAAAATAAACACTGTTCGTGTGTTTATAGGCTATGATTATGAAAATTATAATGATGAAAACTTGAAAAAATGATGGTATTGTTGTTGATGATGATGTTACAAAAATATGCACATGAGTCTACCCTATATATGTATGTTTTGTGTAAGTAAAGATAAGCATACATTGTAATGATGATGATGATGATGAGGAAGATGATGGTGATTATGTCTTTGCTCTGTTATAGTTGTTTTTAATACTATTATGACTATTATGGTTATAGTTATCATGAGATAATGATGATGGTGAAGATGATAAGTTGGATACGATATACATAGCATAAGAATATGTAGTGTTTATCAATATAGACATTTGTGATCACGTGTAAACGATGATTTACAACATTATTATAACAATATCATTTATATTGTGATGATGATGGTGATGATGATGTAAAAACATTGCAAATATTTATGATGACTGATGTTACTTTCATGTTGCTTATGTACATAATTTTCGTTATCACTCAATATTATTGTAAATGTGTTATGCTTTTCTGTACTGGAGGATATTAAATAAATAAACTTACGACCATTGCCGACACACGTAACTCAGCCAACCTATCAAAGTTTCAATATGATGTCATGTGCCCTGATAAGACACTTTTTGGCAGCTGTGTTATTTGCCTGAATCGTTTCTGTTTTAAAAATCACCACTGTGTTTTTATTTCTAAGTCTGTTGAAATCTATATCTTACTGAACAGTTTTAATGAATAATTTCAAATTTGATCAATTTAATGTTAAACAATGTATAATCCTAAAATTTACACAGTTTGTTATGTTTAAGGATTAAGCTTAAGGATTAATCAAAACATGTATTCCCTTATCGGTAAATACTAAGGATGATATATTTAGCTCATAAGATTATTCCAGATGCGCCCGACTATAAAACCGTATACAGCTTACACCAAATACAGCTCACTATAGGATGTATGCGTTATGATGCTGCATATCGCCGTATATAGCTCATCTCTGAAAGATGATTATAATGATCACACAGTTTTTATCCATAAATGATAAGAATTACTTATTCATAGGATTATTCAGTTTCAGGACGCCAGGCAGACCTTCAGCGGCCTTATGGAGGAAATAATTCTTGGACAGAAAGACATCAACATTAATTTATCCCGCCGTAAAAGCATATCTGCATGGGTTCAGACAGTTTTCATTCTAAAATAATAGGAATTTTCTTATGCATAAGATGTAGTATATATATCTCTTAGTATATATATATATATATATATATATATATATATATAGAAAAATCCAACCTTTGGGCGACAAAATCACAACGTTTGGGCGACATGTGTCGCCCGAAGGATATATCAGCTGTCGCCCAAGTGATAAATGATTGTTAAACTCACAAATCGTTTTTAAAATATTTTTACATTTTGGAACATAGCTTTATACTTTTTAGTGAGGTCCATTGAGTACAGGCTAGTCAACAGGTTATTTTATATTTGAATAATTCGCAAATTTCAAAAACAAGTGTATATATTGATAACAACCTTTGGTGTACAATTCATTAGTTATTAATAATTCCTTAACTTGGATATATGTTTGCCATCTAAATTCATACATGTTATTGGGGAATTGTGTTTCAAAGATTGTTTAACCTTTTTAAATTTGAAATTCTAGAATTTCCGTAGGACACTTTTTTTTCTAAAATACTGTCACATTTTCTTCTGTCGAGTTGCCCAAAGGCTGATGAGTCGCCGAAAAGTTATAGAATTGCCCAAACATATAAATGACCATGGTATATATCTATATATTGTTTTAGTCCCCTACACCGGAGAAAACTTTAGGTTTGCCCCCCGTCTGTCCGTTCGTCCGTCTGTCTGTCCGGAAATCTAGATCCTGTGATAACTTAAAATTGTTTGAGATAATGTTATAAAACTGGTATATGAATAGATGCTCAGTGAAATGAGCATGATGCTGGGTCGGCAGATTGTTCAATGAGCATCATGCTTAACGAGCATCATGCTCGATCAATGAGCATCATACTTGTTCAATAAGCATCATGCTGGGTCAGCATTTAATTTGTTGAGCATGATGCTACATCGGGCTAAAACATATAAAATATGCGCAAAAATATTTGAGCATGATGCTCGCTGGAATGAGCACAATGCAGGGTCAATGAGGATCGTGCTCGTTAGATGAGAATCATGCTGGGTCGGCAGATAGCCCATTGAGTATCATGCTCGTCAGATGAGCATTATTGCTGGGTCGGCAGATTGTTCAGTGAGCATCATGTTTAAAACGCGAGCATCATGCTGGGTCGGCAAATGGCCCATTTAGCATCATGATCGTCAGATGAGCATCATGCCGGGTCGGCAGCTTGTCCAGTAAGCATCATGCTTAAAACGCAAGTATCATGCTGGGTCGGCGGATTGTTCAATGAGCATCATGCTTGGTCGGCAGTTTTTTCATTGAGCATCATGCTCGTATGATGAGCATCATGCTGGATCGAAATATTGTCCAATGAGCATCATGCTTAAAGACATGAGCATCATGCTGGGTCGGCTTACAGTCAATTGAGCATCATGCTAAAAGACATGAGCATTATGCTGGGTCGACAGATTTTCACTGAGCATCATGCTCGTAAGATGAGAATCATGCTGGGTCGGCAGATTGTTCACTGAGCACCTTGCTTAAAGACATGAGCATCATGCAGGATCGGCTTATAGCCCATTGAGCATCATGCTCGTTAGATGAGCATCATGCTGGGCCGGCGGATTCGTCAATGAGCATCATGCTGGGTCGGCAGTTTGTTCATTGAGCATTATGCTGGGTCGGCAGTTTGTTTATTGAGCATCATGCTCGTTAGATGAGCATCACGCTGGGTCGGCAGATTGTTCACTGAGCATCATGCTCGTTAGTTGAGCATCATGCTGGGTCGGCAGATTGTTCAATGAGCATAAAGCTGGGTCGGCAGTTTGTTCATTGAGTATCATGGTTTAAACGTTAGTATCATGCTCTTAAGATGAGCATCATGCTGGGTCGGCAGACTGTTCACTGAGCATTATGCTCGTAAGATTAGCATCATTGTTCAACGAGCATGATGCTCGCTATTTTAGCATCGGCACAACCAGCATACACCACACAACAAGCTTAAAAGCGTGCTATATCGATTGACCAATTAGAGAAGCCGATGCAACTAAAACCGTTCCAATAATTTTTGTTTATTATACGGGGCTTCGTACATACCTCAGTTGTTCATATTTTATAATGACTGTAGCAAAAACAATAATAATAAAAAAATAAATATGAAAGCCTTTTAAATGCTGGTTATATTCCTTGACGTTGTAAGAATGGATGTTGTTAGCGAAGTTGTGATAATCGTCTTTGTTTTTTCTTTTCAGTTGGTTGCTTTATAGATAGTTGCTGAATGTTTAGTTAGGGTTATTGTCGTTGTTGTTCCAATTCACTAACATATTAACGTGCCCATTAAACTACAGTTTACCAAATATCTTGATTCGCCATTGCATACAACGACAAGGACAACAACATTATTTTTGATGTTGTATCTTTCAGTTTCGACATAATCTGTAAAAAAATATGTGTTCCCCATTTTCGGTCAATCCCATGTGTCACATTCGAAAATGTGAAGGATATTATCTTATTTTTCCATGATCTGGGGAAAATAAGATCTTACACTACGTATTATGAAACATTATTATCAAGTTTTAATGTATATCGCTGTGCTAATTCCCCCCCACACACACACACACACACAAAAAAAAAATCAAGAAATGGTAAGGCCTAAGGCCTAATGAAAAACAGTACAAACCCAATAGGGTTTGCATGCAGATAAGATTGTCACATTTTCTTAATTAAGTGTATAGTGCTATATGCTTACTGCTTTCTAGAATATAAGAAGTGCAAGACAATTGTATATAAATGGCAAATATCAGTTTGATTCTCTCTTGTTCAATATTTCGAATTGTTAGCAAATTTTACATAACAGACGTTTGGCACCGAAGTATTGAATAAGAGTGAATTTAATTGTTTATTTATTAATAAATGACAACTGATTGCAGTTCTTAAAATGACTCCTACGAAATGCAAAGATATATAAACATAATTTATTTGCAAATATGATAACACTTGTCAAAAAAAAGCAACTCTAGATGTCTAACATTCTCAGTGCAGAATGTAAGACGAAGCATACGCTTGCAAATGCGTACCAAGACGGATCATACCAGTTTATAGCACGAAGCCTACCAACAGGTCAAGTAGGGATTAGTGTCCCAAAAGAATATTCGGCCTTAAATATCTCAAAAACTATAATTATACTATCGAGACACTATGTTATAATTTGTAGCGCTTTGAATGACTTTTCAAATGATATTTAGTTTTTGAAGATCTGGGTTGAATCATCTGATTATGGCAGAAAAACGAAAATTGTGTTACCCCAAGTGCATTTAACTGCTTATATCTCGAAAATTATTATTTTTTTGTAAATTAGAATATGACATAATTTGTTGATCTATCCCTGGCCATTCTATTCTATTCTATTGAGATTTTAAAGATTGACGTAGGTTATAGAGAGAAAACGAAACGACATGACCTTATTTTTGCCGTTTTTGTCGAGGAGTGGCTGACCGTAAAGCGCGTGAAATGTTTGTCATTAAACACATATTACCGATCTAACAATTGATAGCTATGTAACTCAATCGTTACGTATCGACGTTGTGTAATGATTCGAAACTGTTAAAAACATAATAATGACATTTATACATAAAATAAATGCTGTTGAAGTATTGAAGCAAGTTATTTTGGAGAGAATTATATAACGCCTCATTTGTATTGTGGTGTACATTTCCATTTAACAGCATATTTATCCTTGATATATATGACCCTTTTCTTGTATTACTTCACAAATGAAATCACTCATGGCCCATAGGATCAAAATATACGTGCATTTTTCCATGAAACCTACAAACAACCACAATTACGCGTAATTGATACACAGCGAGGGTACAGTGCATTGTCAATTTGTCAATGTATTACAATGTAAGCAGGGTTGAAATCTCCGGGGTGGGAACAAATATATTCTGATTAAAAGATTAAAGTGAACATAAGTGCGGCAAACAAGGACCAACAATCAAAAAGACAGAACGGGTTAGTACCCAAGAATATCCACTGCTATATAATCATTGTTCCAGTGAATTGCGACAAGAATTTGTTTGTACCAACGAATGTCAGTATGATATGCACTGATATGTACTCATTATTTGAATGAATTGTAGCAAGCAAGTATACATACCAACGAATGTTAGTATGACATGCACTGATATATAACCATTGTTAAATTGAATGACTAAAAAGTAAAATTGGAAGTGTCATGTATTCTAAAGTGAACTGATGGTGCAACTAGGATTTATTTTTACCAGAATTTTTAAATAATTGGGTGAGTTTGGTTGCTTAATGTAGAAGCAACATCACTATAACCAATAACGGCCACAGAGAAATGAACTATTACCAAAGACTTGTTTTATTGTAAGATTGGGTAATTACTATCATGAGTGTAATATTCATTAAAAATCCATAATTCGTTAAGACGTTATCCTAAGATATTTAATTTGAACTGCACTGGAAATGTACATGAGCATGAAATCAAATTGTGTGGGTTATATTAACCTTACAATTCCTAAATATTTCAACGTCTTATTGACAGGAATTGAAGCAGTGAGACACATTGAAAAGTGTAAATATTTATCATTCTGTAACATGAGATTTCTGTTTTGCAAGCGTTTGCATAAGTTAACGACATGTCAAGGTAATGTCTATAAATAACAATACATGGATATTAAAACTTGACTTAACCCTTACAAGTATTAATCATTCCGGTAATGTGAGATTTTGTTTTGCAAACGTGCGCCAAACGCTTGGTCAAGGACTGGCGATAACTAGAACTATCACTTAAGATAACTTATACTCCTGCTTCTCACCTTGCCTTTAATATATTTGACAATGAAACAAGAGGACCATGGTGGCCCCATAACGCTCACCATGGTACCATCAACCTAATAAAATCAATAAAAACAATTCGGGTCACTTTATTCAACCTTGTTACCTTCAGCAACAGTCAGATTCATTCAGATTCATAGGAAAATGGTGAAGTTAAAATGAGTGTTTTAGTTTTCAGGGGAGATAACTCATGGCAACAAAATATCAAGGGAAGGTATTCATAAATATCTGACACTTGTCATAACATGTCAATTTGCCCATAAGATTACCATTATATGATATTTTAAAGCACATTTTGATGGTATTAGGGTTGGAAGACCTTAAATTTGGCCATTTATTTGTCAGACATTAACTGCCAAGATTAAGACAAATTTTGAAAGTAGACTTCACAGATTGACCTCTTCTTTTCAATTCTTGACCATGCCATGAAAACATTGGTGCCACACGCAAAATACACGTTTATATCAATTTGCATAACTTACAGCTGCAAACAAATGTCGCAGCTATAGACTTTACTTCCATCACATGGTATACTGTTCACAAGCTTTTTGTAAAATTATCGACATGACACATAATATTTCCGACAGTACAGTACAGAGTTTGCGAGTTTTGCAACTGTCATGGGAACAACATGGGCATTGAATAATTAAGTCGTACATTGCGGTTAGTCGTAACATTGAAAACTACGACTCTGAACAATCTCAACGATGTCATTAAGTGAAAAAATACTGTCGTACTTGTTCTCTACGTATTCACTTGCAAAAATATTTTTCAAGGTGTCTGTTACAGTCTGGACAGTATCTATTCTTCAAAATATGAATTTACATTTATAAAACATTAATAAGGCATGTAGCTCATGTTTTCTCCAAAAGTCTAAGAGAACAATGTATACTTGCTGCCCTTTATTTACTTATATACTTTATTTGCATTTTGGTATGATACCAAACGTCTTTTTCTATTACTTTCAACTTTATTTTAGAGCATTTTGTGCCTTAAGCTATTTTTATTTCAATTATGTCGCCCTGTTATAATAACACCGAAGTTCTGTGGCTGAAATAAGATTCGAACATAGGACCGAAAATTTCATTTCAGGATTAAAGAGCTTCAGGATGAGATAGAAATGTGAAACTTACACAGTTTGCAGTTCTGCAGAATTTCTACATATATTTTAAGTCGTGACGTCATATGACGTCATGTGACGTCATAGGCATACTTCTTATTTTTCATTTTAGTGCAATGATTTCGATATGATGCCAGTTGTTCAGAATAATGAAAATTTCAGAGTTATGACAGTAAAGTATGCGCTTTTGAACAAAAGCATCTTCAGCACCCTATGACGTCACATGACGTCACAGCTAAAAATAGTGAAAAATGGTGTTCGCGCTCTACAGCCCTCATTTATGGTCGGATTTTCTTCATATTTTCACAGATGGTACATCTTGAATCAAAGGTGTGCATATCCTGTCAGCTAACCGAAATTCCGAAAGACCGAAGTTCTGTGGCTGAAATAAGATTCGAACATAGGACCGAAAATTTCATTTTAGGATTAAAGAGCTTCAGGATGAGATAGAAAGTTGAAACTTACACAGTTTGCAGTTCTGCAGAATTTTTACATATATTTTCAGTCGTGACGTCATATGACGTCATGTGACGTCATAGGCATACTTCTTATTTTTCATTTTAGTGCAATGATTTCGATATGATGCCAGTTGTTCAGAATAATGAAAATTTCAGAGTTATGACAGTAAAGTATGCGCTTTTGAACAAAAGCATCTTCAGCACGCTTTGACGTCACATGACGTCACAGCTAAAAATAGTGAAAAATGGTGTTCGCACTCTACAGCCGTCATTTATGGTCGGATTTTCTTCATATTTTCACAGATGGTACATCTTGAATCAAAGGTGTGCATATCCTGTCAGCTAACCGAAATTCCGAAAGACCGAAGTTCTGTGGCTGAAATAAGATTCGAACATAGGACCGAAAATTTCATTTTAGGATTAAAGAGCTTCAGGATGAGATAGAAAGTTGAAACTTACACAGTTTGCAGTTCTGCAGAATTTTTACATATATTTTCAGTCGTGACGTCATATGACGTCATGTGACGTCATAGGCATACTTCTTATTTTTCATTTTAGTGCAATGATTTCGATATGATGCCAGTTGTTCAGAATAATGAAAATTTCAGAGTTATGACAGTAAAGTATGCGCTTTTGAACAAAAGCATCTTCAGCACGCTATGACGTCACATGACGTCACAGCTAAAAATAGTGAAAAATGGTGTTCGCACTCTACAGCCGTCATTTATGGTCGGATTTTCTTCATATTTTCACAGATGGTACATCTTGAATCAAAGGTGTGCATATCCTCTCAGCTAACCGAAATTCCAAAAGACCGAAGTTCTGTGGCTGAAATAAGATTCGAACATAGGACCGAAAATTTCATTTTAGGATTAAAGAGCTTCAGGATGAGATAGAAAGTTGAAACTTACACAGTTTGCAGTTCCGCAGAATTTCTACATATATTTTGAGTCGAGACGTCATATGACGTCATGTGACGTCATAGGCATACTTCTTTTTTTTTTATTTTAGTGCAATGATTTCGATATGATGCCAGTTGTTCAGAATAATGAAAATTTCAGAGTTATGACAGTAAAGTATGCGCTTTTGAAGAAAATCATCATCAGCACCCTATGACGTCACCTGACGTCACAGCTTAAAAAAGTGAAAAATGGTTTTCGCGCCCTACAGCCGTCATTTATGGTCGGATTTTCTTCAAATTTTCAAAGATGATACAATTTGAAACTAAGCTGTGCATATCCTGTCAGCTAACCGAAATTCCGAAAAACCGAAGTTCTGTGGCTGAAATAAGATTCGAACATAGGACCGAAAATTTCATTTTAGGATTAAAGAGCTTCAGGATGAGATAGAAAGTTGAAACTTACACAGTTTGCAGTTCCGCAGAATTTCTACATATATTTTGTGTCGTGACGTCATATGACGTCATGTGACGTCATAGGCATACTTCTTTTTTTCATTTTAGTGCAATGATTTCGATATGATGCCAGTTGTTCAGAATAATGAAAATTTCAGAGTTATGACAGTAAAGTATGCGCTTTTGAAGAAAATCATCATCAGCACCCTATGACGTCACCTGACGTCACAGCTTAAAAAAGTGAAAAATGGTTTTCGCGCCCTACAGCCGTCATTTATGGTCGGATTTTCTTCAAATTTTCAAAGATGATACAATTTGAAACTAAGCTGTGCATATCCTGTCAGCTAACCGAAATTCCGAAAGACCGAAGTTCTGTGGCTGAAATAAGATTCGAACATAGGACCGAAAATTTCATTTTAGGATTAAAGAGCTTCAGGATGAGATAGAAAGTTGAAACTTAAACAGTTTGCAGTTCTGCAGAATTTCTACAAATATTTTGAGTCGTGACGTCATATGACGTCATGTGACGTCATAAGCATACTTCTTGATATTCATTTTAGGGCAATGAATTCGACATGATGCCAGTTGTTCAGAATAATAAAAAATTAAGAGTTATGAGAGTATAGTATGCGCTTTTGAACAAAAGCATCTTCAGCACCCTATGATGTCACATAACGTCACAGCTAAAAATAGTGGAAAATCGTTTTCGCGCTCTACAGCCGTCATTTATCATCAGATTTTCTTCAAATTTTTACAGATAGTACATCTTGAAACTAAGGTGTGAATATTTTGTCACCTCACCTTAATTCCGAAAAACCGAAGTTCTGTGGCTGAAATAAGATTCGAACATAGGACCGTAAATTTCATTTTAGGATTAAGGAGCTTCAGGAAGTATTGTGGCTGGAGTAAGATTCGAACATAGGACCTTTAAACTAGAAATCAAGTTTGCGGTCATGTCCTGACGTCATATGACATCATGTTACGTCACAGACTAATACTTAGTTCTTATCATTTGCACTAATTTCGGAATAAAATGTCAATTGTTCAGCATGAACATGAAATACTACCAAAGGTGAGTCATTGCACGAAGCTTCTATCTCCTGCTTTTTGCATTAACACAGTTTGCAGAAAGTCCTATCATTCGTTTTCACGAATGACATCTAGTTATTATTATTATTCTTTTTTTCTTCCAAACTAAACGCTTATTTTTATATGTTGCAATGGACCTATGAAGATGAAATTTTTATGGCTTATTAGACACGTGAGAAAATTTTGACTTCAATGATTTTCAGCACCCTATGACGTCACATGACGTCACAGCTAAAAATAGTGAAAAATGGTGTTCGCGCTCTACAGCCGTCATTTATGGTCGGATTTTCTTCAAATTTTCACAGATGGTACATCTTGAATCAAAGGTGTGCATATCCTCTCAGCTAACCGAAATTCCGAAAGACCGAAGTTCTGTGGCTGAAATAAGATTCGAACATAGGACCAAAAATTTCATTTTAGGATTAAAGGGCTTCAGGATGAGATAGAAAGTTGAAACTTACTCAGTTTGCAGTTCTGCAGAATTTCTACATATATTTTTAGTCATGACGTCATATGACGTCATGTGACGTCATAGGCATACTTCTTAATTTTCATTTTAGGGCAATGATTTCGACATGATGCCAGTTGTTCAGAATAATGAAAATTTCAGAGTCATGACAGTAAAGTATCCGCTTTTGAACTAAAGCATCTTCAGCACCCTATGACGTCACATGACGTCACAGCTAAAAATAGTGAAAAATGGTTTTCGCGCTCTACAGCCGTCATTTATGGTCGGATTTTCTTCAAATTTTCACAGATGGTACATCTTGAATCAAAGGTGTGCATATCCTACCAGCTAACCGAAATTCCGAAAGACCGAAGTTCTGTGGCTGAAATAAGATTCGAACATAGGACCGAAAATTTCATTTTCAGATTAAAGAGCTTCAGGATGAGATAGAAAGTTGAAATTAACACAATTTGCAATTCTGCAGAATTTCTACATATATTTTGAGTCCTAAAGTCATAGGACGTCATGTGACGTCATAAGCCTACTTCTTAATTTTCATTTTCGGACAATGATTTCGACATGATGCCAGTTGTTCAGAAAAATGAAAATTTCAGAGTCATGACAGTAAAGTATCCGCTTTTGAAGAAAAGCATCTTCAGCACCCTATGACGTCACATGACGTCACAATTTAAAATAGTGAAAAATGGTTTTCGCGCTCTACAGCCGTCATTTATGGTCGGATTTTCTTCAAATTTTCACAGATGGTACATCTTGAATCAAAGGTGTGCATATCCTGTCAGCTAACCGAAATTCCGAAAGACCGAAGGTCTGTGGCTGAAATAAGATTCGAACATAGGACCGAAAATTTCGTTTTAGGATTAAAGAGCTTCAGGAAGATATAGAAAGCTGAAACTTACAGTTTGCAGATCTGCAGAATATCTACATATATTTTGATTCGTGACGTCATATGACGTCATGTGACGTCATAAGCATACTTATTATTTTCATTTTAGTGCAATAAAATCGACATGATATCAGTTGTTCAGAATTATGAGAATTTCAGAGTTATATTAGCAATATTTGCGCTTTTAAACAAAAGCATCTACAGCACGCTATGACGTCATGTGACGTCACAGTTAAATATAGTGAAAAATAGTTTTAACGCTCTTCAGCCGCCATTTATGGTCGGATTTTCTTCAAATTTTCAAAGATGGTACATCTTGAAACTAAGGTGTGCATATCCTGTCAGCTAACCGAAATTTCGAAAGACCGAAGTTCTATGGCAGAAATAAGATTCGAACATAGGACCGAAAATTTCATTTTAGGATTAAAGAGCCTCAGGATGAGATAGAAAGTTGAAACTTACACAGTTTGCAGTTCTGCAGAATTTCTACACATTTTTTAGTCGTGACGTCATATGACGTCATGTGACGTCATAGGCATGCTTCTTAATTTTCATTTTAGGGCAATGATTTCGACATGATGCCAATTTTTTAGAATAATGAAAATTTCAGAGTTATGACAGTCAAGTATGCGCTTTTGAAAAAAAGCATCTTCAGCACCCTATGACGTCACATGACGTCATAATTGAAAATAGTGAAAAATTGTGTTCGCGCTCTACAGCCGTCACTTATAGTCGGATTTTCTTCAAATTTTCACAGATGGTACATCTTGAATCAAAGGTGTGCATATCCTGTCAGCTAACTGAAATTCCGAAAGACCGAAGTTCTGTGGCTGAAATAAGATTCGAACATACGACCGAAAATTGGAAGGTTGAAACTTACATAGTTTGCAGTTCTGCAAAATTTCTACATATATTTTGAGTCGTTACGTCATATGACGTCATAAGCATACTTCTTATTTTTCATATTAAGGCAATGATTTCGACATGATGCCAGTTGTTCATAATAATGAAAAATTCAGAGTTATGAGAATATAGTATACGCTTTTGAACAAAAGCATCTTCGGCACCCTATGGCGTCACATGACGTCACAGCTAAAAATAGTGAAAAATGGTGTTCGCGCTCTACAGCCGTCATTTATGGTCGGATTTTCTTCAATTTTTTTACAGATGGTACATCTTGAAACTAAGGTGTGCATATCCTGTCAGCTAACCGAAATTTCGAAAGACCGAAGTTCTGTGGCTGAAATAAGATTCGAACATAGGACCGAAAATTTCATTTTAGGATTGAAGAGCGTCAGGATGAGATAGAAGTCCTATCATTCGTTTTCACGAATGACATCTAGTTATTATTAGGGCTTTCTGCTTTTCGCAGAAAGACCTTTTGGGTTTGTTCTGTCTTTTATTATTATTATTCTTTTTTTCCAACCTTTTCATGTTGTTATTTCATTTAGTTGCTGAAGGTCTAGGACAAAAAAATTCTATCAACAGACACCTGAAGCAATGGCATTTTGGAATATATTATTTTTATCTTCACATGACGTCACATGACGTCAGAACTAAAAATAGCTACCAAAGTTTGTACGCGCTGTACAGCCGTCATTTATGGACGGATTGTCATGGAATTTGCACAGGAGTTATATATTAAGACCTCATTGTGCAGGATTATATAGGTTTGCCAAGATTCGAAAGAACTAAGGTTCTATGGCGAATCCAAGATTCGAACCAAGGACGTCAAATTTCAAATCCATATAAAATCGATTCTAGATGAGATAGAAAGTTGATATTTGGCGAGATTATATGTCTCTGTGTTTCCTTTGCATTTTGTAAAGATGAACGTCATATGACGTCATATGACGTCTTAATTTTTTTTAATTTGGAGACAATGAAAATTTAATGTCCTATGAAGGTAATCATGAACATTTAGATTCAATGCTTAAAATTTTCATATGACGTCACATGACGTCAGAACTAAAAATAGCTACCAAAGTTTGTACGCGCTGTACAGCCGTCATTTATGGACGGATTGTCATGGAATTTGCACAGGAGTTATATATTAAGACCTCATTGTGCAGGATTATATAGGTTTGCCAAGATTCGAAAGAACCAAGGTTCTTTGGCGAATCCAAGATTCGAACCAAGGACGTCAAATTTCAAATCCATATAAAATCGATTCTAGATGAGATAGAAAGTTGATATTTGGCGAGATTATATGTCTCTGTGTTTTCTTTGCATTTTGTAAAGATGAACGTCATATGACGTCATATGACGTCATCAAGTTGTATAGAATTTCCGATTTCTTGATGTCAATTTACTCATGTTGCAAAGGTCATAGACAATGAAAATTTAATGTCCTATGAAGGTAATCATGAACATTTTCGTCATTTATGGCTATTGGCATGGAATTTTCACAGAAGTTATATATTACGACCTCATTGTGCAGGATTATATAGGTTTGCCAAGATTCGAAAGAACTAAGGTTCTATGGCGAATCCAAGATTCGAACCAAGGACGTCAAATTTCAAATCCATATAAAAAAACGTTTCTAGATGAGAAAGAAAGTTGATATTTGGCGAGATTATACGTCTCTGTGTTTTCTTTGCATTTTGTAAAGATGAACGTCATATGACGTCATTTGACGTCATCAAGTTGTATAGAATTTCCGATTTCTTGATGTCAATTTACTCATGTTGCAAGGGTTCATAAACAATGGAAAATTGAAAATCCTTTGTAGGTGATCATGTTCATTTTGATCCAATGTTTAAAATTTTCATATGACGTCACATGACGTCAGAACTAAAAATAGCTACCAAAGTTTGTACGCGCTGTACAGCCGTCATTTATGGACGGATTGGCATGGAATTTTCACAGAAGTTATATATTATGATCTCATTGTGCAGGATTATATAGGTTTGCCAAGATTCGAAAAAGCAAAGGTTCTATGGCGAATCCAAGATTCGAACCAAGGACGTCAAATTTCAAATACGTATAAAATCGTTTCTAGACGAGATAGAAATTTGATATTTGGCGAGATTATATATCTCTGTGTTTCCTTTGCATTTAAAGATGAACGTCATATGACGTCATCAAGTTGTATAGAATTTCCGATTTCTTGATGTCAATTTTCCTCATGTTGCAAAGCTTCATAGACAATGCAAATTAAATATCCTTTGTACATAATCAGGAACATTTAGATTCAATGTTTAAAATTTTCATATGACGTCACATGACGTCAGAACTATAAATAACTACCAAAGTTTTCCGCTCTGTACAGCCGTCGTTTATTGATAGATTGGCATGAAATCTTCACAGAAGTTATATATTACGACCTCATTGTGCAGGATTATATAGGTTTGCCAAGATTCGAAAGAACTAAGGTTCTTTGGCGAATCCAAGATTCGAACCAAGGACGTCAAATTTTAGATACGTATAAAATCGTTTCTAGATGAGATAGAAATTTGATTTTTAGCGAGCTTATACGTCTCTGTGTTTCCTTTGCATTTTGTAAAGATGAACGTCATATGACGTCATATGACGTCATCAAATTGTAGAGAATTTCCGATTCCTGAATGTCAATTTACTCATGTTGCAAAGGTTCATAGACAATGAAAATTTAATGTCCTATGAAGGTAATCATGAGCATTAAGATTTAATGAGTTAAATTTTCATATGACGTCACATGACATCAAAACTTAAAAACGCTACCAAAGTTCATCCTCGCTGTACAGCCGTCATTTATGGACGGACTGGCATGGAATTTTCACAGAAGTTATATATTACGACTTCATTGTGCAGGATTATATAGGTTTGCCAAAATTCGAAAAACACCAGGTTTGTCATGGTTTGCAGTGCAGAAAGCCCTATCTTTTGTTCAAAACAAAAGAAGTCTAGTTATTATTATTATTATTTTCTTCTTCCTCACTAAACGCTTATTTTTATATGTTGCAATAGTCCTAGGACAATGAAATTTTTATGGCTTATTAGTCACGTGAGAAAATTTTGATTTCAATGATTTTCAGCACCCTATGACGTCACATGACGTCACAGCTAAAAATAGTGAAAAATGGTGTTCGCGCTCTACAGCCGTCATTTATGGTCGGATTTTCTTCAAATTTTCACAGATGATACATCTTGAATCAAAGGTGTGCATATCCTGTCAACTAATCGATATTCCGAAAGACCGAAGTTCTGTGGCTGAAATAAGATTCGAACATAGAACCGAAAATTTCATTTTAGGATTAAAGAGCTTCAGGATGAGATAGAAAGTTGAAACTTACACAGTTTGCAGTTCTGCAGAATTTCTACAAATATTTTGAGTCGTGACGTCATATGACGTCATGTGACGTCATAGGCATACTTCCTAATTTTTTTTATTAGGGCAATGATTTCGACATGATGCCAGTTGTTCAGAATAATGAAAATTTCAGAATAATGACAGTAAAGTATGCGTTTTTGAACAAAAGCATCTTAAGCACCCTATGACGTCACATGACGTCACAGCTAAAAATAGTGAAAAATGGTTTTCGCGCTCTACATCCGTCATTTATGGTCGGATTTTCTTCAAATTTTCACAGATGGTACATCTTGAAACGAAGGTGTGCATATCCTGTCAGCTAACCGAAATTCCGAAAGACCGAAGTTCTGTGGTTGAAATAAGATTCGAACATAGGACCGAAAATTTCATTTTAGGATTGAAGAGCGTCAGGATGTGATAGAAAGCTGAAACCTTCACAGTTTACAGTTCTGCAAAATATCTACAAATATTTTGAGTCGTGACTTCATATGACGTCATGTGACGTCATAAGCATACTTATTAATTTTCATTTTAGTGCAATTATATCGACATGATGCCAGTTGTTCAGAATAATGAAAATTTCAGAGTTATAACAGTACCATATTCGCTTTTGAAAAAATCCATCTACAGCACCCCATGACGTCATGTGACGTCACAGTTAAAAAAAGTGAAAAATGATGTTCACGCTCTACAGCTGACATTTATAGTCGGATTTTATTCAAATTTTCACAGATGGTACATCTTATAAACTAAGGTGTGCATATCCTGTCAGCTAACCGAAATTTCGAAAGACTGAAGTTCTGTGGCTG
The DNA here is from genome assembly GCA_021229015.1 of Solen grandis. Taxonomy (NCBI): domain Eukaryota; kingdom Metazoa; phylum Mollusca; class Bivalvia; order Adapedonta; family Solenidae; genus Solen; species Solen grandis. The sequence continues at coordinate 16,970,178 of CM037791.1, forward strand.
AAATAAGATTCGAACATAGGATCGAAAATTTCATTTTAGGATTAAAGAGCCTCAGGATGAGATAGAAAGTTGAAACTTCCACAATTTGCAGTTCTTCAGCATTTCTACATATATTTTGAGTCTTGACGTCATACGACGTCATGTGACGTCATAAACATACTTTTTATTTTTCACTTTAAGGCAATGATTTCGACATGATACCAGTTGTTCTGAATAATGAAAATTTCAGAGTTACGACAGTTAAGTATGCGCTTTAGAAGAAAAGAACTTTCAGCACCCTATGACGTCATGTGAGGTCAAAGCTTAAAGAAGTCCATACGAAAAAAAAAATTAAAGGGTAAAGAATTTAATATTTATTCTTTCTAACGGAATTAATCTTAATATTTTTCAATTTTAGCAGAAAGTCCTATCATTCGTATCAACGAATGAAATCTAGTTATTATTATTATTATTCTTTTTTTCTTCCTAACTAAACGCTTATTTTTATATGTTGCAATTGACCTAGGAATATGAAATTTTTATGGCTTATTAGTTACGTAAGGAAATTTTGATTTCAATGATGTTCAGCACCCTATGACGTCACATGACGTCACAGCTAAAAATAGTGAAAAATGGTGTTCGCGCTCTACAGCCGTCATTTATGGTCGGATTTTCTTCAAATTTTCACAGATGGTACATCATGAATCAAAGGTGTGCATATCCTGTCAGCTAACCGAAATTCCGAAAGACCGAAGTTCTGTGGCTGAAATAAGATTCGAACATAGGACCGAAAATTTCATTTTAGGATTAAAGACCTTCAGGATGAGATAGAAAGATGAAATTTACACAGTTTGCAGTTCTGCAGAATTTCTAGATATATTTTGAGTCTTGTCGTCATATGACGTCATGTGACGTCATAGGCATACTTCTTAATTTTCATTTTAGGGCAATGATTTCGACATGATGCCAGTTGTTCAGAATAATGAAAATTTCAGAGTTATGACAGTAAAGTATGCGCTTTTGAACAAAAGCATCTTCAGCACCCTATGACGTCACATGACGTCATAGCTAAAAATAGTGAAAAATGGTGTTCACGCTCTACAGCCGTCATTTATGGTCGGATTTTCTTCAAATTTTCACAGATGGTACATCTTGAATCAAGGGTGTGCATATCCTACCAGCTGACCGAAATTCTGAAAGACCGAAGTTCTGTGGCTGAAATAAGATTCGAACATAGGACCGAAAATTTCATTTTAAGATTAAAGAGCTTCAGGATGAGATAGAAAGTTGAACCTTACACATTTTGCAGTTCTGCAGAATTTCTACATATATTTTGAGTCGTGACGTCATATGACGTCATGTGACGTCATAAGCCTACTTCTTAATTTTCATTTTAGGGCAATGATTTCGACATGATGCCAGTTGTTCAGAATAATGAAAATTTCAAAGTTATGACAGTAAAATATTCGCTTTTGAACTAAAGCCTCTTCAACACCCTATGACGTCACATGACGTCACAGCTAAAAATAGTGGAAAATGGTTTTTGCGCTCTACAGCCGTCATTTATGGCCGGATTTTCTTCAAATTTTCAAAGATGGTACATCTTGAAACTAAGGAGTGCATATCCTGTCAGCGAACAGAAATTCCGAAAGACTGAAGTTCTGTGTCTGAAATAAGATTCGAACATAGGACCGAAAATTTCATTTTAGGATAAAAGATCTTCAGGATGAGATAGAAAGTTGAAACTTACACAGTTTGCAGTTTTGCAGAATTTCTACATATATTTTGATTCTGGACGTAATATTACTTCATGTGACGTCATAATCATACTTCTTAATTTTCATTTTAAGGCAATAATTTTGACATGATGCCAGTTGTTCAGAATAATGAAAAGTTCAGAGTTACGAAAGTAAAATATGTGCTTTTGAACAAAAGATTTTTCAGCACCCTATGACGTCATGTGACGTCAAAGCTAAAAAAAGTCCATACGAAAAAATACGTATCAACGAATGAAATCTAGTTCTTCTTTTTCTTCTTCTTCTTATTCTTATTTTCTTCCTCTTATATTTGTGTTAATTTCGAGGTGTTGCCATTGACTCAGAACAATGAAAATTTTATGGAATATATTTCAAACCATGAGCTTTCGGATGCAATGAATTTTATTTTCATACGACGTCATATGACGTCAGATTTGACGTCAGGTGAAAAAGTTTGTACGCGGTCTACAGCCATTATTTCTGGACCGATTTTCATCAAAATTTCACAGAATGTGTATGTTAGGCTCTAGTTGTGCATCCCTGTGTCCGTTTTTCAAAATTCGAAAAGTCCATGGTTCTATAGCGAATCCAAGATTCGAACCAAGGTCGTAAATTTTAAAATGCTTATAAAATCTGTCCTATTTAAGATAGAAAGTTGATATTTAGTCAGTATATAGGTCTCTAGAAGTTTTAAACATTTTGTGAAAATAAATGTCATATGACGTCACGTGACGTCATTATATGATAATGTATTTCCAATATTAACAAGAATATTTCTATATGTTGAAATTGTCGAAGGGCAATGGAAATTTAATGACACATGCTTCAAAGGCGGAAATTTTGATTTCTATGATTTTCATATGCCTATGACGTCATATGACGTCACACTTGAAATATGCAACAAAAGTTTGTACGCGGTCTACAACCATTGTTTATGAACCGATTTTCATCAAATTTTCACAGAATGTGTATATTAAGTTCTAGTTGTGCATCTCGGTGTCCGTTTTTCAAAATTCAAAAAGTCCCTGGTTCTAAAGCGAATTCAAGATTCGAACCAAGGTCGTAAATTTTTAAATGCTTATAAAATCGGATTTATTTTAGATAGAAAAGTGATATTTGGTCAGTATATAGGTCTCTGGGAGTCTTAAACATTTTGTGAAAATAAACGTCACATGACGTCACTTGACGTCATTATATGATAATGTATTTCTAATATTAATAAGAGTATTTCTTTATGTTGAAATTGTCGAAGGGCAATGAAAATTTAATGACAAATAATTCAGACGCTGAAATTTCTATTTCAATGATTTTCAGAAGCCTATAACGTCATATGACGTCACATTTGAAATTGACTACGAAAGTTTGTACACGGTCCAGAGCCATTATTAATGCGCCGATTTTTATCAAATTTTCACAGAATGTGTATATTACGTTCTTATTGTGTATACCGGTTTCCGTTTTTCAAAATTCGAAAAGTCCAAGCATCTATGGCGGATCTAAGATTCGAACCAAGGACGTCAATTTTTAAATGCTTATAAAAACTGTCCTATTTGAGATAGAAAGTTGAAATTTTGTCAGTTAGTAGGTCTCTGGGTATCTAATAATTATGTGAAAATAAGCGTCATATGACGTCACGTGACGTCATTTTTTATTATTATTATTCTTTTCTTCTTCCTAACTAAACGCTTATTTTAATATGTTGCAATAGTCCTAGGACGATGAAATTTTTATGGCTTATTAGGCACGTGAGGAAATTTTGATTTCACCCCTACTGCATATATGTAGCCATATCTCAATAAATATCGATTTTTGTAAATATATGTATGAATAAGAATTATAGCTGAATAATTGACGTTTCCAAAGATATTTAGTTTATTAAAATTGGTTTACGCAATACCAATTTATAAGCAAAAAAACTAAACGAAATGAAGCTAATTTTGCTGATAATATGCTGTTTTCTTGAGGTTTAACAGTCAATATCTCAGAAACGACTGAAGATAAGTTTATACATTATGCGTATAAAATGTAGCATGTTTTAAGAGCTTTCTAACGTTAAAAAAAAGAGGCAGAGGTAGCTTAAATACTTGCGCAACGACTTAAAAAAAAAATAAAAAAAAAAAATATCAAATTGCAATTGATGGGCTATATCTTGATTTTGTTCTTTTTTTTTTTTTTTTTTTTCGTTTTTTGTCGAATGTTGACTGTTTCCAAAATAAGCATTGAAGTTAATACATGTACAACGGCACAAGACAAAAATCCGTATTTCAACACTATGTAGCTAGCGAGCAGTTTGCAAGCCTTGAAAAATTCACACGCAGCCCCACATTTTAGACCATCTAAAAACTGCATTGTTATGCTAACGATATTCATATTGCATCAGTTTGTAGGCTGGGATGTTACCTTTCAAAATATCACCATAGTTCGAAATTCCAGGAATTTATGGCAAAACTACGGAAGCCCAAACACGCCAAAATCGCCAAAATCGCTAAATACGATTAACTACGTTACAGGTGTCGAACGGATATAGCACTATACAAATATTCAATACTTCTTCCTAATGAGGCTAAAATTAAACAAGGTTACAACTGAGCTGGAGTGATGAAATTCTATGTGTGATGAAAGTTAGAAACTTACATTTGAACACTGTTTCATTTTTCTTTCATGTCATATGACATGGTATAAATGTTGTATGTAAACTACATGTGCAAGATATGGGCGGACTTTTATTAAAATTCACAGAATGTGTTCTATTTGTGCTATTTTATATAGAAATAGAGGAGATAGAAAGTTGCAATTTGGACAGATTATCTATTATGTCATCTTCTATATATACTATATAAAGCAGATGTTGCAGAAAGTCCTATCATTCGTTTAAACGAATGACATCTAGTTATTACTATTATTCCTCATTTTCCAACCAAATCCAAGAATTAATTTCAGTATGTTGCCAGTGTCTGAGCAACATGAAAATTAAATTGTCTCGACAAAAAGATATTTTTTTTAAATTCTATCATTTTAAATTTTCAATGACGTCAAATGACGTCAGATTTGATGTCAGCATCAAAAGTTTGTTCGCGCTCTGGAGCCTTTATTTTTTGTCGTTTTATCTTGATATTTTCACAGAAGAAGTATGTTATGCTGTAGATGTGCACCTTGTCTTTCAAATTTTTAAATTCGAAAAAATTAAGAATTTATGGCAAAACCGAGTTTCGAACTTTGGTCCTAAAACTATCATTTAATGTTACAAATCTACTGATGAGTTAGAAGCATGGAAATTAAACAGCTAATCGGCCCAGAGGTCTACTTTCTTTTTTCTGAAAGATTACCTTTTAAGTCACGTGGTTATGACGTCATTTAAAGGGCAAAATCATATTTTTTTCAAGGATTTCTCTCGCTCTGGCATCATAAATTTCGAGTTAATTTTAATGAAATTGAAATTGCAGCGATAAAAAGTATCTTTTTATACATTCTATCATTTTCAATTTCATTGGCGTCATATGACGTCATATTTGACGTCAGCTTTAAAAGTTTGTTCGCGCTCTTGAGCCTTCAATTCTGGTCCGATTATCTTGATATTTTTACAGAAGATGTATTTTAGCGTGTAGATGTGCACCTTGGCATTTAAATTTCCAAATTCGAAAAGATTAAGATTTTATGGCAATACCAGGTTTCGAACTTTGGTCCAAAAACTAAATTTAACTGTTACAAAGCCCCCTGATGCGTTAGAAGCATTAAAATTGGACAGCATATCGACATAGAGGTTTACATTCTATTTTCTGCATTATTTATTTTGAGTCACGTGGTTATGACGTCATCAAAAAGATAAAAAGCATTTTTTAAAGATTTCTCTCGCTCTAGTATCATGAATTTTGAGTCAGTCTTAATTAAATCTTCAGAATTGATAGAGTTAAGATTGAAGTGATGCATATTGCAAAAAAAAATAATTTGTCACGTGGTTATGACGTCGTGCATACTAAAGCAAGAATTATATTAAAAATCATATAAAATCGCCAATTAGACCAATGAATTTATAATTTTTAAAAATTTCATTACGTTCATAAGGTCTTGAAAATTTCAAGTAATTACGTCATCAAACATGTCGGATATTCATGTTTGATGGAATGCCTATTTGAAAACAAACCTGTTCACATTCTCGAAGATATTTTTTTCTGGATTAATAGAACGTTAGCTGAACATGTCCTTGCAAAAAATGATATTTTTGCTTTAGTCACTTGATTTTGGCGTCGTTGAAATATAAAAAATCATTCATTTCAATATGTATTCGCGCTCTAGCGTCATGGGTATTGATGCCAATCTTAAGCATACCTTAAGGAATTTATGTTGTGTCACTTGTTAATGACAACATTGATTTGTAAGCAATATATTTTTAAAAAGATCAAAAGATTGGATATATTTACATTAGATAAGTAAAATTGCCGTACCTTAACATGCGCAAAAAGTCCAGAAAATTTCAAGTGATTACGTTATCAAACATGACCTATTCATTTTTTTCGTAAAAGGGCTAATTCATGGAAATCTATTAATTTGAAGAAAGAAAAGTTGTCATTGGTTTGATTGAGCAAGATCCCATTATTCTTTTGCAGGAATGAGTGCCTGCGTTGAATAGTGAATTGTGATACGTTTTTGAGTAAATAAGTCGCATTTACGATGAATTAGTATAATTATACTAGAGCCAAAAAACCTATACAGATATCTTATTGCATTTGTTATCACGGCTTTCCGCAAACCTGAAGAAAATGACAAATACATGTAATTCTACCTATCGATTTTTTATGTTTTCGAAATGTATAACGGTTTCTTTTTCTAAATCAGTAAAAATAAGCAAATATATAAAGCAAATGAGTTGTTGAAAGTTTCAAGACGTTTATAACATTAATTACATAGAAATAAGAAAGTGTTTTCATGATTTTGCTTAAACCTCTGCCTTTAAACATGGATTTCAAACTATTTTTTTTCTTCTTTACAATTTCAATTGTGGGTCAAATTGCAATGAATATTTGTTAAGTAATATGCTTACGAAGAAAAAGATATTAAATAAAGAATTAAAAAACTTTTAAAATCGATTCCAGTTTGCATATTTCTCCTTGACATATTTTTCTCGGCGACGTAAACTCATTTCTTGTACTATTTCACAAGTGAAATCTTTTGTGGCCCATATGACCGAGATGGTGCATTGTTTTCACATTCCTTAAAAACGTGCAGTCACGATCACGTGTAATTTGATAATACACAGCGAGGATACGTTACAGTGTCAATGTATTCATATAGTGCAAACTTGATTGTACATAATCTCCAGGGGTCTCTGGGGTGGAAACAAATGCATACGTACAATACAAATCATGAAATAAATACACACGTATGTTTGCGGCGAGCAAGGACATATATTTCAAAATGGCAGAATATATGTACATTGTATTTACACCAAAGGATACCAGTAAGACATGCACTGATAGAGCATCATCGTTCCGTTAATGACTAAAAAGTAATATTGAAAATCATGTATTCTTTAGTGCACTGATGGTACAAAAAGGAATTTATTGTTACCAGAATTTTGAAATATTTAGGTAAGCATTGTTGTTTTAAGTAGTAGCAACAACAACATAACCATTAACCACCACATAGAACAATACAATGCGGTTTTTTTTTTTTTTTTTTTTTTTTTTTTTTTTTTTTTTTTTACATTTTACAGATGAACCAAATTTCAAGATTTGGTTTGTATCTCGAGCCAGTAAAATGTTACCCTAAGATATATAACTCTAAATGAACAGGAAGTTTACATGATAATGCAGTATGTGTGGGTTATATTGACATTACAATACCAGAGTATTTCAATCTCCTTTGGGCAGGGAAGCATTGAGACACATAGAAAAGTACCCTGACCCGTAAAAGTATTTATGTAATATGAGAGTTTTGTTTTGCAAGCGTCTGCATAAGTTTACGCCATGTCATGGAATTGTTTATAAATAAAAGCATGGATTTATGAAATATCACTAAACTAGATTTTGTTTTGCAAACGTGCACCAAACGCTAGGTCAAAATAATGTCTGACGATAGCTAGAGTTATCACTAAAGGCAACTAATACCCCCGATTCTCACCTTGTCTTTGTTATATCTGACCATGAAAAAAGAGGGCCATGGTGGCCCTAGAGTATCATTAGCCTAATTAAAACAATTCAGGTCATTTGATTTTACCTTGTAAGCTTCAGCAGCTTTGCTTCAAATTTCATATACATAATTCTGAAGAATACTAGTCAATCATCATTCTGCAGACCGCATATTTCAAGGAATCAACTTTATTTAAGCAATGTTAGTAGAACAAATTTGTGCCCAATGAAATTAAATTCTGACTACTTGTTTAAAAGAAGAATTTGAAATGTTCTATATAGAGAAGTCTCATTTTCCAAGGGATAAACTTTATTTAAGCAATTATGGTAGAGCACATTGGGTTGACCATTTGTACCAAATGACATGAAGTTCTGACTTTTTGGTTGATAGAAAAAATATTTGAAATGTTCTGTACAGAGTATAAAAGAAAATGGGTCGAGCCCCTGCAGTCCTCATTTTTCAAGTTATTAATTGTATTTCTTAAATTTTGTTAGAGCACTGAGAGGTGACCGTTTCTGTCAAATGATATTAAATTCCTTAAGGAGGAATTTTGAAATTTCTATATAGAGTATATGAGGAAATTAGCCGATCTCTTAGGGGTCTCATTTTTAAGGGATCAATTTTATTTTAGCTTATGGTAGAGCACTATAATGAAACCATTTGTGACAAACGACATTAAATTCTTACTATTCTTAGTTTTAGAGGAGAAACACTTTTAAGTTTATAAGATAAAATTCTGTTGGTTGCAATGGCAACAAGAGTTCTAAATGGATGAAATTCATTTTAACGTCTTTGGTGAAAGGCCTACAAAGGATCATTCATGCTAAGTTTCATCAATTTCTACCCTGTGGTTTCAGAGGATATGTCTTAAAGTAAATTGATGACGACACATAACGACGGACGCAAGGTGACCACAAAAGCTTACACTGAGCATGTTGTGCTCAGGTGAGCTACGAAAGGTTATAGTGCTTCATATGACCTGATATACAATTGGAGTGATGATAACGTGTCATGCTACTAATACATGAAAAGCCAAATGATGCGGGTAAGTAATCAAGGAATTATAAATATAAATAATATTTGAAAAGAACAACAGGAGTTGTGCGTAAGACAGCACACTTGACTATTCCAAAGCTTATTATTGACGATTTACTGTAATCAAAATGCTTAAGTTCAAAAGGGGTCATATTTTAATAAATTAAAATCACTCAATCTCATAATCTTTTATATATTCGATCATTTTCAATTTTCATTGGCGTCATATGACGTCAGATTTGACGTCAGCTTTAAAAGTTTGTTTGCGCTCTAGAGCCTTCCATTTTGGTCCGATTATCTTGATATTTTTACAGAATATGTAATTTAGGATGTAGATGTGCACCTTGGCATTCAAATTTCCAAATTCGAAAAAAAAAGAAGATTTCATGGCAATACCGATGTCCGAACTTTGGTCCAAAAATTAAGTTTAAATGTTACAAAGCCCCCTGATGTATTAGAAGAATGAAAATTGGGCAGCATATCGGCATATAAGTTTACATTTTATTTTTTGAATGATTTTCTCTTAAGTCACGTAGTTATGACGTCATCAAAAAGACAAAATGCATTTCTTTTTAAAGATTTCTCTCAATCTGGTATCATGAATTTTGAGTCAATCTTAATTAAATCTTTAGAATTGATAGAGTTAAAATTGAAGTGATGCATACTGCAATAAATGTTTATTTTGTCACGTGGTTATGACGTCATGCATACTAAAGCAAGAATTATTTCAAAAAATCATATAAAATCGCCAGTTGAACCAATGAACTTAAAATTTTAAAATTTTTCGAATCTTAGTACGTTCATAAGGTCTTGAAAATTTCAAGTGATTACGTCATCAAACATGGCAGTTATTCATGTTTGATGGAATGCCTACTTGAAAATGTGAAAACGAACCTGTTCGCATTGTCGAAGATATTTTTTTCTGGATTTACAGAACGTTAGAATGAATATGTAATTGCAAAAAAAATATATTTAGTCACTTGACTTTGACTTCGTTGAAATATAAAAGTCATTCATTTCAATTTGTATTCGCGCTCTAGCGTCATGAGTATTAATGCCAATCTTAAGCATACCTTAAGAAATTTATGTTGTGTCACTTGTTTATGACAACATTGATTTGTGATATATTAAAAAGATCATAAGATTGGATATATTAACTTTAAATAAGAAATATTGCCGTACCTTAACATGTGCAAAAAGTCCAGAAACTTTCAAGTGATTACGTTATCAAACATTCAAAAATTATTCATGTTTTTCGTAAAAGGGCTGAATCATGAAAATCTATTAATTTTAATTAAAAGTTATCGCGGGATCCAGATTTCCGGACATCCAGATGGACTTACAGACAGACTGACTGACGGACGGACGGACGGACGGACAGACAGACGGAGGGTACACCTATAGTCCCCTCCGGTGTAAATACCGTTAGGGGACTAATTATCAATTACATCGGCACTTTCTACAGGTGTATACGAGTTATCTATGATTTGGTTAAATTCATAAGTTGCACATTGTATATATATATATATATATATATATATATATATATTCTTTAAGAAATGCCGATCAATTGACCAAAAAAAAATATAAACATTTTTACCCTTATTTTTTTCGTTGTGTGTATGTTTATTTTATTTATTTATTTATTTGTTTTTCTTTTTTTGTGTGCAAGGAAGTTTTCTATGCACGCTAAGTTTTAAAGCGTACAGGCAATCTGACTGAATTTAGTACAGATAAGGCTCTCTGCATTTAACCTGTCATAGGTTATGGAATACTTTTAGCGTATTTTGTGTTTATTTAATCATGTAATCCAACCGAAGTCTTGCATCGCATTGCGTGCTTTGATTTACATGTATTTGATATTAGAAACAATTCTACATAGTTAATTAAAGTTTCTATATTTCGCCAGGGGAATGCATTTCTTATAATTAGCTGGATGACGTAATATATCTATAAAAATGTTATTTGTTTAAATGTCCCATTGAAAATATTTCAGTCATATGTTCTGGAACCAGTAAGCCATATTTTTAGGCACACAAGTTGGGTAATATTAGAAAAAGTTAGTTACTTGTATCCTCTTCTTATTGACACTGTGCGGGTCCGGGTTGCTCTCGGTAAAAAGTAGCCTTTATACCGTAATTATCCTGCACACGTTTTTCTCAAGAATATATTACATTCATATATTCCTGATTGATCCCGGTGCGTTCCCGGTTAATCACACACCCGTTATCTACCGTGTTACCAGTCTGTGACAGGAAAGTACTCGGCCTAATGTTAAATGCAAATTATTCATCCAAACTTAGAGTATATTATCCGATATTTAACCAAATTGTGGGATTGCATTTTTTTAAAGGATACAAACTGTACATGTACTCGTTGATGACAACATTACTTCTATGTATATAAATTCACTGTAGATTATTCAATTGTTTACAAATATACCTGGTTTGTATATTCCGTAAATCTTCATTTTTTTCAAACTTTGGGTAGATCATATCATTGCTTAATATACTAGCGGTGTGTCTTTTATTCAGGGGCAGTTACGAGTTACAACATAACCTTGGTTCAGAAGGGGCTAACGATATACATTTTGTTCAAGAGAACTTACGATGTTTTTATATAGGACCGAATATGGGCTGAATTATTTAGAAATTTAATGTAAGTCTAACAGTGCATATATTTATCTTATATCATCTGAGACCTCAGTATTGCATTATATCTAGAAGAAATACACGAAGTAACGAACATGATTTTTATGGAAGATTATTTATGTAAATATTACAACACGCTTACTTCCGAATGCCTTATAAAAATGTCATGTGCATGCATGTATGTATACTTTTCCATGTTGCCTTATTACATTCCTGTTATTGTTCAAATGGCAAGTGTGTTGTGCTAAAGGAAGGCCCCAAAAAATTAACAGAATTTAGCTATTTTTTCTTTTTTCCTGCGAGTGTCATTTCCCCAATTATGTTTTCTTTAATAAACATCAAATGTCGCCTCGTGGTAAAACAATAAATCATTTTAAAAACTATTTTTGTTGTTGTGACAGCAGACGGAGACGCCATTTTGTTAGTTTACTATCATCACGTGACATTTGTTACGGCAGTGATTTTTATTTTTGCTTGCAAGGGAGATCACTGTGTGGAGTTTGACTAGCCATACGTACATTGTATGTCAGACCCAGGTGCTGACTGCCAAATGATACATTACAAATAAGAAAAGCATGGATACAAGCATGCTATATGCAGTTTTTTTTTCAGATGTGTATTGTGCTAAATGCGTTGTGCTTTCTACCAAATAAAAAGTTCAAGAATATAACTTTAATATTTGCATATTAATGGCGAGTTATTTCAGCTCGTTCAGTGCAAAAAATAAGAGTTAAAACCAGTATCTATTAGCCCTTGCCACTAAGCAATAAGCATTATACATTTAAAATAATTAAAATTTGGGAAACAAAATGAAAATTTGCATTGTAATGCCTATTCTTAATGAAGAGAGCTCACTCTGACACTCTATTTGCAGAATGTAGAACGAAGAGTGCGTGTACCATTTCACATGCGTACCAATACGAAGCGTATCAGTTTATAGGATGAAACTTACCATCAACAGGTCAAACCCGGATTAAAGTCCAGAAAGATAGTGTATTGTGATAAGACTGATTATTAATAAAAATGCATAAAAATATGGAAAAAAACTAATAAATATAAGATTAAGACTCAAACTATAATATAAAAAGAAACGATTGACGCATGCAAAAGTTTTTTGTTCACTCAAAAATTAATTCTGAACGTTTTTCGCTTACTGGAGCACGTTGTGCTCAAGGTGAGCTTTTGTGATCTTCATGCGTCCGTCGTCTTGCGTCGTCCGTCATGCGTCTTCAACATTTTGCTTTAAACGACATCTTCTCTGAAACCCCTGGACAGAATTCGATTAAACTTGTCAGGGATGATCCTTGGGTAAACCTTCACAAAAGTTGCTAAAATAAACTTGATCCATGTAGAACTCTGGTTGCCATGGCAACGGAAATAAATATGAAAACTTTAAAAATCATATCCTTCAAAACTTCTGGCCAGATTTCAAAATGTTTTGGTACAGTTGTTCCTTGGTTGACCCTCTACCAAGATTGCTAAAATTATTCCGATCTGTAAAAGATTATGGCCGCCAGGGTCAAGGTTAGTTTGCCTTATATTTATATAATGAAAATTTAAACGACATCTCCCCTGAAACTGCTAAACAAAATTTGATTCACCCTTGCCTGAAACTCGGCAAAATGGTGTTTATATGGGAATTCGGAGTACTCAGTACTGGTTCTTCCCAGAAACTTGCTTTCAATGTATCGATGCTTTACACTGTGCACGTAAAAGAACCAAGGGGTCTATTCGAAAAAGAGCTAGGGTATCGCACCCAGACACCCCAGTAATCAACCAATGTCTCTTCTGATGCTATCTCTAAACAGGACACTACTCAATGGTTATCCTTGACCGCAAGATTTGAATATGGCCATAAAAGTCAGGAAATGAATGCTCGCCATTACATTATAAAAAAATAATAATTATTTCAATGTTTTATGTTCTTTGCTTGTTCTCTACATTCCTTTATTTTACTTTCAGCTACTTTTTAAAACCCGTATGTTTTTTGTTGTTGTTGTTTTTTTTTTTTTGCTCTTATATCGCCTTTTTTCTTCTTTTTTGTGTTTGTTCTTTATATTTTAGATTTTTCAGTTGTTTTACGTGCTTTTTAGTGCTGAAATATGTAGTAATAGATAATAGTTCTGTCATTTTAATTGCAATTTTCGATTTTCGATATTTTCTCATCTGTGTGAATTTACATTTCATAGAAACATTATAAAGTTATTAAAATGACAAAAAAAAAAAAAAAAAAAAAAAAGAGGGCCATGATGGCCCTGGATCGCTCACCTGAGTATACGGTTACCCAAGAAACATCAGTCTGTATTAAAACATTTTGAAATCTGGCCAGTAGTTTTGA
>CM037791.1:16984163-17034163 GCA_021229015.1 Solen grandis
TTTTGCAAAAAAATAGGTTAGTTTTTTTCTACAGATTATTTTTCTACGATTTGTGCCCCCATGCAGAAATTATTTCTGCGCTTGCATGCCTTGCTATTAAAAGCATACCTATCAGAATATCCAATTCTAAGTTATTCTCTTAGTTATTCTACTTCAAGATGATCACTCTATGTTATATCTCACATACTATAATGTAAAACCATACAGTACACAATTTCTTTCACAGCTTCTTTGGTACAAATTAGTTACAGACACGTGTCAGTATATAACTTGACTTTTTAATTGCACGTTTATAATTTTGCAAATACAATTTTTAAACCAGAGTCTTCAACTATAGATAAATTTCGAGGACAATTTTACCACCGAGCAAGCCAATGGTATACAAGCGAAATTATGCATAGTTTGCATGTTTGGTATGTAATTAAGACCCTGAGGTGGAGGAGAACTTGGAAGGTGACACAATGTGTGCCATTAATAACGTAAGATTACAATGAAAAGTGGTCAAACTGGAATAAATTAACCTTTTATTTTTCCATTCATTTCTTATAATTACAACCCATTAAACTATTTAGTGAAAAACTACATTGACTGGTTGTTATGTTTTAATTTACACATATTACACAGTCACAGCGTATTTAATGCAGATCTTTAGATTTTATCTTATGTTATGAAAGGATCTTAAGTTTTATCCTGCAAATCTTTTTTCACGGATTTTAGTTCTATGGATTTGTAGTCATCTGCAGAATAGCAGAAATAACCCACTATACAGTATTTGTCATAGACTATCCCAGTCATGGATGGATTACTTGGATGGCTTAGTGTTTTGATATTAAGCGAGACTCTCTTTTTAAACATGTTTCCACTTGGTGCAGATACTCTTATCTTAGACTTTTGACAATTTTATCCATGAATCAACTAAGAGGTTCGCAAAAAAAAAAAACTTCCTGACATCAGTATTCACTGTTTATTTTAGTATTCTTAAACAATGTCCCCAAAGTTTTAGTAGATCTAGTCAGGATCTCTTTATGTAGTATATAGAGAGGGGGTAATGGTCGTTTCGCCGACCAACCAATTCGTCAAACTGATTGTGTATAGTAAATGAAAAGTTGTTTAGTCGCCTTGAATATTCAATAGGTGGAAAGTGTGAAATTCTTAATTCACGCCCAATTACTCTTGCATTATTAATGGTAGTTGTTTAATGCAGGTGTATTTTGCATTTAAATAATCAGCAGATAATTAATCCCATATAGAGCACATTTAAACAAATACTGTCGTCATCACCATCATCATCATCATCAAGTACAACAAAGACCGAATAATGAGTGATAAAAAAGTGTTTATTCATCCTAGTGTGCGATTAATTATGTATGAATGATCCTCTCCCATTCGGAAAACAATATATATACGTACATTAAACAAATACTGAGTGATAAAAAGTGATTATTCCTCCTTACACCTGTTTCTCCATATAGAATACAATTTGGAGTACTGTTTTTGACATTTAAGACATATTTTAAAAATTTCAAATGAACTTTTTCTAAGATATTGTTATTTCCATGTCCCCATATTTCACAGCCATATAATAAAATTGATTTTAGTGTTTTTTTTTATGTAATAAATTAAACATAAATGTTACACATACACAACTTTTTACATATATGGTATTAAGTACGAACATATTATCTATAGTTGATTAGCCAGGTCTAAATCCTGCCTGAAATTTACGTATCATTTTTTTTTTCAATAAACTTTAAAAGACGATTATTTAGGATTGTTGTAAAAAGTTTCCCAAAACAGCTAAGAAGGGTTATTGGATGATAGTTTTCTGGATTAGACACATCACCTTTATTTTTATAGATCAGGTTTATTACCCCAATAACCCAGTTTTCTGGAATAATTGCCTTGTTAAATACAATATTAAAAGTTTATGATATACATCATAACATGTTATAAAAGATGATATGATTTTTTTATATATTCATTTAACACATTATCTTCACCAGAAGCTTTGTTATTTTTTAGATTTTTAATGGCATGCTCTATTTTTTCTACAGCAATTTCATTATTTAGTATAGTGTTGTCCACAGTTGTATAATCATCACCGACATAATTAGCATTATAGTTTTTAAAGTTTTTAAATATTCATACATTTTAGTTAATGCAACGGGACTTGCACCTGTCCCTGTGGTTAATGATGCATTACAACTAGTTGTTTTGCTGCCTTTAAAATATTTCCAAAACTCCTTAGGATTTGTTTTGCCGATTTCTTTAAGTTTATCTGCAATATATTTTTGGTATCTTTTAAAACTGTTATTTAACATATTTTTATACAATTTACTCTTCATTTTTAAATTCTCTTTATTACACTCGTTTTTACAATGTTTAAATCTATATTTTGCACGGTGGTAATTTCTTCTTGCCGTTTTACATTTAGAATTAAGCCATCTATTGTTGTTAACATGCTCTTTTGGTTTTGTATTATAATAATGTGGTGCAAAACTGTTTTTTAGCACTGTCATGAAATATATATTTTCAATTTTTGTAATCACATTATTTATATCACTACCATTGATATTATTTGACTTGTATAACGTATCTAATTCATTTACTACACGTTAATTTTATCCACGTCAATTTTATTTATAAACTTGTCTTTGTTTTTACAGTCTCATAATTTAGCTTCTTGACTGCTTGACTTTGCTTTTATTGGTTTTGTGCCTCTTATTTGAAAACAGCACTTACCGACTTACTGGGTTATGCGCATCCAAATATAATTCACAAAAGTCATCTACAGTTAGTTACAGTTACACATGTGCGAATAATTAGGTGTGAATGACCCTACAAAAGTATTTCACACCTTCCGCCTACTGAATATTCAGGACGACGAAACGACTTTTCATTATCTATCGTCGGAGGTCCTAACTGCGCCCCTGTCCAAACTCCGCCACCTTCTGCTTTTTTATCGTAGTCTCGCTAGATTTTATCACACGCGTAAGCGACTGTGAGATATTTTTTTACTATGTTTCAGTAAATAAACTCAGATGATTTTTGTACGAAATTTTGATTCAAACTGATAAATATTGCACTCTATTTATGTGTTTTTTCTTAATACAAAATGATTGCCACGCAGAATGGCCCATTTAAACTCAATTTTTTAAAAATAAAAGTATCTCAGAAATTCCATCTGCTGTGTTTACACATTTATAAATGGAAGTCATGTATTGTGTACAATTCGCAACTGCTATGACGTCACCTAGGGGGCGGAGTTAGGACCACACAAAATGATGGCATAATATTTGACTCGTAATGTATTAAATGTTATTTTTGAGTGAATAATTATTTATAAAAGAATTATTTAGGGGGTATCAATGTGAATTTGATATAATTAATTGGTACGTAAACAGTTTTTATTTTATGTATTTTATTTATGTTGCATTTCCTAATTGAATCTTAGAGGGGCGCAGTTTGGGCACTCGAGGATATATATAACCAGTTCGACGAAAAGGTTGGTCGACGAAAAAACTGTAATTCTATAGAGAGACCCAGTGATCTAGTACAGCATTTGTATAAAACAATGCTTATCAGTAAAATAGCAGTGACCATTTTGCCAGTGACATATTTCATTAAATTTTAATGTTGTACAATGAAACTGTGAGTCAATATTGCACAATGTATATTTCAGCCTATAAACTCTAAGCAGGGTCTCTTTAATACTATACAGTATAGTATACTATAGAATCTCTTAAGCAAATCGAACAGCTATGGAAGCCAAGCTGAACTTACATTATTGTGTTGAACTGGCGATTTTCCTTTAGCTTCGCATAAGTAACATGTTCGTATACCTTTACAGGCACACTTTTTATTGTCATCGGTAACATCGTTTTGTGACATTTAACAGTTGAATGCCTACAAATCGAAGGTTTAGCCGAAATAAGAGAAGCGGCGCCTCGTTTTTAATACACTGCCGTGATAATCACGATAGCCGCGTTCTAATGTCGTAATATTTTATTTCATTACGCGTCTCTCTCTCTCTCTCTCTCTCTCTCTCTCTCTCTCTCGGGAATAAGAAGAATAATAAAGTACTTAAGTGCTTGACAATATACTGAACAAAGTAGTTTTTGAAAACCAGCGTAATCGAGTTACAACCGTAACGATAGACACGGGGGACGAAAATGATGCCGTAAAAATCTTTCACCCCCCTCCCCCATCGAAATAATTATATAGCTGAGGTCCTCAGGAATAGAATATGATTGTGAAAAATAGTGACCATTTCTGCCACTTTAAGTTTTATAAATAATCATGGTATACGTATCATAACGATAACGACATATACTGAAAAACGGCGCGAGGCTGCTTTGTGGCAAATGAAGAGTCGAAGTAAACATTGTTGCTAAGGAAATACATGTACAAAATTCAGGATTTAAACAGTGGTTAATTATTTCATTTCTTGTTCAGATTAAAATCTAAACATAATTTGATCATTGAAGTACGAGATTTGGAATATATTTAATCGCAATGGCTGACGAAGAAGGACAAAAAGCGGACAGCCCACAACCGACTTCTCCAAAAGCAGAGGAGAAGCCACCAACTCCAGAACAAACGCAGGATGAACAGTCGGTAGAAAAACCACAAAGCCCAACAGACACCGGCCGTAAAAGCTCAAGCCCACAGCCAGAACAAGCTCCAGCAGACGATGGTGACAGAAAATCCGCAAGTCCGACAATAGGGCACGACCAAGCAGCTGCTGGCCGACAGTCTAAAAGTCCACCACCAGTTGCAGATGATGCAGGTCGCCAGACGACCAGCCCTGTTCAGAAAGAACCATCAGGTGCTGGGGATGAGAATCAGAATGCTGGTGGTGATGATGAAGAACCACAAAAAGAGGAAGCACAGCAAGAGGAACAAACAGGTAAATTCATACATTGTCGTTGTTGTTTTGCGCAACCAAACTTAAATATAATGTTAACATTTTCAATATCTCATACAATCTAATTTATTTCATCATCATCATCATCACCTACAAACAGTAATTGAAAATGCAATCAGGTGAGAAAAATGTGGAGCCATAGTCAGTGTTTCCAAATACCCCCATATGGGAGTATTTTGCCCCCAGATTGGTCTTCAGCAACCCCAGTTTTGAGAGTGAAGTAACAAATCTAGTATAGAGAGGGTACAGAAATTCAAGAAAAGCACAAATTTCACCCCCTGTTTCAAATCTTAGTGGGAACACTAATACTGAGATTCAAACCCGGAACCACTGGCTTACAGGCGAGTGCTTTATCAATTGAACAAAATTCAGTGTCATCTTAAGCTACTGATTGCAAAATACAGCACACTCATCTGAATTCTACACAGATCAGGGAGAATACTTTTGAGTGTGAAATACTCCAATAACAAATTCCCATGAAAAGTCATAAGTCTACTTGGCAGGCTGCAGTATGATTTAAAATAAATCAATTTTTAAATTGATATATAAACATTGAAGTGTTTGTTATTTTGATAGTGTGCTTTGATTTGTGGACATACCAATTTTAAAGCTATATATTTTGAAGCAATTTCAGTAGCTGATTCTTTTTTCTTTAAAAAATACTTGTAATTGAAGGATGCTGTGGCAGTGTTGAGTACAGAACTTAAGGTTGCAAGTTCAATCCCCACTGGGGATGAGAAACATTCAAGACCTTCCCATATGTATTATACTGGTACAACCCAGGAACTGTAAATGGTGATTACCTTTATTTGAAAAAACTTGTTTTCTATTTAATGAATAAATAAAGAAGTAAAATTATTTCTCATCACAGAATTTGTTATGTGGATTTTTTCTTTAAGACATCCTTGACTCAGACCGGAGAAATTCTTTAAAATGAAAGTTTAATGATTCAGTATCAGTTGACATCTGACGTCATCAGGGAGTTTGTTTTTTACCACTCTATTAGAACCAGAGCCTGAGCAACAAGCTGAACAAGCTACAGCTGGGGATGATGAACCTGCCCAGCAGGAAGAACCTCAGCCTCAAACTGTTGAGGAACCAGCACCCCAGCAGGAACAACAAGCAGAAGCTCAGATGGAAGGTAAATGTCTATGAGTATACCTTTTGTGTTTGCTCTTGGGTGTAACATCCATCCAACAGTGTTATAATGTATTCACCACTAGTGTAGCATGAGGGTTAGATTCAAGTGTGAGGTTCTAAAAAGGAACACCACTGAACTGAAAAAATACTGCGATTGACTAACACAGTTATATTGCATCTTAAGTTTTAAGTACTGGTACACATGTGTCTATGTTTTTTGTTATTGTTTTTTAACTATCTGTAATAGAAAACAGTGAAACAGTACCAGTATTTAATAATTACTAAGTGACTTAAAAATAAGAAAGAGAGGAGCCTCATATAAGCCCATCAATAAAATGAATACAGTGATATAAATTTCAGATTTTTATTGTTATAAGATTTAATATTATGGTCCTATTACCATTAGCTCAGACTCCCCTATAAATACCCAAGGTATGCATTGCCCATTTCATTTGGGAGAGGACTGCAAGGTTTAAGTATCACTACCTTAGAATTTCTTCTTATTTGGTCATTGATCATCCACGGGACTTTTTTGGGGGGGAAATTATATGGATTTAATGAAATTTTCACAGAGAGAGATTACCCGATCAAGAAGCAAAACAGCCTATATCTACATATTTTATTTCAAATATGTACCACATAAATTATAAGGAATTCTAGTAGTTACTTGCAGGCTAATCTGGTTTTATACTGATTGCATAGGTAGTTTTCTGGCAGTTTCATACAATAACGGGATAACAAAAAAATGTGATGTTGAACTCTGGTTACAGAGGAGTCTCAGGCTCGGCCCCCATCAGTTGCTAGTGAGAAGAGCAAGCCAGAGTCTCCCAAACCCGAAGTTGAAGAAGTGCCACAGATTCCTGAAGCCCCCAAGATCCCAACCCCTGAACGTGCAGAATCTGAACTAGAGGGGACCATGTCCAATGCTGCTTTAGTGAGTTAATGTGGAAAGTCGAATTGTAAACATTAATTTCATAAAAGAAGAAAAAAAAAAGTTGAAAATGACAGATAAAAGCCATATTGATAATTTCCCATTGTGGAAACCATGTAATGTTTTCTATGAAATTTAGATCAGGGGTACTTTTCTCCCAGAAGATTTCTTATGGGAATAATTTCATATTTGATGCAGTATATTGTATATGGGATTTATATTATACAACATACAGTCTTAATGATTATTGAAATAAGTAGAACTTTGATGATATGACCATCATTGGACTGGGCTCAAATTAAGCTTATGTGTAAATAAAGCAAAAAGTTGTTTTAAATTGTGGATTAATTAGTTTTATACCTTTGTCTTTCAGAACATCATCTGGTCATTTGGGTTGAACAGAAATGTCCCAGTGTTAAATCTGACAGACGAGACAAGGAAGGTCATCTTGTACACATGTGCCCATGTTGGAATTCTCTACGACTTTCAGAACAATCGTCAACATATTCTTCAGGGACATGTAAGTAAACCTTGTAAAACAATTATCTTGAAAAATATGTATAATCTGAATTTCAAACTGAGAGTTCTGATAAGTTGAATTTTGAGCATGGTATTTGAATGAGATATTAACATTGATATTAACACTTTCAGGAATATGAGACTAGAATACATTGTATTTTTTTTATTACTCTTTTTTTTAAATCAGAATAAAAATACACATAAAAAAATTTTTTTTTTTTTTTTTTTTTGAATAATTTACTTATTTTGTAAAATATATATTGAGCACATGTTGTTATGACAGTGTAACCCCATCACCTGTACATGTGTGAGTGAGGACAAACGCTGGCTGGTGACGGGAGACAAGGGCAAGGACAGCATGGTCATCGTCTGGGACACTTACACTGGGTGGGTACTGGGCACGAATCTCTGGACTCTGTCTTTATCAAACTTATTACTATAAAAAAATTGCCACTTCTATGTATTTATTGGTGGTGATAACTATATTTGTATGGTGTTTTTCATACTGCAGTTGTCTGAAACTGGATATTACGATAACTGTGATTATGTCAACATAATTATCAAAATATAGCAGAAAGAGATGGTAATAATGATGACAACAATAAATACTGCTACTGCAGCTGATGATGGTGATGATGATGTTGATGTTGATTTTTTCCATATGAATCAACTGACTATAAACATTGTTATGAGATGCTTCTCTTCTGTTACATGATGCAGAAATAAATAAATATAGTACAACCATAATAACTTTTTCCAAATACCAATCAGAATCTGTTTCTAAACATACAGCATGTATACACATATGCACACATTATTTATGACATTCCCGCTCTATTCCAGCACCCCTATTCAGACAATATTTGACACCTCTGGATCAGAAGATGGTGGTGTCGTTGCTGTCAGTATGACACCTGATGCAAGATACCTGGCCACCCTCAGTGCAGCCAAAACTCAGGTAACCTAGCAACGATAGTATGAGAAATGGAGTCCCATTCTTAGTCATTCTCCACTCAGTTAAACATATACAGTACAGATCAATTTCTTTGCAATTCATTGTAACCCATATGCAAGTATATAATGTTTTTATCCATAGACCTAAAGTCTTTGATTTGTTAATCATTGTCATACAAATAGAACACATTCCAGTTTATCACAGTATCTTGGTTTAAATTCCAACTCATGATACATCTTATTTTGTTTGAAATTTTACTTGAGCATAGAAATCACTTAGACACGGCAGAAATCTTTGACTGGTTGCTTTATTTGCTACATGTTTGACCACTGGTATTTTTTATTTGTCCTATTTTTCTTTGCAGGTTTTGTCTATCTGGGAGTGGACTGTGGATGGAGAAACTCCAATTTGCTCGGCTGAACTTCGGCCGGACTATGGTGTCCAAAGCTTCATCCTGTTTAATCCTGAGGACATACACTATCTGGTGACCAATAGTGAATCCCAGGTCATCTTCTATAACTGGGTGAGTGGAGATGTCAGTTTAACCTTCTACCTCATGAATATTCATGTACAAATTGATGTTGTTATGAAACAATGGATTTTTCTTTGCCTTTGATTCTGAGCTACCATATTGTATGAGCAAACAGAGTGATGTACTTTAGTTGTGACTGGTATACTCTTAATTGCTACTTAACTTATAAGAGTTGTTCCAGGACTGGTGGTTCAGAATAATATACTTGGATGTGTTATCATGCCTTTTTGCCTACTGTATGATTTCAGAGTGAGGTAGCATTTTACCATGGTATCTGTTTAAAACTGACAAAATCCCCAAATCACTAAAATATCATAGGTTTGAACTTTAAAATCAAGCAAGCAAATCAAGTCTCTTGTGTTTGAACTTGAATTATCATTACCAATGTTTGAACTTGAATTATCATTATCAATGTTTATTCTATGATAGGGGGAGGGTCGTATGGAGTATTTTGCCCCACCCCTGACTGACCAAGACTTCAACAAGCAGGTGGGCCGGTACAGCCAGTCTATCTTCCAGCGGAACAGTTCCCGGGCCCTCACTGCCACATCCATCGGAAACCTGGTTGTCTGGGACAACAATAAACCTGTCACTAAAGGTAACCATAATTAGAGCTTATCATGGGGCATCAAATTGATTATTACTTTTTGATGGAAGACATGAGTTTAAGGATGGGCTTCTTACACAATATTTAGACTGTTTAGTTTTATGTATTTTTAGAGTTTTATAAAGATTTTGTCAACATTTTATAACTGTTTCACAAAGCTATATAGGATTTATGTGCGTCATCCTGTTTTTAAACAAGTTCTGTATCATTTCACAATGTTGAGAGTCATGGCAGTGTAGCAATAGTATTCATCACTTTCAGTGATAACTCTAGTTTACTTTTCAATTTGCAGTTTGTATATTTTTTGATAGGGTTAAAGGTTTAAAATATAATTACACTGTTGAACTTGTCTAAAACAAGCATAATGTGTTAACAGAGCAAATGGAAGCCATTTATATGCATGAAGGTAAAATGAGTGAACTTAATATATATGTTTCCTGGCATGTTTGTGATCAAGATGTTCTAATATCTGTCAAATGGATGAGAAAAAAAATGCTATTTTGCTACATATTTGTGTAAAAAATCTTAATTTTTTTTCCTAAATTTTGACAAATGTACATGTATTTAACTGTATGTTGCATCATGTTGTCTTTATATGTTACCAGTGGCTTGAATGGGCAGTAGTAGACCTAGTTTTGGTACTGACTAAGGAGACAGTGGTTCATGCCAAAACTAAGACTGCATCAACTAGGATCTGTTTACTCCAATCACACTCTTTAGGTTTATTAAAGGTGTCACTCATGTCAACTACAGTTAAAAGTTGCTGGTCAAACTATAGTTGTCATTTGGGAACCTGTACCAGACCATTGTTGATCTAAACTTTGTTTTGGCGTGAATCATTATCACCAAAATTAGTGCCCTTACCAGGTAATAGGAGTCAAACTCACACTTTCATTTAACTTTTTACCACACAAATGTTCCATCTTACACTTAGTTGAACCAAGAAAGAGCCAAATCAGTCTGAAAGAAAACCTGATCAGCTGGAAAGTTATTCTGATCAGCTGGAAGTTACTCTGATCAGCCAGAAAGTTACTCTGATCAGCCAGAAAGTTACTCTGATCAGCCAGAAAGTTACTCTGATCAGTTGGAAAGTTACTCTGATCAGCTTGAGAGCTATTCTATTCCGCCTGACAATTACTCTGATCTTTATGGGAGTTACTTTGAGCAGCTTGGGGGCTACTCTAATGAGCCTCATCCATTTTTATAATGATATTGCAGGGTTGACATTTAAATGGTAAAGGGTTAAATGTATTGATAAATTAACTTTTAACATAGTGCATCAGTATGTGACTTATGCCTAAAAACTATCACATTATCAGTGATAAAATTTAAACTCATTTTTCTTCTTTTAATACCAGTATTTTTTCAGTCATATTATTACATACATATAATCGGAAATCAGCAAAATGATGCATTTTACTCTATTATCCAAAACACTTCATTTGATACTGGATTATATATTTTGTTTGTTTGCGCCCTTACATTTTTATAGATTATATAAGATATTGTGGAATCTCTAAGTTTTCATATTATGATAATAATGACCTGCCAGTAGAGGGCTGAAGCTACAATATAATATTTTAAGTGGTTTAACGGTATATGGTTTTTGTCAGTGGTGAGCTCTGAGCCATCTGCCAACAAGAAGGCGCTGAAGATTATCCGGCTACAGGACAGGGGAATTAGCGTCATCACAACCACCGACAAGTAAGTGGCTGTCTGTTGTGAAATACTTTTTATGAAGTTCTACACTATACATGTACTGTAAAATAATTAATTTTCATGGGGCACTAATTTTTGTTGATTTTGCTGAGGGTTTTATCTAGGAATATTAACCGTAACGAAAATTGTCTGTTTGATCTTAAAAGACAAGATGGTTTAGTGGTAGAGCACACAACTCCAGTTCCATGAGTTGTGGGTTCAAATACTGCTTGGATTGCAGGTCCTTGTATGACTTTGTAAAACTAGATTCAAAAAGTAAACTTTCCACAATTTACACCTCAAATTTTCAAAATTCTTTTTTTTTCATATAATTACAGAGTTATATCTACCCACTGATTTTAGCATGTATAGATCTACTATTTCAAAATGTTCCAAAGGTGTTTAAAGGTGTCCTCGCTACAGGTTTCAATGACATTTCTCAAGATCTTGTCATTTTATGTTTGTTTAATAACCCAGCTCTCCATTTTTAGAGTTGAATAAGGCATACTAAGTTCTATTAGACTCTGATAGTTACCGGTACCTCATATTAATTGAATTGACAAGTCAGTGTTCCAACAGACTTTTGAATTTGGGAATGTTTTTGCTGTTTTTCCAGATTTTGTACTGTGCACGGTTTTCCTTAAGAGGTGACTGGCAGCAGATTTGACCATTTTAAATCCTTTCCTGGCCAGCTCAATTTGTCACATTGTAAAAAAAGGGAATAATTCAAAGAAAATGAAAAAAATTACAAGAAAATGTAGGACCCTTAGACCCCCTCCTACAAGTCAAACTTAGCCTTCTACTCTGATTCCTAAGGAAAACCCTGCCCTGGCCAGTTAAAGAGAGTCTTTTAAATTTTGGGGGGTACAAGGCAAATTTGAGGGAAAATGCCACAGGTTAATATGAAGTCAGCATGTCACTGCATGTTTTAATTTTTGTTTTCTAGGTACATTGTGGTGGGTGATGTTGCCGGACATGTGAAGTTCTTTGACCAGAGTCTGAAACTTGTTCACTGGTATGTTGCATCTGAATCAGTGTTTACTTTAAATTCTATAATGTAATTCTTAAGTTTGCAGGCACAAATGTTTTACGTACAGCCAACATTTTGTGGCTTGAATGTCTGGGCACTTTGGTGTGATGAACAAATAAATATCAGTTGAGCATTGAGCTCAATTTCAAGACTATCTAAATTCACTATTTCTTACTGCCCGTGAAAAACATGCCATATCCTTTGTAATTTTAGGGTTGTTTAAATCCAAGATATAACTTACAGACTACAACTTTCATTTAACATTAAAACTGATATAATTCTCAAGACATTTTAGACATGTAGCTTACTGTTTTGATTTTTGTCTATAATCTACTGGTACATTGTAGCAGTAGAAGATTATCATGATTTTTTTTCACTTCTTATCCAATCCCTAATTTCAGGTACCAAGACTTGAACCTGGGACCAATAGCTTCAGTGTCCTTCTCCTATAGCTCAAATTTCCTGGGAATGTGAGTCTACGATTATGTGTAATCCCTAACCTCTGAAGAAAGTCATTGATTTTTTTTTTATATGATACTCATGTGATAATGAATAAACAAGGTGAACTTTCATATGCATGTTTCAAGTTAATTTTTCATCACTATTTTTTTAAATGGCGATCTTATACTATTAGTTGGTAAAATTATTTAAGTTTTGAAAATGAAAATCTGACATGGATCAAAATCAGAAAATCATTGATAGCTTTGATTTTTAGCTCACCTGAGCACAAAGTGCTCAAGGTGAGCTTTTGTGATCGCCCTTCGTCCGGCGTCCGTCGTCGTGCGTCGTCCGTCGTGCGTCGTGCGTCGTCCGTCGTCCGTCGTCCGTCGTCAACAATTTGCTTTAAACGACATCTCCTCTGAAACCGCTGGACAGAATTTAATGAAACTTGGCAGGAATGTTCCTTGGGTGAGGCTCTACAAAAGTTGCTAAAATAAAGTTGATCCATGAAGAACTCTGGTTGCCATGGCAACAAAAAGAAAAATAATTTGAAAACTTTAAAAATCATCTCCTTCAAAACTACTGGCCAGATTTCAAAATAATTTGGTACATATGTTCCTTGGGTCAACCTCTACCAAAGTTGCTAAAATTATTCCGATCCGTAAAAAAACATGGCGGCCAGGGGCGGGGCTTATTTGCCTTATATGTATATAGAGAAACCTTTAAACAACATCTCCTCTGAAACCACTGGACAGAATTTGATTAAACTTGGCAGGGATGATCCTTGGGTCAACCTTCACAAAAGTTGCTAAAATAAAGTTGATCCATGTAGAACTCTGGTTGCCATGGCAACAAAAAGAAAAAAAAATGAAAACTTTAAAAATCATCTCCTTCAAAACTACTGGCCAGATTTCAAAATAATTTAGTACAGATGTTCCTTGGGTCAATCTCTACCAAAGTTGCTAAAATTATTCCGATCCGTAAAAAAACATGGCCACCAAGGGCGGGGCTTATTTGCCTTATATGTATATAGAGAAACCTTTAAGCAACATCTCCTCTGAAACCACTGGACAGAATTTGATTAAACTTGGCAGGGATGATCCTTGGGTCAACCTTCACAAAAGTTGCTAAAATAAAGTTGATCCATGTAGAACTCTGGTTGCCATGGCAACAAAAAGAAAAAAAAGAAGAAAACTTTAAAAATCATCTCCTTCAAAACTACTGGCCAGATTTCAAAATAATTTGGTACAGATGTTCCTTGGGTCAACCTCTACCAAAGTTGCTAAAATTATTCCGATCCACAAAAAAAACATGGCCGCCAAGGGCGGGGCTTATTTGCCTTATATGTATATAGAGAAACCTTTAAACAACATCTCCTCTGAAACCACTAGACAGAATTTGATTAAACTTGGCAGGGATGATCCTTCGGTCAACCTTCACAAAAGTTGCTAAAATAAAGTTGATCCATGTAGAACTCTGGTTGCCATGGCAACAAAAAGAAAAGAAATATGAAAACTTTAAAAATCATCTTCTTCAAAACTACTGGCCAGATTTTAAAATAAATTGGTACAGATGTTCCTTGGGTCAACCTCTACCAAAGTTGCTAAAATTATTCCGATCCGTAAAAAAACATGGCGGCCAGGGGCGGGGCTTATTTGCCTTATATGTATATAGAGAAACCTTTAAACAACATCTCCTCTGAAACCACTGGACAGAATTTGATTAAACTTGGCAGGGATGATCCTTGGGTCAACCTTCACAAAAGTTGCTAAAATAAAGTTGATCCATGTAGAACTCTGGTTGCCATGGCAACAAAAAGAAAAGAAATATGAAAACTTTAAAAATCATCTTCTTCAAAACTACTGGCCAGATTTTAAAATAAATTGGTACAGATGTTCCTTAGGTCAACCTCTACCAAAGTTGCTAAAAAAAATTCCGATCCGTAAAAAACATGGCCACCAGGGGCGGGGCTTATTTGCCTTATATGTATATAGGGAAAACTTTAATCAACATTTCCTCTGAAACCACTGGACAGAATTTGATTAAACTTGACAGGAATGATCCTTGGGTCAACCGTCACAAAAGTTCCTAAAATAAACTTGATCCATATAGAACTCTGGTTGCCATGGCTACAAAAAGAAAAAAAATATGAAAACTTTAAAAATCATCTTCTTCAAACTACTGGCCAGATTTTAAAATAAATTGGAACAGATGTTCCTTGGGTCAACCTATTTATCTCAGGTGAGCGATTTAGGGCCATCATGGGCCTCTTGTTTTATTTTGTATTAATTTGATTTCTTAGAATCTCAGTAAACATGTAATACAAAATTAAAATATTCCAAGAAAGGTGATTTACAAAATTAATTTTCACAAGTGCACACAATATTTCTAAGTAATGATATTTCAAGGTCTGTGCATTTTATAGTCAAGATTTTTCAAAGGCACTATATTTCAAGGCTACAATAACTATTTGTAAGTTATATTACTTTAACCCTTTCCCTCATAGAGGAAACCATGAAAAGAGTAACTCGCAGGAAGGTTTTGCAAAATTTTGTAATTAAATTTGGTAAGGTTTAACTGTGTTTTTTTGCAGATCAGGCTTTATGTGGTACCTTTTGAGTGTGTCAAAATGAGTCTATATGAGAGAAAGGGTTAAGACCAGAATATGAGATTTCATAGTCATTCATATTTCAAGACCATGATAACCATATATATATATCTAGAGCACGTGAGGGCACTAACTACCCACCAGATGCCACCATCGCTGCTAAACAATTTGTCATCCGCGATTTTGTTGTGGGAAGCAATATTGCCATATTTGGCAACATCACAGCAGACGGCACAAAGGTCAAGGTCATCCACAGGGAACATGATGCAGCAATCCATGCCCTGGCACCACATCCTACTGAGTGAGTTGGTTTAAATCTGTAACATGTTAGGTGCCTTATATTCTAATTTACCCATGTACGTTATTCTGCCATTTAGAAATACACAGGTTTTCCAGACTCTTGACTGCATGTTGAGCTGATCCATGGTATAAAGGTGAAATATTATTCCTCCATTGAATAGGGGGAATATGGCCGTTAGGTTGAGTTAATTTAGGCTTGATTAGTTCTAATTAGTTGAACCAGCATGGAAGATCTTTTTATTCTTTCTAACATTTCACCCCTACCTGCTCTTCTTAGGGTTTATATTTTATTTTTAAAATTTTGATAATATTTTTTGCATTTAATAGTCATTTAAACATAATCATGTGATTCAGACCATTTAAAAGATGTTAGAGTGTTTTATGATTAGTCAAGCCATTAATGTGTTGATTTTCAGGCCCTTCGTTGTTATGGCTAGCTACTCAGGTCTCCTGAAGGTGTGGAATTATGTGAAAAAGTAAGTTTAAAATCAGTTTTAGTCTGCTGATAAAGTTACAAAATTTGAAAGAAAGAAAATAATTTTTCTTACATTTTTAATCTAGATATTGCATTTAAAAATTACTCTCTTTTCAGACGTAATTTCATAATTACTAAAGGCTATAAAATAGAGGATAATTGTTTGTTTTGGTGTAAGATCGATTAATGATTTCACTGAGTGAACATATAAAGTGATATTTTTACGAGTGGTAAAGCCATGAGTGAAAATGCATCTTTTTATGTTCAAGAATGAAATAATATAATGATCTTTCTCAAAAACAAACAATTTTTCTTTTTATATAATGCTTTAAAGGCCATAAATTAGCTGTATTATTCACAAAAAATGTAAAAAGTGCAAGATTTCCTCATGTGAGTGACGTTATTTATGACATCATTTCTTGCGTGAAACCTAGCACAATTGACACTCCAATCAGTTCATAACGTAGGTTTGGGTTCAAGTTTCTGGTAATGGATATAATCCACTGTTATTTCTAGGTAATCCATCGAAAAGCATTAAATAAAATTGACTGTTTGGAAGTACAATGTAATATGGTTATCACAATATATCCTTGTATAGTTGTTATTCATTTTACATTTAAAAATGTTGTCTTCCCCTGAATACACATATATATGATGCAGCCATCTTTTTTTAAGGGAATTTTTTAATGTCAAAACAGCAACTAAACATAAGTGACATCATTTATGACTTTATCACAGACATTCCTTTGTTGACTTAAGATGTTTGATTTTTTTTTATTTTTGAAAAAGATTGCTGTGTTGTCAAACCATTGAAAAAAAGAAATGTCTTATAGGACTACCATGTCTACAAATGTTTTTAGCTTGAAATTTTTAGGGTTGTTATTTTTGTTCTTGATATTAATTATATTCCAAGAAAAATTTTCATTGTCACTAACACTTAATTTCTATTCAGACAAGTTGTGGTGTCCCGGATGTTTGACCGAGGGAATCTCATTCGCTGCTGTTCCTACTCTCCGAATGGTGCCTACCTGGGTATGTCTGTTACCATGGAAACATCATCACATTTTCACTACCAGATGATTCATAAGATTAATAATGAAATATAAAATTATTCTTGACATCTTTTATTAGACATTTTCTTTCTAAAGGAGATGCTTAAATTAAATTTTGTATGATAATTTACTTAAAAGAGTAAATTTAAGGTAGACTAGCAATCATATATCTGTACTTTGTTTCTTTTTTTTTAACAAGGAAAAGTTCTGACCACTTAGAAAAAAATATTATCATTTTGTAGATGCATAAAACTAGAAATGCTGTAAAAAGACATGTCTAACTTATTTTTGTGTATTTATTTAGCTGTCGGGTTTGTGAATGGTGCGGTGCGGGTGTTGGACTCAATAACACTGCAGGATGAGACGCAGGAGCCCTTCCGATACGCTCGAGATGCCATCACACACATTGAGTTCTCCCATGATTCGAAATACCTGGCCACAGCTGTAAGTAGTTAGAATAAAGATACTGTAAGCAGTGTGGCCTTCTTGAATTACATTTTGGAGATAAACATTGAGTTTTCCTTATTTTCTCTGTTAACTTGGTGATACATTCATTGGCTTCAGGTTTAAAAAATGATTAATATTGAAAATATATGTTAAAAGATTTTTTTTTAGATGATCAGACTGCTACAGTTCTCATCTTTAACACCAGTTCTCTTGTTCAAGTAATTAGACTGTTTCCTTGGTAACTGGGACATTGTAAGTTTAATCTCTGCTGCTACATACTAAAGTTACTAAAATTGGAGTGGTATATTCATTATTATTGATATTCTGCATATAGATGTAGTTCTAGACTTATTTGGTTTAATTCCTTGCAACTTGTAATTGGTGCACTATAGCAGTATCATGTAGATTGAGTCCCTAAATAGATTTATATACTGTGAGACCAAGCAAACAATCTTACCTTAAGATGATGAGATAAATAAGGAGCTTTTTAATAAAAGGCTTGCAAAATCATTTTACCAGGTTCAAATTTCACCAAAAATACTTAGCACTAAGTAATACTTAAATACTTAGGGGCAAATTTCATTGTTTTTGTTTCTCGAATAAAAATACTTAAATAACAAAAATTCAAGTGACTAAGTTGACATACATTATACCTTAAAAATTGACTATGTTTGCAAAGAAATTAAATATTCAAGGGTAACTTTATAAGAGAAACAAAAATGATTAAATTCAACTCTAAATATTTAAGTAATACTTTGTGCTAAGTATGGTTGGTGGAATTCAAGCCAGTGTCTTGATTTGAATACATTCAGTTTTGGAATCTCTCCGTCCCATTTCATTATTTTATATAACAGGGTAAATTGGAGGTGAAATTTTCCAGACATAATTTAAGCTGTAAATAAAAAAAAATTTATAACCTTTTCTAACCTTACCATTAGGATGCCGAGTACACCATATCGGTGTTCAAGGAGAGATGCGGGGTTGAGGTGGAGCCATACGAATACCTGGGTCGGTACCGCGCCCATTATAAACCCATCAAGGAGATCATGTTTGGGGTGCAGCTAGATTCTGACACACCCCGGCTTCTGTCACTTGGGACGGACAGAGTGCTGGTAAGTGGGTTGGGGACTTTTGGAATAAAAGGGTTGGGAAAGAAGAGAAGGGTAGGCTGAATTTTTAGAAAGACTGAAAAGCAGAGGAAGAGAGAGAGAGGGGAGTAAGATAAGAAAAATAATAAGGAAATTAATTAGGAAAGAGATATGTGCAGACAAAATAGTGTTGACCTATTCGTAAGTATAATTTTTGTCTTCGAAAAATCTATTCCCAATGTGAAAAAAATGGCTATGTTTCACAAATTGAATGCAAAAAAAATTCAATTCAGTATCAGATGAATGTTGTTTTATGGAACATAAAAGAATGAATGAAAATCATTCATAGAAATGTAACGAGGTTAGAAAAATAAACAGTCAGACCAGGACTCAAATCCGGGACGCCTCACTTATTGGCAAGGGCTCTACTAACTGAGCTATTAGACTACTTGCATAAATTTCTCACTGAATAAGGTATAAAGTACAGAATCAATGTATTTAATCATGTTTATGCACAATTCTTTAATTTTTGCAACTCATCATTCCCAATTTTTTGATATTTTTCATAATTTTTCCCCACATAGGTGAAACTTGTTCTTTTTATGCCCCCCTTCGAAGAAGAGGGGGTATATTGCTTTGCTCATGTCGATCGGTCTGTCGGTAGACCAGACCTTGTCCGAGTGATAATTTAAGTTCTATTTGACCTTTAAGTCTCAAACTTCATGTGGTTGTTGCTTATGATTAGTAGATGACCCCTATCAATTTTGGTGTCAATACCTCAAAGGTCAAGGTCACAAGGTTGCATTTGTGTATATGTTTGATGACTTGGCCTTGTCCAAATAATGTTTTATTTGTTTATAACTGACAATGTTCTTTCACTTAAACCTTTGTGGACTTGTGTAAATATTTCTTCAGCCCATTTATTTCAGTAAATGTTTAGTTCCACATTTTAGCTCATTATATTTTCACTCAAATTTTTGAAGTTTGAGAATTTTTTGTGACAAGCCAACATTATGAAGGCAAACTCCTTGCATGTAATATAGCTATATACATATTATGGCATATGAGGGGGGCATATATGTTTCACAAACATTTCTTGTTTACATTTAGTTCTGAATCTTATTGTTTCCGTTTAAAGGATCTGAATTAAAAACACTTCCTCTACATATACCTTATTTTACCTCTGCAGGTTGAGTTTGACCTTGAGAATAGTGGCCGGGATGATCTCCGACTGGCCAGTGTGGATCGTATAGAACAGAGTGCAGTACCCCAGTGTATGGCCTGGTACCCACCTATCACCAAGGAACACTTCATTGTCACTGCAAATGACCAGGTAATTGTACTTAGTGGTAGAAATTGATACATCATTTTATGCGACAGTTTACTATTGTAAATCTATTTTAAAATATTGATCTCGCTATGTGACATTACCATTAACTCTGATTTTTGTATGTGATTTTTTTTTTCTTTCAGGATATGTATAATATGGTTATCTTTTAGCATGTTTTATCATATCGATATCTCTAGACATTATCATATTGTTATGATATTTCTTTCCTCTCTGCAGTTCAAGTTTAAACTCTTCAATGCTACCACAAAGATGTGCAGAAAGACATTACTGGGCCCAACATATGGATCTCCCATACAGAAGTATGTACCTTTATATCTGATACTGCAGGTTTTAGTATACTTTAATATCTGAGACCCTGACTTTTATTTTCATATCCTTGCTATGCTTTGAGAAATGGATGATACACATGTACTAAAATTACATGTCCTGTCCTATTGTACTGTGTTTTATTATGTCCTGTTCCATTGTATTGCATCTTGTTCCATCAGTATCCAATTATTATATCGTGCCCTGTCTCATTGAATTGCATTAGTTTCCATCCTGTCCCATTATATTACATCATATTCCATCCTGCCAGTTGTATTGCATCTTATTCCATCCTGTCCCATTGTATTGTGTCCTTTTCACCCTCCTTTTTAACTTTGATATCTCCCATACAGTTAATGTTGCAAACATGAAACTTGGCAAAAATTTTCGTTAATGTTAGCATATGGATGAATTTGGAATGGGATCAAGGTTATTGTTACTATTAATAGAAAACTGACATTTACAACTATATTGCAATTTCTGATGTAAATCAAGAGAAAATGGTGTTGTAGGGGTATTGACATCTTAGTAAGTTAGGAAAGTCTTTAGTAGATAACATATTTGTCATAAACTAATATTCCATATGGTTCACAATTGCTTGTCTTGCTTTAACACAATGACCATTTATTATCATAAAAAAAACTTATTTCTAAGTAAATCTTCAAACCATTAACAACTGAATGAATCCTGATCATCATCTATTCACAGGATCGTAGTTGTGCCAACCAAAGACGCTGCAGTTGACAAACGTTACCTAGCCTACATCACAGACGACAAGGTGGGTCTACACATCCTGCCCCTAGATGGTAACCCTCATAATGCCATGGCGCTGATAGGCCATCCAGCTGGAGTCTCCAACATGGTGTGTAGTTACGATGGAAAATATCTCTTCACAGCCGGTGGTTCAGATGCCACTGTACACATGTGGGAGATAAATGTCAAGTAAGTAGTAGATATTATAACAAGGTCTTTATTTCTGACATAAAAATGCAGAATTTCTTAAATACCTCTTCTTTCCCTTTTCATAAAATAGGTTGTTGATAGGGATCAGCAGGTAAAACTGAACATATTCTGGGATTAGTTTAGACACTTTTAAACACTGTGGATAGCACAGGAGTTAATAAACTGATTTTTCAACAATGTAACCTGGGTTGGTCAGGCGTTGCTGCCTCCCATATAGAGGAAGACTTCAACATCACCATTAATGCCAGAGAAAATGTTCATCAGTGATATTGTTTTTTAGTCCAGTTTTTATAAAATAAATAAAGTTTAAACTTTTCACATGTACTTGTTAGAGCCCTGCTTTGGAGAAGTGGGCTATATAAGAATCACACTTGTCACGTCCCATTATGTCCCAACCCGTCCTATCCCATCCTACACTTACATTACATACAGACAAGTTAGGGTATAGGGTTATTTATCTCTTTATGATAGTTTTAATTTTGACACTGATGAGGATAATTATTATGTTGTTGATGATAATGTGAATTATAAATGCTGTATTCATTGCAATACTGGATTGTTCCCATTAGGGAACCATCCTAAGTTTTGAGTTTGAGACAGACATCTAACAAAAGCCAGCCATGTAAACGTCTCTGCTCTCCATTATAGCGCTTTGGAGGCCCAGTCCACCCTGGGTGGAGAAGACCTTATCCCATTCTATGGACTGCTGGAAGGTGGACGGGAGGGAGAATTATTCGCAGATTTGGAGGACTACTTCTACTATGCCCAAATAAGGAGGTGAGGGTCGTTTGTTTTTCATCTTGTAGAATTTATATTGCATTTCAGCTGAATATTTTTTCAGTCATTTTAAGACTTTGAATCTCATGGATAATTTTTACTTTGTCATGGCCATATAATGAGTTGTATATATTATAAATGACCAAAGGTATGTTGTCGATACGCCAGTGAACTTGAAACTCTGTGATGCACTTATAATGTAATTTTTGTGAAAGATCTTTCTAACTAGGTGATTTCAAAAAAAAAAAAATATATTATTTTTGTGAAAGAACTTTTAACTCAGTGATGTAGAAAAAAATGATGCATGTTTACATCTTATATTTTTTTCTGAGATTTAGTTATTAATACAGTTCTACTATAACAGTGTAACTCAAGCATTTATGAATAAGCTAAATGTATTGACATGCAGAAACACCTTTGCAATGTGTTTATATAATGATGCATGTAACAATATGCCACTCTAATGTTTTCCAGTAATTACTGTATTTAAGAATTTCTCCATTAATTTCTCTCTCTTTCTCTCTCTCTCTTTCTGACTCTTTCTCTCTCTCTTTGACTCTACTCTCTCCTGTCACTTGATTCTATTTTATTTCATTCATTTTCTCTCTATCAGTTTCTTCATTCATCCATATGTTCCTTGTCCCCAATATATTTATCCATCAATTCCTGAAGTCAACATGTATGAAAATCATCGTCCTGATATATTCCTACTTATTACCATGTATGTGTTTATTTCCTCTATGAAAGCCGGGGACAAGTCCAATCCAGGTTAGACACACAGACAGACATATGAACACACATGTACCATGTCACATGTTCAAATATATGTATCATTCTTGTAGTTTTGCTTTTTCACCCTCTTTTTTCAGCAATATTTAGGTCAGCATTTTCACAGTTTTTCACATAATTTTATGTAAAATGACATTTTTGAAAAAGGTATTGAATTGATAAATATGAATGAATAATTCCTTGTAAATGAAGATTCCTTCAAAAATAGAAATTCATGATTTTTTCTTTTTTTTAAAAATTTAAAAATAATTTTTTTAACAAAATTATTTTTTAAATAATTATCTCAGACACATTGGAATTTTTTTTTTAATTTAAAAAAAAAAAAAAGTGTACTTTCAAAAAGCTTAGTAGATCTATATTATATTAATTTTCAGTAAAACTTACTAAAATGATATGCTTATTGTAACACATAATAACTATATTTGCTTCAGTAACTATGAGTGCAAAGACTAAGCTTAGCCAGCCTATATGTTATCATGCTCCAATGTTTTTAAAATTATTATTATACTAATTTTCATTTTCTAAATATTTTTGACATTAAGAGAATCTTTGTTTCATAGTTTTATGATGATAACATTTCTTGACCTCTAACATTTCTTGACCTTTGAATTACTAGGATATTGAATGAGGAATAAATTGAAATAAAATCTCTGCATTTTTAAGGTCATCATTATGCCCCCACAAAGTGGGGTGCATATAGCGTTGCACTTGTCCGTCCGTCCGTCCGTCCGTCAGTCCGTCAGTCCGTCAGTCCGTCAGTCCGTCAGTCCATCAGTCCGTCAGTCCGTCCGTACGTCCCGAAATCTTGTGAACGCAACTCCTCTTAAACCGGATGGCAGATTTTGCTTAAACTTCCAGGGATGAACAACCTTAATGTGTAGATGGTAGTAAAGAAAGGAATTTTCGCGGCGACCAAATTTAACAGAATTATGGCCCTTTGTTGATTTGTTCACTATATACCTATAGAAATTTTGTGAACGCAACTCCTCTTCAACCGGATGGCAGATTTTGCTTAAACTTCCAGGGATGAACAACCTTAATGTGTAGATGGTAGTAAAGAAAGGAATTTTCGCGGCGACCAAATTTAACAGAATTATGGCCCTTTGTTGATTTGTTCACTATATACCATATAGAAATTTTGTGAACGCAACTCCTCTTCAACCGGATGGCAGATTTTGCTTAAACTTCCAGGGATGAACAACCTTAATGTGTAGATGGTAGTAAAGAAAGGAATTTTCGCGGCGACCAAATTTAACAGAATTATGGCCCTTTGTTGATTTGTTCACTATATACCATATAGAAATTTTGTGAACGCAACTCCTCTTCAACCGGATGGCAGATTTTGCTTAAACTTCCAGGGATGAACAACCTTAATGTGTAGATGGAAGTAAAGGAAGGAATTTTTCGTGGCGACCAAATTTAACAGAAT
Organism: Solen grandis; assembly: GCA_021229015.1. Taxonomy (NCBI): domain Eukaryota; kingdom Metazoa; phylum Mollusca; class Bivalvia; order Adapedonta; family Solenidae; genus Solen; species Solen grandis. The sequence goes on from CM037791.1 coordinate 17,008,529, forward strand.
TATGGCCCTTTGTTGATTTTTTCACTATATACCATATAGAAATTTTGTGAAAGCAACTCCTCTTAAACCAGATGGCAGATTTTGCTTAAACTTCCAGTGATGAATAACCTTAATGTGTAGATGGACAATGTACAGATCTTACCAGCACAGTATACGATACGCAACCTGACATAATCCTAGGTGATTTCAACATCAACGTTGATTCAGTTTGGTACAGAAGACTATCTGAATCTCTGCTTAATTATCGCCAGTGTGTGACATTACCAACACACTTAAGTGGATCTATTATTGATCTTGTCTATGTAAAAGATGAGTTGCCACAGCCAAAAGTAACTGTATACCCAACATATTTCTCTGATCACAGCATTGTGTTCCTGCAGTTTTAGGAGACCAGACATGTGTTTCAAAGTTTTGTTTTATTCAGACACTAATATTGTATTCCATCTGTAAAGAAACCAAATATGATGCCTCAAGAGTTAGGTAACTTTTTTATCATTAATACATAATTGAGGAAATTTCAACTGAAACGCTATAATAAGAACAGAATTTTGTAGACATTAAATGAAGCTGCTCTTGTTTACGAGCACATCTGCACAGTGGGGGCATCCGTGTCCTTTGGACACAGTTCTAGTTATAACTATAGGCCATACTGTTTTAATGTTGTTGTTTTTTGTTTTGACTTTAAGCTGAGAAATACTAGAACATAAAGTAAACTTTATTGCCAATGTACCTGAATTGTCTGTCTTAACATTTGATTGTTTATTGAACTGATATTCAAATGATCAAAACATTTAATCACTTGCTTATAAGTCACAGGATGGCTTTTGGTATTACACACAATCAATGCTTTCAATAGATACAGAACAACATCATGTATCTATTTCACATTCACGTCAGTTGTTCATCTCTCTCTCTCTCTCTCTCTCTCTCTCTATGCCATCCACCAGTTTAGAGAACTTGAGAAAGCAGCTGTTTTAACACAGGTGGCTGCTAATCAGAGGTCAAACATATGATTAAATATCACACTTCTAGTCTAATAGCTGGCTGCCTAAAACAGGTTGGCTACTTAGTTCAGATGTCTTTCTTACACAGGTTTAACAAGAGAACAACAGAATCATCTGAATTTGTGTGTACAGTGTAGATTCTTTATAACACTCTCCATTATAACACACTCCATTATTACATGCTCTGTTACAACATTTCAGCTTATATAAACAGTAGGATATCGGATATGAAATTTTTGAGATATGTTATTTTTTTATTTGAACATAGGTGCATTTTGCCTAGTTATTGAAACAAAACAGAGTCAAGGGGCCAAATACAGAGGAACAGTTAAGTTTCTGCATTCAAGAATTTTGGTAGCAGGATCTCTGTGTGTTATAATGGAGCTTCTATTTATAGCATTATAATGGAGCTTCTATTTTTTAAAATAATGGAGCAACATTTCCCACTGTTTACTTTTCAGCTGTATTGACAGGTCAGTCCTAGTTACCCTAGCAACCCTAGGGAGTGTGGTCAGGAGAGATATATCTTTGTACTGTATAACCTTGTTCTGTGGAACCTGTAGCAACCCTCTATTCTAGAAATTAAAAAAATATATATATAATTTTAAAAAAGATTGAAATACAATTTGAACCTTTGGATTTCAGCATCATTATTTCATTTTAATGATGATTATGGATAAGCAAAAGTGCACCTTGGTCCAGTGGTAGTGAATACGACTGGAAAATGGAAAGTTGTTTATCTAAACCCTGTTGGAAGCAAGAATGATTTATGACCTTCCCAGACACAAAGTACTGGTCCTTCCCAGGAACCCATGAGAAGGATTATTATAATTTGAACCTCTTTAACAATAAACATAAAAAAATAAGTTCAAATAAGTTCAAAGGCTGATTTTTAGGATAATGTGTATCAAGTAAAGAGAGACTTGATTTCTTAAGGTTTATTGGATACAGAGTTTGAGTTGCTCCAAGTTTTACCAATTAAATGTTGGGTTAAAGTTAGACCCCTAAATGTTGGTTTCATCAAAGTCTGCAGAAGAAATGTAATGACATAGGTCCAGTTTTTATCAAAGATTTGTCCTTTCTTTCAGTCATGGTATGCAATGAACCGTACATTATCAATTAAATGTTGATATATAGCAACTGGGCTGTATTCCCAAAACATTCACTGTATTCCCAAAACATTCACTATTTTCTTCTTTTTTTTTTGTTGTTTTTTTTTTTTTTTTTCATTTCTGCATATCACTTAAACTTTACATTAGAACATACCATATATATAAAGTGTTTGGAAAATGTATCTAAATGATAAACTATTATTCAATAATCACTGACTGAGCTTTAAATGTTAAATTTAACAATGGATGTTTCTTTATTATGCAGACTGAGTAAAATCTGAGCTACACTAATGTATGAGCAAACAGAAGAGACTGCTCTGTTTACCTATGTGTGAGAATGAGTCTATAATTATGAAGTTTGTGGGTAAGATAAAAAAAATCAATTTCCTCCAAAGTGAAAACAGTAATTCAAAAAGGTTTTGGGAATATGACTCTTTTGTTTATTGAAATTATAAGTTGAACTTATTTTAGTAATTTTATTACAAATTCTGTTATCTTTGTATATTTAAGCAGACTTAAGATTGAGCTTTAGACTTTGATGAAACTGCATATCTAAGATAATTTTCTGCTACTGAATAACTGTCTATGTTAGAAAATGAGTGGCCACTTTTTATGTTGCGGGAGAGGGTGATATCTGTTGTAACATTACGGTCCAAGATAATGTCTCAGTGTTGGAAAAACAGCTGCTAATTTTGTAATTTATTCAACTATTTGTTAGGGATGGCAGCAAGTTTAATACTCAGTTTCTTGGACAAATGATCAATCATGTATACTACTTGAGTAATCAGATAAATTAACAACTATCAATACATTAATTGATTGCTCTAATTTTTACCATCCCTACTGCTTATACTAAAAAAAAAAAAGAAAGAAAAAAAAATTACACAGTAATAAGTAGACTGAGACATTATATTGGAAAAAGGGATTTCTCTACAGGAAACAAGGTACATGTAAACATGGACAGTTTTTATTGTCTTTTATTTTGTTAAGGATGGAATGGAAATTCATTTTCAAGTACCATTAATATATACATTACATATATTTTGCATTATTTTTTAAAGGTTAAATTTCACCTTTTTTTGCATTTAAAAAGATGACTGGAACCTATGCCTATACCAAGCAATGTACATGTATTTTTTCACTTGACAGCCATATGGCTTATCAGCATATATGATAAAGAAAGCTGATAAGCCTTTCTGGCTTTCAATAGACAAATTATTTTATCAAATAGAAAAATGATGTTGGATCTAAGCTGTCTAACAAAATAAACAATTTCTTATGATAATAAAGCATATGTCTTGAAATACACAATCATGACTTTAACTTAAAATGAATTGAATCAATAAAAACTTATTATTAATATCACATTATTATGAATGCAATAACATTTTCTTTTCTTGGACTTAGAATTTCCATTTCATCAGATTTCTTTTTATCTATGTTATTTTTGTTTATTGAACCTGCCAGCTTACAGGATATAGAAAACATGTTGATGTCAATAATTCCCTACAGTTTATGTTAGCTCTTATTATCTGTTGTTTTTCAATTGTGTATGCATTTTATTCATGTGTGTGCTAGCAGAAATCTGTTTATTTCATGTTATAAAACCGTCCAGATTTTTTCTTTTGTTTATTTGTGTATTCAGAAATAAGATTTTGTTTTATTTTCTGTTTTGTTTTTCTTAATTAAGAGTGAAATGGGTACAAAGTAAACAGTGAACATATCCATTATAGCTGTTATAGAAAAGACAGAATGATTCTATGCACTCATTTGTTTTTCTTATATCCTAAATGAAAAAAAAAAATATTTTGAAATTTACTTTTTCCTTTTGACTACGCTTATATTTGAATAAATTTTCTACTTGTAACTCAATTGACAACAACTTATAAACTGCCTTTTTTTCATATGATATTTTGTGAAGGGATAAATACTCAACATAATGATAACTTAAACTTCTCCAACTTGCTTCAACATGATTCATTATTAACAATTTGCACTCAGCATAAATTTGAATTATGCACCAAAATACTTTCACATGTACTACTGTTCATTAATTTTTTCCTGAAAAACTTAATTAGAATACTTTTCAATCAATGGCTTTGTAACAGTCACATGTTTCCGTGCATTCTTCCACCAAACTAAACAAAATCATTAATTAAGAATAATCATATTAATAACTACTAAATACTATTACATGTATAATGGCTGCCTTTATTGTATATATGCATATGACTAATTTACTTTTTATCTTTTAAATTAAACAAAAATTACAGATAATAGATAACAGTTTGAAGGAAAATGTCAAAATAATTTTAACAATGTAACATAGTTGTCTGGTCATATTTATTGATTAATAATGAAAAAAGCAAGAACATAAATTTCAATGGTAATCAATGAAAAATTTCATCCTAGTAAGTGAAATAAGTAAAATCTTTATCTAGAATCGATGACGTTATTGGAAGAAACCAGTCTTCCATATGGTCCACAATCATCAACTTATTGGAAGGAATAACACAGCATTTTATTGCTTTTTAACACTTCCAATGTAGAAACATTTTTTTTTAGTCTCCTACAAGTGTTTACACTGGAGGGGACTATAATTCTGCTTTCCGTCTGTCTGTCCATCCGTCCGTTTGACCAGATGTCCGGAAATCTGGATCCCACGATAAAAACCGTTTGATAATATTTTGAAAATTGGTATATGAATAAATGGCAGTATGGAGATTCTGCACGTCGTTTTTTTTTTTTTCTCGGACCAGAATTCTGGTTGCTATGGTAATAGAAAAATTATGCACTTCACCTGTAGGGGACTCATGTGTGTTGCATGCAACACCAGTTGCATGTTTTTTAAGATCATCAATGAATTTTACTGATTTAAGGAAAGGTGTAATTCCACGAAATGTTTTATTAAGGTTGATCCTTACATTTATGACATGTATATGCCAGATTTCATATATATGTGCATATGTAATTATAATTATGCAAATAAGATATATCCTTTAATACTGACCCACCAAAATCTAATGTCAACACAAAATATTTATTTCACATTATATGTATACATATATATATATACAAAGAACATATTTATAAGCAATCTTAAATTTGGTATTGCAGTCAAGGGGTAAATGCCATGGAGAACCGTGAAGTGTCCACCAAGATTCCTCTGTCGGAGGTTCCATTTGTAATGAGAGCCATGGGCTTCTATCCCTCGGAACAGGAGGTAGGTCATAGGTCAAGATCATCTAGCTTGGTCCCCCTTAGTAACCCCATATTCACAACATTTTGAACAAATTTTTGGTTGTTTTTTTTTTGTAAAGAATGATACAATGGCACATTTGTAAAAATAATAATAATAATAATTTGTCAATTGGAAAACAAGTTTTTTACAATTTCATACTTATCCCTCTTAATGGTTTCTGGGCTGTACCTTTACTTTACACTTTTTTGGATGGTCTTGTGAGATTCCTGTCCACAGCAACCATCAGGTCTTTTTTCATGCCTATATCACCTTTCATCAGGAAGGGGACATTTAAATTTTGTGCATTTTTGGTAGAATTCCTCATTATTATTACAATGTATTTTGTGTTTACATCTCTTCACTTATGAAATGGGAATACTGGAATCATCTAGATAACCACTGCGGGTTCAAGAAATGGTCTGGTTTAATAATAATGCAAATTTTGATGCACAATTTAGACATCCATTTGGCTTGTGCTTGGATGGTGGATCTACCCAGGTGCCTCAAAGTAGTAACTCGCAGGCTGATCAGGTTTTATGCTGTTCGCTGCTCCTCAGTGGTCTGGAAATGAGGATTTTGTAATTAAATTTGGTAAGGTTTAACTGTGGTTTTCTGCAGATCAGGCTTTATGTGATACCTATTGAGTGCGTCAAAATGAGTCTGTATGAGGGAAAGGGTTAAATAAATTCTATTTCATGCATTGCTGTTTGTGACAGATTAAAGCTTGTGACTAATAGATATACTTCTGTCACAAATTGATGGGACTGTTTGTTCCAGATTGAGGACATGGTGAATGAGGTCAAGTTCAGCCGCTATGTAGAGACAGGACAGTATGTGGAGCTTGTAGACCTTGGAGAATTCATCAAATGTAAGTACTGTGAAATCATTAATTTTCGTGGGACACTAATTTTCGTCAGTTTTGTGGAGGATTTTATCCATGAATATTAATCCCAACAAAAAAATTGTCTCTTATATAGACCTCGCATTTTCTAGAACATAGATCCCCGAATAAATGTACCCACGAATTCCCTTAGGTACATAATCAATGAAATTTAATGTCAAAGAAAATTAATTATTTTACAATAGTTGATTATGACAGTGTTTTACTAGGGAAAATGACAGTTTGATTATTTTCTGTATTGAAAGGCTGTAAAAACATTTCAAAATGTTCAGTTTTTAGCTCGACTATTTGAAGAATATGAGAGCTGTTGTAGTCACCTGTGCATCGGCATTGGCATTGCAGCTCTTGGTTAAAGTTTTGCATGCAAGTTACTATCAACCTTATATCTCATTACTAGTAACCATTTATGGTAATGACTTGAAAGTCTATGACTGTGTTCAGTGGCATCAGACAACTAAGGCAGATAACTCTTGACTGAATTTAATATAAATTATGGCCCATTTTTAACTTAGAAATTTTTGTTAAAGTTTTGCATGCAGTAGAAATTTTGGTTAAAGCTTTGCATGCAAGGTACTTTAATACTTATATCTCAGGAGTCCAGGCGTGCGATTGACTTGAAACATCTTTAATATGTTTAGGGATATCATACTATTAAGGAATATAACACTTGATGGAATATATTACAAGTTATGGCCCCTTTAATAACTCTTGGACTGAATTTTATACAAATAATGGCCCTTTTCTAACTTGGTTAAAGTTTTGCATGTACAGTGTTATTATGCTTATGTCTCAGTAACTAGGCATGGGATTGATTTTTGTCTTCATAAACATATTTAGGGGTATTAGACTATCAAGGTATGTCATTTATTATTATATACAGGGTATGTGAAGGGCAAGAATTGAAATAGATTTCATTTGATTTACCAACAAGCATTTTGAATAGTCGAGCATGCTGTCCTCTGACAGCTCTTTTATACATAGTTATACATACTTTTTTAGCTCACCTGAGCACAAAGTGCTCAAGGTGAGCTTTTGTGATCGCCCTTCGTCCCGCGTCCGTCGTGCGTCATCCGTCGTCCGTCTTCAACAATTTGCTTTAAACGACATCTCCTCTGAAACCACTTGACAGAATTTAATGAAACTTGGCAGGATTGTTCCTTGGGTGAGGCTCTACAAAAGTTGCTAAAATAAAGTTGATCCATGAAGAACTCTGGTTGCCATGGCAACAAAAAGAAAAAAAAAATGGAAACTTTAAAAATCATCTCCTTCAAAACTACTTGCCAGATTTTTAAAAAAATAAATTGGTACAGATGTTCCTTGGGTCAACCTCTACCAAAGTTGCTAAAAAATTTCCGATCCGTAAAAAACATGGCCGCCAGGGACGGGGCTTATTTGCCTTATATGTATATAGGGAAAACTTTAATCAACATTTCCTCTGAAACCACTGGACAGAATTTGATTAAACTTGGCAGGGATGATCCTTGGGTCAACCTTCACAAAAGTTGCTAAAATAAACTTGATCCATGTAGAACTCTGGTTGCCATGGCAACAAAAAAACAAAAAAAAATGAAATTTTTAAAAATCATCTTCTTCAAAACTACTGGCCAGATTTTAAAATAAATTGGTACAGATGTTCCTTGGGTCAACCTCTACCAAAGTTGCTAAAATTATTCCGATCTGTAAAAAAACATGGCCGCCAGGGGCGGGGCTTATTTGCCTTATATGTATATAGGGAAAACTTTAAAAAACATCTCCTCTGAAACCACTGGACAGAATTTGATTAAACTTGGCAGGAATGATCCTTGGGTCAACCTTCACAAAAGTTGCTAAAATAAACTTGATCCATGTAGAACTCTGGTTGCCATGGCAACAAAAAGAAAGAAAAAAAATGAAAACTTTAAAAATCATCTTCTTCAAAACTACTGGCCAGATTTTAAAATAAATTGGTACAGATGTTCCTTGGGTCAACCTCTACCAAAGTTGCTAAAAAATTTCCGATCCGTAAAAAACATGGCCGCCAGGGGCGGGGCTTATTTGCCTTATATGTATATAGGGAAAACTTTAATCAACATTTCCTCTGAAACCACTGGACAGAATTTGATTTAACTTGGCAGGAATGGTCCTTGGGTCAACCTTCACAAAAGTTCCTAAAATAAACTTGATCCATATAGAACTCTGGTTGCCATGGCAACAAAAAGAAAAAAAAAATATGAAAACTTTAAAAATCATCTGCTTCAAAACTATACTGGCCAGATTTTAAAATAAATTGGTACAGATGTTCCTTGGGTCAACCTATTTATCTCAGGTGAGCGATTTAGGGCCATCATGGGCCTCTTGTTTAAATTATAATGATTCCATTGTTGTGAATCTCTAGCCAATCAAATTTCTATGAACATTTTTGTTGGAGTACATCTTTTTCATGGGAATATCATTGACAGTATTTACATAAATTTAAAAACACCAACAAAGTTGTTTTTTATCACTCATAGACCTCTTCACCCTCAGAAAATTTGTTAAATTCAGAAGTTTTCACCAAAATTGCTATTTACCATACATTTAAATGTAGACAGTGGTGCTTTAGTCTTTAAACACCAGCATTGGACCATGGTGCTAGTGGTTAGATATGACATTTGTTAATTGTATTGTCATATCCATGTAGGTATAACACAGTTCATGTGTTTTGGGGCTTACACACCAAAATAAAACATTATAATAGATTTACGCAGAAACACTAACAAAGAGAAAAACATTTTCTTGACCTCTGCATAACATTTACATTTTTCCGACAGTGTACATCAACCATCGACCAGCATTTGGCCTGTCCCCAGAGAAACTGGTGAAGGCATTTGAGACCCTTGGAATTCCCACTGACAAGGGTCTGGCAGTAGAGCGGGGTGACCTGCTGGAAATGTTACAGACTAAAGGTACGTCTCTAGACCTGCCTCTTTTTGTTGTTCCTCTTACTCTTTTTTGCAAGGATAAATGTTAACCTTGATAAAGGCAATTTCATGTCTAGTGCTTCTTGCTAGATATCATACTACAGCATTCATAATAATCATGATGTAGGTTGGAGTCAGTATATACTGGTACATGGATATGTTAGCAGATCAGATTTGCAAACAGAGGAAGATAGGGTGAGAAATTTTTGAATTAAAAAAGACTGAAACCATTTGCAAAATTGATCAAAAGGCTATAACTTTCACAGAAATAGGCTATTTTTTAAAGCTTAGATTGAATTTCTCAACTAGAAATGTTTATAAAGATATCTCACTCAGAATGTTTATAAAGATTATCTCAACTCAGAAATGTTTATAAAGATTATCTCAACTCAGAATTGTTTATAAAGATTATCTCAACTCAGAAATGTTTATAAAGATTATCTCAACTCAGAATTGTTTATAAAGATTATCTCAACTCAGAATTGTTTATAAAGATTATCTCAACTCAGAATTGTTTATAAATCGAATTCCCTTACATATTGACCTGGACAGTAGAAATGATTTTATATTTGTTAATATCAGGATGTTCTTACAGACAAAGGTCTTTAATGTCTTCATTAATGTACTGATACAGAATTTGAGATATTTGAGAGAAGAAAAACCTCAATTTTACATGAAATAAAACATTACACTTTATGAAAAGCAAGCTGGGATCACAATATAGATATCCACCATATTTAACTAGGATGTTGATACATATTGAAGTTTTGATATACAATTGAACCCGTATTAAAGTTCACCTGTATTAAGATAAAGTCCCTGCAATGGTTACGCTACATCTTGGACCACTTGTCCTCTACCAAGACAACCAAGGTACCCTAATGAAACATTAGGAAACCTTAGTTATCTCAGTGAAAGGCCATGAGGTCTGAAATGTAGCGAAACCATTACAGGGTCTTTACCTTAAACGGTCAATCTACATTTAGCAGTCAGTTTTGATATTACCAAATTAGCATTTTGATAAACGTTTAACCCTTTCCCTCATAGAGGACACCATGAAAAGACCTATGCGAACAACATAAAACCAGATCAGCCTGCGAGTAACTCGCAGGCTGATCAGGTTTTATGCTGTTCGCTGCTCCTCAGTGGTCTGGAAATGAGGATTTTGTAATTAAATTTGGTAAGGTTTAACTGTGGTTTTCTGCAGATCAGGCTTTATGTGGTATCTATTGAGTGCGTCAAAATGAGTATATATGAGGGAAAGGGTTAATCTCCATTTAGCTGTCATCTATGTTAAGCAGTCACTTTCCATTGTTCCCTTGACTGGCTGCTTAAGACAGGTTTGATTGTATCTTTATTTGGAAATTGTTTTATGTTTCAGGGGAACACATGACAGAATATGAGTTAGCAGAATACCTGATGACGTTGCTAGGATACAACGCAGAGGGAGGAAGCAGTGAACTACATGATTTTGACACAAATATTGCTGGTGATGTCATCAGTGAAAATCTCCCACACAACATCACTGCGGACATGTTTGCAAGTGAAGTTCTTGGTTTTTCTATGAATCAGGAAGCAGCGCAGTCTACTTGAACATTGAAACATTTTTGATACCGTTTGTGATACAATCTGAATTTTTATGATATAGTGATCAATGAACAACACTTTAAGTTTTGCACATTTTAAATCCTTAACTATTGTTGAGTGTGAAATAAAAATTGGAAAAGACAATGATGTTTGTGCATTTACTGTGAAATGTTGAATTGTCATGATACACCGATAAGAAGAAATAGATATTTAAATGTTTTCTGTTTCTACTACGTCTAAATCTATGGCAGAAATTTCTGAAAAAAAAAAGGATAGAAATTTTATTTAGACAGAAAATGTTGTCACATGTTTAAGACAAGTATAGAAATCTGATATGTTGTTAATGTCATTTGTGATATTATTTAGGATTTACTAAAATTTCAATTATTAATACATCTTTGTGCTACAGTTTTTTGTTTTTTTTTCACATTTTTTTTTTTTTTTAAATATCTCCTATCATTTATAAGTTGTTTTTTAATTATTTCCATCAGAAATTATTGTATTTTCATTTAATAATTAAAACTGGCAAGATCTTCAGATTTTAAAGCTAACTGTGATTTCAACAAATCCAAGGTGACCATTTCTTAAGAAGGTGAAAATTGGATTTGTAGCTCTGTATTATGTATATATATATGTTTGTTGAAAATGGTGTTTATTTGTGACACTATTTGATAAAAAATAAAACTATGTATTTATTATTTTTCTTTATCTTTTTATGATATCTTTTATATCATGTTGTACTAGTAATTCGTGGCTTTGTATTTCACTACCAGCAGCATAGGAAAATTAACCAAAGGAGAAGCAAGATGTCAAATTTTCCTATGTGGTCAGTAGCCAAAAAAGCTGCCAAAGCTTCTACAACATAATTTTCCTTTTATTAATTTATTTCAATTTATACAGTTTTTAATGTGATAATTAAGCTTTCTCAAGAAATGAAATACATCTAAGTGGCAAATGAATTTTTACTACAGACTTGAAGCCCACCCCATGACATTTAAATGATCATGACCTCCATAACATTACATGCTCAAGTCATTTTACATTGTGTTAGTGGATTTAAGCAAGAAACATTAAACTGAAATATTAAAGCATCATATTAACAGGATGATTTCGAAACTAAAAATAGAGACAGGTTCCTCTGATAGTATTGGTGTCAAGAGTTTACTGCGTAGCCAAAAACACTGCTGGAACCATGTTTAGAATAGTCCAAATGGTCTTGATTCTGACATAATACAGAATTTTAATCAAGATGTATTTGCCTTCATGTTTTGCATGTATTTGAGCCTGAAATTTTTTAGGTAGATAAAACGAGAGGGCCATGAAGGCCCTGAAATCACTCACCTGAGAACCAGGGGCCATATTCATAAAGCTCCTTAGGAAAAAAAATTCCCTTAGTTTCTAAGGTTTTCCTTAAAATCACATAGATTTCTTTTAGCTATTAAGGATTTCCTTAAGTCTTATATATGAAACACCTTGGTAGATTTATTCCAGTTAAGGAATTATTTTCTTTAAAACTAAGGAGCTTTATGAATACGGCCCCAGGTCTTAGTGGGAGGAAAAGAAACAACAAACATGTTATGATATTATGGAAAATGAACTATGTTTTTTTAACAGATACAATTAATTTTTACAGTCTTGGTAGAGAGTGACCAAGGAAAACATGAGCCAAAAAACTTTGAAATCCAGCCAGTACTTTTAGATGGGAAGATTTTTCATATTTGCACTCTATGCATATACGAAAAACCAGCAACCTCGTTAATTCTTAGATTTGCAAAAGTTTGATCAAATTAATGTTGAACTATCATATTTTACACTAGTTTAGGGATTTATCAGTCCAGTGTCTGAATAAAGTAAAGGAGACATTAACCCTTTCCCTCATATAGACTCATTTTGACGCACTCAATAGGCACCACATAAAGCCTGATCTGCAGAAAACCACAGTTAAACCTTACCAAATTTAATTATAAAGTCCTCATTTCCAGACCACTGAGGAGCAGCGAACAGCACAAAACCTGATCAGCCTGCGAGTTACTCGCAGGCTGATCTGGTTTTATGTTGTTCGCATAGGTCTTTTCATGGTTTCCTCTATGAGGGAAAGGGGTTAAAAGTGCTCTAGGCATAAAATAACAGTGAAAGCAGTCCTGTTTCTGTCAGCTTTAGCCAGCCTCTTTATATACAGTCAGGCCCTTTTAAATACCAAGCACAAATAATATATTACTGGGTCGAATTCCACCAACATTTCTTAGTGCTAAGTAAAACATAAATACTTAAAGCAAATTTCATCAATCTTGTTTCTCTAATAAAATACCAAAATATTTCATTTCTTAACAATTATTGTTAATTATTATATAATAATTCATTTCAGCTTAGTCTTGTACTTGAATATTTCATTAATTAGTAATGGTGGAATGTGTATCTACCTAGTTTAAGAAGTTATATATTACTAAGCCCTAAGTATTGTTGCTGGCATTTGAGCCCGATACCCTAAGTTACTAATGTTATCTTGGCATGGATGTGAGACAATCTCAGACATATGGAAGCTATAAAAAACAGCAGACAACAATTAGTCAGACTAACAAAGTTTTTATTCAAAATATTTAAATAACAATTCTTTACATACAAAATATACATTTGTGCTGGAATGCGAGAAGATGAAAAATAATCATAAACCGTAACCATAGAAACTATTCATTAAAAGCATAGAAAAAATAAATATACAGATAAAATAAATTCAAGTTCTCTTGTTTTTATTAAATTATTATTACAATACTCTGGAAATTCATAAAGAAATATGATTTTTTTATGGACAAAACCCTTTCTGTATAAAGGTGTTTTATAGCATCTTTGATGAATCTAGATTACTGGTATATCTTTAAAAACCCCCCCCCCCCCATTAAATATACCTATAGATCACTGACAAATTTAAGAAACTTTAATTAATCCTGAAATGGAATGTTTACTTTTCTTTGACAAGTAAAACTCCAATTCCCCCATGCATGAATATTATAGTCTCTAAAACTTGAATTGTTAACAAATACATTTTGTGCTCTTACATTTTGCTAATCATATTTTCATTTTATTCTCTATTTGAATCCAGGTAACATTTATTGACAAAATGGATTTGGTAGGTAGCTATATTCCATCTGGCATCATTGAAATAAGAAACACAATTAATTCTTTCAAACTTGAAATTTCAGAAGTAGTTGAACAAACTTCTCTTCTTAGTTCTTCCTGGGTTGGAGAATGCCTGAGAATGCAATGGAAGAATTTTGCCTAAAAATGAGGTTTGCATGCACAACCTTTGAATTCACAATCACATACATTACCACTAGACTATGGTGTCTTTAACAAACTCTGAAATTGTTACTTGCTACAAAATGAGTAATTTTCACAGGTATATGTGCAGCCTAACATAGATTACAGGTGTTAAGTACGTATTTCATATATTTGTTAAGCTCAGGTATATGTGCAGCCTAACATATATTACAGGTGTTATGTACATATTTCATATATTTGTTAAGTCGATTACCCATTACACTTAACTACAATGTCCTTTAAATGTCTCAGATCTCAACATGGTTAACAACTTCATACAATCTCAACAATGAACTTACTGACACTGAATACAGAATACAAATCTTTCATAATAATTAAAGTTCTTCACCCTCTTACTGCCATTCCTAATTTTATTGCAGTAAATTTCAAAATATAAGTCTGAATAAAAAAAATATATATATGAAAAACTAATTGATGAAAATGAATATTTTTTTCACAATTAAGACTGAAACTTAATTAAAAAAAACTCCATATTTTTTTTTTGTCCCAGGTCTAATAAGGAATAAAATAATAGAAAAAGACAACCTGAATGGCAGGTTACATACCTAAACATATTTGTTATAGGTATTGTGTTTTGAAAATTATGTTATAATTAAACCTGCTAATTAAAAATAATCATTTAACTATGCTAAATATCATATTTGATAAGATGCCAAAAAAATATATATATAATGTACAAATATGCATTACAGAAAATTAAAATTAATAGAAAGGGGGGAAAAAAGGCCGGCGTTCAAAAATACTGGGTACTGATACAAACACAAGATAGTTCATGCAAATGGTAAACAATATAACTATTGATTTTGGATAATACTGGTGAAAACAGAATACATGTAATAATATACCAATGTCATACATGACCCTACTATAACACACTGAAACAATATATAAAAACTAGGGGGGGGGGGGGGGGGAAAAAAAATGAATATTGTGAAAATGAACACTTATATAGCAAATTAAAGGGTATATACAGTGTTTTTGGTCTGAAATGTCAGTTAGACTTGTGAAAAGTTAGACAGAAATTAGATCTGAATTAGAATCTGATTTTAATTCTCATCTCAAAGGCATTGGTGGTGAGAACAATATAAAACTTGACCAGTCTTGCAAGATCTGATCTTATACTCAAGTGATACAGATTATTACCAAGAAAACATTCATGTGGACGCTTCCTGGGACTCTTCCATTCAAACTCTCTGACTTGGAAACATTATTTTATTGTCAGATATTACTTCATTCTACTTGTAAAAAATTTTGAAAGCCAAGATTGAAAATATGAAATTTCTATATCCACAAGTTAAACAATGAATTCATGCATTTTTCCGAAAGAATTTCAATTTGACATCATTGATGTTAATTTGAAATGTTTTTCTCTTGGCTTGCAATGTCACTTTAAAATAGACATGCAAGTTTCTTGTTGAAAGCAATGAACACATGGTTGCTGATGAAAAAAAAAACATGTACATGTAACAATAATGGTTATGAGGAAATAAACACAGGTGAACAAAGGTTAATTGGACATATAATAAAACTAAAATGTTAATTTGCTTTTATTTTTTTTTATAAAAATATTGTTTACTTTTTCATTTACAAATTTTAATGAAAAAAAAATATTTAGCAACAAAATGAACATGATTACAGTGTTTCTTTTATACCAGATTAAAGGGACAATATATCCATTGAACAGCTTAACCCTTTCCCTCATAGAGGAAACCTTGAAAAGACCTATGCGAACAGCATAAAACCAGATCAGCCTGCGAGTAACTCGCAGGCTGATCAGGTTTTATGCTGTTCGCTGCTCCTCAGTGGTCTGGAAATGAGGATTTTGCAATTAAATTTGGTAAGGTTTATCTGGTTTCCTGCAGATCAGGCTTTATGTGGTACCTATTGAGTGCGTCAAAATGAGTCTATATGAGGGAAAGGGTTAATTTCAACCACTGACAAGAAGAAGCATAATATTGCACTTAGAGAAACAGTAATAGTCACAACCAATACCGCAATACAATTATTTCCTCTTGCTGTGATAGAAACAAGGTATAACTATTTACATAAATCAACATGAAATACATTTATTTGAATAGTATATATTTTGATGAAAATCTTTTTTTCCCCCTAATAATTTACCTCTTAAAAATATGACATTGTATTCACAAAATACCTTTGACAAGGGCTAACTTACAAAAATAAGGAAGTTTAAAAAAACAAACACACCAAAAAATCTATCTCTGGAAGTGATAACACAGCCCATATTAAAAGTTTTTCTTTGTAGATGTGTCATACATCATACATTTAAGGGCACATAACTCTTCAGAC
Source organism: Solen grandis (assembly GCA_021229015.1). Classification (NCBI taxonomy): domain Eukaryota; kingdom Metazoa; phylum Mollusca; class Bivalvia; order Adapedonta; family Solenidae; genus Solen; species Solen grandis. Next base: position 17,024,959 of record CM037791.1, read on the forward strand.
TTCCCTTGGAAAACCTGTCTTTTTCATCCTGATACTGTGCTATGAGATGATGGTTGACAAACATCCAGTGATTCTTAAACTCATCCAAATTAAGGCATGTACAGTAGTAAATACATAGATCCAAGGGCACTGAACTAAGCAATGCCTTGGCAGTGCCAAATTAAAAATGTAACACTCATCTATACTTCATGTTGATAATGTATACCAAGTATCATAACAATTTCCCAATTTGGAAGTTACTTATATGAGTTGCAAGGATTTGGTTTGCAAAAAAGGTAAATAAACCATCCTTTGGAAATCATGGTTAACAAAGATTAATTCATTTTAAACAACAGACATGAACAGACATGTTTAATTAGATCTCAAACTTCAAATATATAAATTACAATCTTTCCAACAGAAAGTCCTTGCTGATATTAATATGAGAATAACAACATGTAATATACTGACTAAAAATATACATAAATGGAAAGTGAAAATACGAAATTAAAATGCATAATTAGTGAAACAAAATATAAAAATTTCAAGAAATAATTCTTCTAAGTTATGCGTAAAAACAAAACTGAAGAATATTGCTTTTGAGATACCAATGATGTCTAAACACAATGATGTATCCAGATATCTATATGGGAGTTTAGGATTTACTTAACCTTTTACCTCATGAATATTCATGTGCAAATTCATGACTTGAATATTGATAAATTGAACTTAAAATGTTATGAGGAGTGTTTGAAAAGTATCCGGAAAACTGCCATAACTTTTTCACTGATTTGATTATTAAAAAGAAATCTTGTTTCGAACTTTCATCTTTATTCTCACAATGAAAGCTATAATTGTGTTATTTTTGTAATGCTTCAACATATTTTATGTTTAAAAAGTAGTATAAAAGGCTAAACGTATCAAAATTATTACGTAATGAAAAGACATCATTAAGGTATCAACAAATATAAATTGAATTTTGACATATAAATGATTCCTTGAATAAGCTGTGACCACTATATATCAGAGTATCACTTTTGAAAGTTTTAGTCTGATAACCATATTGATAAATATGTTATGGCACTTTCCCGTTTACATTTCAAACACTCCTCGTATAATGTAAAATCATTAATTTTATACTCATTGACATTAAATTTCATTGAAAATGTACCTAAGGGAATTTTGTGGGTACATTTATATGTGGATCTATGATCTAGCTAGACAAAGTGAGGTCTATATAAGAGACAAGTTTTTGATAGGATTAATGTTCATGGATAAAACCCTCCATGAAACTGATGAAAATTAGTGTCCAACGAAAATTGATGATTTCACAGTATGAAAAATTGATTTGTGTAGAATACGATTTTCAGATACTGCATGAGCAAAACAGAGTGAAACCTAATCAGACCACTCCTGGAACGAGCCGTTTTTTCTGGGTCTTCTCTATCTGACATAGATTCAAAACACATCTACACGAGGTAACATGTTAATCACACATCAGGTAGTAAAACAGTATTAATAACACTTTCAATAAAATCAAATAATGTACCCAAAAACAAGCTAAATAACAAATAAATAGAGTATAAATACTTAGAATTTAACATAAAAAAGAGGAAAAGAAAAAATACATTAAGAGCATCTATGTGTACAGATATACACTTTTGGAAACACAGATCTTTATAATAGTCTGTAACACAGGCAGAAATATTCACTGATGATATTGAACAAGGTTTAACCCTTTACCTCATGAATATTCATATACATATTTATGACTTGATGAATTTTAATTTACTGAACTTTCAATGGTATATAAAAAAAAATACAAAATAAGTTTACGTGAGGCAAAAGGCTGAATAAAACCAAGATGACTGCTTTTCAAATTACACTTAATTATATACTCTATAAGATAATAAGCAAATAAGTAAGCCATTGTTTGATGACATATACAAATAAGAATTACAATCAAGAGGGGTATTCATCAAATTTGCTAATTAATTGGAATTTAATTAATTTAGCTTCAGTGATTGCCATTTAATTCAGCACCAGATTTTTTTTACAATAACTGTGAATGTACAAAACATATTTTCCAATGAAAAATTCCTTTACAAAAATATACAGCTTTATAAATCATTACTTTTCAGAAAATATTAGATAATATGAACTTTTATCAACAATACATTTTGATTTTGAGATGAGCAATAATTTGACCAATTATTCCCCTAATTTTCAGATACAGAGATACAGAAACCATTTAGCCATTGACAACAAAGCTTACATTTACACTTTGCATGATCAAGAATGCCAGATTATTCCAAGAATTAATGAATAAAGGTTGAACACTGTCTAGGTTTAAGATTGAATATATTTTTTCAATAACAATAACACTCAGTTACTTTTAACTTTCACAAACACCATAATTGATATGGTATACCAGATAAAAGCTAGATAGGACTGAAAGCAATCTTATCAGGTATCAGATTTGGCTCTTTCATCTCTTAAAAGCCCATTATGCTTCCAAAAGCAGTGTATATTCTTTGTACAGAAAAGCAAAGTGTGTGCTACAGATTTATTACGAGAAATTAAAAAAAAAAAAATTTTTACAAATTTACAAAAATAATTAATTTTTTAATTTTCCGATTCCGTGTCTGTCAAAGAATCAAGAGTGCATTAATTGATGAAGAAGCAGATAAACAAATTTCTGATTGGATGATGGTTTTTCAAATTCAAATTATTGTGAGTACAGTCTGTCTTCGGGAATACTCGCCAATGCAAAATTCAAACAATGGGAGTATTTTGACATCCATCCAAAATACTAAATTGTGTAATTTGATCAACATTTTCAATGCATTTAACTGTTACTTTACAGCAGATATTTGCATATTATGTACCATTTGTGTTAGTGTACAATATGTCAATGTTGTTTCATTTTTCATGAAAACTGAATCATTATGAAATATAATGGGCCTTTAATTGACAAGGTACAAAAAATTGCAAACACTACAAAACATGATCAGACTATAATGTGACAAACAGGGGAGATAACTAGAATAAGATAAAGACCATAGATTGAGCAATGGATAACAGGTATGGGACAATGACTATACAGCGCTGATACTGGCAAGACAATCACTCTTATCACACTATATTCATACAAAGGACTTTTACCAATATTAACCTGCTAAGAATTGGAAAAGGGCAGGAGAGAAAACTCTTTAATCTTTTGTTGTCCCGAACAAGGGGTGTAATTCTAAGCTGTACTTTTCTTAATTGAGCAAGAAAGATATTAAAGTGAATAAATGTTTTGGGGCAATTTCATTTACTTAATTAGAACACAGATTAATTCTTATGGATAATAAAGAACCCATCCAATGAGTAAATCATATTTGTTATTTGACTTTCTGTTCTTTTGTACAATTCTAAAGCCAGTATAACAGGCCTTCCCATTAGCAAATGCAATAATATGAGCAAAGCAAACTTTTACTTACCCTTTCCTCATGACACCATAAAAGACTATGCGACAGCAAACCCGAACCTGCGATAACTCAGGCTGACAGTTTTATCTGTTCGCTGCTCTCAGTGTCTGAATGGACTTTATAATAAATTGTAAGGTTAACGTGTTCTGCAGATCAGGCTTATGGTACCACTATGCGTCAATGACATAGAAAGGGTTAAAGCACTTCACACTGACTCAAATGTGTAGGTGTGTATAGCATAAAGTGTGTGACAAATATAAATGCACAAAAAATGTTTAACCAGTATACACATAATATACGAGTCTGTAAATGCAAACTTAACCAGTTTAATTCAACAATTCCACTCATTAATAAAAACACTTTACATGGTGTGCACATTATTTATAATTTCCTTTTATGCTTGAAGCAATGGACATTAGCTTCTGGTAACACTTTACCAGTTGCACTGAATGGCACTGAGCACTGGATAGTTATATGCAGCACAACTTTGCCAGTTGTTTAGAACAGCACTGGTTAGTAATAGATAAATACATAGACCAGACCTGGTTCACAATACTTGTATATGGCTAACTGCACAGGTGTTTAAAGTTCTATCAATAAACAAGTGATGTAGGGAGAAAGTTAGCCCTATGGTTTTTATTATTTATAAACCGGGCTTATTTTCTTACTAAATCACTTATTTATTGATAGAACTGAAAACTCCTGTGCTAAATGTATAGTTCAATACTAGTCAGTGACACTTAACTAAATGTATAGATCAGCACTGGTTGTGACACTTGGCTAAATGTATAGTCTAGTACTATAAGTGACACCTGGCTTAATGCAGTCTAGTACTAGTCGGTGACACTTGGCTAAATGCAGTCTAGTACTTGTCAGTGACACTTGGCTAAATGCAGTCTTGTACTAGTCGGTGACACTTGGCTTAATGCAGTCTAGTACTAGTCAGTGACACTTGGCTAAATGTAGTCTAGAACTAGTCAGTGACATTTGGCTAAATGCAGTCTAGTACTAGTCAGTGACACTTGGCTAAATGCAGTCTAGAACTAGTCAGTGACACTTGGCTAAATACAGTCTAGAACTAGTCAGTGACACTTGGCTAAATGTAGTCTAGAACTAGTCAGTGGCACTTGGCTAAATGCAGTCTAGTACTAGTCAGTGACACTTGGCTAAATGCAGTCTAGTACTAGTCAGTGACACTTGGCTAAATGTAGTCTAGAACTAGTCAGTGACACTTGGCTAAATGTAGTCTAGTACTAGTCAGTGACACTTGGCTAAATGTAGTCTAGTACTAGTCAGTGACACTTGGCTAAATGTAGTCTAGAACTAGTCAGTGACACTTGGCTAAATGTATAGATCAGCATTGGTTTGTGACACTTGGCTAAATGTATTGTCTAGTACTAGTCAGTGACAATTGGCTTAGTGTACTGTCTGGAACAGGTTTAAACCAGTATGCAGTAACATACCAGAATTAACTATTGTTTATAACATAACAGTATGACAACAGTCCCTAGGACAGAATTTCACTGCATATTCTTCATACTCTAAAAGCTGACTGTAAGGAAATTAGGTGTTTGGGAAGTGCTTGCTGATTTACGTATGTTTATGACTCATTTCGGAATGAAATGGTCTATTAAACAAAAAGTGATATTTTTTCTAAAGATTTTCTGATTGACACTGATGTTGCATTCTTATTATCCTTGATGTACGAGTTGAACTGACCAAGGATCAAGCCTCTGTTGCACTGGTCAAAAACCTGACCTTTGACCATGAAACTCTCAGCTACACGCAGGCTAATCTGGTCAAATAGCTCATTCCCATAATATGTCTAAAATGGTAGAAGCTTGATATACAATATATGATAGGTCATGACCCATTGTAACTATTTGATCATCTACCGCTATCTCGGAATGGTGTTGAAGAAATGACCCTGGTGATCCTAGTGGTTGTCAACAAGACTTCAAGATGTTCAATTCACAAACCACAAACTTGAGTGAAGCTGCATTATCCAAGATAGATCTCCATTGATTTTGTATAATGTATTGATAAATCTGCTCTTTTAGTCATCAGGCTGAAATTAAAGTAAAAGAAAATATGCAATAAAGGTAAGTTATCATTTAGCAATTACATGTACAAAAGTAATAAAAAAAACATTTACAAAAACTATATACATGTATCATCTATTTATAAAGATAATAAGCCATGTTGTTTATATACTAAGAATGGCCTTTGAAATGTTAAATTTGAAATATTATAAATTTATCAACATGCTCTGCTTCATAAATGACACTAAAAGGTTACTCCTTTTTTAATGGTTAGAGGCTACCAGTTTAAGAATTGTCAAGAGAATCACACAATAAGAAAGGTTTTCCTACAGGACAGCAATAAAAAAAGAAACAACAAAGAAAGTCAAGCAAAATGTAAAAAAAAAAGGCTTAGAAATGTTAACAACCTGAAAACTTAAGCTCTTCTACTAGAGAAAAGAAAAAAAAACACAAAAAAACTTGCATGTCACCACAGACAATGAATAAAAAGCTAATAAGAATAAAAGCAAAAATTGTTTTATTTAAAATACCTTTACACCGGGAACACAGAAAGATATTACAGGGATATACCTGCTATTGTTGAAGATATTACAGGGATATACCTGCTAATGTTGAAGATTGTACAGGGATATACCTGCTAATGTTGAAGATAGTACAGGGATATACCTGCTAATGTTGAAGATCAACAAGATATTTTTATTATTTTGAGTTCACTACTGCTGCAACAGTATTTCCATCATACAATGGCATCCAGTTAATTACAGGTGGACGAAGAGCAAAAGTGCAAAAAGGACATCCAGGCAGAATTACTGACCTACCACAAGCCAACTAGTGGGCTCCCTCACACAAAAAACCTGAGTGACCGGAGGGCCATTTCACTAAACTTTGCATAAACAAATCTGATCCTAATAGAAAATATGTTGTTCTACACAGTGACAAATACGGTCTTATTTGCACAATAATTTATGAAGAAAGTTGACCCATTTCATTGTATTATACAAATATGATACCTTTTATAGGAAAAATATAATTTTACATCTGCAAATTTACGCTTATGAAGATTATTTTGTAAGAAGATAAGTGGAGCAGGCTCCTGGCTGAGACACAAACCCAAGTCTGTGAGGGGCTAAGTGCTAGTTAAGTCATGAACTATATCTACTTGAACTGAAACCAGCCTTTCAATCTTAACAGCTTAATTGTATTATGGTCATGGCTGATCAGTTTATATACCCTCACAATGGCATGCAGCCTTAAAAACGTTTATGCGTTAAAGTATTGAAGATAAATCTTTCAAACATTGACAGGTATATCCCTATTATACTTGACTTTTAGACAAGAAAACCTTTTCCTTTGAACAAGAACATTTCAATTACTAACTCTTTAAGGATTGAATAAAGGTAGATTAACAAAATACCAAGTCTATCCAGTTCTGGAAAATTCTTTCATCCAATTTTGAAGACTAAATGTGACAAAGTAAAATGAATTCTGTATAAATTAACTCCTTTGAAATGCCCAAAAGGACTTTGTAGTTTTCCCTTATTAAATTACGATTGAAACAAGGGCCATATATCCCTAGATCGCTCACCAGAGCACATCAGCTTATCTAAAATGATTCAAGTCACTTGATTTTAGCTGGTTTCTTCCAGCAGCAATCAGGTTCATATTTCAGATACAAAGAATTCTTAAGTTAGTCAATCATCTGGAGGCCTCAATTTTCAACATGCTGACACTATAATTTTCATTGATTTCAAGGAGGGATTTCTTTATATAGACCTCATACTTCTTAGACCATGAATCCATGAATAAGGACACCCATGAGATTTTGTTACATACATAATCAACAAAATTTAATATCTAGGAAAGTTAATGAATTTAGAGTATCATGTTTTTAATATTCATTTAAGGATTTAAAGCTTTTACATGGGGTATACAGTATAACGCTAAATCATCCTGCAATAAATTCTCAGGCTTATGGTGTTGTCATCATGATTAACAAGAAGGAGTTCAGCTAACTTTCAACAGATTCATGAATTATTCCATGACAGTGAAACTGACTCTATACTTATCTCCCCTTTTTATTAGTTTGTGAACAAAGTGTTAAATAGGAGCAATGGGCATTTAAATTGTTGCCTGCATGCTGATACTAAGAACTAAGTAAGACTTCTCACTTATTCCATTATTCCTCTTTCCCTAAAAAATACTGGCAACACACTTTGACCTTCCCAGTGATTGCCATGAAAATTAAAGCTTTTATAGGGAATATCCAGAACTCACATAAATGGGTTTTTCCATGTAGGTACAAACAAGGTGTTCATGTAATTGTTGCCGAAAAGCATGCAGCACAACAGTAATTCTATTATTATTCTTTGTGGACCTTTGTTCATTTCTAACAGCTTACATGGAACTTAGAAAAACCAATACCGGAGTAGGTCTATATTTTCCATTTGTGACTAGGTGAGCAGCTCATAAACATGATAAGAAACAGGAAACAGGCCCAGCAATTATCTCTGCCTATTAGATAATCTAACTCATTTGTTAGTCAGTACTAAAAGGTAATCATTAATCTGTGTCAATTGTAGAATTTATTTGAATCTTTGCACAAAAAAAAAGACAGATGGAATGTGATCCTACATTATTCATGGTTTTCAGTTTTAATAATATTAAGTATTGTTAATGGATTTTGAGCCTTAATTAATGGATTATACAACGAAACAGATTATTAACAGTAGACAGCAACATTTATCAAGAAAACAATTAAAACCAGCTTAGAGGAAGCTTGCATGCTTTATTCATAACATATTAACAAATAGAATAAAGACACTCTAAAACCTGTGTTGACAGCCACCTGTACATAGAGGCCATGTTGTGTTAATTGGCCATTTTCTCTTCATATGACTGGCCACTAAGAACAGGTTTGAGTGTTTGTTATAGAAAAGTTTCTTTTTCTTGAATGCAAGACACATCCATTATAACATGCTCCATTATAATGTTATACAAAAATAGTACTGTTCTAAATATAGACCAAAAATCTTCATTTTTTTCAATATATTTATATAATTGCAATATTTTCCAACATATAGAGGATAATTGTTTGTTTTGGTGTAAGATCGTTTAATATTTTCACTGAGTGAACATAAAAAGTGATATTTTCACGAGTGGTGAAGTCACAAGTGAAAATGCATCTTTTTATGTTCACAAATGAAATTATGCATCAATCTTTCACCAAAACAAACAATTTTTCTTTTATTTAATGCTTTAAAGGCCAGAAATTAGCTGTGTTATTCATAAAAGACATCAAAATTGGCGGGATTACCTCGCGTGCATGACGTTATTTATGACGTCATTTCTTGCGTAAAACCCAGCAAAAATGACGCTCCAATCAGTTTGTAATGTAGAGTCGGGTTCAAGTTCCAGAGTGAAAATTATGAAAATGGTAATATTCACTGTTTCAGAGAGTGACATTACCATGTTTAATTCACTGATATTTCCCTATAATCCACCAGACATTAAATAAAATCCCCTGTCTAATATTTGATCTAACATACAGCATTACAATAGATCTGCAGTGTATTAAATATGCACAAAAAGTTTAAAGTTTGATTACTTTAGAAAATAATTTAAAAAAAAACTCTTGTTTAATGTCATTGATGGAAGACACTGGAAAGGGCTTTTGTTCACAAGAGACAACTAGTATAATGTCATTTATCTGAA
>CM037791.1:17034263-17084263 GCA_021229015.1 Solen grandis
ATGCTAAAATACAGAAAATCTCATTTTGTCAAAGACATACAAAAGATTTAAAAAGGAAAGATGGCAAAAGCGAGGTCACTCACAACGTAAACATGCAACACCAGACCCCCCACTCCCCTTGGAATTGTGGGAAGGGAGTGGGTGGGGTACACAATAGCTATTTAACCTCTGGAATCAGTTCTGCTGACAGGGTGTGCCACACTTCGTATTTCTGGTCAGGATATTTCAATGTGTCGAACCAATGTTTGAGTCGTTCTCCTTTTGAGTTGATGCCCAGTTGGACACCTCCTGAGGTTAACAGAAACATATCTATGATGAAGTAATCCCTACACATTGCCATCATAATCAGAAAATGATAGTTAACCATTACTATAGAAGAAGAAGAAAAAGAATAAAGAAGAACAAAGAAGATGAAAGAAGAAGAAAAAGAAGAAGAAGAAAGGAGAAGAGGAAGAAAAAGTAGATAAAGTAAGCATTTTAAATCATGTTAGAAAACAAACAAGTTGGCTAAGATGGCTATATTACATCCACCTAAGAATCACTGCTCAAGGGCTCGTAACTCCTGACCTAAAGGTCTGATTTCACCCAGAATCAATCTTGGACAAGATAATGGCCATAAATATTGCCTCCAAACTTGTTTGAGATTGTTTAATAAAAAGTATACTAAATTGTTAATCAATGCAGATGATGGGATTTAAACTGAGGAAAAAATTGGTATTAGGCCATAAATGCTGTCATAATGGTTTGATTTTGGTTTAATTTCATCAGCCATGATCATGGCCTAGTAACTGGCCTGCAAATTTGATAACAATTGCTTATCAAATGTGAATACTAAAGTGTAAACTAAGTGATTTTTTTCTAAATTCAGACCAAATTTCCTGACATAAATGTGATAACCTTTGCCAAGAGATATGATCATAAACATTTTGTTCAATAACACATATGCTACAGAGTAGACAGAATTTTTATTGTATTTTTCCGAAATTTCAAGGGACACAACTTTATGTATGGTACCTAATATCAGATTGGCAGACTAAGCAATATATATTTCCAAGTTTTATGGATATCATTAAATTTTCCCCTTCTTATGGATATGAATAATTTTCTTTTAAAATAAAACAAAAATTAAATTTGACAAGAGCACTGGATATAGCAAAATATGCCCATCCTGCAATTTTATCAATTCAAGGGTTGTAACTCTGGAGTGTCTTGGATATTCTGATTGGTTTTCAAATTTGATTGAGATACTGTGCCAATACACATTGTGACAAAGTTTGGTAAAGATCAGTTCATCTTTGTCAGTATAGAGCAGACACTGTTTATTTTGCAATATTTCATTAGTTGAAGGGCCATAACTCTATGTAAGCTAATGTAAAGCTATACATTAAAAGAAATAGCTGAACATCAAACATTGTCTTCTGTTCTCTATACTGACAAGAGCCACAAACTGGTTCTTGATTTCTTTCAACTCACCAATGAAATCATTTTTGCCAATATCTTTGTCCCAAACTGTCACCTCCAGTGTTTTCTTGGTCAGCTCTGAATGCTTAATTTGATAAATGAACTCCTGCAAACAAAATGACAATTTTTTTCATCATACATGGAACTAGAGGCCAAGAAGGCCCTATATTGCTCACCTTATCAACCGTATCACTGATTATCATAAAGATGCAGTGATTATTATTATTATATGTATTATTTTTCAGATTTTGATTAAGAGCGCAGATCTAGATTTTTAAATATATGATAGAATGTAAACAAAGTGGAATCTAGCATTTTTCAGTAATTCAATGGCCATAACTCCTGACCTACTGAGTCAATATAAGCCATAATTATAGATGGCTGAAAGATTATGGCCATAAATATTGTCATTAAATTTAAGTTGATAGATAAATAGATACAAAAGCAATGATTCTAATAGCTCATCATGAGCATTAATTGCTCTAACTCATGATTTGCTATTTTGACTTAGATAAATTTGTTCATACAATGGAATAATAATAATAATCATCATCATAATAATAATAACAACAATAATTATGTTATTTTCTTTAAAGTATACATTCAGAACATGACATTTAGGGTTAATATTTCTACATGTATATATGTATTTATTTTTAAAGCAGCTAAAACATTTTCAAACAAGGAAATGTGTCTCTGCAACATTGATGCCCAGCTGGCATACATTGTCAGAACCAATTATTTTCTCATTTTTCAAAGTATATATCTTCATGTACAATGTATCAAGTTTAATGATGATGTGAAGTCATCTTTATAGATAAAAACAAGAGGGCCATAGAGGCCCTAAATTGCTCACCTAAGTATTGGGTTATCCCAGGAACATCTGTACTAAAACATTTTGAAATCTGGCTAGTAGTTTTGAAGGAGATGACTTTTAAAGTTTGCATAATTTTTTCTTTCCATTGCCATGGCAACCAGAGTTCTACATGGATCAAGTTTATTTTAATACTTTTGTAAAGGTTCACCCAAGGATAACCCATGCCAAGTTTAATCAAATTCTGTCCAGCGGTTTCTGAGGAGATGTCAATTGAAGTAAATTGCTGATGGCGGATGACACACAACAGACGCCGAATGCAGGGTGATCACAAAAGATCACCTTAAGCACATAGTGCTCAGGTGAGCTAAAAATAAACACAAAGGTAATCCTGAGGTTTGATGAACAGACGAACATCTAAACAAACAAATGGACACAAGCATGAAAGCCAATCAAGTTCAAGTTGTTTGCAGAAAAAAATCTTAGCTTTTGATGTCAGAGAAAATCAAAGTACAAGAAGAAACAGCATAAAACGTAAGTCTCATGAGAAAAAAAAAACTCGAGAAAAAACCTGAAAAAAACTCTCATAAAATACTATTACCATGACAAAACACCTGTTTCTTATGAACAAATTTGATCTTATTCATAAGTCTGTTGTTCTAAACAGAGTCTATTATTGTCTCAGTTTCACAATAAAGCATTTTTAAGGTTGACCTATATCATTGCACTATACAAACACACTACATTTTGTAAGGACATGCAGAATCAAAGAAAAGATATTATTTTACATCTGTGAATTTACACTTAGGAAGATTTTTATTTGTACAAAGTTTAGTGAAACGGGCCTCTGGTGTGAAGTTGAATAAAGCACTTCTTAAAAGCTTCAACACTTTTTTATTTCACAATAATATATTATTGTAACACAAATTCTCACAACTTATAGAAAAAGCTCTCGGTGGCACAAATGCTGGCATGTGTAGTCATTAATTGGGGAAGGAAGCTGGGGTACCAAGAGAAAACCAGTGTACAGGGAACCATCATCAGACTAGGAATGAAGCTGGGGTACCAGGAGAAAACCAGTGTACAGGGAACCATCATACACTTCTAAGTACATGACTAGGAATCAAACTGCACTGATGAAAAGTCAAATACATTTTGACTACCATATGGCACTCAAAAGGAGCAAACAGTAAATCATTGAACCTGCAACCATGGGACTCATGTCTGAGAATCCCTAGCGGAATGTTCAGATTATATACTGGTCATTCATGTATAGATTTTTTTCTCTACAGCTCTTTTGTGTAAGAATTGACTATTTGAGTTTACCGTCTCTTCGACAGTTTTTCAGTCATATAGCCACATCCAGCTAATTACAGATGGAGGAAGACCCCGAATGCACGGAGGCATCCGGGTAGAACCACCGACCTACCGCAAGCTGGCTGGAAGGCTTCCTCACATGAAAATCCGAATGACCCTGCTGGGATTCGAACCAACGCGGTGAGGGGCTGAGTGAGTGTTAAAGTCAGCGACTTTACCCTCTCGGCCACGGAGGCCCCCTTTTGTATAAGAGTAATAAACAGTGATACTTTTGGCCAAACTTGCCTCATGGAATTCTGGATTTAGTGTCTTCTTTTTCACTGCAGTCTTAAACTTGGTCTTCTTGTTTTGGTCTGGTTTCAGGTATCTGAAATGAAGAAGTGAAATTTTAGTTTTCATTTACCATTGCCTACAAAGTCAGTTGAAGCTCTTTATCATTTTTTAAAATGCTCTGTACAAAGAAATAATTTCAGAAAACATGAAATTTAAAATATAAGATTCTCCACATGTTTTCCTTCGACCTTTTTTGGAAGTTTCATAATAAAGATTTAAATTCCATAAGGAAAGTAAGTGGCCCATTGTTAAACAGGATAATTGCAATAATGTGAATATTCATTTTTCATGAGTTTCCATTTTTTACCTGATTTAATGATGAATAAGTCTAGTTCCATCAGTTCTGTAAATCATAAACCTGAAAGTCTAAGTTTTCATAATTATGGAATAATTTTAAGTTGGTTGAGGTTCAGCTGCCCCCACAGAAAAATCAACTGAGTGAATCTTCTGAAAGTCTGGAAAAGTCCAATGCATAAACACCTGAGGCAACAAACACAACATTTGAATGAATGCCATGCCCCCATGGAGGTCAAGGCCATTTAAAGGTCAAGGTCACATGGAGGGTAGAGCTCAATAAGGTGCATGCACCTGTGAAGTTTGGAAGCTGTAGGTGGAAGGACTTCCGTGTTATGGTCAAGGTTAAAGTTTTGTGACAGACAGAGAGAGAGATAAAAAGACAGACCAAAAACAATTTGACCCCTGACCTATCAACTCAAAAGAAAAGCAGACGACAAATACTTACAATTTAACATACGGGTCCGAGTAACCATTGGAATCCATGGCAGCCAATGAGGCACACCTGAGCACGCCCACAATGAGGGCCTGTTTGGTAGTGTTGTAGCGTAGGGAGAGTAGCACCTTCCCCCGCTCATTGTTCAGTAGGTCATCGTCTTGCTCCGTCTGTATTAAAATTCACAGACAGGAAATAAAAGAAAATTTGTCATTTTAACCCTTTAATTACCTCATAAATATGATGCCTTGTCAAACAAAGCAGACCCAGATCAGACATCTCCTTGAAGCTCCTAGGTCTTCTCCATCAAGTCATTAATTTGTACATGAATATTCATGAGGTAAATATGTCAGAAACACAACATAAATTGTTTCATACATCTATGTGTTTGAAAGACACCCTATCAATGCCCAATGCTTTTCAAGTGTCTCTTGATTGTCAAATTTGGAACACAATTAATAAATTCAAACTGGGACCTCTTAAAAATGCTTTTACACATGTCACAATAAATACAGCTTAACATTTTAATACCGTTTATTCAGACATGAAAGAAAAAATGTCATTCATCAGAAGTTATGGCCAATAATGTGGCCTGAAACTGTGCCAGCCAATGTCCATAGTTTAAAATCTGATCAGCATGTGATTCACTACCAGTAGTCATGAGAATTCACTATCAATTTCTTTACAGAGGTGAATGACTTGAAAGAAAGAAGGAGGAAAAAGTGTGATTATGGAGGGTGCTGAAATATTGATAATTATAGTAGACTGAACTACAAGCAACCATTAGCGGATGCTGAATGCACTGTTAGTGTTTACTGTGACTGGCTGTAGAAGTGAGATACCATGGGAGATAGTGTCTCAGCAGGGGTTTATAAAATAACAACATACATTTGTATATGGTAATAAATGAGTCAGAGAGGACAAAAACAGGTGAAAATGTGCTACACATACCGGTAGGGCACTCTCAAGGCACAGGTTGAAGGACTTGGAGTGGTGAGGTTTGAGCCTGCTCAGCGGCACTCTCGTCTCTCCAATAAAATCATAGCCAAATGCATCTTCATCTAACACAGCCAGTCTGTAACGTTGACAAGGAAAAAAATTAAACATTCAAAATGATATCATCAGAAACAATGAAAGATTCAAAGAAATTGGAGTTTTTATGAGTTTTCTATGATGGTCATCTCTGCTCTGCAATCTCAGTCTCAAAAAAACCAGTTTAAGTTTCAGAGTATTTTTCAATGACTATGATAATCTTTCTTTACATTTAAAGTAAATAATTACAATGTATTTTGGGAAATTAATTCATAATTACAGAGACTGACTATTTAGAGGCCCTGAGTCAGAAAACAGTCTCGGGATAATGATGGATTAAAGACCTGGCTCAAATTCCTTCAAACAATTCTTAGGGCTTAGTGATTCTTAAATTAGATAGACACACCATTTGACTATTCCTGTTTTAACTAGATATCCGAGTTCATGTATAAGCTAAATCATAACCTTAATAACAAGCAATATTTTGTAAAATCATTACTTTTCGTTGGCATTAAATTTCATGGAATCTGAAACTAGAGCTATCACTAAAGGTGATGAATACCCCCCACACAGCCTTTGTTTACAATCAAGTGCCCAGCTATAGGAGGTAAGTCACAATGAATTGATGTTTTCAATTGACATATTACACAAAACTATTTCACAATAATAATCTTTTTATACCAAATCAAAATTGTTCTTATATTAATGAAGCCCAAATCATACCAAATCTGCAACATTGAATTAAACAAAAAAGAAGTGTGTCACCAAAAGGCTGTTTCTAAGTGAAGAGCTAGTGAAGCTTCCCATAAAATTTGACTGAGTAGTATAATTAAAGATATCAATGAAAGCTGATATGTGGAAGAATAAGCCAAAAAGTGCATTCATCCATCCAGTAGTTATTGAGAAATAGCATGGACAAAGAAAACTCCATAAAATCAGCAAAGGGCCATAACTCAAAAGAAAATCAGTCAACCGTAACCATTTCATAATATGCACATCTGTGCTTGATATTGAAGCTTCCTATGACGTTTGTTTGAAATCTATCCAGTAGTTATTGAGAAATAGCATGGACAAAGAAAACTCCAGAAAATCAACAAAGGGCCATAACTCAAAAGAAAGTCAATCAACCGTAACAATTTCATAATATGCACATCTATGCTCACCAGTGAAGCTTCCTATGAAGTTTGATTGAAATCCATCCAGTAGTTAATGAGAAATAGCATGGACAAAGAAAACTCCAGAAAATCAGCAAAGGGCCATAACTCAAAAGACAAGAGGGCCAAGATGGCCCTAGATCGCTCACCTGAAAAAAGTATCATTCATTGCCTATACAAAACAGATTGCTTTAGAATTAAGATGATGAGGTGAAACAATGTTCAGGAATTTTCTGACCTCATCCACAAAAGATATCATCATGACAAACATTCTGCCAAAGTTTGAGGATGATTGGACCAAAAATGTTGCCCTCAGAGTATAGACAAGATTTTTCTAAGACAAACAATCTGACCAAGTTTGAGGAAGATTGCATCAAAACTGTGGCCTTTAGTGTGTAAACAAGATTTTTCTAAGATTTGACCTATTGACCTTCTTTTCGGTCCGGCCCTGCCCATTTTCGAAAGGGTTCAAGATATCATCAAGACAAACATTCAAACCAAGTTTGAGGAAGATTTGATTAAAATTGTAGCCTCTAGTGTGTAAACAAGATTTTTCTAAGATTTGACCTACTGACCTACTTTTTGATCCAACCTGACCCATTTTCGAAAGGGTTCAAGATATCATCAAGACAAACATTCTGACCAAGTTTGAGGAAGATTGGATCAAAATTGTGGCCTCTAGTGTGTAAACAAGATTTTTCTAAGATTTGACCTACTGACCTACTTTTGGATCCAACCTGACCCATTTTCAAAAGGGTTCAAGATATCATCAAGACAAACATTCTGACCAAGTTTGAGGAAGATTGGATCAAAATTGTGGCCTCTAGTGTGTAAACAAGATTTTTCTAAGATTTGACCTACTGACCTACTTTTTGACCCAACCTGACCCATTTTCGAAAGGGTTCAAGATATCATCAAGACAAACATTCTGACCAAGTTTGAGGAAGATTGGATCAAAATTGTGGCCTCTAGTGTGTAAACATCAAATTGTTGACGGACGACGGACGACGGACAATCAAGTATCCCAAAAGCTCACCCTGAGCATGCTCAGGTGAGCTAAAAATCAGTCAACCGTAACCACTTCAAAATATGCACATCTGGGCTTGATATTGAAGCTTCCTATGACGTTTGTTTGAAATCTATCCAGTAGTCATTGAGAAATAGCGTGGACAAAGAAAACTCCAGAAAATCAGCAAAGGGCCATAACTCAAAAAAAAAATCAGTCAACCGTAACCACTTCATAATATGCACATCTGTGCTTGATATTGAAGCTTCCTATGAAGTTTGTTTGAAATCTATCCAGTAGTTATTGAGAAATAGCGTGGACAAAGAAAACTCCAGAAAATCAACAAAGGGCCATAACTCAAAAGAAAGTCAATCAACCGTAACAATTTCATAATATGCACATCTATGCTCACCAGTGAAGCTTCCTATGAAGTTTGATTGAAATCCATCCAGTAGTTATTGAGAAATAGTGTGGACAAAAAAAAAAAATGCAGACGGACGGACGGACCGACCGACCGACATGGTGACTCCTATATACCCCCCCAAACTGCATAAGACAAGTTTTTAAGCATTACTTAAAGCTAGGTATGGATGGTGGAATACAAGCCTTGATGGACAAGTTCTAATGCTGAAGCATCTTAACCCTTTACCTCATGAATATTCATGCATAAATTTATGACTTGATGAATATTAATTCACAGAACTTAAAAAGGTATATGAATTCATGAATTTTTCTTTGCCACACGGACTGTGTAAATACTGAACTACAATATTGTCTGATCTTGGTCTACTCTGTTTGCCAATGTGTCAAAATGAATCTATATGAACTAAAGGGTTAAAAAACAAATGACAGCTTCCGCTCTAAAACTTAGAAAAATTGCAACATGAATGGACTGAACCTAGGAGTCGCTCACATTATCAACCTGTCACTTTTCTGATTAAACCATAGAGACTGACCAAGAAGTAGAGAATGTCAAAAAGAGGGGAGACATAAGTTCTGTGTACCGGAGCGTTTTCTTGACCACATCCTGTTCAGTGATCCCATGATACATCAGGGTTTCGTTCCACTGGGGGTTCAACGTCTTGTGTATTGTCTTCGTACGCAACTTGGTTGACTAGTCAGGAGTGAAAAAACACATGATTAATTATCAGCAAAAAAATAGAATAAAGACATATCTAATCATGAAAAGTGTATGACAAGCAACAAAAAGCTTCCTTCCACAAGTGAGAAATTTTCTGATTTAACAAGAGCACCGCATGCGGATGCCAACGCTCGTCTGTTAAAAGTGTTGGAGTAATTGGCTACAAGATATCGACAACCCATTGATCATAATAGCTCGACTTTTTCTTTGAAACAGACAAGCTAAAAAAGCATCTTGTAAAGCAGGAATCAAATTTTCAGAGACAAATTCATGTGACTGTATTTTTAACCAAATTTAGACAAAAAATCAATTTTTGATTTCAGTCATTAAGATCCAGTGAAGTAGGGCTGAAATGTGTCCATTTTTGTTACCTTGGTACTTGTTATACTATTACCTGCGGGTACCCATGTAGATGTAATTATCGCATATAAAAAACTTAACTACCTGCAATAACTAATCATTGAAGTTAATGATTTTAATACTAATGATACTGACTTTGTACACCCAAAATACATCTATCTTGTACACACAAGAAGATAGTTTCAGAATGTAGAATTTTGTGAAAGGACATCATAATAAAATGGCCACTGAATTGTATATATGTTTTAAAAAAAGAAGTACACAGCATATCATTATAGAAAAGTATGACATGGGGTAACAGGTTATAATTTTCTACTTGACCCACAGGTACCTGGGTATTTGATTCAGCCCTATAAGGTAGCGGACATGACTGCAGTTCTGAGATTGTAGGTGCCAAACTGTAGGAAGCAAGAATATTTTATGATTTTTCTAGACACAAGGTACTGGTCCTTCCAAGGAAATGTCAAAGAGATATAACTTCAGATATATGAACTTTTTTCCAATTAATATAAAAACAAGAACTGTCACTAAAGGTGATAAATAACCCTTGCATCCTACCTTGTCTTCATGCAATGTGAGAGGATGGAATGTGATCGGACACAAAAACTTTGGTTCCTATGTAAGCCCCCCACTGATTTGAAGCAGGACTAATAAAGCAACAAACAAATTTCAGTTTATATTTTTCTGTACTCACCTTGCTTGCTCCAGGAAGAAGATGAAGTTTCACATACGGATCAGACAATCCATTAGAATCCATAGCCTTGAGGCCCTGTTACATGCAAACAGATAATTAAACAGAGTCATAAAAAGAGTCTATACGTTATTACATCATTAGCTTCGCATGTTGAAGAAAATTCCAGCTTGAAACTGTCTAAAAATCCTATATAAAAACATATGCAAGCCAGTAACTACTTTTAACTTTCTTATGATTACTGTATTACACCATATCTGTGGTAATCTCTTGCAGAAGTGGGCATGGAACGCAATTACAGTGGAGAAATTTAGAATGAGATAAAAAAAAAATGATTTTGCTTCCACCTTTCTTGATACACTGTAGAATCAACATTTCTGTGAGAAAATGTTTTACTTAATGCTTTTTGATGGATTACCTTGAAATAACAGTGGATTATATCCTGATAATTTTACTGTTTAATTACTGAAATTATCAGGAACTTGAACCCGACGCTACGTAATAAATTGATCAGAGCATCAATTGTGCTTGGTACTACACAAGAAATGATGTCATAAATAACATCACGCATACAAGGTAATCCTGCCAATTTTGACATCTTTCGTAAACATTGCATCTAATTTATGGCCTTTAAAGCATTAAATAAAAAGAAAAATTGTATAATTTCATTCGTGAACATAAAAAGATGCATTTTCACTAGTGGCCACTTGCTAAAATATTACTTATGTTCACTCAGTGAAATTATTTAATTTAATCGATCTTACACCAAAACAAACAATTATCCTCTATTGATGGTTTTATCTATTTGTATCAAACCAATGTTAATCATTCACTTGTTAGACTTAAAGATGTCACATTCTCTAGAATCATTTAGGGTAGTATTTTTGTACCATTAAAATTGCTTCTGATAGATTGATCATTGTATGACATCACTAAAATATGATAAATGGTTATATAATTTTGCAGAAATAAATCACCCATACAAATGATGATTATGTAGTCTATATTAACATCTTGATCCCTTTACTCATGAATATTCATGCACAAAATTATGACTTGATGGATATTCATTTACTGAGCTCAAAATGATATGTGAAACAATGGACTTTTCTTGGCCATGCAGACTGAGTAGAACCAGAGTTACAATATTGTATGAGCAGTCTTTGTGCCCATACATATTGTGACCAAGTTTAGTAAAGAGTCAACCAGGCCCGGATCCACTGGGGGGGCCGAGGGGGCCTTGGCCCCCCCAGCTGCCCTGGTCATACATTTTTCTAGGCTATAAAATCCTTTGATTACATCATCAGGCCCAGATCCAACGGGGGCCGCGGGGGCCTTGGCCCTCCCAGCTGCCCTGGTCATACATTTTTCTAGGCTATAAAATACTTTGATTACATCATCAGGCCCAGATCCAACGGGGGCCGCGGGGGCCTTGGCCCTTCCAGCTGCCCTGGTCATACATTTTTCTAGTCTATAAAATCCTTTGATTACATCATCAGGCCCAGATCCAACGGGGGCCGCGGGGGCCTTGGCCCCCCCAGCTGCCCTGGTCATACATTTTTTAGGCTATAAAATCCTTTGATTACATCATCAGGCCCATATTTAACGGGGGCCGCGGGGGCCTTGGCCCTCCCAGCTGCCCTGGTCATACATTTTTCTAGTCTATAAAATCCCTTGATTACATCATAGTAGTGTTGTCTAGAGGAAATCCCCATCGTGAGCCCCTCGTACTGAACCACCCGCATAACCACCTGACCAGCCAGACTCCTATTGTCTTATGGCCCCCAGCTGTTAATGTGTAGGTAATCCAAATCGGCAGTCGTCCATGACTGTGTGTTTAGGGTACTGCGGACACGTTCACTGATTGAGAGAAATTTACATGTCGTCTGCCTAGCGATCTAACAATTGGGAAAAATAGGCAATTACCAAAAGTTTGTATCAGAAATAGCATAAAAATAGTTAAGCTAAAAACAACAACTAAGCTGGACATTAAAATGCAATTAGCATCGAAAGAATTTCACTAGAGCCCAAAAGAATTAATAATAATAACAATAATAGTAAACAAACTACTTTGACGAAATCTACTCAACGATTTTTTTAATTCACTTCTCTACATGTATAAAGTTTTAAATCTTGCATTAAAAGCGGGCTAATTAGCTGCCTGCAGGTTGATGAACTTTCAGGTTTGAAAAATTGCCAATTTTGTTTTTGAAAAAGTTAAAAAGGTAATTATTATTTTATTTTTTTTTGCTGTAGCA
Organism: Solen grandis; assembly: GCA_021229015.1. Lineage (NCBI taxonomy): Eukaryota > Metazoa > Mollusca > Bivalvia > Adapedonta > Solenidae > Solen > Solen grandis. The sequence goes on from CM037791.1 coordinate 17,046,561, forward strand.
AACTGCAGAGTAAATGCATACCTATCGCTAGCCATGCAAATTAAACTTAATCAGAAATGGGTTGTGTTTCTAAATGTCATCAGCTTTACTATTTTTACATAACATTTTAAGTATTATTTTTTTATGAATAAATTTTTCCTGAAAGGAATAAATACAAACAGTAGGCCGATACATCATCATGTTCACTTTTTTAATATTTTCGAATATAATAATCTACATATATGTGTATTCATGGTCTCTTAATATAGAGACCCAGGTGTATTTTAAATTTAAAACAAAAAAACATGAATATGAAATGAAAGAATTTGAAAATTTCAATCTGCCATATTTTGTGAAAATCCATATTTTGGGACAATGTATATGTAGATTATACATGATCACTAATTCATATCATATCCAGGTAATCAGTCATTGAGCAATGTTACTGATAAGTCGATGAATACGAAATACTAATGCACAGAAAACACAATTTATGTGCGAATTAAAATGGATATTAAAGATTTTATATTAAATATCAACATCTTTCATTACTGAATATTGTTTGTTTTGTCACTGATTTAAAATTCAGAAAAAAATGTACCAAAAATCGACACGCAGAAGGGGCCCAAACCTTCTGCAACCGCCCGACCCTAAAACGTGCTACTGATTTTTTTTATCTGGGAAGTCTGTGTGTGAAGGCTGCTTCCAGATCGACAATTAGACAGTCAAGATTACCAAGTTCGAAACTAATACAGCATATACCCGGTATTCCCTTCAACATATTTGACAAAATATGTTTAAAGTGATTTTTTCCTCAGATTTAAACAAAACTGTCTTTGACAACGTTGAGTCTAAAACTGGTAACTATTCAAAGCATTCACTAACTGATAGTGTACACAAGTCACTTTTTTTTTGGCAGGGGGGTGGGGGGGTCCAAAAAAGCACTTATTATTTTTTTTTTATGCCAGTCTGCCCCCCCCCTTACTACTGTCATTTTTTGAATACAAATGTAGTCAAATACTATTGCACAGTAGTTATTCAAAAACATGGCTTTGCGAAGGTAAAATATAAAAATTATATCGCTCAAGGTTCAGTCCCACTTGACATTTTTTTTGCCTAGGGAATGTACTCCCGATGGAAATTGATGAGCCTCGGGAGGCGTCGGGAACAGGTTCCCCTGTGTCCTGCGGAAGCTTTGAAAGCGTCGCGAGCTATGTGGAGTCATCGGGAGGCCTCGAGAGAACTTCATTGCTAGCACTGAAATTTTTCCCTATATGTTCTCGAAGTTTTATCTGGGTAAATAGGCCGGGGAAACATACGCATAGCTTCCCGGAAGCTCCTGGGAAGCATTCACGGAGATTTCGCGAAATATTTTTCCTTCGAGGAACCCTAGGCTTCGGTGATATCTCGAAGGTTCAGCAACTTTTCTGCGACACATTCCAGATCTTGTGATAGAATCTCAGAATATTCGCAAAAAATTCGGCTAGCGCACTCTAAAATTTGTTGCTTTTTTGGTCAACTTTAGACTGAAATGGTCAAAAAGGCCATTGGACATTGCTGGGGGCATCCTCATTAACCCCCAAAAGTCTACCCTTGATTTTGTCCATCACTAAATTCTCATAATCTCCATAATCTTCCCCGAGGCACCTAGGATGGTTCGCTACAACGATACATCCCCTAATATATGGGGATATTCCCCTGATGATGTTTCAAATTCGGTGAAGCTCTGAGGCACCTTCTCCGATCATCGGAGAAATGTTCCGAACATCGGGAGCCATCCCCGATAATACAAGGTCATTGTACCATAACCGAAACATAAGTGAACGTTTCATCGGACCAATGCTGAAGCTTCTCATGGGAATGTTCCGTCTTTTTGGCTCAAACATCTGATGCCATCGGGAGAAAATTGTGTATTTCCATATCGACAATGATTTTTCTCCAGTTGGACCTAGGCATTAGATCCATGGTCTTCAAGTTTCAAAAAAAAAAATAAAAAACCTTCACTTTTATCCCCAGATACCCTTCAGAATGCATCTCCGTCACACTAAAAATCCTTTTTTCCGGGGGAGCATGCCCCCGGACCCCCCCCCATCACATTCAGACTTTAGTCCCCCCAGTGGAAAAATTCTGGATCCGGGCCTGTTGACTCATATTTGTTAAGAGTTAGAGAGCAGAAACCCTTAGTGGATGCCATATTATGTCCTGTCATTTGAAGGGCTTATAAAAAGTATGCCTTCATTATGAAATTCATTATTTGTACATGTACATGAAATCAAAGATTTGCCACTCTATAGGATGAGGACTACTTTTTGTAGCCTCAGGATGAGGACTACTTTTTGTAGCCTCAGTACACACTACTCACTTTAGCCTTGTGGATGACACACTGCAGGGAGTGGTTGGTGGGATTGTACATCAGGGAGAACTCCAGCAGTCCCAGGGTCCCTGGAACACACAACATCACCTGTACTAACCATCATATTGCACTGGTACCTGTATAATCTGGTGCAATCAGTCACCCTGTACACTGGAAGCATAGGTACATTTGTATTCAAAACAAAATTGTTCTTTGGAACACATGTGTCGCCTGCTGAAGCGTGATGGAAAAAGTGTGATTGACAAACCTGATGGAAAAAGTGTGACGGACTGACAGACAGATGGACAGATGACGGAAAAGTGATCCCTATGTGTCACCTCTGCTTACAGCAGGTAACACAATAAAACTTTATCAGTAATTTTGAAACATTATCTAGATGAAGTAGATATAATGCTGCTTCACTACGGTAATATGTCATAAACAAGTAGAATAATACTAAACTCAATCAAATTAACCTAACACCAGACCTGGAATTACCAGTACCCTTATAGGCTGATTGCCAAGCAAGAGAATCATACCAGTATCATTTTATTGTCTTTGGCATCATATGGATTTGAAAATCTATGTTATTATATTTCTGAGAGATGAGTGCCAAAATAGACAAGAATGTCCTTTGAAACATATGTGTCACCTGCTGATGGAAAAAGCATGATGGAAAAAGTGTGACGGACAGACGGACAGATGATGGAAAAGTGATCCTTATGTGTCACCTTTGCTTACAGCAAGTGTCACAAAAAGTAACCTAAAAGTCTTAAGAATTTAAAGAATAAAAATACAGATTATATTGATTGATATTTATGCAAGTATTGCAAAGGAGCAGAATTTAATTGTCCTTGAAACTAATTCTGATCTTTTCACAGCCATCACCCAATAAAATGTTTCAGACACATTCCCCATGGCATTCCACAAACAATTATGCAGCAATTAGCTGTATACAACATGCCATGCCATGCAGGCAACCAAATTGCACTTCTCTGTTAAACTGAATAGTGATGAATTTTCCGGAATTAAATTCCTTAATTTTCTGACTTTAATTTCTGAAGCAAAGATATGAACTCCCTAAAAATGTTGCTTGAAATTGTGTTCATTGCTCCTGCATGTGTGAATTTTATTATTATTGGTTGAGAATAATTGTATCCTGACTTTCTTAATTCAAATGAACAATTTAAAAAAAGATCACATTTGCATCTGAATTGTTTTTCCCTCCGGAGGAAAAAAAAGTAAAAAAAAAAAAGTAGTGTAGTTCCATTACTCCAATCAATATTATTGTGCAAGTATGTATACCAGTATAACCTGGATCCTAACAAGAACCATAAGTCATTTATTTATCAATGTTGTTATATGATAACAGCAAGGTCCAATATTATAACACTGCATGTAAGTTTGGATACCCGAAACAGTGGTATAATGGATCTGGACATTTTTATACCAGTTAAACTCATAATAAGCCCATTGTGGCTTTACTTTTTTAATATGTCCCACATTTAAACATCACACCCCTCTCATTAGTTAGTCAACAAGGGGCCATATTTCTGTAATTCTTTGGAAGATGCTCATAAAAATAATGTCATGCACATGTATACCTCATCATAAATCCATATGCAAAATTTGAGTTCAATCTGTAAAGTAATGTAGATGCGGTTTGTCTCACAAGATTTGATTTTTGCCTCGGATGGACCAACATCCCGACAAACAAACAAATGGACTGAATCCTATATACCCCCTCTCAAACTTTGTTTGCAGGGGAATAATGAAAACAGATTCATTTGTCAGTTACAACTTAAAACACACAACATCGTTACCAACAGACTCGCTGTCTGGGGAGGAAGGGGGACCATCATGATATTCGTCAGCCTGTTTGTACTTGTTGAACGCATCATCGATATCTCCGTCCTCAGTTTTCTGCGATACGACGCTATCATTTCTTGCTTGTAACTTTGGTGGAATGGAGCGTGATTGTAGTGATCCGTTCCTACTGAAACCTGCATTAGGAGACGGAACGCGTCTAACACAAAATGACAAAGATGGGACGTGCCTTTTACAAACTTGGTAGAAACAAGAAGTGTTTTACATCAAAATCTGTTTGTTCACCAACTGAAAATATTCTAATTATTTGGGGACATAAACATAATCATGACAAGACATATCTCAGGCATGCTGTGCACAATAGACTTCAATTTAAAAACAAAACATAAAAAAGAGGTGAGACAGGATGAATGAAACTTGGTAGTTATATCAAGGATTTAATTCAGAGTACTATGCCTTACTCTACACATCTTTAATATCTGCTTCTTTCTTTGAATTGTCCGGACTTAACATCTTTTTAAACTTTTATCACATATAGACCTGTTTTGACACCTTGGCAAACAGAGAAGATCCATATCAAACATCTGATCAGGGTCTCCACTATTTGCTTATACAGTATTCTAGCTCATTTTAGCATGGGTAAAAGCTGGAAATTTAAAATAACAAGAGGGCCAAGATGGCCCTAGATCGCTCACCTGAGAAAAGTATCATTCATTGCCTGTACAAAACAGATTGCTTTAGAATTAAGATGATGAGGTGAAACAATGTTCAGGAATTTTCTGACCCCATCCACAAAAGATATCATCATGACAAACATTCTGCTAAAGTTTGAGGATGATTGGACCAAAAATGTTGCCCTATATAAACAAGATTTTTTTAATTTCCCCCATTTCTACCAGCCCCACCCATTTTCAAACTGGTTCAAGATATCATCAAGAAAAACATTCTGACCAAGTTTGAGGAAGACTGGAACAAAATTGTGGCCTCTAGTGTGTAAACAAGATTTTTCTAAGATTTGACCTACTGACCTACTTTTTGATCCAACCTGACCCATTTTCAAAAGGGTTCAAGATATCATCAAGAAAAACATTCTGACCAAGTTTGAGGAAGATTGGACAAATTGTGGCCTCTAGTGTGTAAACAAGATTTTTCTAAGATTTGACCTACTGACCTCTTTTTGATCCAACCTGACCCATTTTCGAAAGGGTTCAAGATATCATCAAGACAAACATTCTGACCAAGTTTGAGGAAGATTGGATCAAAATTGTGGTCTCTAGTGTGTAAACAAGATTTTTCTAAGATTTGACCTACTGACCTACTTTTTGATCCAACCTGACCCATTTTCGAAAGGGTTCAAGATATCATCAAGACAAACATTCTGACCAAGTTTGAGGAAGATTGGATCAAAATTGTGGCCTCTAGTGTGTAAACATCAAAATTGTTGACGGACGACAAGATTTTTCTAAGATTTGACCTACTGACCTACTTTTTGATCCAACCTGACCCATTTTCGAAAGGGTTCAAGATATCATCAAGACAAACATTCTGACCAAGTTTGAGGAAGATTGGATCAAAATTGTGGCCTCTAGTGTGTAAACATCAAAATTGTTGACGGACGACAAGATTTTTCTAAGATTTGACCTACTGACCTACTTTTTGATCCAACCTGACCCATTTTCGAAAGGGTTCAAGATATCATCAAGACAAACATTCTGACCAAGTTTGAGGAAGATTGGGTCAAAATTGTGGCCCTAGTGTGTAAACATCAAATTGTTGACAGACGACGGACGACGGACAATCAAGTATCCCAAAAGCTCACCCTGAGCTATGCTCAGGTGAGCTAAAAAAACCTGAAAATCCTGATTTTAGCATTTTTTATATGAATTTATATAGAATAAGAAGTCATTTGGCAATCAGAAAACCTGAAGTTCAGGAAAATTCTTGAAAACTTTTACTCATGTTTAAGTAATTAATCTGTACATGGATATTCAAAGGGAAAAGAGTTAAATTAGAATTTTTAATACAGTAAAACCTCACCATTATAATAATCAAAATAATAAATCTAGTACAATACTGAACAAAACTTATAAACCCCCACTTTATAAAGTTGAGAAGAGACTTAATAGTTAAAATGAATTGTGTGACTTTGTATAATGAGGGTGTCATGATGAAAACAGTTATTATTTTGCTAAATATTGTGAGAAATCAATGATATTTGGAAACGTGCACATGATATATGACATCATTTTAAGCTATCATAATTTGCTTCAGTTCAAAAAAGAAAACCGCTGTTGAGATTTTAACCCTTTCCCTCATAGAGGAAACCATAAAAAGACCTATGCGAACAGCATAAAACCAGATCAGCCTGCGAGAAACTCGCAGGCTGATCAGGTTTTATGCTGTTCACTGCTCCTCAGTGGTCTTGAAATGAGGATTTTGTAATTAAATTTGATAAGGTTTGAGTTTGGCTCTCTGCAGATCAGGCTTTATGTGGTACCTACTGAGTGTGTCAAAATGAGTCTATATGAGGGAAAGGGTTAATTTCTTCACCAGTTTTTATGGAATATACCCTATACAAAGCAGAAGACTGTGCACTACACACATGCTATAATGATTCTTTTGTCAGATATACAGTATTTTTATTACATTCGGGATAACATTATTAGCAATGTGCTTGTCGTGTTTGCAAACAAAATTTCTCAAACTTGGAAGGTTTTCCTGAATGTTGGGAAAAACTGTTCATATCTGACAAAGGTATCATTGTGACCTATGAGTAGGGCACATTTTTCTGCTTCACATGTGCTATATACCATAAAAATTGATAAAAAAGTAAAATACTTACAGCAGTTTTTCCCCCTGAATTAATGCAAAATATTTTTTTTTCACGATAGCTTTAAATGACGTCATATATACCACATGGTATGGCACCCTGGGAAAAAACTGAATCCATCTCCTAATCATATAATCATTTGTTAGTTTTGTTTAAAGGTTTTACCACATTTCCTCAAAATATGCAGTGGGGTTTACAAATTTGTTCATAAATTTGACAACAGTTTTAAAAATACAATGTGCACCCTTACTTTTGATATATACCAGTTTTTTTACAAAACACACACTTAAATGAGAGAGTTATGTACAAAGATGGAAAAGCTTTGAAGCTAATTTAAAAGCATCGTGTGCAATGGTTCCCAGCATGGGATTTGTGTTAGTTATATAGAAAAAGCTAAATGAGCATCTAGAATATAGCCTCACTTCTAAAGGTGATAAAACAGATAAGCTTGGGGAGACAGGAAAGGAATATCTTTAGGAAATTTTACTTCAATAGTATAGACATGGATATAATTGTAGGATGGAAGCATAACAATGAGAAACAAGAATTCTGAGAGAATATACCGACACCAAAGGAAATGAAATATCTCAAAATTCTTCCAATCTGTATTGATGTACATGTATTATGCTTCAATTCAGTTTAAAGAAAATCTGTTTGCTTATATAAGCACTATAGGTTTAAAACACCCTGTAATTTGTTTGTTTGTTTCACTGCTTGGTTTTAACGTCTTATGAATAGTATTTCCGAGACTGGAGACTGTGTCTTACTTGAGACAGATACAGTGCTGCCAAACTGCAGTATCATGTATAGATATACGGCATGATGCCACATCCAGATAACAAAAAAAATTCAAGAGGTGAGAGCAAAACTAGGCTATGTGCATATAAATATATAAGCACTTAGCCCAGTTTTGCTCTCACCCCTCAATATATTATCCTGACACTGGATCAACTATTCCTGGCTCAATTCCACCAACAATACTTAGCGTTAAGTAATACTTAAATTCTTAAACTGGGAAGAAACACATTCCACCGTTCCTGTTTCATAAAATATTCAAGTAAATGGCTAAGCCAAAATCAATCATTACCTTTAAAACTAACAATATTTGTTAAGAAATGAAATATTTAGGTATTTTTAAAAGAGAAACAAGAATAATGAAATTCGCTATTAAATATTTAAGTATTATGTAACACTAAGAATTGTTGGTGGAATCTGACCCCAGAACTTTCCAAAGCAAGAAGCAACCAGGACTTTTTTGAACAACTATGTTATGTCACCGTTATGGAACGAACCATCAATCTCTATGCTGCAATTCTAACATGAACATACAGAAAGGAATGACTATTTAATACATTTGCTTGAACTGATAACGGAACTGATTTCATAAAAGCAACCAAAACACATTCTGTGAAATCATTAATTTTCGTCAATTTCGTGGAAGGTTTAGTCGCACGAAAACTTGTCTCACATTTTATAGAACATAGATCCATGAATAAATGTACCCACGAAATTACCTTAGGTACATAATCAACGAAATTTGATGATTTTACAGTAACTATAGATAAGACGCTTACATATACTGCTAATTGATTTATAATGATCATCATTAACTTCTTTTTAAATTATCAACAATCACAACATAATAATGTTGGAATAAATCTAAGAACTTACCAAAATTGAACACATTCTGGGGTAAACCATGCCAAATGTTCTTAAAATAATTAAGAATAAATTTAGGCTTGAACTAAACTATTGCTGGAATAATGTTACCATCAAAATGTTTTTGTATGCCAATGTGTATTGACGGTTGATTGTGAAATGCACTTATTATTACAGAGTTTAGGTCAGCTCACAATGATATACTGTTTATAAGAATGTACTGAGTGCCAGTAAAGTATATTGTTTTGTTCTATAAAATGATGAGTCATGCTTTAGTCTTTGTCAGTCATTATTACTTTTAAACACATACAGCAGGTACCTTGTGTCAACAAAAAAAAAAAGTCGCAAAACCATCAATTTAAATCAGTTAACCCTTTCCCTCATAGAGGACACCATGAAAAGACCTATGCGAACAGCATAAAACCAGATCAGCCTGCGAGTAACTCGCAGGCTGATCAGGTTTTATGCTGTTCTCTGCTCCTCAGTGGTCTTGAAATGAGGATTTTATAATTAAATTTGATAAAGTTTAACTGTGGTTTTCTGCAGATCAGGCTTTATGTGGTACCTACTGAGTGCGTCAAAATGAGTCTATATGAGGGAAAGGGTTAACTTAGTTACAGGGTAATTTCAAATATTTACTGGATTTAAATTTAGAAATGTTGAATTTTAACATTTATTAAAATTGGAAATGTTGCACTTTAAAATTTACTGAATTTAGTGATTTTGCTTTAACGGCTATAAAATTTAGTGTGTTGCATTTTAACAAGCATTGCTATGTTCAAGTAGTATTTGCTGCATACATGTGACCTTATTCCTTTATATCTGCAATAAGACTTGATCTCTATTTTTCTATTTATTTGTCCAATGATTTATTTATTTATTTTATTTTTTTTTGATGATTTATTAAAATTTATCAAAATCTCTGGGAGCACTTTTTTTTGCTTTTCCAAAGTGGATTTCATTTATTTTGTTAACAATATTTTTTTGTTGACATATAAGGACTTTAAGTGTTTGTGTTATTAACCCTTTCCCTCATAGAGGAAACCATGAAAAGACCTATGCGAACAGCATAAAATTTTTGATGATTTATTAAAATTTATCAAAATTTTGGCTTTTTTATTTGAACAGCATAAAACAATCAGCCTGCGAGTAACTCGCAGCTGATCAGGTTTTATGCTGTTCGCTGCTCCTTAGTGGTCTGGAAATGAGGATTTTGTAATTAAATTTGGTAAGGTTTAACTCTGGTTTTCTGCAGATCAGGCTTTATGTGGTACCTATTGAGTGCGTCAAAATGAGTCTATATGAGGGAAAGGGTTAACTTGAATAAATATTTTCATACATACATGTACCATTTAACTTGGAGCATAATTGGTAGCATAGGAAAAACAAAGCCTTTGTATTTATTAACAAATATTACAAACCATTTATTTTAGCAATATACATAGTACAGAGACACAACATCTAAATCTTGTGACTACACATAGACCATCTTAATATGACTTTATCATATGACTATATCATGTGACTTTATCACATGACCCAACATTGGAAAAAGGGATTGCTGGGAATACAACTAAATTAACATCCTTGGATTCAAAGTAATGACTGTGTCTTAATTTTTTTGTTCCAGTTTGAAATAAATTCTATTATCTGAAAAAGAAGTCAATGTCCCTTTTTGTACAGTAATGAGTGGCTGAGTTGTCCTATAATATATGCCTATGGGTGATGCTGAGGATCTAACGGAAATTCAGCATGATCTTCCTACCAATCTCCAAGGTGATGTTTTGAAAGTAGAGAAAGAAAGAAATGGTTGCTAAATCATGGAAGATGACACTTAAAAGGCTCATTAAGAAAGCATGAAAACAGACCAGCTTGGAGACACATTGACTGTGCCTCAGGTTTTGTATCTATTGTAGTCAAAATCTTTGTCATGAAAATCTGACAAAGAAGCCTTTTTCTTCGTTTTAATACTAATGTAACAAAACATCTCTCCCTCATCAGTAACCATGGCAAAGAATCACTTTAGTGTCTATTTGTTTTTCTAACCCAGTAACAAGATACTTTGTACTATATTAACAATGTCACAAACATGCTAGACTCTCGTCTATAGACAATCCTACCAGCAAACTATCATTATGTCTTTGTTTCATAGCCTGAAATAAGAGTGTTACCATGACAACCATTCCCGGACATATGTTTAAACAAATGCACCATACTTGGTTTAATGAGAAGAGCTCATCGTCAATCATAATAATTCAGTATTGTTTCTCATTTCAATGGAAAACAAAATAATTATTTTCATTTGCTAACTCTACGTGAACTTTTCATTATCTAAATTTCTCAGCAAAAATAAATATTGGAACTTCTTTTGAAAATTATTAGAAATAGTAACATATAACATAATCAGAAGAATAACGAGTAAAACCCTCCACATTGTAATAAAAACAAAATTCTGATTAAGTTTCAATACTTTCCTTATAAGGCATAAGATGAAGAAAAGTTTACATGTTGCAGTAGAGCTGGCTAAATATCAGATTGAAACAAACCAATAACTACCCAATATCAATTTAGTTGACAATGAATATCATGAGGGTTCCAAGGATATTTCCATGCAGCTAAAATAAGTTAACGTAATTTTTTTTTGTACTTTCAAATAATTATTGAAACGAATTCTCATGCAGGATAATCTTAAAAGCAAACATTATTATGCTTTTAATGTTTTGTTTCTTTTCTTTTTCAATATATCATTGTGTTCCTGAAGTTCCCTCATAAATCATGCGTTTTTTATTCATATCATAAATCATAATGTTCCGAGCCCGACTGAATAAATTGCTCGTTCCGAGCCCGACTGAATAAATTGCTCAATACTTTATATACTTTAACAAAGAGTATACAGGAAGCCAATGTTGTCATGACAATGGTTTTATAGTGCATGATATGGTGCATCCTTCACGACTGTTGGTCTGAAGAAAAATTGTGAAAAAAGTCACTTTTCTTCATCATGAATCTCCCTAACATAGTATTTACACCAAGGAAACTAGAGCCTAGAGCTATCACTGAAGATGATGAATACCCCCACCCTCTGCAAAATCTTGATTCAACCATGTGAAAAGAGCAGACGAGATCTGCGGGAACACCCCAAAAGGCAAATTAGATTGATACATCTTTCTCTTTAGGAGCCTTACTTACACCAATCACTGACAATATCTAGAGCTATCGCTGAATGTTATTCATACCCCCACTTTTGTGCTTGTCCATGTCATCATGGTCTACCTTTTGCTCAATTTTCCTCTAAAGTTAAAGGTCATATGAAGGTCAAGGTCAGTTTCTTCAGTCAGAGTAATGTAACTGCCAAAAAAATGTTGTTTATTTCATCTATACCTGTATAAATATATGAATACTTAGCAGCCTACCAATCTTAAGAGAGCAGCTACAGGGTTCTAGGAAAGACATCAAAGCCAGACCTGATTTTCCTCTGAATAACAACCAATGAGTTTTTAGTTTCCTTTGAATGACCCATGTTCAGTTTTCACTGAACATTGCACTTTCATTTAGCAGTCACTTTCCTGACAGGTTGCTTCGAAAAGACAGGTATGTTTGTTCGGGTTTAACATCCCACCAACAATATTACAATCATTTGGGGATTTTGTGTTTCAGGAGATAGATTTAGAGCCTCACTGCATGTTTACCATGTGGTAAAGTAGACAATAGGCATGATACCACACCAAGTCACATGATCCTCACACAGGACAACCAGACCTGGTACTTTCAAAATGTGATGAGGGTCAAGTAAAGGGTAACCAGTTTTGACAACTTTGGTATGTAATTATCTAGCTGGTTGGAGTAACTCTGAGGCTGATCAGAGTAAAAACTCGCTGGTTGGAGTAACTCTGAGGCTGATCAGAGTAATCCCCAAGCTGATCAGAGTAATGTCAGGCAAATCAAGAGTACTGATCAGAGTAATCCCCAAGCAGATCAGAGTAACTGTCAGGCAAATCAAGAGTAATTATCTAGCTGGTTGGAGAACCCTGAGGCTGATCAGAGTATATCACAGGCAGATCAGAGTGATCCTCTATTAGATCAGAGTAAATCTCAGGCAGATCAGAGTGATCCTCTATAAGATCACAGTAAATCTCAGGCAGATCAGATTGATCCTATATTAGATAAGAGTTAATCTCAGGCTGCTCAGAATAATTCTTAGTCTGATCAGAGTAACTATCTAGCTGTCAGAGTGATACCTCGTTGGATCAGAGTAACTATCTAGCTGTCAGAGTGATTCCTCGTTGGATCAGAGTAACACTCAGCCTGACCAAAGTAATGATTTATAATGGTGTAAAGTAAGTGTATTTGATTAGATAAGGGTCAGTAGAAGCTCATGTAACAAAAAAAATGAAGCTTCACAAACTTTTGCAAATAATGAATTGCACTGAACTATAAAAACATAAAATCTAGATAAAAAGATTAGTATGCACAATAAATCCATTAAGAACCCCGAAAATAAAATGTTTGGTGAAATCTTACAGATTACCATCTACTGATGGTTATTTTTTATATGAACTACAGCTATCATGGACAGAAGATAAATACCCCTGCTTTACTCATTGATTAAATGATACAAAAAAAAAATATTTGAATGAAAAAAAATTCAAAGTAGAAAGGGGCAATAACTCTTTAAAAACTTGCAAGAAATAGGTGTGCCTATGTCATATGATGGACATTCAGCTAATTAACAGACAGTAAAATTTACTTGATTTTGGACTTTTTGCAAAACACCAAAAAATGAAACACAATGATTTCTACATAGCCTCCACTTGCTTTGTGAGTTTTGATATAAAATTACAGGTATTGCATCATTATTATATCAAAAAGATAAACTGTTCAGGACAGACCTAGTTATCACTTCAGATTTATATGTTTCTTAAACAATATCTGTATATACTCATAGATCTCTTAATACAATTGTATGCTAAAGGCTCATCAGTTTGTGCTATACAATGTAGCAGGAACTTTTTTTTTTTTAACTTTAAAAATTGAGTAATATGCACATATTTATCAATCTATACCAATACTGACTGTTTCTGTGTGCTTTTTGATACATTACAAACTACTACATCAATGTGAAGCTCCAATGAAGTCCTGGACAAAATACTAAAACAATTGCAAACTGTACAAAACCCAGGAGGCATCGCTTTCCCTTAACCCTTTCCCTCATATACTCTTTGAGCCTCATAGTACCACATAAAGTGATCTGCGAAACACAGTTAACCTTACTAAATTTATACAAAATCCTATTTCCAGACCACAGACAGCGAACAGCAAAAACTATACCTCAGTTCTCGAGGCTATCGTTTATGCTGTTCGCATAGGTCTTTTCATGGTGTCATCTATGAGGGAAAGGGTTAACATCATCAAGAACAGATTCATAATAAATACTCCAATTAATGCAACACAATACAAAATAAATTAAGAGCTATTCTCGCTCCTCAATATCTATCATTCTGAACAAATTAAAGGGAGATAACTCAATCACGCTGACATTGTGATTTCTAAGGAAACAAGACCCAAAAAGACATCAAGATTTCTCTACTATGTAGAGATACTGTACAACACAAATCACTAAATGCACCTACGTTAACAAGACACAGTCAGGTGAAGCACTACAGCTTGTAGCTTCTGCTTTGAAAGCATGGGAAGGGAGGTAACTACTGTTGGTACACATCAATGGGAGGCAACCTCTAGGAACAAGAGGGCCATGATGGCCCTGGATCACTTACCTGAGTATAGGGTTACCCAAGGAATATCAGTCTGTATTAAAACATTTTGAAATCTGGCCAGTAGTTTTGAAGGAGATGATCCCTGCAAAGTTTTATCAAATTCTGTCCAGCAGTTTCAGAGGAGAGGTCATTTTAAGTTTTCAAAATATAAATATTAGGCAAATTAGTCCTGCCCCTTGCAGCCATATTTTTTATGAATTGGAATAATTTTAACAACTTTTGTGAAGCTTCAACCAAGGATCATCCCTGCCAAATTAAATCAAAATCTGTCCAGTGATTTAAGAGGAGATGTCATTAACCCCGCCCCTGGCAGTCATGTTTTTTATAGATCAGAATAATTTTAGCAACTTTTGTGAAAGTTCAGTCAAGGAACATCCCTGCCAAATATAATCAAATTCTGTTGAGCAGATTCAGAGGAGATGTCGTTTAAAGATTTCACTATATACATATAAGGCAAATTAGCCCCGCCCCTGACTGCCATGTTTTTTTCCCGGTCAGAAAATTTTTCATAATCTTGGTAGAGAGTTACCCAAGTAACATCTGTACCAAAATATTTTGAAATCTGGCTAATAGTTTTGAAGGAGCTGATTATTAAAGTTTTCATAATTTTTTTTCTTTCTGTTGCCATGGCAACCAGAGTTCCACATGGATCAAATTTATTTTAGCTACTTTTGTGAAGGTTCACCCAAGGAACATCCCTGCCAAGTTTTATCAAATTCTGCCCAGCAGTTTCAGAGGAGATGTTGTTTAAATTAAATTGTTGATGACGGACAACGACGGACGCAGGGCAATCACAAAAGCTCACCTTGAGCACTCCTTGCTCAGGTGAGCTAAAATTACAGCCAAGGGTAACTCCTCTAAATATGATTTTCATAAAAGTGGACTGAAAAAAAAGCTGGAACAGTGGGATGAAACTACAAAAAAACTTGACTTAAAATTGGATAATTATTAACCCAATGCATCAGATCAATTCTTCCCATTTTCTCTCAACTAAACCCATCAAGATTTAAAACTAGTGGCCATTAAGCTGAGCTCTGCTTTTAATATTTTCCAACCTCATACAGAAATGCATATTCAACTATTGCCGAAACTTTGGTATCAATACCAAAATCTATAAGTCATGTAAATTAAGCTAATTTGATATCCTTTAATGCATAACCAATACATCTCAACTGGAAGCTCATTTAGCCAAATCCGTGGGTTTTATTTATGAGCATGCATGGGGAATTTCTGAATTCTGCATTAAACATTTTGATATCCTAAGCTCTCTTAGGAGCCTTATGAATATCCCTTGAATGCTACTAATGAAATTTTTCAATTGCTCCTACTGGGAAATATCATTTTGATCATTTCACCCATTTACACCTCAATATATATTACATCATGGCATATGACAGAAAAGCCAGAATAGAAAGTGATTTCATTCTTTTAAATTTTACAGAAAACCATAAAAACCCAAATCAATTTGCAAGTTACTGTCAGTTTGAGCTGGTTATATACTGATTTCAAAGACCATTAATTAATAACTCTTAAATGGTAAACAATTAAAAACAGTCATTTATTTTTATCCCCTTTTATTGGATGAATAGGTGCTTAAACTGTAGCATCTGCAAGTAACTGACAACTTTCCCAATTCAAACTAGAACTGTCGCCTAAGGGCTTACTAATACCCCCCCGCAAGTGTTTTTGTCAAACATGGCTTTGGAGCATGAAATCAGATTCTTGCATACAACACTCCATCTTAATACGTATATAGAGGACATATGTGCCAACTACATGGAAATCTAGTGATCCTTTGTAACACATACCTATGGATATACCTATGTCTATGGATAAATATCATTAAGATTCACTGAAATCTATCAATGGAAGAAATTGTAAAACAATCCATCAAAGGGACATATCTTTAAAACAGGGGGGAGGGGGGGGGGGGGGGGGGGGAACCCAATGTTATATAGAAAAAGCGCTACTACAATGTCTAAGGTTGAATGACAGCAAGTTTCATTGAAATCCCTCCAGTAGTTTAAGGAGTAGTCTGCAGAAAATTGTAAAGCAAAAATCATCAAAGGGGCATAACTATAAAAAAGGGAGGTAATCCAATGGGAGGAGTAGTCTGCAGAAAATTGTAAAGCAAAAATCATCAAAGGGGCATAACTATAATAAAGGGAGGTAATCCAGGGGTAACTTGGAAAATAGGGGAGGAACCAAATGATATATAGATAACGCGCTTATACAATGTCTAAGGATCACTGCCAGCAAGTTTCATCAAAATAAAAAAGTATGTCTAAGGATCACCAGAAGTTTCATCAAAATCCTTCCAGTAGTTTAGGCGGAGTAGTCCGCAGAAGTTTGTAATGCAAAAATCATCAAAGGGGCATAACTTGGAAAATAGGGGAGGTAACCAAATGATATATAGATAACGCGCTTACAATGTCTAAGGATCATGCAGCAAGTTCATAAAAATCCTTCCAGTAGTTTAGGGAGTAGTCCGCAGAAGTTTGTAATGCAAAAATCATCAAAGGGGCATAACTTGGTAAATAGGGGAGGTAACTCAATGCTATATAGATGTCTAAGGATCATTGCCAGTAAGTTTCATCAAAATCCTTCCAGTAGTTTAGAAGGAGTAGTCCGCAGAAGTTTGTAATGCAAAAATCATCAAAGGGGCATAACTTGGTAAATAGGGGAGGTAACTCAATGCTATATAGATAACGCGCTGCTACAATGTCTAAGGATCATTGACAGCAAGTATCATTAAAATCCTTCCAGTAGTTTAGGCGGAGTAGTCCGCAGAAGTTTGTAATGCAAAAATCATCAAAGGGGCATAACTTGGTGAATAGGGGAGGTAACTCAATGCTATATAGATAACGCGCTGCTACAATGTCTAAGGATCATTGACAGCAAGTATCATTAAAATCCTTCCAGTAGTTTAGGCGGAGTAGTCCGCAGAAGTTTGTAATGCAAAAATCATCAAAGGGGCATAAATTGGTAAATAGGGGAGGTAACCAAATGATATATAGATAACGCGCTTATACAATGTCTAAGGATCATTGCCAGCAAGTTTCATCAAAATCCTTCCAGTAGTTTAGTAGGAGTAGTCCGCAGAAGTTTGTAATGCAAAAATCATCAAAGGGGCATAACTTGGTAAATAGGGGAGGTAACTCAATGCTATATAGATAACGCGCTGCTACAATGTCTAAGGATCATTGCAGCAAGTTCATAAAATCCTTCCAGTAGTTTAGGGAGTAGTCCGCAGAAGTTTGTAATGCAAAAATCATCAAAGGGGCATAACTTGGTAAATAGGGGAGGTAACTCAATGCTATATAGATAACGCGCTAATACAATGTCTAAGGATCATTGCCAGCAAGTTTCATCAAAATCCTTCCAGAAGTTTAGGAGGAGTAGTCCGCAGAATTTTGTGTCTACAGACGGACGGACGGACAGACGGACGGACAGACGGACGGACGGACGGACAACCTGATTCCAGTATACCCCCCCCTAACTTCGTTGCGGGGGGGTATAATTATTGAGTATCATAAATTTATGATAACTTCACATTCTGATATTTCTATAAGCTGTTTTATTTAGAGTTGTAAGATATACTGAAGATCCAAGTAGTGCCACCAGTCTCGAACCTGGAACCCTCTGGCCAACAACTTCATGTTTGAATTTAGAGAACCATGAAAACTAACCAAATAGACCATCACAATATTTACAGATATATAGAAAACAGATTCTCAGATTATCCAATCATTTCACTGGGATATCATGTGATCACAAGATAACGCATAGAATTGTGATATATTTTGTGAGCAGTTGACCTAGTTGTTGATGAGAAATAATCCCTAAACAAAGGGGGAAAAGTGGGTACCTCAATTGTCTCAGTAAAACCTAGAAAAGTCCACTCAAATCAATTAGGAGTGTAACCATAACAAATCAAATGAAACTGCCAACAAATGAATGAAAGAACAGAAAATAAACCAATATATAAGCTATGCTGTAATCTACAACACAACTGCATTTGTAACAGAATATCAAGGAATTGACATCTGTAATAATTTCTGTATTTTATATTATGAGCAATGAATATGTCAACATAATCAGACTCCATACAAAGTCATAATGGCCAATATTTTATGATTATGAGATTTGACAACATAAACATAGGACATAACTCATTTAGTCTAAATACATTAACCCTTTCCCTCATATAGACACACTCAATAGGTACCACATAAAGCCTGATCTGCAGAAAGCCAAACTCAAACCTTACCAAATTTAATTGTAAAATCCTCATTACCAGACCACTGAGGAGCAGCGAACAGCATAAAACCTGATCAGCCTGCGAGTTACTCGTAAAATGTTAAATGTTCCATGTACTCTGCAATAGACTTAAACAACAATACCAATCTTGATGCATTACAATGAAGCTTTACAGTATACAGTCATTACAATGCTATATCCAGTTAAAATCTGGACACTGTTTTATAATGAATTGCATGTTGTTATAAGTACATGATACATGTATATAAAAAAAAACAAAAAACTGGGGACCAAACTTAAGATTTGGGATCTAGCATTTGAACTTTGTTAGATTGAAATCCATGTCAATATTTTGTGCATGTTATTTTGGAATTTATAATGTATTATCATTTATCAAAAGACATAAACATGGAATTTTCATTTTTCATTTTATTATATATTCCGCTATCTCTTAAGCCTTCAGTGACAGAAAAATTGCACCACATATTGGGTAAGTAAGGATCACTGACAAAATCCAGCTCAGTTATAATGACAGCTCCCTATATCAGACATTACCATGACAAGAAGAATGACAGGGAGCACCTATTATTTCTTAAGGAGATTGATTGTACAGACCATGTTGCTTTCAAGTCTTTGATTTGAGAAATTATCTTTGAACTTAATACACAGGTGGCTGCTTTATACAAATCAAAATCTATATGTTTGTCATATAATAAGTATTTTTATCCACTTACAGATTTCTCCAAATTATAGGAAAAGGTGCTCCTTTATATGATGTAAAATTTTCTGACATGACAGTAACTGTTGTTTTTGTATCATCCTCTGTAAAGGCATGATGTTTTGCTGACATTAAGTTTTGTTCAGTCTACCAGTAGTAGTGTCCAACAAATCCTTTGCCCGGAGCCCGTGGGCTACCAAATTTGTTGGCCAGGCTACTACATTTTTTATGTTAGTAGCCCACTTGGCTTCTGCCATTTCCTGTGTCTGTTTCCCGGTGTCATCAAGCCATGTACATTCTTTACTATACTACACATTATATTATATAATGAAAATACCTACTGTGATCACTGATAAGGTATCAATAAAAAAGTGAAGTCATTTGCCTGTTAGTTGTATTAGTTGTCCAATCAATGGACGACACTAATGCTTGCAGATTACTTGGATATTTTCATATCTTTGTTTTTTGTTGTCTTGCAGACACTTCCGACAGGAATTGTTTTTCTGCTTATAAAACTGAAACCAATATTTGGCAACATCCTGTATACCAACACTATCCCAACTTGATGTAGGAAAAGTTAAAAGAAAGCCATGAATATCTCCCAAGAGTAAATTTTAAGTTCCTATACACCTATTTTCCACCCTAAACAGACGCCATATCTGGGCTTCAACTGCACAACAATAAACACATTTTTTAACCAATTTTGAATGATTTTTCTCGTATGCAAAGTAAGGAATAACTATTCTTAGAATTCACAGCCATATAATCATATATGTTTTTAATAATAAATTTAATCTGATAATTATAATTCTTTGATCAATGTGCTCAGGTGAGCTAAAAAAATGGAACATATTAAATGAAATTTGAAGGGTTTGAATTTCATATAGAATTCATAATGATATATATTTTAATTACACACCCACTCCAAATCCCTTTGGAAAATACAGTTTATACCCATTTCTATGTGGTCCTTTATAATCTTAAGTCTCCAATACAACACTATTTAAACAATGGACCCAATTAAAGCCTTCATATTTGTTAATTGTTGTTATATTAAATTACAATACATCCTACATAACATGGTGTCAGGGTTTCAACCCAAAATACAGCACATTGTAATAGTTTACAGTCTTTCACATTTATAAATCTACAATACTTTAACCTTCCCTGCCTTCTGATTGTGTTTGTAACATCTGCTGGAATACACCACTGGTGTCAAACCACATGTTATTTCTCTAATTAATTAAATCCTCTGCTGTTGAATCTAGTATCAGAATCCTTTTTTTCTAGACTTAATTCATCTATTACATTACTATCCCCCACCTGTGACTTCCCAAAAATATGTAAGAAAGGAATATCAATTTCCTTACAGTAACTGCTCAAAAACTACATTAACTTCTCTCTCTAGCATTTCCTGAATGACTCACTGTAATATATTATTTAATGCTAGTTTACACATTTCAAAATCACTTCTTATCAATTAACACTCAAGTCAGAATCAATTTAAACATTTTCAAATAAATTTACACAATTCTTCTCAATTTACACACATGTTGAATCAATTTACACCTCTCCAATTCATTTGATTTACACACTTTAGTCAATTTACACAGATTTCCAATCAATTTATACGTTTCTAAAGAATTTACAACTATCCAAACGATTTAAGTCAATGTACACATTTCCAATGAGAGTAAAATTTAAAAATGCAAATTAACCTTGTGATGTTGACACTTCATAAACAAGATGTCAATGACCTCTGCAATTTTCACAATTTCTCTTTACCTTACTACAAAGCTACTAAGGGATCCTTCATCCGTAAAAAGTGAGGTAAAAATAATGACTGCCCTCAAATGACCAAAACTGACCAATATAAAACTCTAATATAACTAGTTCACAAACTTGGACCAATCAAGCAATCTTGAGCAAAGCAACATGGTCCAGGGGTCTATGATTAACTCATTGTGATTAGACTTAGACTGATGAAAATGTTTGATTTGGGAGCTTTTTATTCCCTTTTGCTGATAGTATCGAAGCATTTGTGTGTGTTTTTTTAAGTACATTCTAGACACATTTTAAGTATTGACAAACCGCATTCTGTTTGAATTCTTGAACATTTCTTCAACATATTCAGCACCTGTTTCTGACTAATTTAGATATTAATCCAAGTATTACTACAAAGCTGTAAGAATTTAATTCAAAATTGAAATTTTCTCCCAAATTGAAAATTCATCTCTCTAGTAGGTACTGCTTCAAATTGCAGCTGATTTCAAATAGCTTTATCTATCATACCTTTTTATCTTTCTTGTCTTACAGTTTAATCCTTTCCCTCATATAGACTCATTTTGACGCACTCAATAGATACCATATAAAGCCTGATCTGCAGAAAACCACAGTTAAACCTTACCAAATTTAATTATAAAGTCCTCATTTCCAGACCACGGAGGAGCAGCGAACAACATAAAACCTGATCAGCCTGTGAGTTACTCGCAGGCTGATCTGGTTTTATGTTGTTCGCATAGGTCTTTTCATGGTTTCCTCTATGAGGGAAAGGGTTAAACCACTGTAATGGCTAAGAAAATGTTTTAAATTATCATGTTGTCAATGTACATATTCTAGAGAGCTATCAAAGAACATGTTTCAGCTACCATACACAGCACCTCAACTTAATGAATGATAAAAATGCCAAATGAATAAAAAAATTATGTGACTATTCCAGTGTACTTGGACTGACCAATGGTCAAAGGGATCAACAAACAGTGGTTCCAGTACAACTGTGCATCACCAAGTCAATAAACGAAAACCAGTCATAAATATATATGGAAACTAGGAGCTAGTTTAAAAGTAAATCAGTCTGAAAAGGTATATGGTATTTTCTTACTTAAACATAATATTTCTTAAGATGATATTATTCCATTAAAGTAATAAGAGTCATTATAAACTGCTGAAAAATGGGACCCAGTCTGTATGTCTCTACATAAGCATACGATACCTGACAATAAACCAATAAGTCTATTTGTGGGATCCGACCTACTTTCAATTATCGCTAATGGTTGCTCATGTGAGCAGTGGTTGCAAGTTGGTTCCCTGCTTGTATTCTATATGCTTCAATAGAACAGGAGTGCTAACATTAGAGCACACTAGTGACTGTTAACAGTAACTGGATGCAGGGCAGGAGCACCCAGCGAAAAAAAAAGAACCAGTCTATTTGTGGACTGATCAAGTCCAACGTAACATGAGAACGCCAGCCTGATTATAAAAGAACCAGTCTATTTGTGGACTGATCAAGTCCATGTTAACATGAGAACACCAGTCTGAATATAAAAGAACCAGTCTATTTGTGGACTGATCAAGTCCATGTTAACATGAGAACCCCTGTCTGAATATAAAAGAACCAGTCTATTAGTGAAGAACATCTGACTATAAATGAACCAGTCCATTTGTGAAATCTGGAGAACATCTGATTATGAATGAACAGTAACACCTGACAATAAAACAATATATATTTGTAACCAGCACTCAGTCAGTGAAACAACTTCATTAGGTTTTCGCATCGCTGTGCGAAAACCTATTGTTCTCGTTCTGTTTCTTTTTTTTTTTTTTTTTTTTTTTATTTTTCTTCCCCTTTTTGTGAACGGCATAGCTCCGAGGTGAGAAAAGCCACATCTATGAAACTTTTATCAGTAATAACCACGTACTTGAAGATGATCCTAACGTCGAGATAATTTTCATTTTTGTTTTGATTT
The DNA here is from genome assembly GCA_021229015.1 of Solen grandis. Lineage (NCBI taxonomy): Eukaryota > Metazoa > Mollusca > Bivalvia > Adapedonta > Solenidae > Solen > Solen grandis. Next base: position 17,069,707 of record CM037791.1, read on the forward strand.
TCCCGCCAGGGGGCGTTTTATATGAAAATGTTTAATAAGCAATATCTCCATTATTTGAGGTCCGATTCAAATGCGGTTTTTGCACAATGTTCCTTGTAAATAGCCCAATAAAATATGATAGGTTTCAAAAATTTGCGTATATAAAACTTTCGTGCTACAGGAGGTTGAAAGTTCGAATCTCGCAAAAACTGTGAAATAAGGGTAGGTCTACGAAAAACCTACCCATTTTATTCAGAGATGAGATAGGAGAATTTTGTTTGTTGCATATGATCTGCAAGACATATACGCACAAAATATATGGGGTGGCGAATTCGGGAAATGCATGGTTTGTCCACAGTATGCGGTCAAACTTAACCAATATTTTCGAAAAATCAACATTTTAAAAGCATGACTTTTAAGGTTATTTGCAGCTCCTGACTTTATTTTTTGTTCAATCTTCATCATTATTTCACTGTTTATGCATTTTTATAAAACAAAAAAATTCATAGAAAAAAAACAACAACATAATATGCAAAGGTCAAGGTCATATACCAATTATTATTATTTATATCGGCATAAAATAGCTCCAAATCTAAAAATATTTTATAGAAAGTATATGAACAAAAGTTTTAGTTTTCGAGGAGATCTTTCCATTAATGTTTAGTTTTTGAAGATCGGACTTCATTTGATCAAATGACCCCAGTCCAAAGTTTGATCCTCTTATCAAACAATTGTATATCCATATGTTTTCTCTTTTTTGCTGCTCCTGACTTTATTTTTTGTTCAATATTCATCATTATATCACTGTTTATGCATTTTTATAAAACAAATAAAATCATAGAAAAAAAACAAGCATAATATGCAAAGGTCAAGGTCATATACCAATTATTATTATTTATATCGGCATAAAATAGCTCCAAATCTAAAAATATTTTATAGAAAGTATATGAACAAAAGTTTTAGTTTGTGAGGAGATCTTTCCATTAATGTTTAGTTTTTGAAGACCGGACTTCATTTGTTCAAATGACAACAGTCCAAAGTTTGATCCTCTTATCAAACAATTGTATATCCATATGTTTTCTCTTTTTTGCTGCTCCTGACTTTATTTTTTGTTCAATCTTCATCATTATTTCACTGTTTATGCATTTTTATAAAACAAATAAATTCATAGAAAAAAACAACAACATAATATGCAAAGGTCAAGGTCATAAACCAATTATTATTATTTATATCGGCATAAAATAGCTCCAAATCTAAAAATATTTTATAGAAAGTATATGAACAAAAGCTTTAGGTTTCGAGGAGATCTTTCCATTAATGTTTAGTTTTTGAAGATCGGACTTCATTTGATTAAATGACCACAGTCCAAAGTTTGATCCTCTTATCAAACAATTGTATATCCATATGTTTTCTCTTTTTTGCTGCTCCTGACTTTATTTTTTGTTCAATCTTCATCATTATTTCACTGTTTATGCATTTTTATAAAACAAATAAAATCATAGAAAAAAAACAAGCATAATATGCAAAGGTCAAGGTCATATACCAATTATTATTATTTATATCGGCATAAAATAGCTCCAAATCTAAAAATATTTTATAGAAAGTATATGAACAAAAGTTTTAGTTTGTGAGGAGATCTTTCCATTAATGTTTAGTTTTTGAAGATCGGACTTCATTTGTTCAAATGACAACAGTCCAAAGTTTGATCCTCTTATCAAACAATTGTATATCCATATGTTTTCTCTTTTTTGCTGCTCCTGACTTTATTTTTTGTTCAATCTTCATCATTATTTCACTGTTTATGCATTTTTATAAAACAAATAAATTCATAGAAAAAAACAACAACATAATATGCAAAGGTCAAGGTCATAAACCAATTATTATTATTTATATCGGCATAAAATAGCTCCAAATCTAAAAATATTTTATAGAAAGTATATGAACAAAAGTTTTAGGTTTCGAGGAGATCTTTCCATTAATGTTTAGTTTTTGAAGATCGGACTTCATTTGATTAAATGACCACAGTCCAAAGTTTGATCCTCTTATCAAACAATTGTATATCCATATGTTTTCTCTTTTTTGCTGCTCCTGACTTTATTTTTTGTTCAATCTTCATCATTATTTCACTGTTTATGCATTTTTATAAAACAAAAAAATTCATAGAAAAAAACAACAACATAATATGCAAAGGTCAAGGTCATATACCAATTATTATTATTTATATCGGCATAAAATAGCTCCAAATCTAAAAATATTTTATAGAAAGTATATGAACAAAAGTTTTAGTTTTCGAGGAGATCTTTCCATTAATGTTTAGTTTTTGAAGATCGGACTTCATTTGATCAAATGACCCCAGTCCAAAGTTTGATCCTCTTATCAAACAATTGTATATCCATATGTTTTCTCTTTTTTGCTGCTCCTGACTTTATTTTTTGTTCAATCTTCATCATTATTTCACTGTTTATGCATTTTTATAAAACAAATAAAATCATAGAAAAAAAACAAGCATAATATGCAAAGGTCAAGGTCATATACCAATTATTATTATTTATATCGGCATAAAATAGCTCCAAATCTAAAAATATTTTATAGAAAGTATATGAACAAAAGTTTTAGTTTGTGAGGAGATCTTTCCATTAATGTTTAGTTTTTGAAGATCGGACTTCATTTGTTCAAATGACAACAGTCCAAAGTTTGATCCTCTTATCAAACAATTGTATATCCATATGTTTTCTCTTTTTTGCTGCTCCTGACTTTATTTTTTGTTCAATCTTCATCATTATTTCACTGTTTATGCATTTTTATAAAACAAATAAATTCATAGAAAAAAACAACAACATAATATTCAAAGGTCAAGGTCATAAACCAATTATTATTATTTATATCGGCATAAAATAGCTCCAAATCTAAAAATATTTTATAGAAAGTATATGAACAAAAGTTTTAGGTTTCGAGGAGATCTTTCCATTAATGTTTAGTTTTTGAAGATCGGACTTCATTTGATTAAATGACCACAGTCCAAAGTTTGATCCTCTTATCAAACAATTGTATATCCATATGTTTTCTCTTTTTTGCTGCTCCTGACTTTATTTTTTGTTCAATCTTCATCATTATTTCACTGTTTATGCATTTTTATAAAACAAATAAAATCATAGAAAAAAAACAAGCATAATATGCAAAGGTCAAGGTCATATACCAATTATTATTATTTATATCGGCATAAAATAGCTCCAAATCTAAAAATATTTTATAGAAAGTATATGAACAAAAGTTTTAGTTTGTGAGGAGATCTTTCCATTAATGTTTAGTTTTTGAAGATCGGACTTCATTTGTTCAAATGACAACAGTCCAAAGTTTGATCCTCTTATCAAACAATTGTATATCCATATGTTTTCTCTTTTTTGCTGCTCCTGACTTTATTTTTTGTTCAATCTTCATCATTATTTCACTGTTTATGCATTTTTATCAAACAAATAAAATCATAGAAAAAAAAACAAGCATAATATGCAAAGGTCAAGGTCATATACCAATTATTATTATTTTTATCGGCATAAAATAGCTCCAAATCTAAAAATATTTTATAGAAAGTATATGAACAAAAGTTTTAGTCTGTGAAGAGATCTTTCCATTTTTGTTTAGTTTTTGAAGATCGGACTTCATTTGATCAAATTACCACAGTCCAAAGTTTGATCCTTTTATCAAACAATTGTAAATCCATATGTTGCTTCTTTTTTGCAGCTCCTGACTTTATTTTTGTTCAATCTTCATCATTTTTTCACTGTTTATGCATTTAAATAGTACAAATAAACTCATAGTAAATAACGCTGAAAATATGCAAAGGTCAAGGTCATAATACCGATTATTTTTATCGGCACAAAATAGTTCTCAATCTAGAAATATTTTATAGAAAGTATATGAACAAAAGTTCTAGTTCGTGAAGAGATCGTTCTAATGATGTTTAGTTTTTGAAGATCGGACTTAATTTGATCAATTAACAAAAATATTCGAATAAAGTTAATATCAATCAATTATGTCTGCAGTTGAAACCAGTACTCTTACTAGTCAAGTTAAAGCGAAAACCAAGATGCCGCTTTGCGGTTCTAGTTAAGTTGTATTCTCTTTGAATAATCAGTTTCACTGTTTTATCAACCAGAAAACAATCTTATACAACATGTTACTAACACTTTCCAAAGGTCTCTGTGAGGGGTCAGACATTTTTGACTGTGTCCCTGCCAATGTTTGAACTCAAAAGCAGTTATCCTGTATCACTCAAGATGACCAATGCAACCAGTACTAAACCAGTCTGCAAGTAATTCACAGGCTGATTAGGTTTTCTATTATTGATGAGGAAAATTCACTGTACAACCTGCTCTGAGTGAAAAATGCTCCCTTTCTGATCTGTACTTTCCATGTATCTTTCCAGATTCAAGTGGTGAAAATTTAAGTCCCCTCCCATTCATGGCTATAGGTCAACTGCTCCCAAAAAAATATCGCAAAAAAAATTCATCATTTTTTTGTTCAAACCAAGTCAACAATTGACTAGCTTTTATCCAAGTGTAGTTTTTGGATTTACTGTTTCAGGGTTAAGATAGAACAGTGAGTAATTTATAAGTCTTTAATTAAATAACAAACTATCACAAAACCAAACAGGTATTAACAACTAATATATTTTGTTTCATGATATCTCATCAACATGGTTTTCATATTTTTAAAAATATTTTGTTTTTAGATGTTGCAGATTTTTAGTGTGACAGAATTTCTCTTTTCTCAAAATCAACAGGTTTCAGTCCTAAGTTAAATATTATCTCCAGGGTTTTGATAAAGAAGCAGAACTACAAGGAAAAACAGCTCCACTATCATGACAGGGACTGAACCAAGGTTTGCAAGAAGTAAACTTCCTAATGTATAAAATATTAAATTTCAAGGAAAGTTTGAAGTAAAAGACAACAACTAAAATCACATCCTGAAATAAGACAACATCAAAAAAAGAAAATCTCTGCTAAAATATTTTGTCATTCAATTTCTGTCCAATATATATCTATCACAAAAACTTAAAGGCTAAACCAAATTTATGGAGGTATAGGGCTTTTAGATTTAATATACATGTATCATGCATTTTAAATCTTTAATATATTCATGATAGAGCCATGTATGAACATGTAGCACTAGCGCACACTGTGTTTGCTTGAGATTTATCACCTTTTTGACCATCTAAATAGCCATCAGCACTAGCATTTTTTTTCTACACAGTTTACAACTTTAGGCTATTTTAGAGCTTTAAACTATGTATGCAGTGATTTACACACCTTAAACTGTACAGAAATGTGTACAAACTTCATTCTTTGTAAGCTGTACAAAAAGCAAGTAAAGATTGTACACACTGTAAGCTGTACAGAAATGTGTGTGCAAACTTCATGCTTTGTAAGTGTAAAAAAACAAACTACAATAAAGGAAAGGCAATAGACAATGTAAATTGTACAGAAAACAAGTAAAGACATAACACTTTGTAAACTGTACAAATTACAAGTGAATTGTAAGGACTAAACACACTGCAACATGTACAGAAAATGGGTAACTATACACTGCAACCTGTACAGATACACAATGGCCTTTTAAAAAGTATCACAACTTTATCTTAATTTCCAATGGAAACAATTACAGGGCATTAATTTATAGCTACTGATACTGATCTTTGGACGCTTAATACACGTACACTTAAAATGGTACAGAAAGTGACTTAGAACACTATTTCATCACTACACCGTTTACAGTTTGAGATGCGTGTTAGAACTCTGGAAACATGGTAAACAGTACTACAATGTATATGTGTGTTAGAGTCTATCTACGCCACTACAATGACAGGACTATATCCCATAATCCACACTTGAGAAGGCAGACACTAATGGCAGAGTTGGTTAGTATCTAGTTAGTGGGTAGGGCTAGTATTGTCTTGAACGCGAATCTCTACGCTGATATCCATGGGATTGACTTGAGGTTTGTCGGCGAGGGGTGGGAACAGAGCCGTTACCTGGGAAACAAAACAGAACAAAAAGCAGGGTAAATCATTCTGTTAATTGGAAGCTCTACTCATAATGGCGTCTCCCTGAAATAACCCCCTTTTTTCCCATGACTTGTAATTCGCGTCAATCATTGTTCAGCCTAAATACTTATTTTTGAAATGGATTTTATTTACAGTAAAGGCATTTTCAGATTCAGTTACATCAAATATCCATTTGTTTTTCTCTTGATAATAGAATTTGACTCATTCTTTAGCCAATCTTATGTCTCCTCTTTTCGTTGATCTATATAGAATATACAACTTGAATTTCCTTCAGGATATACTGGTAGAATTTATGAGACAGATGCCAGCGATTTCAGATAATCAACAGATATTCTTCTATGTTTCAGACTATTCTACCATTTTCCACGTCTCCAAAATAAACTTATTTTTTCCTTATTTAGCCACTGCTAGATATGAAGTTTATTATTTATAAAAGATATTACAGCAGCAGTGGACTGGTTTTATGTTTCCTTTTATGTCTTTCTGTCAGTAAAAATGACAAGACCCATCCCTGGTATCCCAGTCTGGCATGTGTTATTAACTTTAAAAAGATGGCTGCTTGAACTGTAATTTTGTAATCAAGTTTCAGGAAGAAAAATATTGCTGCTATATGAAAGTAGATTCAAATTATTCTAGAATTTTGTTGGATGTTTCCAAGGAAACCATTGTCATGAAAGCAACACAGGAGAGATTGGTAAAGATTCCAGATTCTGCATAGATCATGCAAAATGTAAATGATTTACTGACGTAGCCAGCTGACATGACACTAATATTTCTCAATATGGAATACTAGATTAAACGAGAGGGCCATATGGCCCTAGATTGCTCACCAGAGTACATAAACTTATTTAAAACCATTCTTTTTATGCGGTTACTTTCAAACAGATTCAAGTTTCAAATTCTTAAGTTAGTCTATTATCTGAAGGCCTCATTTTTCATTGAATTCATGGGAACAAGAGTTGTTGGAACAACACATATACCCTCCATAACACTCGCCCCACTCCTATTGAGGTCACTGTGACCAAGTGACCCCAAAATCAATAGGGGCCATCTACTTGTCATGACCAATCACCTTATGAAGTTTCAGGAATTTTGGCCAAAGCGCTTTCCAGTTATTGATTGGAAACAAAGTGGTCTACCAACAGACCAACTGACATTTACAAAACAATATGCCCCCTCTTTTTCGAAGGGGGCATGGGTGCATAATAATGGTATACAACCATAAGGTGGCAAAGTGTGCAAAACGAAATTAAAATCTAACCACTGGTTTCAGACAAGAAGAATTTAGAAACCTTCTATAGATAGAGTATAATTAAAAGAAAACTAGCCATCCTCTTAGTGGCCTCATTTTACAAGGGGTCAACGTTATTTTAGCAATTATGGTAGACAGCCATGAGGTAACCATTTGTGTTAAATAAAATTAAATTCAAGCTATAGGTTTCATAGGAGAAGGATTCTGAAATGTCTGTATATAGAGTACATGAGAAACTACTTTAATGCCTTAGAGCCTCATTTTTCATGTGATCAACTTTATTTTATTAATTATGGTAGACAGCTATGAGGTCACCATTTGTGCTAAGAGTATATAAGAATACAAGCCAAACCACTAGGAGCCTCATTTTTCAACGGATCAACTTTATTATATCAGTTATGGTACAGCCATGAGGTAACCATTTGCGCTAATGAAATTAAATTCTGATCATTGACTTTACAGAAGGATTTTTAACTTTCTAAAAAGAGTATATAAGGAAACTAGCTGAATCCCCAGGGGCCTCATTTTTTAAGGTTTCAACTTTATTTTAGAAATCATGTTATAGGACCATAAGGTGACCATTTGTGCCAAATGAAATTGATTTCTGACCTTTGGCTTTAGAAAAAAAGAATTTTGAAATTTTCCATATACAGTATATAAGGAAACTAGCTGACCCCCTGGGGGCTTCATTTTTCAATGCCAAATGAAATTAAATTCTGACCATTGGTTTCAGAGGAGAAGATTTCTGAAATTGTCTAAGTAAACTTCTGTTGGTTGCCATGCCACCAGAGTTCTGCATAGATCAAGTTTATTTTGGCATTTTTTGTGAAGGGCCACCCAAGGATCATTCATACCAAGTTTCACCAACTTCTACCCAGTGGTTTTAGAGGAGATGTCGTTTTAATTAAACAAATTGCTGACAATGGTAGACGGATGCAGGGTGATCACAATAGCTCACTTTAAGCACGTTGTGCTCTGTTGAGCTAAAAGGAGATGAAGGTAGTTTTCAAGCTTTTCAAGAGAGAGACTAAGAAAGCTGCAGACTAGTCTGAAGTTAAGGAAATGAAGCAGACGCAATTATGAGTTGGCAGGGTTAGATCAGATGATGTATAAAATGGAGGGGAAAGGAGAAAACAACCACTTCCTGAGGCTGAAAATACATGAAATGTAAATGTAGCTTGGAGTTGTTCAAAAAATTTGATAACTTTTAAAAGAAGTAGTAAGTTTCTAAATGGATTCCATAGACATCTGAACTAATCTGTATTTTGGCTTCCCAAAAAAAAAAAAAATATGAAATTTCGACTCTGAATCACAAACTTATTTAATTACCATAATATTCAAAATCAAGAAATATCTTATTTACCATCAAATACACTTAAAAATGCTTTTGAAATAAGAAATAAGAAAATAAATTTAAATAAACTCATACTTTATTCCATTGCCACTAATAATGATCAATTTAGTAAAAGAATATAATAACTAATTTGTTATAGCGATCATAAGAAATATTAAAATATCTCTAATTTGAATAATTCATCTCTTAATTTATAAATTCATCAGCATCTTTAATCTGTTTCTTTCCTCTGATATCCCTGTTCACATTAAGGCTTGTAAAGCTCTGAACCCCCAGTTCTTCAACCTATCAAAATTTATCTATACTCCAAAGCACTAAAATTCCATATCTTTTATCTACAGAGATATATGAAATTTATTAAAACCATTGATTATTTCAACTATTAAATTTTGTCAGATCTCTTTTTTTTCTAAAATAATACCAATAGCAACTGAATAAATTACAGATTTTATCAAAAGTGTGATTAACTTTGGTTTGAATATCTACGTTTATTGACTTTTACCAGTATAATGTCATAATATATTCTTGAAACGATTAAAAACAAAATTTTGAAATCTTTAAATTTTAATCAAGGTTAGGGGAGGGAATGAGGAAGGATTAAGTTAAAAAGGGGGATACTAGGCAATATTCACGAAAGGTCAAAATCTAGATCAAGAGGTCAAATCAAAAAGGGGAGGGGTTAATAGGAACTGGGGTACATTAATGTGTACTGGAAATATTGAAACCGACACAAACCTGGAAAGTAATTTAAATTTTGATATAATACTATGCTTTTAAATGCATGTATCTTTTGCATAATCCAAGAATGTAAAACATAAACATTGTTTTTGACAAGGATTTTAAAATTTTGTCATGAAGGAATGAAAAAAAGGAGGAAAACTCTGCAACAATAATCTAAGGTGGCACTGAGACCATGTGGTAGCATCCCCTACCAGACTGATTCCCCCGTTTTGGCAAGAAATTAATCAAAACATCACTACGCAAAAAGTACTGGTGCAACCAAGAAACCATTGAGAGGAATCAATGGACAGAGAAAAACTTGTTTCTAAACTGAAGTAAAAACAAAAGTTTGAACTAGTCTTTGAAAATCATTTTTGGTTTGAGATAACTTTTTTCTAAACTGAAGTAAAGCCAAAAGTTTAAACTAGTGTTTGAAAATCATTTTTGGTTTGAGATACTAATTTAAAAGAAACAGTGGCACTGTATTATGAAGGCATTTCAATAAGAATGCTTCATCTAAAAAATGAAACAAGAGGGCCAAGATGGCCCTGAAGTTGCTCACCTGAGAAAAAACTGCCTTCATGGCCTGTACAGGTTAATAAATTATAACATAGTTGTATTTAATACATAACCCATGAGATCATTTCATTTTGACAAACCAAACAGTACCTGTGGTCAAAATTGAAGTCAAACTTCACTGAGAGATTATGGCTTTAAACATTGCCAATGAAATGATGAAAAGATTCTAGAGTGTAGACATTGAAATCTGGCATTTTTATTAATTAAAGGGCCATAACTCCTGACCTAATTATCAGAAATCAGCCAAGTCAAACTTGGCCTAGAGAGTATGGCTATTAACATTATTACACAGTTTGATAATGATTGCTGAAGATGTGAAGATGCTAGAGCGCAAACAAAGTGAAATCTGCCGATTTTTTATATTAAAAAAGGCCGTAACTCCCAACCTAATTAACCGATATCAGCCATAATCCAACTTGGCTGTAAGAATATGGCTCTAAACACTGTCATAAAGTTTGAAGATTTTTGATTAAGAAATAAAGATGCTAGGCTAGAGTGCAAACATAGTGAAATCTGACTTTTTCTAATATTAAAAGAGGCATAACTCCTAACCTAATTGGCTGATATCAGCCATAATCGAACTAAGCCAAGAGATTGTGGTAATGAACATTGTCATAAAGTTTGAAGATGATTGCTTAAGAAATGAAGAGGCTAGAGTGCAAACAAAATGAAATCTGGCATTTTTTTTTTTTTTTTAAAAAAAGGGAATTCCGACCTAATTAGCCAAGCCATAATAAGGCCTAAGGAAATTAAGTTTCAAGATGATTGCTTAAGAAATAAAGATGCTAGAGTGCAAATAAAGTGAAATCTGGCATTTTTTAATATTAAAAGGGACATTATTCCTGACATAATTGGTCGATATCAGCCATAATCGAACTTGCCAACGATATTGTGGTAATGAACATTGTCATAAAGTTTGAAAATGACTTCTTAAGAAATGAAGAGGCTAGAGTGCAAACAAACTAATTGTGGACGACGGACGGACAACAGACATTCATCAATCATAATAGCTCATCCTGAGCACATGTGCTCTGGTGAGCTAAAAAAAACACTAGAGTCCATATGTCTGACAATTCTTTCAGCAATTCTTTCATATAATAATTCCTTTAGTAATCTTTATAAGAAATTAAATTGATCAAAATAGCTGCAGGAATTAGTGATCACCAAGACTTAGCTTCAAGGACAGACTGAGTATCTATTCTCTAAAACAAAGGTTTGATATACTGAAAATCCCTATTACAAGAGAATTTTTTTTCAATTTCTAATTCTATACTTCATACTCTCCAAAATGACATTTGGACATTCTGCAAATATCATCACACATTTGATATTAGTAATTTTAGCATCAAGGAAAAAAAGAGTATAAATTCACTTAAGCCACGGCAAGCAATATGCAAATATCATTCAAAACTTAGAAGCACCCAGGTGTAAGCCTCAAAAACGCTGTGTCATTAGCAGATCTGTAGTATATGTTGCTATGGAAACAGATTAGACAGCCACCTCTAATTTAAATATATAGATACATATGATTTCCCGGGTTAATAGCTAGAATATCATATAAATCCTACGTATACAAACTAGCAGTTAGAGATGCACACCACAATCCACCATGACCTCATGACCTACCTCCTATACTGTCATTGTCTGTCTCATCTTGGAACTCGTCGCCACGGCTACTTTCTGTCGCACTCAGTTGACTGTGTCCATAGTTACTGCTGGTGATGCTGGTCTTGCTATCCCGGGCATGTCCAGTGTAGATCTGACCACTCTGGCTACTTTCCATACTGATTGCATCACTCTCTGTAGGTCAAGGTTAAACATTAAGGTCAAACATGCATATAGTGTGGATACACTCTAAAAATGATGGGACAAACTTGGATAAAGCAATTTATCAGACTTCATTGTAAATACATGTATATTACAAAAATTAAAACTGAACGATTTATGGTCCATAATTGAAACAGGAGAAAAATTTACAAAATGCTTTATAATGGAGCTCAAAGTGATGGATTTACATTGCATGTAGATAATCAAGGTCAAACCTATGTCCAACATTGTATTATTAAAACATATACAGAGGGCAAAACATATGCAAGTTGAATACAATTTCCAGCATAAATCATAAGCAAGTTATAACTTTTAAGTGGGTGTCAATATATTTGATTACTGGGTTTCAAGAATCATTCCAACTTGAGATTTTCTTCCACACAAAAGTTTAAGCCCTTACTCCTTTATCTATGGGCATAAAAGGAGAAAAAATTTAAGTATGTCATAATAAGCATATTCTTGAAATACATGAACTCACCTGAACCCTTACGACCCTTGCGTTTCCCAATGCTAACCTCATCATCGGAGCTGCTTTCCGACTCGTGGTCGCTGCTTTCCCCATAGCTTGTTCCTGGAGATATAAGAACTTGTAATAAAGCTTTAACATCTATCAGCATCTAGCTTTAACATCTATCAGCATCTATCATGGGTTTGTAGGTTGGATAGGAGTATATCAAGGGCTATCACAAAACTAATCTAAGTGCATGTAGAAATAGAAGGAGATGGATCAGTTTTGCAGTTAACCCTCTATGTGCCCATAAATCTTACATGTAAATATACTGATCCAAACTACAAATGCAAGATTGATATACAATGTAGATCAATTATAATAGTCTATTTGAGGCCATTCCCAAGGCATCCTGTTATATTGCATCAACTTCAGTATTTGTATGTCAAATATCTGTATGTCAAGGTCATATACTTGTGTATCAAGATAAAATATATAAGACCAAATATCTGTATGTCATGTTCAAAGATCTGTTTGTCAAGGTCAAATATCTGTATGTCATGTTCAACGGTATGTGTGTCAATGGTAAAGATGCTGCCAAAAGGAATACAGTAGATAAATAGTAGCCAAAGCTATGGAGAGATAAAAATGATAAAAAAAGGAGAATTTGATGCACCCCCCCCACACACACACACATAAACTCACACTGATGTCTATATAGTCCAAACACTTAATTAAAGTGATATTAAGTAATGTTGGAAAGACAGACTAGAGACATTAATGCACTTTGCCTGAAGAGTAAACAAGAGTTGTCGGGCTCCCCACACTCCCATCACCGTTACCTTGACCTTTGACAAATGACCCTAAAATCAATAGGGGTCATCTACTAGTCAAGACAAATCACCCTAAGAAGTTTGTGGAATGTGGACCCATACCTTCTCCGGTTACTGATCGGATAAGATTTTTACATTCAAGGTCACTGTGACCTTGACCTTTGACCAAGTGACCCAAAAATCAGTAGGGGTCATCTACTAGTCATGACCAATCACCCTATTAAGTTTGAGGAATGTAGGCCTAAGCTGAAGTTTGAGGAATGTAGGCCTAAGTGTTCTCCAATTATTGATCGGAAACAAAGTGGTCTACCAACAGGCCAACCAACATTTGCAAAACAATATGCACCCTCCTCTTTGAAGAAGGGGCATAACAACATAAACAATAACTAAAATTAGCAATAAAGATATACAAATTCAAATGTTCTAATTTCATCCTCTTTGACCATATGTAGCTCTTGTTAGATCTCTTATAAGAGTGTCTGCCATATCTAAAGTTGCTATAAACACATGATATAAAGCCCTCAATTGTTCTCAAAACAATTCTTCAAACAGGTACTCTAACCTCTGAATATAAAGTAAGGTCATCAGCCAATATCACATTTCACAAGACCAGTACTTTGATCTGTTTCAAGTGGTCAAACATCAATGATCAACATCTGTGCATCATGCAGCCATGTGTCTCAAGAACTCTTCACACAGACACTGAAGATTATTGTCAGTTGTTACTATGGTAACAAATGCATTCAAAAGTCCTTCTCAATCCTTTTCAGACCATCAACATTTCTCAGTAAGATTTTTTTTCTTTATCTTATTCTATTGTAAAATATTTCTCTTAGCACAACATTGTAGTTTCTACAGACATAAAAAGTACTACTAAATACATACTAAAAAGTAGTCCCTAAAAAGTAGTCCTTATGGACTGGTTATTTATATGAAGATATGCAGAAGTCCCTGAAATCTTTCTCATTTCTGTAGCATTGCATAAGGCTTTAGATGCAAAATATTGAATTCATATTACAGATACACACTATAAATTGAAAAAAAAAAACAACTACAAAAAAAAACAAAAAAAACAACAAAAAACAAGAGTGTCAGTATTTTTCACAATCAACAGTGCTAATTTGAATATTTTGATATTAAACGGACCACAATTTAATTTAAAGGACATTTGGGGCAAACTGACAAAAGACCCCAAATGACTCCATATTTAAAAACAAAAAGGACTCAATTCATATCAGATAAATTGTGAATGGATTTAGAAGTTCAATACATTTAAGATCCTTTCAATTCTGCATGAAACATAAACACTAAGAGCTTAAAAGCTTTAAGCATATAGTCTAAGCTTGTTCCGGTTTTCAATAAACCTGACCTATGTCTGAATAGCATTCAGACTAAGTCACTAGGGACGAGATATCAAGTAAATTCAATGCCTGCCATTAATGAGATTCGCCAGTGATTTTCTCCATTCCTTTGCCATGCTTTGTCCGGATCAATTCGAAGCAAT
>CM037791.1:17084363-17134363 GCA_021229015.1 Solen grandis
ATAGGAACAGCCTCCGTGGCGCAATAAGGAACCCGGCATCGAATTTGTTTATTTTTCGCTTATATAACGTTTTTTGTCCTTTCTTTTTTAACTGCCTATTATATTACGTCTCCGAAATTTAGCGAAAAATACATTTTCTAGCATTTATTTAAAATCACAGACCATTCAAAACTTGCTAGCGTTGTCATGATATATCATATTGTAACACTTTTACTTTCTTTAACTTTCATATCTTTGCTGTTTTATTTTATTCTTACGCCGAATATCTTTCTTAAAATATTTCTTGTACTTCTTCTACTGCTTCTACTACTTCTACGCTAAATTTATCACAAAGTAGTATTTCTCCCCTTATTTTTAATTAAGAACATTGCAGAACAAATCGTCAAAACACTTTCCAGGTACCACTGACTTCCTTGGAGTGAATTTCTACACCTCTTCCATGGTGACGTCCAACGTCAAGACAGACGATCATGGTAGCTATGACAACGACAAGGACACGATGGGATGGGCTAACTCAAGCTGGATAGGGTAGGTAACTACCCTGGTTACACTGAGTGGCCTCCCTTTTGTAGAATCACGTGACGACTAGTGTAGTATGAGTTACAGATACAGCAGGAGATACAAAAAAATGTGTTCCTGGTTTTATGTTTTTCAGTAAATTTTTAGATTAGACAGACATACCCAGTGCTAAATTCTAGCTGGTTATCTCATCATAGACAAGTGCCATGATTAAGGCTATGTATTGTCAGGCCACTGCCGATACGATACGTATCGAGATACAGGTTGAGTGATACAATTTACGGTACAACAAGTCTGCCATATTACGATGATATAAACGTTTATTGCTGTTGTTGTTTTATGTAAATAAATGAAAAAATAGAGCAAAAAATAATGTTTATTTGATAAAAAAAGTTAATTACTCAGCCATTCTTCTGGCATACTTTTTGGTATAATTTGCAGTATAAAAGTCTTAGTTACATGTATCTAGATAAGTTGCATTAGCTCTACATTGAAACTTTGAAAAAACCTCATGTTTTTCTTTAAGACAATCGGGTCATCTTTATCTTCTAGTTCAAGCTGCAGCATCGATCTGCAACAATGTTTCTCTTTGTAATCAATCACCCTTACTTGCCTTGCAATCTACCCATCACATTCTTCTCTGTTATTCCTCTGTTCTGTCATGCCTGTATCTCCTCTCTTCTATTTTTTTTTATCTATTAGCTATTAATTCATATTTCTAATTGCATGTTATGTATTGACATGGTAAATGATATAAGTTTAATATATGACTGGGGAGGGTTGTAACTAAGTTTAAGAACTTGTAACCCGACCCATTTGCTTTGTATTTGTTAAATTACGCTTATTAAATTTGTAAATATGTTATCATTGCAATAAAATATGTTAAACAAACAAACACAAACAACAATGTTTAAGACTCTCTGGTGTCTAGAAGAGGCTTGACAACAACTTAAATGCTAACTTAAGGTAAAGCCCCTGTAATGGTTCCGCTACGTCTTGGACCACTTAACCTCTAATCTTTCCTTAACATTAGGATACCTTGGTTATCTCCGTAAAAGGCCATGAGGTCCGAAATGTAGCGGAACCATTACAGGAACTTTACCTTAAAAAAGCACGGGAACCTTATACTATGACAGAAAATGTTCATTCATTCCTTCAGTGTTTTAGAGGTTGCACACGTGGTATATTTTTTCGTTTGATAATAACATACAAAGACAGTTTCAAAACCGGTGTCCAGATATTGTGTCTAAGTTTTGCATCATGGCTAGGGCTGTCACAATATATCGAAATACCGGTCTACTGCAATTTATGCTTGAACGATTCGCATATCGTTTTGAGGGGGCCCGTATCGTATACCGTGATTCGTTGCCTAGTACTTATTATTATGGGTTTAACCAAAATCATTACACAACTTTTCATACGTTATCAACATTTCTTTCATAAGTTTATTAAATCCTATATGGTTATTCCAAAACCAAATCTACTTTTTCTGTGGATAAACCGACAAACCTGTCACCATCCTTTCTATATACGACACTTAACATGTGTGCCAGTGGCCACGTCATCGACATTCACCAACATTTGACCTAAGTTCGACTTGTGCCATTTTCTTGTTTATCATATTTTTTTCTAATTTTTAAAATCACAAGAAATTAATCGTATATATCGCGTTTGATCGATCCTTTACACGTCCCGTAAAATAGATTTAATTAAATGACTCATGTTTTGTTTCTCCATTTTTCTTTCACTACATGATAGGAAGTAATAGTTTGAACAAATTAATTTAGTATCATGGTTTCAAAAGAAGTCGATTTTATCGTAATATTAATGGCTGCCATCACTCCTGAGTTGAGTAATAATTTTATTAGCTGTTCGCTCGTGTTTTACACTTTAACATTGTCAAAATTTTACGTTAAAGCGGGTTTAGCATATTTTATTGATATCTAGGGGATTTAAAAAAAAAATTTCGTAAGCGTAAATTTAAAATTGAGTAGTATTACTCCTGTAATTTTTTCCTTTATAAAAACTGTTGAAATCATATTATGTAATGAAATGAATAAACTTTCTCTACTTTTTTTATTTGTAAATAAAAAATTGGTAGACACTTTGAAACACAACATTATTACAATTAAAATCGTTCGTACAAAGTTTAGTGGAACGCGCCCCATGCTTGGTTGACCACTTAAAGTCTGAACAATTTCGTTATCTGACCTCTGCAGTTCGGGATCAGACTGGCTGAAGGTCACTCCGTTCGGGATGAGGAAGATCCTTAACTGGCTGAAGAACGAGTACAACAACATACCTGTGTACGTGACGGAGAACGGAGACTCGGACCGGAATGGCACCCTGAGGGACTTCCACCGCATACACTACTACCGTACCTATATCAACGAGATGCTGAAAGGTGGGCATTTTGTCATTCATAAGTATAGTATAATGTTTTTGGTTTGGCCACCCTAGCTAAAAGTTTTTTTTATTAAAACTAAAATTGCGGAACTGTAAAGCAGCGCACGAAGACCACCTCGGATTCAGGGCCAGCCCGCAAATTCGACCACTTAATGACCATTTTTCTTCCCTCAACCTGACCACCTCGATGTTTGGGGCAGCACCACGGTTCCGATAGCGGTCCTCGTATAATGATCTTTCAAAATATGAATTTGAAGGACAGTCACTGTATTCCATAAAAATATATATTTTTTTCGTAAACCTCCCCCTTCATCATCTTTGCTTTAGGCCTTTTCAATAACTGATGTTTACAACTTTTTGTAGTCATTATAAATCGGCATAGTTTTCTCATTCGGTAAAATTGTTAGGTTGATTACTAGAAACTCGAGAACGGCCATACCACATTGGAATTGCTGCGTTTGGATTTTTTTCGGTTTGTGCGTCCGTCCGTCTCACTGCGTTTTAAACTTTTTTTCTACGAAGATAACTTCACATCTTCATGAAACTTGGTAAATATGTATAACATGATAAGAACTATTTAATATCTATGCGATTATGGACGGGCATGGTAAAATTAGTTGCTCTACCTCAGGTTTACCTTTGTGTTTAAGTTTTTTTCCATGAAGACGACTTAACATCGTTATAAATCTAAGTAAAATGTACATCTAGATATAAACTTTAAAAAATACAAGCAAATATTTAGTTCGGATCAAAGTATGCCGGTAGGACATCATTGTCGCAGATGCAAATTTCCTTGTTCAAAATATCTTACTTCTGATTTGATTTTAAGTTTGTCAGTTTCATTGTCTCCAGTGATGGTTCATTCAGTATATAACAAGTAAGTTAATCATAAGCTGTCCAAAGATATGAAAAGGAAATAAAAACTTTCAAATAGTTTAGATGATATTTGGTATTTGCTACAAAACTAAACCGTATAGGACTGTGACTCACGATGTTCACTTGTCTCCAGCAATCAAGCTGGATGGATGTAATGTGAAGGGCTACACAGCCTGGTCACTGATGGACAACTTTGAATGGGCCCGGGGGTACGAGGAGCGGTTCGGGCTTCACTATGTTGACTTCAATGACCCTAACAGAACCCGAGTCCCTAAGGCGTCGTCTCGCTGGTATAACCAGGTATTACTTTGGACTTTTGTATTCCATTCTTTAACTACTTGCTTGCTCTTAGTACAGTGGGATTTATCAAACGTCAATCTTGATGTCTGAAATGAATTTGCCAAAAAATAGCATACTTATAAATACAGATGGCCATGATCTACATTGGTATGTTATATAAATAAAACAAAATAAGTACATGTATAAAAATATGCTGACATAGCAGATTATGACGATTTTGTTAGTGTGGTTTCGGAATGTTCATACCAATTATTGAAAAGAAAGTTGGAGAAAATGTCTATAACATAAGTATCATGTAAACGATATCTTATAAAGCAATTCGATATCACTGACTAGTGACTGGCTTTAACTCATTTAAATTTCACCATATTTTTGTTTGCTTTTGGCTTTCCGGCTTATTTATTTGTTACTTAACCACAGCTTATACATGACAACGGTTATATACCCGGGTACCCGGGTAAAGGAGGGCGAGGGACGGCCCCAGACTATGAGGGGAAATTCTACTATGGAATGTTCCCGAACGACTTCCAGTGGGGCGTAGCAACTTCCGCCTACCAAATCGAGGGAGCATGGAACGTGGATGGTACACATACATTTGTATTTATCAAGCCTCTCGTAACATTCCAGAATGAAAAACATCAGTGAAAAATCCAATAAAATGTAGTATGACATATAATGCAAGTAAAACAATAAACATACCAAAAACATAAAATGTTTATAATTCTCCATTATTGGTCTCTGATGTCACCGTTTGAAAATTTATACTGTTAACCTCAATCGCTGTTTAAATATGGGTCCGTGGTCCGTTGTCTATATTGTTCAAGTGCTAATTATTTTGTTTAGTGTAATGAAATAGATATCAGATGATATTGAGTGTAACACGTATATCTTCATCGGCAATCACCTAGATCGACATAATTTTAGTGGATCAAACCTCTATACCCTCACATCTTATTGTACCTGATATTATATTAATATGATGCCGTATATCAGAAACATACCGGAGTTACGAAGTTTCATATTATTTCGTAAAAACCTAAAGGGATTTCATGTACCATAACAGTGTGTTCCGTTGTTCGCCAGGGCGTGGTCCAAGTATCTGGGACACGTTCACGCATGCGCAGGGCAACATTCGGAACGGCGATACAGGAGACGTCGCTTGTGACAGCTACCACAAATACAAGGAGGATGTTCAGCTTCTAAAAGCTCTTGGAGTCAGTTGAGTCTTACTGTCCTTGGAAAAAAGTACTGTAGAATTAATAATATTCGTGGGGGACAAATTTTCGTTGATTTCGTGGATGACTTTATCCACGAATATTTATTCCACGAAAACTGTTTATTCATAGACCTCATGTTTTCTAGAACACGAATATATGTATCAACGAAATTGATTAAATCACAAATTCCACGAAATTTAATATCAACGAAAATCAATGATTTTACAGTATCAAATATATTTCTGATGTTCCGCATGGAGATGTTAGAACTTAGAACTGAAATTTGATTAAAATGTAATCAAATATCTTGTGGTCAATCTAAGATCTATTTATGATCCTTTATGACCATAGAAATAACAATGCTCACGACCACCAATGAAGGATATAATTTTACCTTGAAACTTACAAATATTCCCCATGACATAGATCTAGATGTAATTGTACCACTTTCGTTCTTAGGTATCAAACTACCGCTTCTCTATCTCGTGGTCCCGCGTGTATCCTAACGGCACTGCTCCCGTGAACCCAGCCGGGGTCCAGTACTACAACAACTTGATCGATGAATTAATTGGTGCCGGGATCCAGCCAGTCGTGACGTTGTATCACTGGGACCTCCCTCAAGCTCTGGAGGGTACGTCTATTTGCATAAATCATAAACTTGCAAAAACCACGAAAGTTTCACTTTCTGTTAATTAGTGAAATCACAGACACAGTCCATTATGTTTCATTTACCCCTTTAACGTCGATATGGGACTTATTTCGTTTTTATATGGCGATTTTTTGGTGGACCAGTACTTAGCGCCAGAAATGTCATTTTTTTCGAGCCAATTCTATTCCGGTCCATTGTCAGTGTACCATGTCGTCCTCATGTTGATTTCTAGGAAATGTATCACCGTTCTTCTACAATTATTTTGATTTTTAAATTTCAGTGCACATGTACATTTGTAGACCATTATAAAAATTTAAACAGGTCAATATCTCTCATTTTTTTATTTTTAAATTTCAGTGCACATGTACATTTGTAGACCATTGTAAAAATTTAAACAGGTCAATATCTCTCATTTTTTTTTTTTTTAAATTTCAGTGCACATGTACATTTGTAGACCATTGTAAAAATGTAAACAGGTCAATATCTCTCAGGATATGGATAAGTTTTCATTTAATTTAGCTGAATTATATGGTGGCGTATTTCTGCCAGCCATTCATCCACTTAGTTATGTCGATTTTTTTTCTGAAAAATTGTCACATATTCAGTTATTACCTGGCAAGTAGAAAAATTTCAAGTTATCCACTTAGGTATCTTAACAGGACTAAACTGTCTGTTAGTGCCCACTACTGCCAATCACATATTCACTAAGTTAACTGGATATCATGCTTTTTTCCATATAATTATGTGAAAAATGCTTGTTATTCACATAATTAAACTGACTAACTTGAAATAAGGCGAGATATCCAGTTACCTTCAGTGAAAATATGGTTGGCAGTAGTTGAAAAGTTTCGATATAGCTAGGATAAGTGGCTGGCAGAAATATGTCACCATAAAATTGCATGTTGCTTTCAGACCACTGTTACTACAGATGTCACCTTTCCTTTTATTATACAGATTATAAGTATCCTACTATAAAGGTTTTAAGGCAATAATAATTTATGATTTACAACCAAAAATAAGAAAAGAAGAAAAGAAAATCCCAGTATTAATTTTGTAAACCTGAATTTTCTCAGCCATGGCCATTATGGACTGACAAACAATCATGTATTGCTCATTCTATGTTGTCAATTAACACGTGCAGTCACCTTCATTTACATCAGATCAAGACCTACATCACCTATCAACTATGACCATTATAATGTATACAATGCACGTGCCACTCTGTATTTCAGACAAGGGTGGGTGGCTGTCACCAGGGATAGCTGATTATTTCAGAGACTATGCTGACTTCTGTTTCAAAACATTCGGCGACAGGGTAAGCTTTTCATTTTGCTATGGTAAAATTTCCAGTCTTTTGAGGATACAAAAATAGCGAACTGAAAGCGCCAAGCAAGGGAGATATAGCTCGTTCAATTCTTGCGGCTTTTGCGGTGGAGGCGGGTCGGTTGGGGTTGAAGTTCTAAACAGCCGACTGTCTGAACCAGTGACATATTTAGAAAATAAAATTAACATTTGATCATGTGTTCATATGTGGTCGTTGAATCCCTTTTGTTACCTGTATATATTTTCATTCGCCATCATCCAAGGGCATAGCAGCTTTATACATTTTTTGAAGGAAATCTTGCATCAGCGACTAAAATGATCGTTAGAGACTGATATTTTCGGAGGAAAAACTGCTCTTAAATTAAACCGAGATGTCTCTTAGCCCACTCTCAGGGTAACACGCACACAATAGATTTAACAGTGTTTAAAGTGTAGCAGACCACCTGATATAAACAGCTGATGGTTGCTGAAGCCAGACATGGCGGAACGGTAGTTGTTTAAAGGGTTTCAAAACTTTCACACGCAGAAAGACACAAATATTGCATACCATCGAAAAATTTCAAAGAATACTAAAAGTTTTTTTCCATGATAACTACATTGAAAAAAAAACAAACTTGTTTTTTCTGCAGGTGAAGATGTGGATCACGCTTAACGAGCCGTATATTGTGAGTTACCAAGGTTACGGCACGGGTTCTGACGCCCCCGGGAAGAAGGGGCTGGACACAAACCCCTACACTGCCAGTCACAACCTGCTGAGAGCCCATGCTAAGGCGAGTCGTCTGTACAAGAACAATTATGAAGGTAATTTGTACTTATCGTACTTAAGTATGTATCAAACATATTGAATAATTACTTAGGATCAGCATTTTACAACAAAATGGAAAATGATACTTGCTACACTTCAAGCTTATTTCAAGTTTCTCAATATACTCATTTACTAATGATATTGTTAAGCTTTGTATTCCGTGAAGAAAAAAGGAGGATGTTATTATATGACTGAAATTGCTGTCAACAATTAAAACAGGAGGAAACCAGGAGGCAAGTTTCACTGAAAGTTGTGACACACCAAGGGTTCAGTCAGGTTACTTCGGGTGGGTCATACTAAAAGTTGACTTTGGTGCTATTTCTTATCCACTCTATCAGTTTCTTTTGTAGTTTTATAAGTTTAATATTAAAAGTCCATGACTCAGTTTGAATGTCTGTAATAAAACCAAAATGTCCATTTCCAATCCTAAGCGAATTTAAAATACATTAAGGTATGATTGGAATAACTCTGAACACCAACTGGTTTGAACCAATGGACGAATTCAAGCCATCTGATATCCAAGCTTCGGAGAGAGCCATACAGTGGGTCTTTGGTTTGTATGCTAACCCGATATTCGGAACTGGGGACTACCCAGCTGACGTAAAGAAGATGCTTGATGATAGGGCAGCAGGGTCTCCACTTCCGAAGTTCACAAGGGAAGAGAAAGACGACTTGAAAGGTAGTACAGTACCATCATTGTAGTCAAAATTTAAACCATGTCCAGATCCGGTGTGTCTCAATACACGCAGTAATATAAACGGAACACCTAATTTGTCCTCAAAATACAACCAACACACTTACATTGTTGGATCTAATTTTTTGTCAGATCTGGCAGTGTTCACATACCCTATATATGAATGAACAGTGGAAAATACGTGTCATGAAAACGAATCCTCTCTTTTTGACTTCTGCTTGAACATGCACCAAGGTATGTTAGAATTAATTTGATGAATCCAAATAGAACACATATCGTGCATTCAGTTACCATTAGCACTCGTTTGTCGTAGAGTATAGATTACAATCAGGGAACCAACTCGCAAATGTTAGCAAATATGAGCGAGCGTTAACGGTTACTAAACACGTTGCTGGTCACTCACAGGCTGGTTGGCTTTTATTGTCTATGGTTGGCTATCTATAGTAGTTCCTCGCTACTTGCCGGATATTAGATTAGTACCTGATGATGTTTGCCCGATCAGCATTATGTCTTGCGATGAGACGGGATCCAGTCTGAAGTCACGTGATATCAAAAACTGTTATTTATTCGCCATTTTATCGGCCATTTTAGCTTTTTTGATGACGTGTTGGTTTTCTGTTAAGGTTTAAATTGCGGCTTCGTGTTGTCCCGATAAAAAAAATAACAACAACACAATGCCATCCTAAATTGAACTTAGCTCTAAAAAAGACTCCGAATTTCTTTGCTTAATTTCCTGTGCTACCATGATTTAAGGAAAAAATGAACTTAAGAAAGTTTTGACTTGTAGAAATTTGCAACCATAGTAAACCAATACAGTTTGTCCTCTTTGAACTCTAAGGTTATACCTTCCATATGCAAATGCTGAAAAACAGCTTTCACTTCATACTTTAGAAATGCCCTGGAAGGGACTTTTGGTAGGCTAAAACTTGTACTGGCCTTTGTTGATATTAGCAACAAGGGATCAGATTATACAGATCTGATCTCAGTACTCATTCTCAAACTGACCAAGGTTCCAAGGTGGACTGAGAGTTTACTGACGTTGTTAGAGATGGAAGCCACATGTATATGTCACTTCCAGGCTCCGCTGATTTCCTTGGCCTGAATCACTACACAACACAACAGTGTGAGCAGCATACATATCCCGATGGAGAGACAGGGTTCGGACAAAAAGACGGGGAGGTCATGTGTACACAGAAGGAAGAATGGAAAACGTGAGACTCGCCGTACAGTATTTTAACAATAACAAAACAAAACCGCCTTTAACAAGAACAGTAGAGTGTAGAGTAGTTCAGTGCAGAATATTACAGCACAGTGAGAGTACTATGCAATACGACATTGTATAGTTTAGAATTACAACATTGTTCAATTCATGTTTTATACAATTTTAGTCACATCCAGTTCTGGCAATACAAAGTTGCTATATCATCTGAATATCACATGTTTAATCATTCTGTTTACCAAGATTGGATACTTACAGTTGTGCGTCACTTAAAAACATATTTCTTTATGCGCAAATCAGGCCAGAGATATGTTTTACATTTCAAAAAAGGCGGCAATTTTGTTATTATTCTTTCTTTTATACATTGTAATAAGAAATGATTTTGATATACTAAGTAAAGAATTTGTATACACTCGTAGATGGGCAACAAACGATATGACGTTATTATGAAATAGCTCTGTTTGCCAGGGTAATTATTTGTATAAGAGTCATAATGATCTCATTATTGTCAAATGTTGAAATGTTTCTATATACGACATGTTAGATTTTCCATTTCAGGTCGGGGTCTGATTGGCTGAGGTCGGTACCCTGGGGCATGCGCAAAGTGTTGAACTGGATCAAATCGCATTACAACGATGTCCCAGTGTACATCACGGAAAATGGCGTCTCTGATAGAACCGGTGTCTTGGACGACACAGACAGAATTGAGTATTTAAGAGACTACACCAATGAAGTCTTGAAAGGTAGGATATTAGAATTCAACTCCTCAAATCATTTAATAAGAAATATGGTACATGTACTGGGGATCAGGAAATGTTTCAGTCTGAAGACTTAAATATTTTTTCAGGATTAAAGCAGCTCGTTCATAGATGGTTACTAAATAAGAATGAAATTTTTACTTTCTGTGTGTATTACCTCTATCAATTCCCATCTGCAGACGCATGTCACCCAATGTAACATTCCGTAATTGTAAACAAATGGGTGATTTCTCTATTACAGGCAATAGCGTTACGATGGTATTGAACCTATTTTTAGAATTATGAAACCTATAATTAGAAACTCGATCTTCTCGAGTCGTGCAATGACTGATCGCATTCACTCTTCGCGCATTCGCTTACTTAACAGGCTGAACTTACGAATTCGCTACCCGAAACTTGTGACGACGGAACGTGTCAGGTGGTACCGTAGACACATGCTTCGGGGATACCGTATTTGTATTTAACCGATTTCTCAGCAATGAGTGTTTACGAAAGAAAAAAAAAGAAAAAGAAAAAACGTTTTCTCGTGCAATGTGGCATAAACTTGCCGAATTTATTTGTCAGGAAATAAAGACTTCACCAATATTATCATGGGAGACTTTTTTCAATTTCTACCGATCAACTGTGAGCGAGCTGCTTTAAAAGACCCTTAAGAAATGAATAAAGTAAAATTCTAGTGAAAAGTATTTCAGGCACTTAGTGTTTTGTAGTATAGGCTCAAATAAAAACAGAATAACTGAGACTCGTTTTTTAATTTTACAGCTATTAATCTGGACCACGTCAATGTGAAGGGCTATACAGCCTGGTCTCTTCTTGACAATCTGTCGTGGAGAGTTGGATTTTCTGAACGATTTGGACTTTATCATGTAGACTTTGAAGACCCTGCTTTACCAAGGATACCAAAGGCATCGGCTGCTTTCTACAGGTTCGTTTTGTACCCATGGATACTTTTATTTTACTGAAAACTTGATAAGCCAGTAAAATGTGTATGTTTTGATTCTCTAACTAATCTTAACCAACACGGTGTCAAATTTTACCTTTGTGTTGTATATTAGAAATGTTTTACGCGAGAAGATGTTGTCAAACATTTACTTGCGCATTTTATGCAGGAATTTAATCCTGGCCAATGGGTTTTCGAAAAGTGGCAGTATGGCGATTATTCACGAGGAGGGCATGCTTCAAGGAACTTTCCCAGAAGGCTTTGCATGGTCCGCAGCAACAGCTGCTTACCAAGTAGAGGGCGGGGTCAAAGATGGTGGTATGTTATGGTTGTCAAGTTTTCAACCAGTCAACTATGTAATAAAACTAAGCATAAATACTTAATTAGTGAAAAATTGAAAATCATTTTTCAAAATCTGATAACTGAACATGTATTGTGAAAAAAATAAAAAAAATGCATACTATTGAATTACTAACTTATTGTATTTGCCTATCATTTTGATCGCTAAACATGTAGCATATGTTCCTGTGCTATTTTGCTTAATATTTTGAAAGAAAAGCATAACTACTTGTAGCAGTTTTTATGTTTGTTTTTGTATCATACGGTCCTTCTGAAAAGAAAATGATGTTAATACTTGTATATCCGCATGTACAGTAAGTTTATACCTTTTGTATTATTTCATAAAATGTACCAGTCAGTTTGTTGTCTGCAGGGAGAGGAGCCAGTATATGGGACACGTTTTCTCACACAGAGGGGAAGGTCCTGAACGGGGACACAGGGGACGTGGCATGCGACAGCTACCACAAGTATCCCGAGGACGTCAACCTACTGCGGGCCCTCAAGGTACCGTGTGCATATTTTTTTTTCGCGTAGGTGTATGCTTTTGCTATTGATCCATATTTTCACCTAATTGCAACCAATCAGAAATTTATTTCTAAGAGTACCTGCTTAAAGACAGTGTTCTCATTGGCTAATGTCCAGGCTGGTTCATTTACTTTTCACAAATGTATAGGACATGAAATGTGTGTGCAAAATCAGAGATGCGGACTGTTTGCTGTGTAACAGTACTGTTTTAACCTGTTTGTTAATTCATTATCATTAAACGACCCTGAAAATTCTTTTTCATAACATTATATATTTTGAAATAAACAAGATCAGTGATTCTGTTTAACATTTCCCAAGCCTAATATCAAACGTTCAGGTGTTACGGATAAAGACATAAACTAGAAATAGACGAATAAGGGATCGGTTTCCAGTATTGACGTTTATCAATGTATGTCACAGGCATTAATACCGAGTTTTTTTACTTGTACTTTCTCTGATTACTTTAATCCCCATAGACAGAAGATATTTATTGTTTAACTTTTTGTTAAAAAGTATGATGATCTAAGAAATAAATTCAGCATCATACACTTCTATATAAAAATACAGTTCTATACTTAGAGGCACAAGTAACCTGTATAGATCCTGAAATTTAAGGCATTTCTTTCTTTCTTTCTTAGTACGTAATATTCCATTGTATTCTTTGTCGTTCCTTTTGGACACCTTGAACCACCTTGGATAGTTAATGTTATCACTGCATTTTATCCCAATCACATCTAAGTACCACACCACCGTTTTACAGTATCACACTATCGTTTTTCTGAATCACATATAGGTATCCCACTATCGTTTTTCTGAATCACATATAGGTATCACACTACCGTTTCTCAATCTCCTGGTCGCGTTTGTTCCCTGATGGACACGTGTCAAGCAAGAACCAAGAAGGATTTGATTACTACAACCGACTCATTGATATGCTTATTGATGCTAATATCGTTCCCATGGCAACCCTGTACCACTGGGATCTTCCACAAAATCTTGAGGACGAATATGGAGGATGGCACAATTCTACTATGCAGTTCCTGTTTCGAGATTATGCTGACGCTTGTTTTGAAGCATTTGGTGACAGAGTAAGTAAAATTAAGATTGCCGAAAAGTATACAACTGATATGTATATTAAAGATTGTCCTCTGACTTACTATAAATTTATGCAATTGGTCATATTTCAGACTTTTTTTAATTACAAAAATGATGAAATTTCGGAGAAATTGTCACAAATAAAACTAAAGTGCCGTAGTCCAGTACAGTTCAGAACAGTATGCGAACAACAGATGTTCTATCATGGCTCGGAGTGGGGTTGCCGATGGGATTGGTTAAAAGATTTTCCAGGTACAAAATACTTATCTAACTTGGGTGTTTCGGGAATAATATACATGCATTGTATTGAAAATAAAAACAACTTGTGTAAACGACCAACTGTAATAAGCAGAATGCTTGTTTTTAAAGCCATGAAAAACATATGATTATGGATTGACACCGGTAAACCATTACCTGGGCTGAGAGCCCTTTACTCTGACTGTCGACTACAAGTTGTGACACGTGCAGTCTTGTTGCAGGTGAAGGACTGGATAACACTGAATGAACCATGGGTCGTGGCCATCCTCGGACACGAGACAGGCGACATGGCCCCAGGTAATCACAACATAAATGTAGTTTGAACACTTTCGAGTGGAAGTATAAAACCATGTTATCATTTCGCAGAAGACTTTCCACTGTTCACCCAAAGTTTATGGAAAGCCTTTCATTCACCATTTGGCGTCACGATAACAGATTCGTTGATCCCGCTTCTTACCAATTCCAAAGGAAATGGAGTTTGAGGACTTACAAGATTTTTGTTTACTTAATCTGTTGGAACCTATTTCTTTCTTTCACAATGTAAACACGTGTGATTAAGACGTGTCATGATTGGTATTGTCAGGGACCCTATGTTCTATATAATCCCTAGTATTGTTCATGAATATGTTAAATTACGTCAGGGACGACTCGTTAGGGGGACGGTGGTCCATTGGTAGGACACGCGATTCGGGATCGAGAGGTCCCGGGTTCGATTCCTGTCAGGGACACTGCTAATTTCCATGAACAAGTAATTGGTTTAAATGAGCACCTGAGAGAATGGTATGATTCCGTGGCGTCATAATGTGGGCTGCCATAGTGGTCGATAAATGGATACTAATAGTCAGATGACCAGGGTAAAAGCTGTAAAGTCAGTGAATGTGTCCATGGCATGAAACTTAAAAATCTTAAGATTATAGAATGCATTTACTTTACTACTCAGATTCTTTACTTTGTATTTTTGTTTCGACCATATCATACACAGCAGAAACATTTTTGCTAAATCATATATGTATTTATAAAACATTTATGTTTTAAATGAGACTTTTCCTTACATCAAATGCGAGAAAGTGGTAAGTGTTAACACATTGTAATTGAAATATTATTTTTAGCTAAGATGTATTACTGATACGTTGTATTCTTTAGTTTAAGAAATAAAAATCTATAGAGGACTTATGTTATAATACAATTACATAGCGTTTTGTATTTGATATCAATCAGGTCACAAAGAGCCGGGTACAATGGCGTATGTTGTAGCTCACAACTTGATTCTTGCGCATGCGCAGGCTTACAGACTGTATGAAGCAAGATACAGGCCCTCACAACATGGTAGGTAAAGGTTTATGTTTTGCATTTAACAATGCTAGAGAATACCAAGAGATGAGGTTTACGGAAGTGGCAAAAATGCCAAAAACTACAACAACAATAACAAACAAACAAAAAACTGTCAGATGAGACTTTTACCAGTAATCTTTACTGCAAATAGTAAATAAACACAATTTTATCTACTTATTCATATGTAATCATTTACGTACAAGCAATGCCGAACTTATAACAAAATTTTACAAACCCCGCACGATATGGGCCCAGTTTACAGTGGGCGGAGGCAAGGCCATGCTATAGACAGTAACGTTGTATGCAATACTTTGGATGAACAGAACAAACGTGTAGGCATTCTGTCGTGAATAATGGCATATACTATAGGACATCATCTTGAAATGTCTAAATGTTCAATTATCTCTTATATTCCAGGTCAGGTGGGTTTAACCCTTAACTGCGACTGGTATGACCCTAAGAACCCTAACGACCCAGCCGACCTTTCAGCATCCGACAGGGGACTCCAGTTCCAGATGGGCTGGTTCGCACACCCTGTGTACGTCAATGGTGACTACCCAGATGTAATGAAGACACAAATTGCTAACAAAAGTCTGGCGAATGGCCTGTCCAAATCACGCTTGCCGGAATTTACTCCAGAACAACAGAAAATGATAAAAGGTGTTTATTGCAAATTGCATCATTATTTTCGATGTTAATGTCTGTTCGTTTCTATTCATGATTTGATAGTTGACTCAGAATATCTAACTATGAAAATTAAAAACAAACCGTTGCAAGATAAAAAAAATCTAATTATGAAATAGTGATATAAATTAAAATAACAGTGCTTAAATATTACATGTAGTAATCAAAACATCAAAACGATAATTATGATCGGAATTAATAAAAAATGTTTATTTGTTTGTTTGTTTGTTTCTTTATTTATTTTTCTCTTTTATCATCTAATCCATTGTTCCAGTAATATTATTTATTTTCTTAAATACATACATGCCAAATGATGACTATGTATCGACTTTATGTCACGGTCAGGGTGACCACAACATGTTTTAAATATGACACTTCAGGGTCATCCGACTTCTTTGGTTTGAATTCATACACTTCCAACTGGGTCAGTAACAAGGTATTTCCCGCTGATGTGCAGAGCTACCAGGCAGATGCAGATGTTAACTCTGAAAAGAATCCTGCATGGCCCACGTACGTGTGTTTTTCCTGTTTGTTTGTTCGTTTATTGGTTGAAACATGCCACCGACAGTATTTCAGTCATTTGGAGGCCATGTCTGCTTGAGACAGATGCTGCGTGGATCAACCCACTACCTCCCAAAGTAGTCAGAATGTAGTCAGATGAGTGCTTCTGGTAAATTATCATTGTAGTAACCGCCATTTAGGAACAAACACTTCTTTGTTACATTAAGTTTCTGTTTATTGGTTCTAAGAAGAAATTTATACATTTTAACATAATGCAAAAATTCATGTTAGACCAAGTTGGAAGTCTCGGCTCCTGTATATTTAGATCTGGTTCGTCGTGGCTTCGGGTGACTCCGTTTGGAATCCGGAGACTTCTGAACTGGATGAAGGAGCAATACGGGGATATTCCTGTCTTCGTCACAGAGAACGGTATCTCGGACAACAGTGGCACCCTACACGACACACAGCGATCTTCCTTCTATAGGCAGTACATAAACGAAGTGATGAAAGGTGAATGGATGAACAGTTTTATACTCAATCTAAATTACGTTGAAGTCTAAAATTATTTAGACCCGTTATTTATCGCCTGTGAACAAATTTGTGTTAAGATTGGCAGCGGCAAGTCTTACATGATAGTAAATCGAAAGCAGGCATTGTTGATTTTTATAATTACCGTAGTCTTTGCACTGTATCACTCCGCGCTCATTGGAGTATCAGTGCAATGTAATTTAGTATGTCAGATTCACTAATATCGAAGTAAGGTCATGACTTCAATAGATTTGCGATTTATGAAAAGAACCTCACTCATTATGGAAGAAATCAAAGCGCTCAATTCACAGAAAGATTGTCGGCGTGGTTATCATGAAACTGAGAGCGAATTCAGTTGACTTACTACTAGTAACTAAATGTGCATGAAAACGTGTGGATCTTTAGTATCCTAAACAGTGGAATCAGAATTACATGTATAACTGTTTTATCATATCAATCCTTCCAGCAGTATCTCGGCATATTGTGCGCTTTGAACTGTGCGTATTCGAAATGTTGAGGTATTGTCCCGAAATCATCATAAAGCGACCACCATAATGGCTGTATATTGAACGGACTAATAAAAGCGAAACAGGGGTTTCCTTAAGGATTTGATTTCACTTGCCCAGGGGGCAAGTTACTTTGAACATCTACTTGCCCCCAGTGAAAACAGCTTGTCCGATCTTTGAGTTAGTTAGTGTTTGTTAATGTTTAAAACTAAATATGTGTAGTATTAAGATGAATTTTAGTTAACATGTATCATACACAATTTGCAAGCAACTCACCCTCTATATAATGTAGAAAATAAAATATAAAAAAACCCGAAAAATTTCATTTATGAAAATAAACTTCCCCGACGGGTTATCTCCTTGGAAAATCACTTGCCCATGGTGATTTTAACCCCTGCGAAAATTCAACTGAGAAACTCGCAGGAGATGACTAAATTTAATAATTCTTTTAAACGATAAAAAACATTTTTGGCTAGATACATTTATATACAATGCGTTACATTGATTAGTAAAGATACATGTTATTGTCATTAATTGGTCGATCTTTGTTTAAGCCGTCAATCTGGACAATATAAATGTCATGGGATACACAGCATGGTCGCTTATGGATAACTTTGAATGGGCAAGAGGATATTCCGAACACTTTGGTTTACACTACGTCAACTTCTCGGACCCAGCCCGGCCAAGAGTTCCGAAGGAATCCGTCGGCACGTATCGTGACATTATCCTGGCCAACGGATTCCCGGAAGACCCGGTGAATGGACCTGAGTACCCTTACAAGGACGAGTTCTTCTACGGGACGTTCCCAGAGAATTTTGCCTGGAGTGTAGCCACTGCAGCCTACCAGGTGGAGGGAGGCTGGAACGAGGACGGTGTGTTTTAACTAATGCTGTGTTGATATGTATATCTCTGTGTGTGTTTGTGCTTAAAAAGTATCCTATTTTGAATTGATAGAGGTTTTGTCACATTTTATTTGAAGCTAGGCCTTGTTTCATTGTTTCTGAAAGAAATTCTAAGAATGATGTTTGATCATTTAAGTCATATATATTTATTTCAGCCAATAATAAAAGCGCTAGCACTAATAATAATAATAATAATATAATCTTTATTTATAGAAGTTAGCTCAGTAAGTTAACAAACATTACACGAGGCCTTCTGAAATGAAACATCAATGTTATGTACAATGGTGATAAAAGAAAATATAATAACAACAAACAAACAAAATAAAAACAAGTCTTAAGTTCTTAATAGAAATCTATAATAGAAATATATTTGTTGCTGACTGAAAGAGAAATTTAAAAAGTCGCTACAACTGAATTGTTTGGGCAATTCATCCTTAGCTTACATAAAGGAAAAAAACAAAAACAGTAATGATGGAATTACTGTTAACCACTAGGAAGATATCTGATTAAGCAAAACACTCGTACATCTGGCTTGATAAATAATAAGTTTGTGTCAAAATTAAAATCAACGAAATGAAATTTTGTGTCCATGTGTTCAAGGCAAAGGGGTCAGTATCTGGGACACGTTTTCTCACGACGACAGGATCCTGAATGGAGAGACGGGAGATGTGGCGTGTGACACATACCACAAGTTCCTCAGTGACATTATCCTTCTGAAAAACTTGAAGGCAAGTCTGAACATTATTTTTTTTGTTGAAATATATACTTTGGATGGAACAACAGGACGGCAGCTAACCACTTTAACCTGTTTTTAATGCCATTGAACATACTTTGCAAAGGTTTGACGTTATCATTTTCGGTATTTCAGTCCAATTAAGAGATTTCACTGGACCAAAGTTGATGCCATTCATTTGTGGGAGGTAAAACAATAATTGAGATATCCTCTTTTGCAGGTAACACATTACCGGTTTTCTATCGCATGGACGCGTATAATGCCGAACGGGATCAAAGACAACATTAATGAATTGGGTATGACATTTCTCTCATTTGAAACATTTTGCATAAAGTACAATGTACGTCTAACTATTGAATCTCGTGTACTTTATCATGAATAATCAGAATTAATAAATTATCATAAACCACATTGTCTGATGTAACTATTGACCTTTAGATATACAGCCTAATGGTTAGTGCCCGTCCCGTACCCAGGAGGAATGGTTTCGGTCTGTGTCTGCGACATGCTTAAGTCGTTAAAAAAGTTATGGTAAAAAAGCTTAAATTTTATGAATGGACTGATAGCGGACTCGCTTATGAATATCTTGTTGACACTGCTGTTGGCGTTCCCGTGAACCTTGATGTTGGAGGAAACTGGTATAGTCGGAGAAAATCCACGTGTCCGAACGGTTGATCCGCGCCCTCTCACAAGCAACATCGGACAGATCTGGGATCGAACATTCTGGTATATCTCCCTTATATGTCCCTCAGTACGAGGGAAGCTCCAGGAACGACTGTCTCAGTATTAGTATAACTTTCCGTGTCACTGATCGCAGTGAAGCAGCACTATATGTCTTACATAGCCAAAATCCTATAATACTGAAATATTGCTGGTGGAACATTAATCCAGACCATGGCTTGAACTATTTGACGTGTTGCTGCACTGATAGGTGTGATGTACTATGACGAGCTAATTAACGCCCTCCTGGACGCTGACATCACACCGATGGTGACCATGAATCACTGGGACCTACCCCAGGCGCTCGAGGACGTAGGGGGCTGGGCAAACGACATGATTGTACAGAAATTTGTTGACTATGCTAATATACTCTTTGAGAGATTTGGAGATAGGGTAAGTCTTAGATTTTGTATAGATTAGGAAATATTTTATATCATGTCCTCTTGGCGGCTCTGGGGTCACACCTGGGTTTGATAGTCTCTTTACTCACAATAACAAACAATAACAGAAAAGAAAAGATTGCTTAAGAGAATTCATATTGGGTATATAAATAAATGTTGGGTAAGTATTGTTTTGCCTAGCGACAAATTCGTCGTTGTTCACCATTTGTTGCCATTAATAATGAACGGATTTGTGAAACATTTCAAGGTTAAACACTAGGTTGTACATCACTTCCATCATTTTAACAAGGCCTTGTTACAACCAGAATTGCAATAATGTCAAGAATTAAGGGTTTTTTTTGAGAATTGCAATGAGCTTTAAACATACATTCAGACTTAAGTTGGGGGGGTGGCAGTAATCATGGGATACATTTCTGACCAATATATAGGGATTGAAATTTGCATTATGATTGAAATAATTTTATTGCAGTTTTCATACCCCTGTACAAACAGAATTGCCATAAGATCATTGCATTTTTTTTACGTTATTGTAATTCTGGTTGTAACACGGTCTACCATTGCAGGTTAAGTATTGGATAACTCACAATGAACCCTGGGTACTGGCTCACCATGGCTATGAGACAGCAGAACACGCACCCGGTCGAACCAACCAAGGATATAAAGCTGGACATAACCTTATACGTTCCCATGGCAACGTGTACCAACTTTACAAAAACAACTACCGAACCTCTCAACAAGGTACATACAAATGAATTTATTTTGACATATGATGCGTTTTAGCAACTCGGTTTTATTTTAGGTTACTTTCTGGATAACTCATAACGAACCGTGGGTAATCAGTGTCAACATATACGGTTACAATCCCGAGACTGCGGACGTGGCACCATACAGGGTTGCTAGAAACCTGCTGAGGGCTCACGGCAAGGTTTACCAGTTGTATAAAGCTCGATATAAGAGTACCCAGAAAGGTAAATGGTGTACAGTAGATTAGTAGTGTTCTAAGAATGAAGGCCAATTTCGACATTTGGCAAAATCCGTATATTTTTAACACAGTTAAGCCACTTGTGTGACTTAGAATTTGCACACACACACACACACACACACACACACACACACTATAAAAAATGTCTGCAAAAAACTCATATAGGGATTGACATACTCGTATTTAAATGATTTTGCTTATCCCAATTAAATGAGGGCAAGGCTCGATTTTGTAATGGACCCTTTTCGACTCAGAATTTACAAAAGAAGTCTTTGTCCGCGCGGTAACTTATGAAAGATTTGATATATTTATATAGTTTTTAGCTCGACTATTCGAAGAATATGAGAGCTATTGTAGTCACCCTTGCGTCGGCGTTGACGTTGCAGCACTTGGTTAAAGTTTTGCATGCAAGTTACTATCAACCTTATATCTCAATAACCAAATATGATATTAAATTGAAAGTTTATGAATATATTCAGGGCCATCAGACAAACAAGGTGGATAACTCTTGACTAAATTTGATATAAGTTATGGCCCCTTTTTTACTTAGAAATTTTGGTTAAAGTTTTGCATGCAATAGAAAATTTGGTTAAAGTTTTGCATGCAAGCTACTATCAGCCTTATATATCATTGACCATTCATGGTGTTGACTTGAAATGTTATGAATAGTTCAGGGGCATCAGATAACCAAGGTAGATAACTAATGATGGAATATATTACAAATTATGGCCCCTTTTATAACTTAAAAAACTTTGGTTAAAGATTTACATGCAAGGTACTTGCATGCTAATATCTCAGAATCCAGGCATGTAATTGATTTGAAACATCTTTAATATGTTAGGGGTATTATGCTATCAAGGAAGATAACTTATGGAATATATTACAAATTATGGTCCCTTTTTAACTTAAATTTTGGTTAAAGTTTTGCATGCAAGGAATTGCATGCTTATATTTCAGTAACCAGGCTTGGGTTTGATTGAAACTTCTTTAATATGTTCAATGGCATCATACTATAATGGCAGATAGTTCTTGAATGAATATAATGCTGATGATGGCCACTTTTTGACTTAGACTTTTTGGTAAAAGTTTTGCATGCAAGCTTTTATCCAGCTTATATCTCAGAAATTGTTTTTGGTATTGACTAGAAAGTTTAGGAGTGTGTTCAGGGAGGCATCAGAAAACCAAGGAGGATAACTATTGGACTGAATTCTTTATAAATTATGGCCCTTTTCTAACTTGGATGCTTGGTTAAAGTTTTGCATGCACAGTGTTATTATGTTTATGTCTCAGGAACTATGGCATGGGATTGATTTTAGACTTCATAAAACTATTAAGGGATAGCGGACTATCAAGGTATATCAATTTGCATATTATTATATACAGGGTATATAAAGGGCAAGAATTGAAATAGATTTTTTTTTATTTACCAACAAGCATTTTGAATAGTTGAGCGTGCTGTTGTCCTCTGATAGCTTTTGTTCGTACACGTTTACCCCATTAAATTGACGGTAACGATTTCGTTTTTCTTTTCTTTACACCCTCCAGTTAGTAAATTCATCCAAACTTGAGCATAAAAATAGAAAAGAGATGTACATAATTTTGTTAGAAAAGGGCAATCGTTTCAATGTAACAATTTCTGATTTTTAGCTCGCCGTGACGAAGAGATATTAGATTGGGGTATGTCGTTTAGCGGGTGGGCGTGTGGGCGCGCGTCAAACTTGGATCGGATTTGACAACTTCTTGTTTCCTTTTATTATTTATTTGATGTTGTAATTATTTTATGTCATGACAATATATTAGTCAAACACTTTTGAAATTTACTGAAAATATTAAAAATAATACATAGCAGCAAATACTTTATATGGAAAAAAATAACTGAAATTATTTTTGTTGACACCTGTTGTTTCAAAGACGAATAAAACACAACTTCCCGTCATCAGAATTTCGAATATTTGTTTTTGTATTTCATAAAAACAAAATAAATGTATTAGCTCAATTCCTTTCTACGGTTCTTGAGTTAGGCCAGTAATTCGGAAAAGATGCCAGGACCATGTGTCGGCTCTACACCCCAGGGGGAACGGACCTCCCATTCCTCGGGCATGAACTCCAAAATGTATAAAATGAAAAGAAATGCCAATATTTTGTATATATTGTACTGAACCCTCTTTCTACAGGCATGGTGGGAATTACGTTGAGTCACACTAACGGGCAACCACTTGACCCAACCAGTCTCGGGGATGTGGATGCTGCCGAGAGGTTCAACCAGTTCTCTCTGGGCTGGTTTGCTAATCCGATTTTCGGAAATGGTGACTACCCGGATGTTATGAAGTGGCAGGTGGGCAACAAAAGTCTCGAACAGAATTTGACCTCCTCGAGACTTCCGCCTTTTACAGAGGACGAAAAGAGAATGCTGAAAGGTAAATAAATTGAATATGCAAATTTACAATGAATATTCATCAAAAGTTTTCGAAGGTCAATAATAGTGTGTGATATTACATGTATATGCGTTAATGAAAGTCCATAGTTGAAATTAAGAAGCTGATAACGCAGAAAGTAGTGCAAACACGAAATAGTTGTAGTGCTGGCAGCTGTGTCTGAGCTTTACAGATTTCTGATTGGTGTGATTTTGTAATAATCTTCTTTTGGAAAGGAAAATCAAAATAATTAAGTAAACATAAAGATAACATATTCTTGCATCTGCTTAACCTTCAGTGGGAAAAATACTTACTCTTCGGAAAATTGTTACGAAATATCAATCGTACTCCTTATATTTATGATTGATCATCACTGGATCGCGAAAAAGCCGTCTCCTTGACAACTGTGTTATGTTCCCGCCAGGTAGCGCCGACTTCCTGGGATACAATCTCTATACATCCAATCTGGTGAAGGCCATGGTCCAGCCCTTGTCACCTAGCAACTGCGACACGGACCGGGACGTGGTGACCTCACAAGATCCTTCATGGCCTACGTATGTGTGTTATTGACATATTTTCCATGGTATAATGCCAACTCATGTTATCAATTTACACTTTTTTTAATGGTGTCAGTTTATGTGAGGCGCAGTGCATATCTTATAGCATACTATAACTGATTCAAACCAGTGAGATTTAGAGTTTATATTTTCAATAAACTTACAGTTATGATCTGCATAAATTTTATGTAGACTTGTTGCTTGGATCAGCTAGGCCCATGCATTTAAAACGAGATGCACTATATAGTTTGAGTTGTGTTTTCACCAATAAGTATGTATGCAAGTTCTCTCACAAATGAAAACGGTCATCAAATATAATATGCATTAATTCAAGAACTTATGTATATGATTATGTAAGTACCTTTACATCTGATATATTAATGATAATTCTAGGTCCGGGTCGTCATGGTTACGTGTAACCCCGTGGGGTATCCGTCAGGGGTTGAACTGGATCCGGACCCACTACGACAACGTCCCTGTCTACATCACGGAGAACGGTGTCTCAGACAATACAGGGGACATTGCGGACCAGTGGAGGATCGACTATTATAAGGCTTACATTGACGAAGTTCTGAAAGGTGAATATAAACTCAGTAGATGTCTCAGTCATTTAGAAGATTTTGACAGAGGTGTTGTGTCTTTGTATTTATAACTGATGTACATATAGCGATTTTCTGGTGCTGGAATGGCGGGGTTAGTTCGTCAAAAATTAATGTCTCTGTGTCTGAAGGCATGCGCACATACGCGATCAATACAAATGCATAAGTTAGCATGTGACGTATTCAATGAAATAGGTCATTACTGGATGTATTTCATACACACACGAGCATGGTCTGCAGAATTAAAACTCCCAGTCAGGAATCGAACCTGCCATCATTTGTTTTTGTTAGAGGGGTTGGAGGGTTACTCAATAAAGTTTGGTGGTAGCACGTGAACAGGGTTTAGTTTAAGGTGCTACATATGCTACACAAATAAAGAGTTAATATACAAGTAGATGTCTGTTCGTTTGAGGTTAACGTCCAATCGACAATATTTCATCCATATGAGATCTCAGTCTACATGAGCCCTCACAGCCTCATTAGGACAAGCGGCATATGATACCACAAACGATGCCGGTTATGTGCTGTGTGCTTACAAACTTGTGGAACACTAATTCTTCAGGTTTAATAACAGCTCGGCCATTTCGACCGGTTGAAAGATTCATATGTAAAGAAAAAAGGTAACACCGTTTTATTTCTGTTGACAGCTATTCGTTTGGACGGATGTGACGTCAGAGGCTACACCGCATGGTCTTTCATGGATAATTTTGAATGGATGAGAGGCTACTCGGAACACTTTGGTTTACATTATGTCAATTTCTCGGACCCCGAGAGACCACGAACACCAAAGAATTCCGCTCGATTTTACACGTCAGTAATAGAACAGAATGGATTTCTCCAGGAACCAGGTTCAAACATGGGACTCACAACTAATAATTGTCAGCAGACGGGTTCTGTAACTACTCCGAAATCTGTTGTGATAAAGTTTGACAACAAGATTTCGGGAACCAGTCAAACCTTACCATCCTTAGGTTTAATATTTGTTATCATGTATATTCTTAAAACATTTATTTAGAACGATTCAGTTTATATCTCAAATGATTCTAATCGCTGTTCTTCTTGAGAGACTTATTTTGCTTTTATTATGAGGTTGAATATTGTATTTGAAAAAAAAAAAAAAAAATCTACAGATTGCTTAAAGATATCGTTAAAAGGAGGTACATAGGGTTCACAATCCCTCTATCTCAAACAACTGGCGACCACCATTGTATTATCTTCTTGGATCTTGAAAACTATATATACGTATGAGTCAACCCGAATTTAGTAGGTAGTCAAGAGAGAGAGAGAGAGAGAGAGAGAGAGAGAGAGAGATGTGAAACAAGATAACTTAGTTAGAACAGGTTGTCACTGATAACTGCAGATTATTAAATAGTTAGAAAATTCTAAAACGAGGTTTTTATCTGTATTTGTACATACATTATACTGTCATTATCTGATACTTGTAAATACATTATAGCGTCTATAGGTATTGTTTCTCCTTGTGTTCCCTGTACTTCATATTCACGAAATGATAATAAAGCTTCTGACTGAATCACAGTTTCAAAACACTTCTCTTTGGTGAACATTGAGACTTGTTTCGTGCAGAACGGTATAAATGGCTACAGTTTTAAAGTGGGTACGTTTTAAGACCAATTCCTTTATGGTCTATGCTTATTTTGACTTCCTAGGATGGCTTCACAGATAATGAATCATACATCATATAACTGTTCTACAGTCTCCACTACTTTAATCACATCAATGCCGCATATCCTTTTAAAAGATATTTCTTGTTTCATCATGGCATTATATCAAACAGGAAAATGGCCAATTAGGACTGTCATTGAAAACGATCCTTTATTTTCCTTTATATGCCTTAGCATAGATTTGTCTTTAAAAGAAAATAGTATGATATGTACCATATCAACATGTTTTTATTTCATCATTTTGAATAAATGGAGAACATGGCTGAAATCTTGACTTTTGTTGTACAAAGACTGTGAATTATTCATGATTAAAAGTATTTTATTTTGAATGCCTGTTGATGTAGAGTAACGAGCAGACATCTTCACTGTTAACTTATGCACATGTTCGCAATGAGAGAGGGAAACTAAGGATCCTGAGGAAATGTTAATGATAATCATAGTAGCCAGTTCTTCTGGGTCTCTAGTCACTAGCATTGAATCGTCAAAACGTATTGAACTTAACAAGGTAAAAACTCCATTTATTTATTTTGGATGTGTGACCCGAGCTACTAATTCTGTTACTAATTCATCTATTAGTCAGCTATAGCAAGGGCCTATTATACAAGGATTGGCAACTTGTCTAAATCTCTCAAAAGCACATAACAAATTGTCCAGTCACGTTTTCAAATATCTCTTTCCTTTTATTAAAAAAGTAAAGAAATAAAAACAAAATATGTAACATAGAAAAGTATGGAAAGATCACAGAGGAAAATGTAACTATGTTATAAAATAATCATATCTCTACTGCACGGAATTATTTTAGTATGGTTTATTAAAAAAAATATTTTAAATTATTATTCAACCAGTGCAACAGAAAAAAACAACAACACATTTTACTTAGTTATCATCACGCAGGTACATTTATATTTTTCATGAAACAGTTTTATTATTAACTTATTTTATTGCAATACATAAGTTATCAATTTGATGGTAGTGTAATACATTACAATTTACTTTCACATATCATCATTAGAAATAGAGATATTTGAAAACGTGACTTTGCGAGAATTGGACAATCTCAGTCATGGTCTTCAGATGCTGATGAGTTAGTAAATACATACATAAATGAATTATCTTCTCTCCTAGAAAAACATGCTCCATTACGTACTAAGACTATAGTTTTGAGGCCCGGACGTGACTGGTACACAGACGAACTTCACGAGGCCAAACACCATCGCCAAAAGTTAGAGCGTAAATGGCTACAGTCAAAACTTATACTAGATCATCAGATATACCGTGAACAATGTGCTCTGGTAAATAAATTGCTCAAACAAGCCAGAATTGCTTATTATACGGACAAAATAAAATCTTCAGGACGAGATCAGAAATGTCTTTTCAAAATAACAAATCATCTTCTTGGCTCGACAACTGAAGCGGTTTTATCTTCTACAACATCATCGAAGGAATTAGCGCAGGACTTAAGTGATTTTTTCATTGACAAAATCAAGGGCATTAGCAATGATATAAGGGCAGACATTTCAACAACGAGCGTTCCCGAAGCTGTAGAACAATCTCGGCCAAGTTTAATTTCTAATCTGACTGCTTTCTCTTCATTGTCTGAACAGGATATCAAGCAAATAATCGTGAAATCACCAAACAAATCATGTGAACTTGATTCAATACCCACATGGCTGTTGAAATCTTGCATCGATGAACTTTTACCGATATTGACTAAAATCATTAACACGTCATTAGAATCAGCGTATGTTCCAAAATTGTTTAAATGTTCACGAATACGACCACTACTCAAAAAACCCGGCCTCGACCAAAATGAACTAAAAAACTATAGACCAGTTTCAAATTTACCATTTGTTTAAAAAGTTCTAGAAAAAGCAGTAGACTCACAACTAGAGCGTCATTTATCACTGAACAATCTACTTGAACAACATCAATCTGCCTATCGGAAGTTCCATTCTACAGAAACAGCATTAATTAAAGTCCAAAATGACATCATGCAATCCTTAGATCAAAATAAAGTCGCCATTCTTGTCCTACTTGACCTCTCAGCTGCGTTTGATACCATCGACCATAGTTTTCTCTTGAATCGTTTGAAACATGACTTTGGAATTAAGGGAAAATCACTTCAGTGGATTACGTCTTACTTAGGTGACCGGTACCAAACAGTTTGTATTAACGGCCAGTTGTCAGAAGCAGTTTTGATGAATTAAAGTGTTCCGCAGGGCTCAGTTTTGGGTCCAAAAAATTACATTATGAATACAAAACCAGTTGGAGCCATCTGCAGAAACCACGGTCTACTTCACCGTTTTTACGCAGACGATTCTCAACTTTACATAGCTTTCAAACCTACTGACCAAGTTAATGTTGCAGAAACTGTTCAGCGTGTCGAGGCCTGCCTGGCAGACATAGTTTCATGGATGCATCAAAACATGCTTAAACTCAACACCAATAAGACTGAAGTAATTCTTTTCTCTTCTAAACACAATGAAAAGCTTGTGGGTGATATTTCAATAACCATTGGAGCATCTAAAATACAACCGGCTACTGTTGTTAGAAATCTGGGAGCTTTTTTAGACTCTAGATAAGACTTAGAAGATCACGTAAACTCAGTGTGTCGATCTTGTTATGCTCAACTTCGCCGAATTAGCCACATCAGACAGTATCTTACCACTGACGCAACAAAATCGCTTGTTAACAGTCTTGTTACATCTCGATTGGACTACTGTAATTCTCTGTTATATGGATTACCAAAAAAAAACACTCTCCAAAAGCTACAGACTGTCCAAAACACAGGGCTAGGATTATTACAAAAACACCACGTTTCAGTCAAATAACCCCCATCCTTAAAGAACTGCATTGGTTGCCTGTAGAAGCCAGAATACAGTTTAAGATATTAACTCTTACGTTCAAGGCACTACATGGTCAATCACCGGAGAATATTCAATCAATGTTAGAAATTTACAGACCCCGGCCGTGTACTTAGATCCCAAGACGTTTAAGTGACACTAGTCCAACCTAGAACCAAAACAGCGAAATATGGGGACATATGCTTTACTCTTAGTGCTCCAAAACTCTGGAACTCGTTGCCAGTATTAATACGCCAATCCAGCAGTCTCATTTAAGAAACTCTTAAAACATACTTCTTTGTTCGATTCTATAGCGATCATCAAAATGGAAAATTACCCGATTACTGTACTTTTAATAACTGTGGATTTAAACATTTTAATGTTGTTTTTTTACACGTTTATTTAATTATATTTTCCCAGTTGGCTTCTTAAATTTTATCAGGGAACCTTTACTTTACTTTAATACTATTTGATTTTATGACACTGTTGTTACTTATATTTTAAAACACTCTACGCATGATATTCTTACCTTGTTCGGTAGGCAACTGACGGACAAAAGATCACACTAATGACGCTTTTGCCCGGTCCAGACTAAACCAGTTAATCGTTATAAACTTATAGGGGTTTTTATATAAAGGAGGCAAAACCAAATACTTATCACAAATTATATTCTTTGTATGTTTACATTTCAATTTTTAAACCTAAGTTTGGCGGATTTCTGGCGTGAACCTTATATAAAGCACAATTTAACACAATAACAAATTCAGCAATTGTCCACTTTTGCTATAATATTTCCCAATTAATTTATCCATTGTTAATCCTAATTGTAATCCCATTTAAATGTCAGGAGGCGCCGCAAACTAGCCAATGGCGCCTATTTAGGCAAAATACAGCAAAAAGCGGAGCCCGTATACATGGTGCCCCCCTAACTTATGACTAATCTGGCCGCAGCTGAATGGCAATTCCTACTGGACGATCTTCCCTCGAATTGCTGTACCATTCCCTGAACTTTCTCGAGGTTCACGCCGGGACTGATATGGAC
This sequence comes from Solen grandis, assembly GCA_021229015.1. Taxonomy (NCBI): domain Eukaryota; kingdom Metazoa; phylum Mollusca; class Bivalvia; order Adapedonta; family Solenidae; genus Solen; species Solen grandis. The sequence continues at coordinate 17,114,713 of CM037791.1, forward strand.
TCCAAAATAGCCTATCCCTCTTAGCCTATCACACGGTAACGTTCTCTGACAGTCCCCTGAAACATTAAGCAGCAAAACAACAGAAAGAAAAACAAACCACACCAATCCCCAGATGGGATGGGCGGGCGGGTGTTTGATTTTCATGAGAGCAAACATTTTACCTTTCTTCGCCTTCGCGGGAAAATTCCAAGAGGACGGTGATCGTGAGAATAACACGTACGTAATATATTGATAATTGTATCAGCTTTACCCGAACTTTATTTATAGAAACATTCCTATCCTCTTTGCTTATTAACTACCCAAACCACAATAAAAATCCATTTGCCCCCAAACAACCGGTGCTATGCTAAATACATAACCCCCATTGTTCGGTAGGCAACTGACGGACAAAAGATCACACTAATGACGCTTTTGCCCGGTCCAGACTAAACCAGTTAATCGTTATAAACTTATAGGGGTTTTTATATAAAGGAGGCAAAACCAAATACTTATCACAAATTATATTCTTTGTATGTTTACATTTCAATTTTTAAACCTAAGTTTGGCGGATTTCTGGCGTGAACCTTATATAAAGCACAATTTAACACAATAACAAATTCAGCAATTGTCCACTTTTGCTATAATATTTCCCAATTAATTTATCCATTGTTAATCCTAATTGTAATCCCATTTAAATGTCAGGAGGCGCCGCAAACTAGCCAATGGCGCCTATTTAGGCAAAATACAGCAAAAAGCGGAGCCCGTATACATGGTGCCCCCCTAACTTATGACTAATCTGGCCGCAGCTGAATGGCCAAATGGGAGCAACCCCACCTGGGCGCCGTGCACAGATGGGGGCGCTTCCACCGCCCAACCGCGGCAGCAAGGCCCCTACAGTAATTTAAGCACAAATCTTATATTATTTACACAGCACAACCAATTCAAAGCAAAGCAAATATCTTTCATGTAGCACAACATATTTCAATGCAAAGCACAAAAACTTTCATGTAACAAAACAAATTTCTATGTAAAACAAGTTAGTGTAGCAAATATATATCTCTGAAATGTGCTCTCTACAGCACCACATGTTCTAAGCTTATGTTGATTTTGTATCATTTTATATAAAGCAATTGACATTTTGGCACTGATATATCCAATTTCACTATGGTTTCACGCCAGACGCCGCCCCTAACTGGTATTTGGAAACCCAACGTATATCTATATACATATATTTACAGTGTGAACCAAGGTTGATGATCTAATAGGAAACTTTGTAATCCCAATTTGATATTGTTTAAGAACAGTTCGTTCCCTCTATCTGACAAGTGAACACCATCTTTGGCGTAATTCTCATTCTCAAATCTTGCTAGATTAAGGTGTCGCAGATAGAACCCTCCTGATTGTTTAACTTGCTTCACAATATAGGAGTTTAGTCGTTTGCTAGCCGCACGAAGCGCTCTTTGATTCTGGCCCCAATGACGGGGTAGTATTTCTGACCATATTATTTTTGTTCCTGGCATGTGCTCTTCTATGAAACCAAACAACCTCTTAACTGTATTGGTTAATACCTTTATGGGGGTGTGCATTATATCATTGCCCCCTACATGAAGAAGAAGAAATTGCGGTTTTGATTCTACCCTTAACAGGAGACTCAGCTTAGCTTTCGTCCTTTGCAAGGTCAGGCCACCATATCCCTGCCACCACAGCTGGGCTTCTAGGCCTAGGCTACTTCCCCCTGGTCCTCTCCTTGCAATCGGGAATGCTCGTTTAATGAGGGATGAACCTACCAACCACACAACTGGTGCCCCTGCAAAAGCTTTGGGACTGTTAATTACCAAGGTTAAACCTCTGCCTCTGTACCGTATTACCCCCTACCATGGCTCTGTATTCTATCTCTAGCTTCACAATACCAAGCTTTGCTGAAATAGCCAAATCCTTCAATGCCAACACTGACTGGTATGCTTTTATCAACAAAATTTAAAGTGCTCTATTTTGCCACCAAACATGTTTTACATACAAAGCGCCGTTCCAACAGATTTTAAACTGGTTGTATGTAAGCCTTATAGGCATTTGAAGACCACCTCCCTGCCTTTTTAATTTGTTCCACTGTCCAACCCCATTTACTAGCTGATGAGGCGGCCCCTAATCTGAAACTATGGCTTTTGTAACCCTTAAGCTGAGGGTTTAACAAGTATAATGCCTTTCTCAAGACAGAAGAAAACTGATAACGGGTCAATGGTGAACCATCCAAATGGCACAATAAAGGCCCAGAACATTTTGGTCGTATTTCTTTAAATCTACAGAATGCAGATACTGGGCAAATGGTACTACTGCTCAATTTTGTTAACCTAATGTTTGTCCCATTCCCATGTTGATCAGTTTTGGAGTACCGCAATGAACACATAATGGTGTTCCCATTATCTACCATTTGTACATCTTGGATACTCAGCACCCTACAGACCTGATTATCCCCTTTTTTTGCTATAGTAAGTTCTCCTACCCTAAAGAAACCAAAAAATGCTTCGTAGTCATTTATGCAAACTGCTGGAAGCTTAGTCAGAATGCCATGCAAGAGTTCCCCCGTTATTGGAAGGCGCACCCTTTTCGCTTTTGCTGTTCTGCGGAACCCTTCCAATACTTTATTAACTACAAAATGCCGTGTGTTGTCAGTGACCCCTTGGATTTTGCACTTGAAACTTATAGTCGATACATACAATTCTGCAGTTTTAAAACTGAAATCTTGAAGCGATAAAAATGCAACATAACTAACTATTTCTTGAGTTGATGGTGGCCATAAATCTAGCCATCCATAATTCTGCCTGAAGCCTCGGAAATTGTTCAACCCTGTGTTATACGCTTTGATTGTGTTTGGCGCTAACGATTCTTTCAGCAGTCTTCTAGCCTCAATCTGGATATCATTGACTTGAATTGATTTGGTATCTCTACTGGTTCCCTTTTCGCCTCTGGTGCCACCTGCTTGAATCGGCTCCACTGTCGACGAGAAATAGCATCTGCGATCATATTATCTTTGGAAGAAATATGCACTGCCTTGAAAAATATGTTTTCTTTCATACACATGAGAACCAAATTTCTGACAAGTTGCATCAGTCTTTTTGATCTAGAGGTTTGGCAATTCAAAACCTTAACCAAAGCTTCATTGTCGATCCTCATAATAACTTTTTTGTTCTGAAGTTTGTGCCCCCAAATATAAAGTGCCAATACAACGGGAACCATTTCTAAAAATGTAAGATCTTTCAGAACTTGGTGTTTTGACCACTCGTTTGGCCATTTAAGAAAACACCATTCTCCCTGTAAGTAACATCCTGCCCCCAATCTTTCTGAACCTGAAGCATCTGTAAATAACTGTAGTTCATTGCTAGTAAACCATTTGTTATCTGGTATGAAATTTACCCCATTAAAATCCTCTAAAAATCTCAGCCAAACAAGCAGGTCTTCCCTCATTTCCCGCGAAATTCTAAGTTTAAAATATGGTTTTCTTAATGGAATCATTGCATCGTAGAAACGACGGAGGAAGGCCCTACTGGATCTGACAGCTTGTCCGAAAAAATTCAATTTTCCTACTAAACTTTGTAATTCCCGCAAGGTTATTTTCTTCCTCTGAATAAAAGTTGCCACTAACTGGGACAATTCTTGAACTTTATGACTAGGTATTCTAACCAACAATTTCTCTGTATCAATTTCCAATCCTAAAAATACCATTATTGTAGTTGGTTTTACGGATTTGTCCTCTGCTATAGGAATGCCTAGCTCAGCGCATGTTTTCTCAAATGTTGCCACTAGATTCTGGCATGTTCCCGTCCCTTGCTTGCCTGCCATTATGAAATCATCCAACAAATGATCTATTGAGTTTGCTTTAGCTTTTTCTGCAACGAGATGATGGAGAAATGAAGAAAATTTTTCAAACAAGTTTGCACTCTGGCTTAATCCCATTGGTAAAAATTTATCAATGTAGTATTTTCCCTCTATTTTAAGTCCTAATAATGGAAAATCCTCAACCCTTATTGGGAGAATTCGATACGCTGATTTCAGGTCCCGTTTGGCTATCAACGCTGACCTACCCAGGTCGTAAATCATTGTTGTTACATTATCAAATGAAGTGTATCTAACAGAACAAAATTGGCTGTTGATGCCATCATTAATGCTTTCCCCATGCGGGTACGATAAATGTGTGATCATTCTCCAACCCCCCTCTGACTTTGGCAAAATTCCTACCGGGGAAATCCTTAGATTCTGATATGGGGGTTGCTCAAAAGGTCCAGCTAACCTTCCCAAATTTAATTCCTGATTTACTTTTTCCCTAAGTTGTATATTATGCTCGTACGCCGATCTGAGATTCGGGCACTCGTAAGCTACTCTTGGGCCACTGTACTCAATTTTAAATCCGTGTTTAAATCCATTAGCTAAAATATCTGCATCTGCAACATTTTTATATTTACTCAAATACTTTTCAAGTAATGGGACATTTACTGGGGAGTTACCTAAATGGAGACATTTTGTAGTATTAGCCTCACAATTGCATTTAGAATCTTGGGTAATGAGCTGACAGGCGGGGCCTGAGAGGTTGTCGGGGAGGGAAACGTTGCGCATAACGGGGAGGCCTGGAAGCCTCTCCAAATCGAGCCGGTCTCTGCACCCCCATTCCTTGATATGTCTGTTTCCAGCATGATCGAGCTGGGTGGTTCCCACTACAAATTAGACAACAGTGGCGGTAAGTACAAACTTCTCTTGCACAGAAACGATAATTAAAATCATAGCATTTTTTATCTCCTGTTGAAATAGCCATTGAGCTAGGACCCATACATAACAACCATAGTTTTTCATCTATTTCCCCGAAGGACTTAATTGGGTTTGATGCTAGCCTTAATCGAAACTGAGTGTCATAACTTAGCCACCCTAACCCCAGATGTCGCTTTGCTGCAGTCCTAATCACGTGACCATATTTCAGTACTGCCTGCGTTTCTGAGGGGTGTGCCCCCGTGTATATGCTTGCGAAAACCAAAAAAGCATCTGTCCATTCTTCTATATTAGTTATTTTCTTATTCTTAGTTGGAGCCATTACTAATTGGCCAGCCCCATTTATTACCAACTTTGCCCCTTTTTCATTCTGTGGAACGGCGCTATCATTACCCTGCAATAATGTTGCCATGTCAACAAATTGACCCTGTGTGATCCTCTCTTTAACATTCTGGGTAACAAATTCCCCAAGAATAGCTTTTACACTATGAATCTCCTTAACATTACCTTGTCCATCTGGCAATTGGTTGGTTAGATCCACTCCTAACAGCCCAAGGTCCGCTGCTGTTGGTGCCAACGCTAAAGGTGGTGGTGTGGGTTCTGGTGTTTGGTTTGTTGACGCCTCTGGAGGTGCAGTTAGCCCCTGTGTTTGTATACCTGTCACCTCTGCGTCCCTCGTTTGCCTTTGGTTTACCTCTGCATCTCTCTGTTGCCTCTGGTTTACCACTCTTGTCTTAGGATGCCCGGTAGGTGGTGGTGGGTCATCGAGGTTCTCTAACCTAGCTGGTGCCTTCCTTTTTCTTGAAGAGCGTCGCATTTTCTCTCAAATACAAACATAAACATTGATTAACTCCATGTTATTGGTATACACCCTAAACAATATCTATAATTACATAAATTGTTAACGTAACTAAATCATATAATATTGTATTTTATTTTTTATTAATTATTATTATTATTCTTTTTTAATTTTTTTTATTATTATTATATATATATTTTTTTTTTATATTATACCCATTCTTCTTATTATATATATTCATTATTCTATCCATGTCTATATATATATTTAACTTTCTACGTAAAAGCTATGCTTGTATTTTCATAATTGTTATATATTATTTATCCATATCACTGCAGTTTTATCTTGGAATACTTTATTTCCTTACGGTATACTTTATTTCCTAACAGTTCAACTCCCTAGCTCATTTATCTGCCTATGTACAAGATAACCATGAAATTCTTACAATAACCATAACAAGGGAGGTAACCAGATTTTTTTTTTTTTTTTTTACTGATCCAGACGTGGTTACTCCCCTTTCCCCCTTACAATGCCGATATTTGAAACTGCCGAAATTGCAATATTAGAAAAAAAATATATTTTTCCATGTTAATTCCTGACTAGATATTGATTATATCTGTAAAATACCTTACATTTTATAACTGGTTTCATATTTATCCCTTTAATTCCTTTTGCCTCTACTGATTGCGCCTTGTGCCACACATAAATTCACCTTTGCCTAGGCTTTCGTAAAAGATCCTGCCCTAATTTAGTTTTAAACCTTTACCAAATTTTTATTTCAAACCTTGTACCCGATTTTTTAAACCTTAATGCCCTTTTCTCGCCTATAAATGTTTGATTTTCATGAGAGCAAACATTTTACCTTTCTTCGCCTTCGCGGGAAAATTCCAAGAGGACGGTGATCGTGAGAATAACACGTACGTAATATATTGATAATTGTATCAGCTTTACCCGAACTTTATTTATAGAAACATTCCTATCCTCTTTGCTTATTAACTACCCAAACCACGATAAAAATCCATTTGCCCCCAAACAACCGGTGCTATGCTAAATACATAACCCCCATTATTTTAGGTGTATTTAGTTTCAGTGGATGGTTTCATTGCATGTATTTTACATCTCATTTTTTCCTTTTCTTAAACAGATTGTAAAGCACTTTTGAACGTATAACATATATGAAAAAAGTGCTATATAAATGTGGTGTCATAATAATAATAATAATAATAATAATTTGTTATGTGATTTAGACTAGTTGCCAATCTTTGTTTAATAGGTCTTTGGTTGCTGAGTCACTTCAGCTTTCAATTTTGTAAAACTTAAAATATATCACCTGCTGTAGGTATCACTGGTAGCGTAACCCCCAATCTTGTCCTAGAAAAAGTCTATGGGAAAACAGTGATTAATTTGTATGTAGTCTAAAACAATGATTCAGTATTATATGTGCAGTAAACCTCTGTATTATAAGTGCAGTAAAACCTCTGTATTATGACAACATCGGTCCACCAGTCATCCTCATATATCAGTTAAATCATTAGGTAAATATGGGAAAAGTTACTTCATGTGTAGTAATAAGACATAGTGTTTTCCAATTTAAATAAAACAATAATTGTCATTATACGAGTATGTGTAGGATTATTGAAGACGCGGTGTCAATATGAAATAGATTTTTCCAGTGGAGCCGTATAATGAAAAAGGGAGCAATCACCGCTATTATTGTAAAATAAAATCATGTAATATGTTTGAAAAAAAAAACAAACAAAAAACCCTTTATGAATCAGTTACTTTTATTCGAAGCAATTCGATACATTTAATGGGAATCTGATAACTTCTCCCTGAATTCGTAGCCACGGGTTTTAAAACTCAGAAAAAAAGGTTTTTGAGATGTTTTGTGACCTTAAAATATTCAGAATTTTAGATACTAACGTCAACTTGAGAAATCAATGAAACAACAGTTTAATAATACACATTACAGCATAATGCAGAAAGTGTAGAAAACACAAACATTATACACATGGCCATATCGGACATGTCTAATTGACGGCCCCAGGCCCAATCTGCGGTCCTAGTATAATGGGTGAATTTAATTGAAAATTGTAGCATAATTATGCTGTAAAGCATACTAAATATATATTCAGTTTGATACATATCATCAGTACAAAAAGAATTCCATACTCCTACGTCACGCATACTATCGGGAAGATTTTAAATTCCGGGACCTGTATCCAAATCCTGTACCACATGAAAATTTATCTATTCTAATTTGTTTCGTTAATATCGTCCTTGTTGTTGTTGCTGCTCATGATTTTTTTTTTTACATTGACATTAATACCGCCATAGTAGCTTACTGTCTGGAAATGTCAATGCATCTTGCAGACCCTAACTCTTCCAATAATTACCGGAATATAAAAAAGGAATTATTTGTTGTAAAATTTATCTCATTTGAAAAAACTATAATTAAAGTTTTTTGTCCTTTTGTGTTCTATATTTCTGAATAATTTGATAATATGAGTTTTTCATCGGCCATATTCTCGATAATTTTATGATTTTTTTTCTTCAAATGTAATAGATAAAAACGGCCTACAGCTAGGAATATTTTGACATTTTATCAAAATATTCTGAAATGGCTTTGCTTTATTTAAGTCGTGCTTCAAAAACATGCGCGGCGTCTTTGATGTTTTGCTTAAAATTAGTCTTGCAGTATCATTGAATTTGATTACAGGATTGCCGTGTTCATTTCTTGGTCCCGGGATTTGCACAGCTTTCTTTCCACACGTGGCTTTGTTTATTCCCGGTTAGCATATATAGTGTTATTAATCCAAAGACAAATGGCATGATACACACTACGTCACATGACGAGTCCACCGAGTCATGGAATTACCGGATATCTATGCTAAGCATCAAGCTTTGTTATATCTGAGATCAATCTCCCTACCTCCTTTCCTCGGGGATACTAAAACCACTCAGCCACGTGTATTTCAATACATGGGTGTCATACATCACACACATTATTGCATCGACCTAGTCCTGTAAGGAAAAGCTGCTCTGTTTACTTCCCCAAATGCACCTTTTGCTAACTAAACTACGTTATCGTGCATATCATTATCGTTTTTTAATGCAGAAAAGTTCACAGGGACGCTTTTTGCAAAATAAAATGACATGTAGATGACTCATCTCTAGGTCTAGATGGCAGCTATCTGGGAGATTGGCCCTAGCTGGGGACCGGGGCATGGTTTATCAACAAACCTCTCCCCATAATAAGTTTTGAGGAGCCGTGGATTAAGGTCTGAACTGAAGATTGTTTGATGAAAACTTAGCAATATCGGACATCTAACCCGGAATGAGTAGCAGCTATTGCAGGTTTAGTCTATATTGCAAGTTAAAGATAGCACCTTTAGTTTCACCATTAATATACACCTTACTAAGATAATACGCACAATGTGTCGATAGATAATGATATATTGTATTACTTGCGATCAAACATAACGTTAATTTGCTAAAATAGATTAGACTTTAATTAACGTATTGTCCCAGTTGCCCGAGTGATATGCGGCCGACCGGGAACGGTTCCGCAACCCGGCTCACCGGCCGCGATATACACTATCGGTGACATGTCGCTCAAGATAATGATTATTTGTCTATAGATGCTAAGGAATGCAGTGAAACTATTGTGTTGTTAAATTGCATTATATCGGGCCTTTCCCCTCTTGTTGAATAGTTGTCTTATCTTGTCAAAGCACCGTACTGTTTATTAAGTGAACTTGTCGAGATGTGTCAATCTGCAATGTCCTGTCAAAGTATCATGTTCACGTGTCCAGATAACGTGTTTTTATACCTACATGTTGTTAGGTAGAATGGTAATGTGTTTTTTTGTAAGATGCTACTTATCATATTTAACTATGCTGAGCAATGACATAGTAATATTTCTGTTTTATAAGAAGACACGACATAATGTTATAGTTAATGAACGAAGACACGACATAATGTTATAGTTAATGAACGAAGACACGACATAATGTTAATGAACGAAATAATACAGCCTACAAACATAACTTTTGGCAATATTACCTATAGTCAAAATAGTACAGCGAAAGATGTAATATTTCCGTTGTAGAAGATGGCACGGGAAATTGACATGAAGACATTATTATGGAACAAGGCACATGCATCAATTGGAATGAAGAAAATATCAAAATTCAAAATGGGTTTTAACAAGATAAAAAATATTGTGTAAGCCTTACATGATATTTAATCTTTATATGACAAGATAACATTTATATTGAGCATTATACTGAGTAATAAATACATATTATATTTTACATACACCACGTGATTAACACCATATCTTAAATATACACCACACGAGTTTGACATCATATTCAACATACAAAACACGTAGTTATATGATGCTTTACATGCGCCACGTGTTTGGCATCACGTTTTACATATGTATCATGTTTTGCATACACCACGTGTATTTGGCATGTTTGACATACACCACACCTCTTCTTAGCCTATTCCCCGGCGTAAGCTGTATAAAATGGATTTTGACCTATTTCTTGAACCAATCAAATCTTGGATAACAACCGAAGAGTTCGGAAAAACACTCGTTTCATCAGTTTGCATACATTATTTTAGGATATTCCATCATAAAATGGGAATTTCAGGGTGCATATCTTTCTGTATGATTGTCAATTGGCAAATAACAAATTATTCTACCTATTTAAACATAAAAAAACATTCTGTTGAAAAATTCAAACATAAAAACCACCCAGCTGAAAATAGTAGTTAACCTTGATAGCGGACTCGTCCCTCTAAGTCACAAAAACTTGCAGTGTATAAGATAGCTAACATAAGCTATACTTATCAACAGCCACGGTGAAGCTCGTCTGCAAAACTAAGGGTCTCGAGTTCGATTCCCACTATCGGATTTCTTTTTTAAAGTTTCGCTTATATTACATTTTTTCCCTTTCTTCCTTTTTTTATTGGCTAGTATATTGTATTTCCTAAATTAAGCGACAAATACAAATGCGTTTTCTAGCATTATTTTAAAATCACAGACCATTTAAAACTTGCCAGCATTATTATACTGTAACACTTACTTTCTTTAACTTCATTTTTTTTTACGTCAAATATCTTTTTAAAAAGATATTTCTTGTTTTTCGGCGTAGCTGTATAATTTCGATTTCAACTCGCATCTTAAACCAATCAAATGTACGCTAACAGTGGTAAATAATTCTAAGCTGAATAAAAGGACTCCTGTTATTGGTTAACGCATCGTTATGGACTATAAAATTACTGTAAATAAGGGGTGCAGCTTGTATATATCATTCAGCTTGGTGTTATTACTTTTCTTTTTGATGTAAACATGAAAGTGATTTCAGTAAGTTAAATACAACCCTTTTCCATCAATTGAGGAATGCTACTTTGTGAAAATGATTTAAAACAACAAAAAAGAATCCACCGTGTTATGACATGAAACCCCTTAATTACTATGTATATTGAATTCTTCCAGCCTGCCGAGATGCTCTCATTGAAAATTAATTCGCCAAAACCAAAACAACTAATAACGCTTTTATATCATAATTGTCATATGCAATAATGATATGAACAAATATCAAACAAGCCTATTTACAGATATAATTTTTTGTATTACCGTTTATAAATAAGAATATTTCATAGAAAAAATACTGAACTATTTCTAGAGCGTACTAAATTTGTTGTTCGTCGGTCTTTCGTGCGATTTTCCTCGGAATGTTCTAGAAGACTGGAAATCTCGTTTTTCTTTCATCCTACGCCGAATATCTTTTTTAAAGATATTTCTTGTTATCTTTCCCTTCGTTTGTCTGTAATTGGGGGTTTACCTTCATTGTTTGCACGAGTAAGATTGCTATTTTATTTCAATTTATCACACGATGTTCGAGATAAAAAAAAAATCAACATTTTCCCCACTCATTTCAGCAAAAGGGATTATTTTCAAATCGGAAAAGGAAATGACACGCTTTTTACCGCATACAATTAAAAAGGCGTAACCCTGAATCTAACGAAATACGTACATTTAATATATTCCATTAGTCGGCATTATTGTAGGTATTGCTTCCATACAGCAGGGAAAGATTAATGTCATGTTTAGCTATGAGAATATGAAATGACTCTTCATCACTGGGTATCATATGTGGTCTTTGATCCGTCAGATATCTAGAAACAGTTTTAAAGATAATAAATCATTGCAATCTTGACAACAGAATATGTACAGTACGGTACTACCATGCCCATGTATTAACTCCACTTCTGCGGACTTCGTGCTATGCTAGATCCACTTATTGTACCCCGCACATACCTATATCCAAAGTGAAGAAGGGCAATTTAGCGGGTTTTTTTCTGTCATAGTTTTCTTTCAATGATGTAAAATATATTCCAAGAAAATATAATTATAAGATGAATTTGTAAAATGATTGTTTTCCAACGTTTTTAAATAAGAGTTATGGTTATGTTATATTTACTCGATCTTTATTATATGATTCAGATTCGTGTGAGGTTTTAATTATATGATACATTTAAAGATGTGTAAATCGCGGTGTAAAGATAATTTACTGCGCGAAACCCGTACTGTAAACTTAGAATGTTTCTCACATACTTCTTCTTCCTATGCTACACTTAGACGTTTCACTCATTTAAGTCTTGTTTTGCGTATAAAGCGATACATCATTGTTTGCATTGCGATGTAAATACCTTTAACAAGGAGAGAAATAAACATGCGAGAAGAAAATATAGTTGCAATTTTAGGGCTTTGTTTATTTTTTGCTGCTGGAATTAAAGCCGAATCGGGGGATTTTTATTTCGGAAAGTTTCCAGAAAACTTCAAATGGGGAGTAACTTCAGATATTGACAAAAATATCGATGAACTTGGCAAGAAGGGTATGTACAGCATTATTTGTACTTTTTGTTTACACGCGAATAAACCGTTCATACAGTGGTGCATGGTTCGGTTGTTTGTAGTGCATCCTGTATTAACACGATCGCTGGCTATAGAATTAGGTTGCAGACAAGTGGGTAGAACGCCCGCTTCCAGACCTGCAGGACGTGGTACATACTGAAGTCGCTTTATAAAGAATTGGTGCCTAATATACTAACGTTAATATCATTTTGTAGACTTTGACTTCAATGTATTTTGTCAAAAATATCACAAGTCTTTATATTTTTGAAATACATGTACAGAGAATGAATTTTATGAAGTTTGATTAAATGGACAAATAAATATATCAAAATTAATTAGTGAATTCTGAGTCCGAATCTTAAGTCCAAACATGACTGAACAACGAACAACTCGAATCTGTTTGATGTTCCGACAGGTAATGGAGAAACGAAGGCCTTGAATCACAGGAACTTCACCAAAGACATCGCAGCCCTCAAACAACTGGGTGTAAGTATAGCGCAGAATCTGCTTTATGATCACTATTGCGTCCTGTGTGTCATTTCATCATGGTTTCCTTAAGAGTTACACCAGGTCCACTTACATGCTGAATTACTGAACTACTGTCAGTGGGGCGCTAAACAAAGAAAAACAGTACAAATCAAGATCCAACCACATCACCATTCCAGTCTGCACAAGAACCATGCTTTCTAGATACTTCTTTGTCTAGTGAGATGACAGTTACGACCATAGATCGATTTAACTCATTTTTGACCCTTTTCTCTAGATCATTTTTCTTTAAGGTATATGCCGTCGTAACTTATAACCTTGGCATGTTTTATTATTATTTTGGCCGTTTACCCTGGATATAATGATATATACGATACAGCCGTGTCATAATCGTTTTCACACATATCACATGTGGCTAGTTTCCATAAGTAAGGGTTGATGATAAGTCCTGTTAAAAAATTTTCACCCATTTTTAAGCATTGAAAAGACATCATAAAGAGTGTCTTACTATGAATACATAACTTTACATCATGTAAGACCACTAAAAATGCAGTCAGCCTAAAGATCAGTATCTGTCTGAAACATATCTTATTTACTGAATGATAGATCTAGAACATCTGGGAACATCTTAATGACCCTTTAAAATTAAATGTCTATATAACACAGTAAAGCATGAATAAACAGGATACAATAATAAAAAAATATCAACAAAAGTTGTACGGTTGTGTGCACGTGTCTTTCATCATGTATTTCATTATTTATCCTACTATCGATTTTCACTTTGAGCTTTAGAGATAGGGGAGCCCTTTTTCTTTCTTTCAAACACTGACAAACATTGCAAGAATGTTTTTTCCCCTGTACAACAGATCGATATACTTGATTTATTTTCGTCGTGAAACTACTTAAAATATGTATATGCACTTGTCACAAATGACACAATCTTTTTGAAAATCAATAATGTACCGACTTTGCATAAAATCCACAGCGTGCTAAACTCTGGACTAGAAGAATAAAACCTTTTAACCTAACACCTACTTTCTCTGTTATACTCTCAAATTTCGTTTATTCTTAATTGTTTTATCTTATTCTCACACAACCCTACTAAAACTCTTGCAGCTTGACCCTCAAAATGGCTAACTCCTCAACAGGGGTTTAACGATATCACGTTATAGCAAATACCTGAGTTGCAAATGCAAACGAAAACCTTAAATAATGTTTTATTGTCTCTAGTTATATACTAAAGAAACAATTCATGTGAAAACATTCAGAACTAATTAAAATCATTTGCATAGAATAAACTAACACAAATATATAATATTAATATAAAATTAACTATAATGAGCTCTGTGTCGTTATATTGCGAAGCCTTCATATCCTTTCGGTCGTATGACATAAAACAGATAGTAAAACTTTTCGAAAAACATGAAATCCACGCGCTCTTAAATTTGCAGTGTGTGTTTTGGTTTTAAACATAATCAGGGTATGTGGCGAGTATGCCCAAATCAATAGATTGGAGCCCTTATCCATTGTCGGAACGGAGGAATGTGGATTTGTTCTAGGGTAGGGGATTACTCTACAACCTGAACGAGCGATTGTCTTCGTAAGATAAACTTAAACTTCGTTCTGTTTTTCTGTCATCCGTGGTACCAAAACACGCGACATATTCAGATTCCCTCACAAAAGTACGAGTTGTATGGCTGTGATGTAGTAAATGAAATTCGGTATAATGCTCTCGTATATATAGTATTAGAAAAAGTCCCGCGAAATCGCGGCAGTGTTTTTTTACTGTTGGGATTCTCCTGAAAAGATATGAGTTATATCATGTCCCAGTGTCCAACCACAGGAAAGGGACCATGGGTTTCACATAAATCAACCGGCTTTTGTGGCCCTTGGCTTTGACTTGGCTTTGAAGCCGAGGGTTGTGGGTTTAATACATATTTTATTCAAGAATGAATACGACTGAACAACAGGCTAATAGCCTTTGTGAATCCTCTTCTTTTACAGGTCATGCATACATAGTATATGACATATTAAAAGTATTGCATGCATTATGAAAATAGATATATAGAAAAAGAATGAAATATTGTATATCAGGAAGATATATCTGACAAAGTTTGTACCTAACATTATCTCAGTTAGCGACAAAATCATTCATTAATTTTTTTCTACTCATTTTAGTATTATATGTATACAAAAGCACTCAAACACACATACATTCAGTTAAATTTACATGTAAAACCAAGCATACGCATACAAAAACATATATAGCACATACACACATATGTATACTACTTTGACATTGTGATTCTTAAATTGATACAAAAAATGTATATAATATAAATAGCGTCCTAGAGTCATAAGGTTTGCCATTTATATTTATGATTGTTTTATACACAGATAAGAGCTGTGTAATGGTACAAAAAATTTAAACAAAAACCCCCCCAAAAAACAACAACAACAACAACAAACAAACAAACAAACAAACAGAAAATGATAAGTATAAAGAGAAAAAATGAGGGAGAAAAAGCAAAGGTTGAGGGCTCGATTCCCATGCACTGGGGTCGGGCACGGTTTCCGTGATGAATTACTTACATTTTTTTTTTTGATGGGAATTCGTATTCCACCGCTTTACTTAGTTAACTACAGAGCTAAAGTTTCAGTACTGTCAGAATCCCGGGAAAAGAGGTGTTAGGTGAACTGGCCATCTGTTAGCCTTTGGTGGCATAAAACGGCATTAAATAACTCAAATAAGATCAAATAAAGTTTTAACACACAAAATAAAAACAACAACAACAACAACATCAACAAAAAATAAAATAAAAAAAGAACTCATGGCTGTCACGTGATTAATGGTGTGTGTTTTTAATTTCACAGGTGAGGATAATAGTTGCAGCACTGGAATATAGTGCAGAATTGACTTATTAATTGCTGTGAACAATAATTATAGTTTTATTGCGACAAACATAGAAGAATTAAACGAATTCTACTTTAAAAACAACAACAACAGCAACAACAACAACAAACATATTTTTATATGGTGCCAGCAAACTTGGACTGTATAAGACGTCAAGAGCCCTAATTAATACTGCACACAGCTATGAAGTTTTCTTAGCCGAGGGAAATATACCATGCTTTTGGCAATATACCATGCTTTTCACGTGTGAATACGTGAACATCGTGGTTTAAACGCACGCCAGACAACTGCGAGCGTTCGTATAAACACTACACAACATTAATTCGAAAGATAAATAATATAACTCTCAAATATAAATAATAGAACCCCCGTAGTTAAATTGGGGACGCAAAACCGATTTGGTTGCTTTGTAACACTCTTTTAACGTGGCTGCGAGGCTAATCGAGGTTCCACAAGAAGAGAAGACGTATTTTCGAACAATACGAAGAACACACAAAATAGTAATGTTACTACATTTTGTATTTTTAGATTGATCCAATTTCGATGGATTCACCATAAATTCTCGTAAATTGTGCAATTTTCTTTATCTTTATACTAAATAACACAATTACTGAATGGTTACTGAATAACCGTGATACTCTGTATAGATCACAGGCACCTGGTTTTAAGACTGACTGATTTGTTTCAATGTTTCCGATTTATAATATAATATAGGTAGATGAATAAAAAAATCGGAAACATTGAAACAAATCAGTCAGTCTTAAAACCAGGTGCCTGTGGTATAGATAATGTTGTTTCGTAACGGCGCCAAATCCAACAAAAAAATCATCTCATTCATTTAGTAATATAGATACATCCGGATGAATGATCCTGTATATATAATATACTTCCGTATGAATAACATGTGCCCGGAATAATGCTCTTTTATATATAATATACATCCTAAGTAATGCTCTTATATATTATACATCCGGGCTAATGCTCTTGTATATGAGTAATGCTCTTGTATATGAGTAATGCTCTTATATAGTATACATCCGGGCTAATGCTCTTGTATATGAGTAATGCTCTTATATATTATACATCCGGGCTAATGCTCTTGTATATGAGTAATGCTCTTGTATATGAGTAATGCTCTTATATAGTATACATCCGGGCTAATGCTCTTGTATATGAGTAATGTTCTTATATAGTATACATCCGGCTAATGCTTTTGTATATGAGTAATGCTCTTATATATACATCCGGGCTAATGCTCTTGTATATGAGTAATGCTCTTATATATATACATCCGGGCTAATGCTCTTGTATATGAGTAATGCTCTTATAGTATACATCCGGGCTAATGCTTTGTATATGAGTAATGCTCTTATATAGTATACATCCGGGCTAATGCTTTTGTATATGAGTAATGCTCTTATATATTATACATCCGGGCTAATGCTTTTGTATATGAGTAATGCTCTTATATATTATACATCCGGGCTAATGCTTTGTATATGAGTAATGCTCTTATATAGTATACATCCGGGCTAATGCTCTTGTATATGAGTAATGCTCTTATATATTATACATCCGGGCTAATGCTCTTGTATATGAGTAATGTTCTTATATAGTATACATCCGGGCTAATGCTCTTGTATATGAGTAATGTTCTTATATAGTATACATCCGGGCTAATGCTTTTGTATATGAGTAATGCTTTATAGTATACATCGGGCTAATGCTTTTGTATATAGTATATGCTCTTATATAGTATACATCCGGGCTAATGCTTTTGTATATGAGTAATGCTCTTAATAGTTACATCCGGGCTAATGCTTTTGTATATGAGTAATGCTCTTATATATGTATACATCCGGCTAATGCTCTTGTATATGAGTAATGTTCTTATATAGTATACATCCGGCTAATGCTCTTGTAATGAGTAATGCTCTTATATAGTATACATCCGGGCTAATGCTTTGTATATGATAATGCTCTTATATAGTATACATCCGGGCTAATGCTTTTGTATATGAGTAATGCTCTTATATAGTATACATCCGGGCTAATGCTCTTGTATATGAGTAATGCTCTTATATAGTATACATCCGGGCTAATGCTTTTGTATATGAGTAATGCTCTTATATATTATACATCCGGGCTAATGCTTTTGTATATGAGTAATGCTCTTATATAGTATACATCCGGGCTAATGCTCTTGTATATGAGTAATGCTCTTATATAGTATACATCCGGGCTAATGCTTTTGTATATGTAATTTACTTCCGTAGTATTGCTCTTGTATATGTAATACATTTCCTGAGTATTGCTCTTGTATATGTAATACACTTTCTGAGTATTGCTCTTGTATATGTAATACATTTCCTGAGTATTGCTCTTGTATATGTAATACATTTTCTGAGTATTGCTCTTGTATATGTAATACATTTCCTGAGTATTGCTCTTGTATATGTAATACACTTTCTGAGTATTGCTCTTGTATATGTAATACATTTCCTGAGTATTGCTCTTGTATATGTAATACATTTTCTGAGTATTGCTCTTGTATATGTAATACACTTTCTGAGTATTGCTCTTGTATATGTAATACACTTTCTGAGTATTGCTCTTGTTTATGTTATATCTTTTATTTTATGCCACGTGTAAAGAAACCTTGCCATCGTGGTGTTTTGTAAACAATTTGTAAATTCTTCATACAGGTTCAAACCTACAAATTCACCATACGTTGGAGTGATATATTTCCTGAAGGGAAGTTACGTGTTGTGGACATGGAGGCTGTCAACTACTATCGGAATATTCTCGACAAGTTGCTGGACAACAACATAGAGCCGTTCGTCAGTCTGTACGACACGGACATGCCTCAAGACTTACATGTATATACAGTCACATTTTTCTGAAGATACTCTGATATTGAACATTATAAACAAATGTCCGATTATAGTGCATCGTATTTTAAGTGTAACTTGAAATAAAAATTAAAAAAAATCACGTATACTTTACAGGTTTTATTAAGGAAACATTTTTTTTTAAACGAGTCAGTCTATAATTTTTCCACAAAGGGATCATTTCTATCTATCGGTAAAAAAAATAAAATGTTTCGTATACCTCGTGTGTGTCTGTGTGTGGGGAATATTTCCGTCATTTTGATCAGAATTTAAATCATTCAGGATGACGGAGGCTGGATGAACGAGTCAATAACAGAACAGTACTGCAACTTTGCGAAGGAGTGCTTCAGTCGGTTTGGACAAAATGTAAGTACTTGTATTTAAATATCTATAATCTTCAGAATTATTTTTAAGACGGTGTAGTTTTTGTGTCTGACAATAGACTATTGTAGTTGTACAGCTGCAAATTAAAAATCTGAAATCTTTGTTTTTTTTTATTAATTGTTGATTTACCTAACTGTATATAATTGTTCATTTAACTTAATGATATATTCGTATCTTTTAGATTAGGACGACACGTTTGTATGTGAATATGTGCATAGCACATGGGTTATCAAAGTCTGAGTAGTGAGTGTGGATATGAGAGGGGTTGACTTACACATGGGCTTATTATAAGTTGTCTTTGTATAACATTATAAATTAATGTCATGGTGTTAAGTAGAATATCTTGTTAAGTGGACAGACTCACATCTGCCAGCCACTTTCTCTGATCGTGATCACTTAGGATAGTTGTTACCTGCATTGGGTTATATATCAATACACACAGTTCCAAAATAAAGTACATGTATTATAATTTTAATTTTGAATATCTCAATTTTAAGCAAAAATCAGTT
>CM037791.1:17134463-17184463 GCA_021229015.1 Solen grandis
TTAAACTAAAAAGGTGAACACTTTTTTTGAACTGAGTGAATGTCTCCATACTCAGGTGACCTACTGGATCACGTTCTCGGACCCCGTAACTACTCTGCAGGAAGGATATCACGTGGGTGTGGGTCGAAAGACAAATGTATACGATGCCGGTCACAACATGCTGCTTGCGCATGGATGTGCATATAAGGCATATAAGGATATGAGGCTGACAGGTGATTATTTGTAATCATCATCATCATCATCATCATCATCATCATCACATTTCCCTTGTTTTAAATGACCAAACTTCCACAATAGGTAAATGCGTCTGATGTCTTACTGATACCTACTTCTATATTTGGTAACATTCAATTTACCTGATTCTCACTACTTCCAGGAAGACTGGGTATGGAACTCCGAGCTAACTGGTATGAGCCTCTAAAGGCAACGGAACCCAACATCAGTATAACAATAGACAGGGCCCTTCAGTTCGAGGTCGGGTGGTTCCTGGAGCCGACACGGGATAGTAAAGACTACCCTCAAGTAATGAGAGATGTGATAGGCAAACGTTTAAAAGAGTTCGTATTCTCGGAGAGAATCAAAGGTAAAACGTAATTTTTGGAATTTAATGTTTAAGAACCCTAATAGCCGTCAATTTGATCAAAGCCATGCATATCACTTCACAATATGGGATATTTTAAAATGCCAAACAATGGAAATCTTAGGGGCAAATTGGCATGTTATGACATATGACAAAAATTCTTTTATTACCTCCCCTTGATAATTTTGTTGTCCTGAGTTTTCTCCCCTGATAAAACCATTTATACGGTGTTCAAATTTTATATTTGTTTCATGAAATTTAAAACAGAATCATATAATGCACCTTTCTACCGCGAGTTTCTCTCATAAATCAAATTCAGTTTTTCATATTCTCATGGCACGATGGCATGATATGGAATGTGACTATTATAGTGCTAATAATTTAAAAAAAAACAACTGCCGGCCAATATTTTGTCACTATTCACATAAAAATTAACATGAACAGTGTGTTATCTGTGTACCACTTTTGATCAAAATTATTTCATATGATAGGCTTTATTTCTTTAAATGTAAGTACTCCTGAAAAATAAACTGCCTGTTAGTGCGTACTACTGCCAGCCATATGTTCACTTAAGATAACTGAATATCTCGCATTTTTTCACGTTAGTCAGTTAGATTATGTTGATAACAAGCATTTTTTCACATACTTATCTGAAAAAAGCCTGGTATCCAGTTAACATAAGTGAAATGTGATTGGCAGTAGTGGGCACTAACAGACAGTTTAGTCCTGTTAAGATACCTAAGTGGATAACACGAAAGTTTGCTACTTGTCAGATACTAACTGAATATGTGACAATTTTTCAGAAAAGTTTCTACATAGCTAAGTGGATAAGTGGCTGGCAGAAATATTCCACCATAGATTAGTTTTCAGATGTTTATGTTTTTATTGGTCCTACTAAGTGTATTTCAGTCATTTGGAGTCGATTTATAGTTGAGACAGTGACACTGTGTCAGGTGTACATGATTTCCAAACATTCGGAAAACCTTCAGAGTTGGTGAGCATTTGCTTGCTATCATGAAAAGCACATCACTAATAATGTTTCCCGAATGTCAAATGTTAGGAAATAGTGCCTGACAAAAAATAAAAGTTTTCGTTTTTGAATCGAGGCAAATTATGCTGATTGCGTTAGCTTAAAATGGCGTCATATTCCACGAGGTATGGCCACATTGTTGTCATTTTACGTGGCCCTCATGCGCCAGTGGGCACGTGGGAATAATGGACATACAGCTTACATGATTTTTCACATAGATTACGGAACAGTTTTCTAAAACACGTACTTGCTCCTCTTTATACGACTGTTGGTCTGTAAAACACTTGACATCTTGTCAAAAGGTGATACATGTCAATGTCAGTTGTCAACGGTACTGGTGGTTTCTAATGCGATGAGTGGTACAGGGATAAGCAATCAAACAATTTACTTGCAATATACATAAAAGATAAATGTATGAACCGTTGCTTGTAAATGATTTGCAGGCTATCTCGATTTCATCGGAATTATTTACTACGAGACTTTTTTGATCACGAACGATCAGAGTCACAAGGACGATTCTGATCGAACTTGGCAGGATGATCGTGCTGTTATGTTGAGCCGGGATCCAGCCTGGATAAGGTATCGGAATTACGTTTCTGATCCGTCTCTCCTCTTCTAACCTTGCACTTACTATTACAAGTAGGAAGACAATATTAAAAACATATTAAATTGTAAAAAGTAAGAAAATAAATAAAACGAACTTAAACGTAATCACGTGACCATTTTGATATATGTATCTTATTTATGCTCGTGCACACATTTCATACTCAATAGCGTTTTTTTTTTTTTTTTTTTTTTTTTTTAATATTTCTTAATAATATTTCATATTCAATAATGTCTACAGAAAGGGTAATCCTGACACATACATGCACCCGATTGGACTCCGAAGTCTGCTGAACGAGCTGACCTCCAGATACCCGGATGTTGACCTCTTCATCACAGAGACAGGGGTCATGGATACAGGGGACGGGGTCAGGGACAAAATGAGGGTCGAATGGATCAGGGAGCACGCGGACGAGGTCCTGAAAGGTAAAATCAAAAGAAAAGGAAATGTCTCTTGTTCACTTAAAATACATTTAGATAAGTAGTGAATGTTTTGGTCGGTTTTAGCATCAGTATTACTGAAAAATGAAATTTATTTACACGACTTTAGCCATCTTTGCTTTATAAAAAGGTTTACGACATTACTGATTAGTGACGTAAATCAAGCAAAAATCAAACTCTCGCAAAATAGTCTTATGTAACTGTGAGTAATTGTCACTCTCTCCTTTTTCATGGTAAGCTATATAAAATAGACCTGATTTTGACCTAATTCTTGAACCAATAAAATGTAGGTTTACAACTGTTAACAACCGAAGGCAGTGGAAAAGCACCCGTTTCACTGGTTTGCAAAAATTATTTCAGGATATTCGATTTTAAAATGGGAGTTTCAGGGTGCACATTCTGGCAATTGGCAAAAAAACAATTTATTCATCCTATTTAAACATGAAAACACCCCAGTTAGAAAAGTTAGCTATTTGTAAGTCGATTTCGCCATAAACATATAAACACATTTTAGAAGATCTGTGATCTCGTTAGTAGTTTTAGAAAAATGGACTTTTCCCTGAACCGCAGTGTGTAAAGAAAGCTACGTATCACTTAGACAACAACCTCTGTGGCGCAAGTGGTTAAGTGTCCAACTGCAACGCTGAAGATCTGAATTCGATCCCCATGATGGGAAAGTTTTTTTTTTAGTTTTTGCTTGTATTATTTTCGTCCTTTATTTTTGACTGGCTAGTATGTTTACAGCTTCTTAATTTATCCAAAAAAAAAAAATTCTAACACTGGTTTAAACCACATACAATTTAAAACTGTTATGGAGAAGGAAACAGTGTGTCTTTGCCAGCAACTTGTATTTTTATTGTAACAGTTTTACTTTCTACAGCTGACATTCTTTAAGTTTGATATACTTGAATTCTTTGTTTTTTGTTGTTTTCTTTTTTTACTTACGTCGAATATCTTTTGTAAAGATATTTCTTGTTTACTTTTATCTTGGTGCCTCGAGTGTTGACAGTAAAACGTAATTCATGTTCAGGTACTATATATTGTATGAGAAACCCGTGTTGTCACATGACCTATGTTTAAACATGTTCAGGTACTATATATTGTATGAGAAACTCGTGTTGTCACATGACATATGTTTAAACATGTTCAGGTACTATATATTGTATGAGAAACTCGTGTTGTCACATGACCTATGTTTAAACATGTTCAGGTACTATATATTGTATGAGAAACTCGTGTTGTCACATGACCTATATTTAAACATGTTCAGGTACTATATATTGTATGAGAAACTCGTGTTGTCACATGACCTATGTTTAAAATTATATGGAAATTAATGCATCCTCAAATCAGTTCTTTGTGACTTTTTTTTTTTCAAAATCTGAAACATGACCACTAACGAAGTCTTAAAAATACCTCAATAATATCTAACTTGATTTTAGCAAGTACTCGTATTTGATGTTTGACTTCTCTTTCCTCTTCACAGTACTATCCTTTTAGCTCCGCTTTTCGGGAAAAAAATGGAGTTAAGATTAAGATTTTTGTTCAGGTCGATTTCTCTAAAACTATCAAACATATTCACTATCAAAAGCAAAAGGGAAAAAGAGCAAGCCTAAAATTCATTTTGCACAGTTATGCCCCCTTTTCGACTAAACTATTCTGTCATGCTTTTTTTTTTTTTTTTGATAAGGTCAATTTCTCAATAATTGTCAAACATATTCACTTTAAACTTGGAATACTTGTTCACTTTCAAAATCGGAAACAGTTTAAGGACAAATAGCACTTCAATTCAATTTTTCACAGTTATGCCCATTTCATTTTTTTTTTTTTTTTGCTGTGCTTTTAAAAAATAAGTCAGATTCAATGAAACTTATTTTATGTTAATGTTTTCCATGCAAATTCCTATGTCAGTAAGATATATTATATCAGATGTTTTTTATGTTAACACTACTAATAGTAACAGCTCTTGTTTATTTTGGAAATCTGAATGTACCAATAACATTTATCAGCAGCCCGTCAGAGGTTTAAAATATCAATATTTTCTCAGTCTGCCATTTTGGAATATTACACACTGGTTTCTTATATAAGTTGTCTTTAATTACACAGGGTTTCAAAAATCTTTAAACCTTTTGTATGTTTCGTACTTCCATGTCTTAAGTAACAACAAAGAAATCAAATAAACTTAAAGTTGGAAGTCATATAAACATCCAAATAATAGGGCTGTGGATTGTCGGGCAAGTGACGATCCGATCCACGTTTCGGAACTGGCAATCCACAGATCGGACCACGAATCACTGGTATAAACCTTAAAGAATCCTAAGACAAACAGAACTAACACAGTAAGAAATTTTAAACAGTTTTATTGATAATAACAAAGTGAAACCTCTAATGAACATGGTAAGGTTTAGACTGAGCAACTCTAAGCTTCGCAATAAACATGGAATTCAAATGCCAAAAGATCCTCTTTGATAAAAACGTGTTTATTTTCAACACACAAAATTTGCTTACTTTCAATTTTGGTAACGTTAAAGAAAGCCTACCTTTATCTTTGATATCGGATCAATGCCATGATGTCTTTATAGGTGATAGGACAGGTTAGTTGTACCGCCAGTATATGCAACATTTAAGTTGCTGGTTTTACAAATGGCCCTTTTATCATCTCGGGTAGAAATACCAAAGTATTTCAACACATTTGATGTGTACTTCGCGGCTGGATTTCTGGAAAGTTTTTTCTATGCCATGTATACAAATATTTCATACGAATCATTCCGTAAAGTGGACATCAGTTTCGAATTTCAAATAATATGGATTGCTTACAATATCGCTCGATTCTTAAGCTTGATAAACATTAAATCTATGAAATAGAATATTTAATAATTAATTACCTGCATAATTTTGGAAACTAATAAATAGATATCAAGATTTACATCCGAATCTTCCCTGACTTACAGCGTTGCTAAGCACTACATGTAGGTTGTGTTTTCGAATTTTTAATAATATGGTAAATACTTACGATAACGCTCAATGCTTTAGCGTTATAAACTTCAATAAAGTCATTTAATAATTAATTAAAATCTTTGGTAACGCTAGACATAATTACAGTATGCCGAAATTTTGCCTGAAATCTTTACTGACGCACAGCATTGCTAGCTTTTATTAAAAACAGCTTTGTGCTTGAAAATCGTCGTTTACATACATTTTTAGTTCATTTCTTTCATTTAAATATTTAAGGTAGGCGTTTAAGAAAAGATCGCGATCCAGCGATCTTTGCCGTGGCGAATATTCGTATTCGATTTTCAGATAGAATTCGTGGATATCCGAGCAGCCCCATCAAATAATACATTCACTGTTTATATAATCATCGGCATAATTCACATGACAAGTGTGCATGTTTACCTTCCCAGCTATACGCTTAGACAACATCACAAACGTGAAGGGCTTCAGTGTCCGGGGCCTTGCCGAATATAACCAGACCGAACAGTCCGGCTTATTTGTTGTGAACGAAAATGACCCGAACTCTTTATATACTCAGAAGACGTCAGCTGTACTCTATTCTAAAGTGAGTAGTTTCTTAATTCATATGTGTGTTTTTCTTAACATAGAAAGTAAAAAAAATAATAAGTAAACCATGCTTTATTTCATTGATGTAAATATGCCACATTATCCCTTTTTGTCAACAGCTACAAAATATAAGCAAAACGCTGATAGCACTGAGAACAGGGTTTTTTTGTGTGGTGCTGTCGCATTCTTTTTCAAAGTATTACTAAATAAACCAGGATCAATTTTTCAAGCGATACCAATAAGCCAATGTTGTAACTCAGTCGTTACAAGAAAAGATGAAGAAACCATTTGTCTCAATGGAATGCTAACAATATGCACATCGCCACTCTTACCCTCCCTATTTCTCTCGCCTTCAGTTTATAAGATTCATATCAATATGTGGAAACAATTCTTTATTTTCTAAGATTTTTTTTTCTTTTTCTTTCATATACACATGTACTTAATAAAGGTAAATTGATGAGATTCAATATTATATTTAAAAAAAAGGATTTTTTTTGCATTATCTTTTTTTATTATAATTTATTAAACACTTTATCTCCAGCATCGATTATTAACATATTTTAATTCAGTTTCGACTTTTATTATGTAAATCGTATTGAAATAAGCAGAAAAATTATAATCACTTCGTGATATGACAGAAAACAAAATTTGGAACTTTTCTTCGCGTAGTAAAAAGGAGGGAAATCTAAATGTAGATGTCTAAATATAGCCCCGAAAGTTCAAAACACGGATTTATTAACAATCCAGCGGACATGCTCATAAGTAACACTGCTTCCAGATAAGGTATTTATATCGAGCTGTTGACGCCGTGTTCTAGTGGTAACGTATTACGGATCAGAAGGTTGTGGGTTCGTACAAGAATTATTCATGACCTTCCCGGGCGAAAAGTACTGGTCCAACCCAGGAACCGTCGAGAGTGAGTTTAGTATAAGTTGTGAGAACTTGTTTCCCAATCGACGTAAAATAAATAAGTTTAAACCTTAAAAAACATTAAAAATACAAAACCAAGAAATTATAAACAAGGAAATGTTTAAGAGGAAATTACCTGATTCTAAATGAAAATCTAATTTACCATCACAAGCAACACACACGTGCGTGTCGCATATGCAAATAGATTTAATACATCTATTACAATCACGATAAAATTTGTGATATACCGTAATGCTGAGGAATACATAATACATTCTTAATACGCGAATATGAAATAAAGTGTATATAGAAAAGGAAAGATGAAATGTCAGTTTCATGCTAAAATGAATTATTACATGTGTATACTCTTCCGAGACATCTATGCATGCATACAATTGTCAGTAGTGACAGTGTACGTGACACAGTAGACGTTAGATCAGATGAAGCAATGTTTGTGTCTTGCAGTTGATACAAGACAACGGTTTCCAGCTTGGGTACAGCGGCCCGGGCTGTTTCCCTGTCGGACAACCGCCATTTGAGGACGGGATCTATTACGACAGTTTTCCTGACGGGTTTGCTTGGAGCTCAGCGACAGCGGCATATCAGGTGGAGGGAGGGTGGGACGAGGACGGTAAACATAATGATAGGATATTCAAATGTTCTATTTTTTGTGAGTTGTGTATGCCCCTCCATATGATGTCAGTCCCCATACAATCGTGACAAGTCTGTGTTTAAAGCAACGGTCTGTAATATAGTACTGTATATGAAATATGTATAACTCACATCTCTGGTATTGTAAATAGTCATTATGATGATAAAACTTGGCATTGCTGATGCTGTTTGGTTTGTTTTGAATTATGCATACATAAAGTTTTAAGGTTTAAATATTTTTTTTTTCTTAATAGCTTCTAATCAGGATTAATTTAGAGATCTATGAAGTCACATTTAGCATCATTATCATGGCTCATTGGCTCAAATAGCCTTTTATTATCATGTTGTTTTTTTTTCGTCAGAAATTAAGAAGTACAAGAAATTTATGGTTAAGTACACACGAAATAAAACAGTCACTACACAGGTAGAACATTTTCCACCTGTGTAATAAAATATGTTCTTACATAACATACATGTACATAGAAACCAATTTTCATTGTATATTAAATAGACATCTGTTGTTTAAAACACAGTATTTGGATGATCTACAACGTATCATATTCAGATTCATGAAATAATATGTCGAAACGTGCATTTTTCAAATAGGCAAAGGTCCAAGTATATGGGATACGTACACCCATGAGAAAGGTAAAGGTCACGTTGACAATGACGCAACCGGTGATGTCGCTTGTGATAGCTACCACCAGTACCTGGAGGACGTAAAGATCATCAAAGCTCTAGGAGTAAGTTCATCAAAAATTAAGATGGTTATATATTAAATTTTCCGTGAAAACCCTTAAAATGAAATACTTTTAAGAGCAATTACGTTGAAATAGAGATAGGAGTTTTATTCTTTAGAAATGAATTAAAGATAATTATCAATGTTTAAAGTTTGAAATTGATAGCCAAAGGGATTTAAAGCTCTGTTCTTGTCCATTAACCATGAAATAAATAATAAAAAATCACAAAAAGCGCTTTAAACACTGCCTAACATAAAACCCGATTTTGTAAGAGGTCACAGAATACCTTAAAATGTCTTTGTGGTATGTTCCAGACTAAAATAACCATGATTCTTTACAAAGGGCAATAACTTTGAAAATTAATGAAACAGAGTTATTGTTCCTGCCCTTTACTTCTCTTTAATGAGTTCTATCCAAGTATGAAATTTGGAGCCTGAGGATAACACACACCTACCTACAATGGTCGTTGACTTTTACTCTGGGTTAAGTTCTAAACAATAGTACACAGCAATAAATCGAAAAACAAAGTTATACATATGTCTTTAGCAATTCAATTTTACGTAAAAGGACTATTCATATAATTTAAATTATGTTGTTTGACATTTGTACAATCATAGATCTTCGAGGCAAAACTTAGCAAAGGGCAATAACTCTGATGCAAGCAAATCTTACGCACTGCTATCCATGTATGAGAGTTGAAGCCTGATAAAATGCAATAATATCCCTATATCTTGGTTAATTTACGACACTTTCTCACGTTGCAGACAGACCACTACAGGTTCTCTATTTCATGGCCGCGTGTCCTGCCTGACGGCACCCTCAATAACATCAGCCAGGAGGGTGTCACGTACTACAGTAACCTCATTGATGCACTGTTGGCTGAAGGTGAAAGAAAGAGTTCGGTTTGAAATTGCTGAAGTTCCTTCCCTTTTAGAGCGAGGATTGAACTTTATTAGCACTCTTATTGAACACTCGCACTAAGCAACATATTTGTGTGCTTGTATGGCATATATTTATAATATTGCACGCATTTGTCTACCGTGTTCAGTATATCGTTTTGACTCACTTGTCACGTCGTAGCCATTAAGCAACACCTGACACTAGACTAATTTCCTTCTATACTTAGCACCAAGCAAGAGTACTATTTATTACGGTCCGGTTTAAGTACCTTGAATCGCTCCCACGACCTCACACTCCCGACGTTCCATGCACACATATTGTATACAAGAAAATGCAAATTCAATTTGCCAAAAGATAAGAAATGCGGATAAAGAAATTAAATGGTTACTTCATTCTATATGAAAAAAATATAATATAGAAATAATCGTGATCTTTGACTTGATGTGACTTTTATGGGACAACTCGTAAAGTAATACATGTACTATAGTCAAGGACTGTAACCATGGTTTTCTGCTGTATAAATGGAATATGTTCACTGATAGCGTGATTTTCAACAATATTTGGTTGTATTTCATACTCGTCTTCAAACAAACTATGTATGTTTAATATGGAATTTTGTTCTCTAATGTTTACATGCATGTTATACATGTGACTCAATATGTGACCCCAGGTATTCAGCCAATGGTGACCCTGTACCACTGGGACCTGCCCCAGGCCCTCCAGGACAGCGGGGGCTGGATGAATGAGTCGATAGTGTACATATTCAGGGACTACGCTGAGTTCTGCTTTGATACATTCGGGGACAGGGTAAAATATTATTAATATCCATGTAATGTTAAATATTTTTCTTGCAATTCTTGCACGTTTTCTTTTCACTATTGCTATCTTTTTTTTGTCTTTTAAGTAAATATATTATTCATCATAAGAACAACGTCCATAATTTCAGTAATGATAGTTATATATCTATATACAGTAGAACCCCAGTTAATCCACCACCTCTCATTCAAATACCCGGCGTCATTCGAAACACTTCGTTGGTCCCAATCACTCTCCTTCTTATTTCTATATCTGGGTTATTCAAATTTGTGCCATTCGAATACCTGGCCTCATCCGAAAAGATTTTTCGGCCCGTGCCAATAAATTCGTAAGAGTTTCGCACCTCCTTATCCGAAGTCGCTGACGAACATTAATTACCGGCGACATTTTGAAAACAAACAATGGAAAGGTGCAAACGTCAATTAATTACCGAAATGGGTGGGAGACGGCCGCTTACAGTTTGCATAGGTTGTTAATTGATTGGATGTTTGTGCAGTTCAATCATAAAGATAAAGGTGATGATTGATGATTTTTTAGATATGCGAAACGTATTTCGGATACGCTTGGAAAGGAAGAATTAAACAAGTGTAACAAGCAGACCACGATTACATCCTTTTTTAAATGAACATTTCGAGATGATGTTGATATCACGTTGATACGTATAGTCGCATGTGATTAAGTCAGACCTGATAAATGTATGTATGTATGTATGTATCTTTGTTATTGACGTATGCATTTATTATATATGCATCGATATCATTTATGCATAAAAAGATGAAAGTTAATTATCTATAGTCGTTTTCATTAACGTTCCTAAATCAAAATAACATATTTTGATATAAAATACATTATATATTACGTTCACTGCATGAAAAAGCATGGCTGGGATGGGCTTTTGTTCCAACGGTCGACGTGATTTGGTTTATTCGAATACATGCCTTACTCGAAATAAAACGCCGATCCCCAGGACTTCGAATAACCGGGATTCGACTGTACTTAAATTCCATTTTCTCACTTTTTAAAGTCTTTTTTACCGCTCACATCTTATTGCAAGACTTTTTATTGCAAGCTAGTACCCGTTTAACTTACTTTTATAACTTGATTCATTTTTTATTTTTTTTTGCTTTTATGACTTACTTTGACAACTATTTTTTTCGACTACTGTTATTCATTGTTCGGGCAGGTGAAGATATGGATAACGTTTAACGAGCCAAAGATGATTATCAACTCTGGGTACGGGGACGGCGGAATGCCCCCTAATCACTACTCCCCCGGGAATGACGTCTACCTGGCCGCACATAACCTGATCAAGGCCCACGCCGAAGCCTACCGGGCCTACAACCGGTCGATGGGAGGTCAGTATATGCCGTGTCTGGCACTATATATCATGTGTTGACTAGTTACAAGTACAATACCCAGTCTCAGTGGCCGAGTGTTTACAACGCAGCCTCGTAACTGGGATGTCGTTATCCGAAGGGCACTGGGTTGGACCAGTTCTATGTGTTTTCTAGTTCTATGAATCTTGCAAACAAGGAGATTCGAACCCAGAACCCTCGGAATTGCAGTCAATGTCGTGGGTTAGATTCCGAGCTGACATGTTATAATTGCTTTAAAATGGCACTGATATTACACTGGAACGCGATATCTTTGAAATTGAAATCATTCTGTGTATAAACCCAGGATCTGTCGGCATCACAATCAGTGTCGGATACTCCCACCCTGCGGATATGTACAACCCCGAGGACCTGATGGCGGCAGAACGGAGCATGGCTTTTGATCACGGCTGGTACTTCCAACCTCTATACAGCGGGGACTATCCCTCCGTCATGAAAAAACAGATTGCTGAAAAGAGTTTACAGCAGAGGTTCAACGTGTCGAGGCTGCCGGAGTTTACTGATAAGGAAAAAGTCTATATAAAAGGCAAGGGGATTTTTTTTCTTTTAATTTTAACCTGTCTTTTAGGTCAATGGGGATAAAATATTTTTTGTCTGTAACTTTGACTGATCCATACTGATGGTTTCTGGTTTGGACCTCGAAAATATAATTTATAGAAAACTTTATTTATATATTAAAGTGTGTATATTGTAAGCATTTCTCTTAAAATTATGTTAAACTCAATTTGCATTTTGTCAATACTAGAATTTCTTTATTCATTTACATTGTAATTAATATGATGAATGATTACCACAGAAAGCTGTATGATTAAAGCATTTAATAATGTCTGAACAAATAGCTATATACTTAAATTTTGAATACAAAATTGCAAAATATAAATGCCCAATCAAGTCAATATCTGTTAATATATTTACAGACACCTATGACTTCCTTGGATTAAACAATTATTGTTCTGGCATGGTTACCTCGGAAGTGAAAACTGACCCGTCCCCGAGCTGGTGGGATGATAAAGATATCAAACAATTCAAGGATCCCAGTTGGCTAGGGTAGGGACTCGAGCATTTAACTTGATTATTTTAGGATCTTGGTTTAATGGAGAAAAACTATTGCCTTCTTTTAAAAATGTTAGTCAGTTCGGTAACTATTTCTCATCTTAATACCTTATTGAAATACTTTGTAAAACAAGACCGATGGAATTTGTCTGTAAGTACATGTTTTACTTTGAAACTGGTTGCAAAGGGCATGGTTCTGATGACACGCGCATTTTCTGTAATACAAATTTTATTGTCCTATGCTAATTAAATGAAAACTACTGAGAGACAAATACTGTTTAATTTATAGCACTATTGAAACACTGGTCAAGTAGTCTCCTATTGACTACAATATTGTCAAGGGGACATAAATGAAAAAATCAACTACCTTACCTCCAGATCGGGGTCCAGCTGGTTGTCGGTGACGCCACAGGGGATGAGGAAGATCCTGAACTGGCTCAAGAACGAGTACAACAACCCGCCTGTATACGTGACGGAGAACGGAGTCTCCGACAGGAACGGAACACTGCGGGATTACCACAGGATACACTTCTATCGTACATACATCAATGAGCTGCTGAAAGGTTGGTTTCACTGGCCATCAATCCGATCGACCATTCGTCCGTCAGTCTAAATGTTTATGTTGTTACTGGGTTATTAATAGTTTTATAATCCATTATTTAACTCATAATGAATTACTTTTTAGGAACAAAATGATACAATAATAAAGGTGAATATGTTCAAATATATGTACATTGTATATACGGTATTATGCAGCTGAAAACCATTATATGTGTAGAAACGTGTTCAAGTTTTTTTAATGTATTATTTATTATTTTCATTATACTTTCCAACGTCAATGGTTATAAAGTGTTATGAGTTTGGCAAAGGTCGACCGTCAACTGTCTCTGTCCATATCGTAGATTAGGCATCTATTGAGATATTTTAAAAAGACACGGAATAATTGTTCAGTAAGACACCGATATAATAACCTGACTGAGATCCGTATCCACCTGTATAAGTTAAAAGCAAACCACGAGAAGCTCTCGTTAAAGTACGTGTATTATCATGTGACCGCGAGATCATATGAGATTTGTAACACTGAAAGTAGCCGCCATTTGCAGTAATAGAAAACAGTGTTATAGAATGTTAAATGATTGATTGATGTTCCGTCATATTCTTAGTGCCAAAAACCACAATGATCATCTACAGCATAAGGTGCACGTGACGAGCATGGTATATTGTCCTGTAAGCATTCGGTTGCATACGGCAAGTGAAATAATGATTGTTAAAATCCGACAGCAGTCAACATAAGGTCCTTACGATTGATTTAGGGCTGGAAAGATGTTTGTTTGTTGGGTTTAATGTCCCACTAACAGTATTTCAGTCATTTGGAGACGATGTCTACTAGAGACAGATACAGTGCTGCCACATTGCAGTATCACGCCATAAACATGTGGCATGATACCACACCCAGTCACATTATCTTGACACCGGGCCAACAAGTCCCGCAACCACTCTTATATGCTGAGCGCCAAGCAAGGTAGCTATAATAGTACCATTTTTTACGACTTTGGTATGTCACGGCCGGGGGTCGAACCCCCCAACCTCCCGCTCCCGAGACGGCCACCGGGGACGGTAAAGGGCTCGAAAGAGAATTTTTCAGAATGGAAATAATCCAATATATGAAAAAAAAGATAATATTTGTCAATAACGTTATTTTGGCAAATATTGCCAATATGACGAAAAAGTGAAAATAATGCTCCTATGTTTATGTTTGGACTGCCGCAATATTTTCAAATGTTTTTTCCTCTTCATAATGGCAATTTTTGTGAGGAGTGGCTTTAATTATCTACGAGTATTCGGTCCCGGTTGCCGGATGACTAGAGCGTTCGCCCTAGAATCGAGAGGTCGTGGGTTCGATCCACAGCCGCGACATACCAAAGTCGTTCACAATAGTACTGGTAGAGATTCCTTGTTTGACGCTTAGCATGTAAAGGTATTTCCAGGACTGGTCTGCCCGGTGACAGAATGATGTGACTGGGTGTCTACGGTATGATGCTGCAGTGGGGCAGCACTACATCTGTCTCAAGCAGATATGGTCTGCAAATGATTGTCGGTAGGACGTTTCACCCAACGATCAAACAAACTAGCATATATTCGTTTTATTGGATTATTTTCAATTAAAAAGTGCTAAGGGTTATAAACTGCCTGCTATTAAGCACCTTAATTAAGTATAATTATAGTCCATTCCTATATGTTTTCACTTTGATACCATAATACATTATCCTCGTAATTCAAGCTAGTTGCGAAAGATAAATAGATCGATATGAATTAAAAACGAATGCAAAGAAATCGATCGTATCTATAAAAGGAATAAGAAGTCATTAATAAACTGTCCGAACAAGGCACCAACTTTGACATAAAAATCAAATGCCAACTATAATGGGTAACGTGCTTTGTTTTTATTTTATTAAGTGTGATTTTCATTGCTCATATCAACTATAAATTCTTCAAATTATTGCTGATAAAACCAAATACAAATCGTATGTCTCTCATTTGACCGCAGATCTTTAATGAGTGATACTGTCTGTTAAACGTCTCATGCGTCTTAAAGGTGTTAAGTGTCTCAGCGAGATCTCGTTCCAATCTGTCTTATTGTCACGAGCAACTACGTTATTTCGGACTGTTTCATATCTGTCAGGTTATTATGTGTCATAGGGCCAGAATTGTCATGTTATTTTTATTGCAATGTCGGGTACGACGACATATGTCTATGAGTAAGATGAGACGGCG
This sequence comes from Solen grandis, assembly GCA_021229015.1. Classification (NCBI taxonomy): domain Eukaryota; kingdom Metazoa; phylum Mollusca; class Bivalvia; order Adapedonta; family Solenidae; genus Solen; species Solen grandis. The sequence continues at coordinate 17,149,917 of CM037791.1, forward strand.
CGCAGATGCATGACCCATGCTAATAGATTAAAGGTCAAGGCACACTTTGAGGTGGAAGCTGAAAATGGGTTTGATAGACCTTTGCCTCCGGAAAACGATGAGTGGTGAATGAACTTGACGGTTGCGATTTCCCAGACATGGAAGTGACAGTTTACCATGTGATGATATCTGCATCTTCAGTGAAAATTTATGCAAATCAGTCAAAAAGGGTCTCTTTTTTTATTTGTTTGAAGAAAAACAATGAGAAATTGAAATTATAAAAAGGTTTCCGATCCCTTTCTGTCTCTCCTTCAATAGCTATAAAATTGGACGGATGTGACGTCAGAGGTTACACGGCCTGGTCATTGATGGACAATTTTGAATGGCGTCGTGGCTATACGGAACGCTTCGGTCTCCATTACGTCAATTTCAGTGACCCCACACGACCGCGTTTACCAAAAGCTTCGGCAAAATGGTATTCTCAGGTAAAGGAGCTTTGGATCTTTACCGGGGTTTCACGTCCACGTTCAGTATCGTAATGTGTCTGCATATTGTGGTATCACGCTGTAGGCCCATGATATGATACCAAACCATGTCACATTATCTTGACAGGGGAGAACGAGTCTTAGAAAAACTTCATGCTGGGGAGATATATCAGAGCCGTTTTAAATGACACGAAAGCGTCGCGGCCAGATATCGAACTTGGGTCACTGTGTTTTTTATCTTTTCCAGTATTAGATTTACAGTACAATTATTTATCTAAGGGCTGCATTAATGTTCATGTTGAGAGAATGGTTAACTTGAAGTGTGAGATATATTTAGTGAGAAATATTCCTGACAGGGCACTGTGAATGTTAAAAGTCCTTGCATCTTTATTTTTGAGAGCCTTTGCAAGATAATGACAACACATCTGGTATTCTCGGGATTCAATATATATGTATAAGTGTAAAATTGTACAAACCTTTTTGCAGCTATGTATACCATAGATAAGCAGTGTCATGTGAAATAAAGTTCGTTAGTGAATGTGCATGGATCAGGTTGTAAACGATTCACATTCTCTAAAGTCTGCTAAAGAGGATGTAATCACGTGACCATAATGTTACAGCTTATATCAGAAAAGGGTTACCAGCCCGGATACCCAGGATTAGGGGGTCGGGGAACCGCACCGGACTATGAGGGCATGTTTTACTATGGAACATTCCCTAAAGATTTCAAATGGAGTGCAGCCACAGCGGCCTATCAGGTGGAGGGAGGCTGGAACGAGGACGGTAAGTTTATCGTTGAAGATCATGGGACACATTCTGTGCAGTACTGATTCTGCCCTGACCCTGATGTTGTCATTCTATTTCAAAGCAGCTGCAATCAGAGTTTCAATTTATCCCTGTCATGAGAAAGACGAAGGTATACAGGATCGTACTTATCATCTCGTCTTTATATTCTGCAACTGCTGATGTATCAAAGCTCGAAAGCAACACTGAAATATATAACTGGCAGAATCTTTATTCATTTAAAAGTTTCTGAAATTGAAAAACGAAAAACAAAAACAAAACAACAACAACCAAAAAACCGGACAACTTTGGAATTGAAAGAGCGTGTTTTAAAGTAATGCAAATTACATAATTCACTACAAGCACAACAGAATCAAACTGAACTCCTGTTTCACTATTCACAGTTGCGTTACCATTTTAAAGCCTTTAGAGTATTTACCTCCCTTTTTTTTCCAGGACGAGGGCCAAGTATATGGGATACGTTTTCTCAGACCCCTGGTAAAACCAAGAACAACGGTACAGGAAACGTAGCCTGTGACAGTTACCATAATTACAAACGAGACGTTCAACTGCTGAAAGGTCTGCAGGTAATCTTTTGTTATTTCATGGAGAAGCAAATCGCTTTCTTTTGGAAAGTATTGTGTATTTCGTCGAAGAAATGTATATAAAAATATATAAACAGTTTGTTACTTTTGAAAAATTATGCAACATTTCTTTAGGAATTTATGTATCAAATTAAACTAAAAGGAATTGTACTAATTATAAATATTAACCTGATATTTATCAGTTGTAAATAAATCCACCATCATCATTGCTCATATTCTTTTGATACTTTCTCGTTCACTTCCAACAGGTGTCCACTTACCGCTTCTCTATCTCGTGGTCCCGCGTGTTTCCTAACGGCACTGCTCCCGTGAACCCAGCCGGGGTCCAGTACTACAAGAACTTGATTGATGAATTAATTGGTTCCGGGATCCAGCCAGTCGTGACGTTGTATCACTGGGACCTCCCTCAGGCGTTGGAGGGTAAACTCATTACTCTTCTCTTGTCCTTTGGAATCCGTTAGAACACAGAACCGCCTTCATTAAGTGTTTGTAACATTTCCCTAAATAGCTACTTACGTGTACATTTTATATTTGAACTTCCCTCAGTCTAGGAGTTTTACTTTTGATTGGTTTGTGAAGCTAGTGGGCTTACGTTTGATTAGTTGAGGCTAGGGGTTAAACATTTGGATGTTAGGGTCAAGTCAAGGTCAATCTCACTAGGAGGCCGGTAGCGTGCATAGGTTGGGCGTCTGGTCCCCGTAAGGAACAGGAATTTGTCATAACGTTCCATGGACAAAGTGTTTATCCTATAATTTGCAATAATTGCAATTGCTCCCCTATCTACGTAAAAAATAAAAACAGAATATAACACTGGGACTGATCACTTAGGCAATGCAGTGTTGCAGTGGGACTTTTCGTCTAAAGATCAGTGTCGTTAATGCTTATTTTATCATATATTTCCCTATATTATCATACAATTTGTTTTACCTTTTAGATCTTGGGGGCTGGCTTAACCCAGACATAGCGGACTATTTCTCTGCATACGCAGATTTCTGCTTCAAAACATTTGGTCACCAGGTACGGACACCTTGCATGACTTTATTCAATCATTGCCAATATAAAATGTTGATATTGTAATTTTCAATAACTCTACATTAAAGTTCACCAAAACATGGTACTGTTATAGGTACCTTGCTTCACGCTCAGCATATAAGGGTAGTTCCAGGATTGGATGGCCCGGTGTCAGCATAATGTGTCTGGGTGTGTTGTCATGCCACATGTGATACTGCAGTGTGGCGGCACTAAATGTATATATCTCAAGAAGACATCGTATCCAAATGACTGAAATGCTATTGGTTGAACTTTAAACCCAACCCAACACTAACAAACAAATAAACAAACACTAAGAAGTTAATATTTTGTAATCGTTTCACCCATTTTGATCTGTTTACCACGATGATATGTATATCAGTACATGTATTTGTGTATCACTTGCTTGACACAGTAGCTAGTTTACCTTTTGTTTCCTGTGATGGTTTACTCAGGGATATAGGTTGAAGATCAATAGTCGTCAAGATGAATAGGGAAAATTTAAGGATTCTGATAAAACAATGAAGACAATAAAGTAATAAAAATATAACTGCTTCAGTAATACACCTTTCATTACAGGTGAAGATGTGGATAACGCTGAATGAGCCGTGGGTAATTAGTTACCATGGATACGGGGTAGGATATAAAGCTCCGGGGAAGATTGGACCTGGAAATAACACGTATGTGGCAGCACACCACCTCCTGAGGGCCCATGGGAAGGCATCCCGGTTATATAAGAACGTGTATCAGGACAAACATAACGGTATTGTTGAATGATTAGGACCGATGAATGGTTTTACTTTCATCTGAATCGTTCACTTTTATTACTCCTCATAGACATTCAGTGAATAAGATGTTCACGTTGTTTATTCCTTTTGAGACTCAAACTTCAAAGATCTACAATGTAGTTTTGATAAACGGTGGACGGCTTTAAATTTGATTTTACGATCACTTATTAATAATTTAATTACAAAATTAATATCAGATAGCAATGGGAATTGTAAATACACTCCTTCAGCATCAAGAACATCATCAAGAGCACGTGATGTCTATATATGTACATGAGTTTTGACGGCTTTATATTCAACATCGTCAGAATCCGCGGTATGTATTGCGCTATAACTATCGTATATACCGTGGGATTTTCAGCCGGCAGATTTTTTGTTTTATTTCATGTATAATTATCAGCTACTTGCTGTCCATTGAAACAATGCGTAGTATTTTGAATACTCTTCATAAAATGGACTTTCAAAATCCGAACTACGATATGTAATGCGCCGTTTCATTGGTCAAACGAACCGTGTTTTCTCTAAACGGATCTAATAAAATGCCTATTTAATAATTGGTGAGTATGAACTTTTTGCTAACCAATTAACCCATTAAGACGATAAAGAAGCAAAGCATATTGAGCGAGCGTATGTTCCGACGATGTATATTCAAGGATACTAGAAATACCAATCAAGGTTTTATTAAGTATTAGTGCCCCTTGAAAATGATGTATATCTTCACAAATGTTCAATCCGTGTATATGTTTCCACAGGAATAATTGGCATCACGTTAAACACAGACTGGCACGGCCCAGTGGACGAGTTTGATCCATCTGACGTCATGGCGTCAGAGCGAGCCATGCAGTGGAATTTCGGCTGGTTCGCCAACAGTATCTATGGAGACGGCAACTACCCGGATATAATGCGAGAGATGATGATAAACAAAAGCAACGAACAAGGTCAAGCGTCAAGGCTGCCTAGTTTCACACATGAAGAATTGCAGGACCTTAAAGGTTTGTCCACCCCTTGTAGCTTACACGCACGTACCTGGTATATATTTGATTGGAAGACCGCTTTAAGACAATGGTCTTCTGGTCTAATAACGAGGTGATATCGTGATTGAGTGTAAATTGACCTGGGAAAGTGGATCCTGGAATAATGGTTATAATGGTGAAGTAGTCTAAAATATGTAAGCCTTATTGTAGATTTTTTAAAGAAGAAAATATACACACACACAGACAAAATGTGGATCTTTATATGGAAAATTTTACAGATCACTTTGTGGGTACGTGCATATGTTTTGTTGATTCGTGAAAACCCATGCTATATTAACGCACTATTCAGAGTTGAGTTTCATCCATCGAGATAAGTAATGATACGCTTCGTTTCAGATGATTAGTATCTGGTTTAAGGGACATCATCAAAACGATATAAATTCTGAATAATCTAAGTAAATTATGTTACCACTATTACTTATCAAACTGACTAAGCTTGGGAATTGAAAATGACAGTAAATGACGTCACATCGTCATTTCTCTATGACCATAGGCAATTATAAAATTAAACATTTTTATTCCATAGACCGTTTACACACAATGCAATGGAAGCAGCAGCTGTCAATAAAGATGCGGCAATCTGAATAAAAAAAGTGAAATGTAATTTTCTAAGTTTGAATGTAATAATAGTAAAAAAAATGATTTTACTTTGTCCAATGTATATATCTGGTAGGTGTCGCCAGTAGTTTTGAAGGCAAGAGTGTACAATGCTCATTCAGCTTTGAGCAGCTGACAAACACGGACGTACATATATAGCTGACAAACACGGACGTATATTTTTTTTTATTTCGTATTAGACGCTTTGCAATGCTTGGTGCATTTCACGATTTAAAGTGTTTCATTATAAGTCCTATACATGTTCTAATTTTCAATGTTTTAACGAAGAGACAGAATTGTTACCATTTTGATATTAAATATGAATCATTTTGTTTTGTGATACATGTAAATCAGTTGTCCAAGTGTACAAATTACAATTCAGTAATTTAATTCAGTTGTTTGTTTTTATTTTGAAGATAAGTAGGTTGAGGGGAACATATATTACTATTGTTATTACCACACTATCCGTGGTAGATTTGTTAGATTAATTTTATGTATCAAAATAAATTAAACCCAAGTATTTTCCTATTTAACAGCGAGAGTGTCTGATAGTTCATGTTGATAATGGCTATGATGATGATGAGGAGGAAGATCAAATGTATTGTCATTGTGTTTTTTTTCTTCGTGATATTAAACTAGATAAGGAAACACACAAAAAAAGATCTTATGAGAAATCCAGCATATGTTAAGGATGAGGGAGTTGTACGTAAGGATAAAATGAAGAAAACACGGAGACAAGACATTTCATAAAATAGAGAAATACCAACAGTTACCGCCTTAGAACGGCCAGCCGGCAAAAGCACAAACTTGACAGGTTTTAGATATCACGATGTTTAAGACGACGAACTTATTGTACATGCGATAACAAGTCGTTTATTTGTTAAGAATCCTCGCAAACCAGGTATAGGTTAGTTCATAGTTGCCTTCAACTACACGATATAGTCACGAGGGCGGAGCCCGAGTGACTATGTCGTGTAGTTGAAGGCAACTATGAACTAAGCTATTTAGCACATGGTATTTTCCTCCGCTAGCGACAAAACGTCACAAAAGTGTGAGTTATGTGGTTGCATAGTCCACACTTATAGATTTTTTACAAAAGTGTTGGACTACGCGTTATAGTCCACGGAGACTATGAACAAATACCAGCACCTGATTGGACGAGAGGAAAATGCCATGTGCTAAGGAAGGTTAGCACTACCGAATGACAAGTCAGAGCATTTACATTTACAGGATCGTCAGATTTCCTGGGACTCAACCATTACACGTCACACGAATGTTCTGCCAAGGAATACCAACAGGTGCCCGGTAGTTTTGGGGAGGTAGACGGGGAATACACGTGTCAACAGCGTCCGGAATGGAAGGGGTACCATCGTCTTTATCTATATATTTTCATTTTAATGCAAGTCAACTCCTTACAGATGAAATTAATTTTCTTCTTAGTAGAATGATTTGGGTAAATTCCTAAACAATACCACCTGCAACATTCCTGGGAGATGACTTAACCTAGGAACTTTACAGAAACACTGTCTTACGCTAAACGAATGATAATATCAACGAGACTACATGTATTTAGGAATTAAAAACACCAAGGAAATAAAAGCTTTAAGATGTATTCGGCTCAAATTTCAAATAAATATCAGATAATATGATCAAATATTATTTTGAAACATTAAGGTTAAGAAATGATACCTGCGTAAATTTACCAATACAAGACTGCCGGTGACACCAGTATACAAGAAACAAAACCTTGTCACGTGAGTTTACGGAAATTCGTCCGCCATTATCGGAAAGGCTTGCATACTGGCTCGAAAACCACCAACAATACTTAGCGCTAAATTATACTTAAATTCTTAAACTAGGTAGATACACATTCCACCATTACTATTTAATGAAATATTCGAGTACATGACTCAGCTGAAATGAATTACCACTATAATAACTAATATTTTTTTAAAAATGAAGTTTAGTGAAATTTGTTCTATATATATTTTAAGTATTACTTAGTGCTAGTATTGTCAGTGGATTTCGAGCCAGTACTGTAAGTTTACGGGGGAAAAGGTCACCGATACAAAATGGCTGAATAACATTCTCACAGCAACCAAAATGAATGTTGTATGTAAGGGAGAAACGCCGAAACATAGAAAAACAAAACACCGAGGCCCGGAGGGCCGAGATATGTTTTTTTTTCTTTTTAAAATATTGGATAGTTTGAGGCGTTTCAAAAATTTCCACTTGTTCACAAAAAAAGCACAGGAATGAAAGACATTCATGCTTTACTTTGTTTAAGTATTTGGCAATAACCAAGAGAACTCTTCATACTAGTAGTTGCCTTATGTAAACAATCGTGTCTCTAATGTCGCTGTGTCCTCCACAGCGAGCAAGGCGTGCAGCCTAGTCGTCGCCTTATTAATACATATGACGTTCCGAGCGTTTCCGAATTCAACTTGCACGATGTATTTCCCTTGGTAGGGCTAAACGTTTGGCCGAATATATCTTAAAGTTCCTTCAGTGTCAGATTATATGTTGAGTTTATTATTTAGTTGGCAAGCATAGATCCGCGCTCAGGTAACCAAAATGTCTGTGATTGCTTTAAGCTTTATTTAATAGATAAATACAAGTTATTATTTCAGAAAATATCATTTGGTTGCAGAATATAAATGTTGAATATAGACGGTATTTTCCACTGCCAAAAAATGTTAATTTAAACGTGTCCACCCAAACGGTGGATTAATTTCAAAAGCAATACACTTATTTATCTGTTGAAAATAGTATTGATACACAGTCACACTTCAATATATTTTCACTGCAGATCCGGTTCTTCCTGGTTGAAGGTTACACCTTGGGGCATGCGTAAAGTCTTAAACTGGATCAAATCGCATTACGGGGATATCCCAGTATACATCACGGAAAATGGCGTCTCAGACAAAACTGGCGTTCTAAACGACACAGACAGGGTCGAGTTTTACAAGGGTTACATCAATGAGGTCTTAAAAGGTTGGAACTAGTTCATAAATATCCGCCACGTGTTAGTAGTCTGATTGAAACATTTTTAGCAAGGATGTTCCTGTCTGTCCTGGTTCGTTTAATTGCGTTCAGTTAATCGTTGGTTCCCTGCTTGCATCCTTTAAGCTACGAACTACGATACAACAGGGATGCAAACGCTAAAGCTGCGGAATTTTAATGGTAACTGAACGCAGGGCAGTGAAACAACAATAAAAAGAACAACTACTATTACTAAATAAACACAACGTTATATAAATATGTTATAAAAGTGTATTTAATGCAAATATACAGAGGAAGTAATTATATGATTTATGCATGGTCATTTATCTTAAAAGTCATTCATAAGTATGCTTACATTTTTGCAACTTCATACGTGTTTTAGCTATCGACCTCGATAAAGTAAACGTAAAGGGCTACACGGCGTGGTCACTGATGGATAACTTTGAATGGGCGGAAGGATATACGGAACGTTTTGGGCTACATTATGTCGACTTCTCGGACCCAAAACGACCAAGAACACCAAAAGCATCAGCATTATTCTACAGGTAATATGATCACATATTTTGGACATATCTGGATTTGTAAGATAAAATATAAGTAATTTTGTGTTTTCAAAGTTTAAGCAATGAAATAGTGTTTATATGATCATCAGTGTTCTTTTTCTGCATTGCTTGTTTTTTTGTTTTTTTTTTTTTTTTAATAATTTTTCAACTGGGTTTTATTCCCTGTCACATGCATGAGGGATTAAGTCACCCAGACAAGCCTCCAACAACATCTTCATACACCAATGTTAACATTTATACTTCAGAAACCTGATTGTGGATAATGGATTCTTAAAACACAGTCACATGACTAAACTGCAACAGGAAGATGGGATGCTTCATGGAAGGTTCCCAGCAGATTTTGCGTTTGCCATCGGAACAGCGTCATACCAGATTGAAGGCGGGGCAACAGATGATGGTAAGAAAAGATATAAAAATTGTCGCAATTTCAGCATAATTAGGTGCATGTATATTTCAAGCACAAATACATTAAATTGAATTTATATTGTACTTAGACAGGTGATAGTTTTATATTGTTTGTTTTGAGAAGTTTCCGACTTGCCACTGTTGCTAGTTTGAACCTACCATCACTGTCACTGATATCAAAGACTCTGTAATAGTACAAACACAAAGATTATGTTTAAATCTGTATTTAGTACATGTAAGAATAGAATACGTTTCTACTCAGTAACTGAATGCTATCAAACCTATCAATTTTCTTCTTTTAATTACTTCACCTTTAAACATGATGTTAAGTTTGAGACTGTTAACCCCCAGGTAAGGGCGAGAGTATCTGGGACAAATTTTCACATATACCCGGGAAGGTGAAGAATAACGACACAGGCGATATCGCGAGCGATAGTTACCATAGGTACCCGGAGGACATCAACCTACTGCGGGACCTCAAGGTACGATCTGATGGGATTCTCTCATCCTGTTCATTCGGTAAAACCTCATATAAAGACCACCTCACTATTAAGACCACTTTTTCATGTCCGCTTTTCCATATTTCCTGTTCATTAAAACTTATTTGTTAGACAAACTGTTTATTAATACCAGTTGACAGCAGTCCGGAGGGTTATCTTATTATTGAGATTTTACTGAATCGCTTAGAGTTAAAATGCTCACTGAGATAATAGTAAAGGGGTTAGCATTCATGCTGTCAAATTTTCCAGCGTATATTGTATAATTTTTACATTTATTTCTCATGGATCTTAAAATATTTGTATTCAATGATACAATTGTGAAGAGCTGTTTCCAAAAAAAAATATGTTGAAATGTCATTGAAACGTGTACATATGTTAATTTTTTTCAGGTCACACATTACCGATTCTCAATCGCTTGGACACGTATATTCCCGGACGGATCAGGGACAAATCCAAACGAAGCTGGTGTAAGATACTATAACAATGTGATTAATCTTTTGGTCAAAGCCAACATTGTTCCCATGGTAACGCTATACCACTGGGACCTTCCCCAGGCCTTGGAGGATGCATATGGAGGTTGGTTGAACGAGACAACTGTGGACTTGTACGAAAAAGTATGTCGACTTCTGCTTCAACGAATTCGGGGACCGGGTAAGCTTTCCATATCAGTCATTGATACAAAATAGAACCGCATTGAATTTTCTCTCCAATCTTCAGTCTCAACCCTAGAAATAAGTCACTGGGCGGAATCACTGCATTTTATGCAATACATTGCTAAGCTTAAATATTTAGTCTAACAATTATCTTTCTTTCATATTTGAAGAGTTGTTTTAACAGATATGTCCTGTAGAAGTTCTTACTAGTATTTTAGATAGTTTAAACATAGTATATTACCAAATTCACATATATAGTATTTTATGACAGATATTCGTGTTTTTCTTCAAGGTCAAGATATGGATGACACTCAATGAACCATGGGTGATTTCTGTCATGGGTTATGGAACAGGACAATACGCGCCGGGTTCGTTAATTCTTTCATTTTTAATTAATCAATAATTGATTATTTTAGGCCATTGGACGATTATATAGCTGTAAACTACATAGTTGAATAGTTATTATTATAGCTAAGCACATTATCTGTCAAATTTCCAATACGTTTATCCTATGTACTGTAGGCCACACAAAGATTGGAACCAACCCGTACCTGGCGGGCCACAACCTGATCAAGGCCCACGCTCGGGCCTACAGACTGTATGAGAGAACGTATAAACCCAAACAACACGGTATGTTTCCATGGTTACCATACCATTTACTGTTTATTCTTTGTTTTCTTGTCAATGACATTCTTTATGGAATCTGTGTTTATTTGATGGTACATGCTTTAACTGATACTGGTGGATCTTATGGTCACTCCAAATGAACGAGTTTTAATTGTAGAGTTCCCTTCACGAAAAAAAAAAAAAAGATATCACAGTCGTTGTAAGTAGAAAATTCACTGTCTGACTTTAGAAGCTTTCGCTTCTAAAAACTATTGAAAGCATGGATATCATTCTTTACACATGGGAAGGATGTGAAGTGACAAAGAACAATAACTTTATCTTGTCCCATTTTCTTGCTTTTCTGTTAAAATTATTTCTGTCTGCAGCAAATTCATGAAGTATTAAAGGTATTAAGAGGATCAATACTAAGAACTACTATTCCTTATTAATTTTTGTTTAATTTGACAGAGACCAATAAATAAAATAATCTATCTTACCTGCTATTTTAATTAACTTCCCTGATTTTTTACATGCATACCACAATAAACTTTATAATTCACACATTTTAACTTTCGCTTTTGACAGTACTCTCAGTGCTTTGATTTAAGTATAGGTTAGTTCATAGTTGCCTTCGACTACACGATATAGTCACGAGGGCGGAGGCATCTGATTGGACGAGAGGAAAATGCCATGTGCTAATCTATGACAGAAGCATTACACAGGCTGGACAAACTTTACATTAGCACATGGCATTTTCCTCTCGTCCAATCAGGTGCTAGTATTTGTTCATAGCCACCGTGGACTATAACGCGTAGTCCACACTTTTGTAAAAAATCAATAAGTGTTGACTATTAACTCACACTTTTGTGACGTTTTGTCGCTAGTGGGGGAAAATACCATGTGCTAAATTGCTAAGTTCATAGTTGCCTTTAACTACACGACATAGTCACTCGACTATATCGTGTAGTTAAAGGCAACATGAACTAACCTATACATATTACCCTTTTCCTCTGAAACAAAATGAGGCAATCCCTCCTTTAGTGGTTAAGGGTTATGCAGTTAGTCCAGGTAACAAAATTACAGACGGCGGCCATAGACAGAAATAAACAGACATTTATAAACAGTGTTTACAAGTCTCTGAAATAAACAGTAGAACACTCTGGATCTTTGGGAAGCCAAAAGCTTAATGTTGTTGACGCCGCGTGGCGGCGTCAGTATGGAATAGGGTTGTTTTTTTTTTCAATGGAGCCGCATAATCAAAATAGGGAGCAACCGCTGTTATTATTGTAAAATAAAAACAGTAATATGTTAAAAAGAAACACTTTATGAATCAATTACTTGCATTTAACTAATGAAAATAGATAAAACGTTTCAAAATATGCAAGTCTTCAATCGCTATTAAAAAGAAAACTGTACACATAAAATGTGTATCTGATGACTTCTCCTTAAATACGTAGGCAATGGGTTTTAAAACTTGGTTAACGTACCTTGCAAGCAACCCGATTCATTAAAGCTCAGGATTTCTTTTTTAAAGATGTTTTGAGATCTTAAAATATTCAGAATTCAGATGATTGAAATACTATCGCAGCGACGGTAAACCCCAATACAACTACATCAGAATTCAGATACAAACCGTCAACTTGGAAAAATCAATGAAAAAGCAGTTTAATATAAGTATTACAGCATAAGGGAGAAATGTGTAAAATCACACAAACTCTACATATGGCCGTAGCAGACATGTCTGATTTACGGCCCCAGACACAATCTGAAGTCCCAGTATGTATAGTGCTTGAAATGGGTAAATTTAACTGAAAATTTGCATAGCTTATGCTGTAAAGTCTTGTAAATATATATTTGATTTAATACATATTATTAATACAAAAAGAATGCAATACTCCTACGTCACGCTGCATTATCAAGGGAAGTATTTTGTTAATTAATACTGGGATCTGTACCTAATTCCCTTACCAAATAAAAACTTACCTGTGCTGAATTTTTCGTCATCATTGCCCTTAATCTTGCTGCTGCTGCTGATGATGATAATCATATAAGAAATGAATTACCTGTTGTAAAATGTATCTTCATTGATCTTTTTATTAGTTAATTCATGTCATCTTTAATCATCATAACATAATGTGTCTACTATAATTAAAGTATTTTCTGTATTTTTTTTTTACTATATATCTGAATAATCTTTAAGTTTTTTGTTTTTGTTTTTGGACCTTTTCTGTATGGCTTTGCTTTTTTTTTAAGTCGTGCTCCAAAAACATGCGCGACGTCTTTGATGCTTGGCATCAAAATTTGTCTTGTTGTTTGTTAAAGTACTCAAGGCTGAAAGTTTAAGGCTGGAGCGGTTGCCGCGAATCACGTATTCACTAACTAAAAGGTCAAAGGGCAAATGCACTGTTTAAATTTTTCGTAATGCGTCGGTAATATTGATTTGTCGATAGCTAATGTAATTTGATTGCCTTATCTGCACAAGATGTGTGGCTGTATGACATCTCTCTAAGAACTTTATCCGGTGCTATTCAGTGGTAGTTAATAACCTGCCAGTAGACTCTGTGGTGTGAACTAGAATAGAGTGGTTATTAATCCCCTTGATCGTCTTGAATTATCAAAATAGAATTCAGTGGTAAATGTTATTTCTATACACATTCACATGGACAGGTATTGTTGGGTTGACAATGAACAGTGACTGGTTCCTTCCAAAAAATCCCCTGGACCCGGCAGACTATAATGCTGCAGAACGGGCGCAGCAGTTTCAGTTGGGCTGGTTCGCTCACCCCATTTTTGTAAACGGTGACTACCCTGAAGTTTTGAAGGAGCAAATCAGTCGGAAGGACAAAGAGCATGGTCTCCAAGAAAGTCGTCTGCCTGAATTTACTGAAAAAGAGAAAATAATGATTAAAGGTATGATACAATCCATGATGCTACAGTAAGTAAATACTCTGGTTTAGTGCTTTTATACACCAGTAACAGTATGCTTATACAGAATTATTGTAAAATATTTGATGACCAGTACATAAATCTCATATATGTTTTTATGATCCTTCAACATTTTTTATTGAGAGTGAAAAATGTTTCCAGCGGTTAGTTTTTTTCTGTAAATGAGGTATCATTATTAAAGCCTAAAAATCTGAACTTTTCAATTTAGGTGCAATTTATATATAATATAACGTTTCAAGGTGCAAACGATTTTCTCGGATTGAACCAATACTCGTCCTCAAGGGTCGCTAACCACGAGGATCCGGACTACCCGAGTTACTTTGCGGATCAGGACGGCGTCCAGGACAGAGACCCCTCATGGAAAGGGTAATATTGAGTCATCCATTACTTCGATGAGAAAACAATCATTTTTTTTAACAGCTTACTTCTCGTGCCATATGAATGCTTCTGAACTTAAGACTGAATGATATTTCGTGAATTACCGTGGTGAAAATTAGCAATATCCTTGTATCACGTGATGGTAGTAAATCTCCTGTCATTCAATTGATAGTCTGCAGAAGATTTAAAAAAAACCACAAAAAAACATCTGTTGACATTTTAGTCTGGTTCCCTGCCTACTGTCTTGCGAATATAAATATTAACATCGTGTCATGGGACGGAACAAACTCCACACAGTGATCTCCCTTGCAAACAAAATCTACAACACTACTGCGTGGCGTTTGGGGAAGGAACTCCAGACGCTATGAATTTGTCACATGATTTCTCTTTCTTTTTAAACTCTGTCAGATCCGGTTCCGACTGGCTCTATGTTACCCCATTCGGGATACGCAAGCTGCTGAACTGGATCAAACAAAACTATGGCGACGTACCCGTCTACATTACGGAAAACGGCATCACGGACAATAACGGAACTTTGCGGGACCCATATCGAATCACTTACCATACATCGTATATCAATGAAGTTATGAAAGGTAATACACTACAGCGTGTGTTGAGTTTGTATAACTCTGATTGTATACTTCAATTCTGAGACCAGGAATGAACAGGTGAAACAACACATGCCAGACGATGCGGCACAGTATCTGTAGAACTAGCTGGATATGTAACAATATGTATTCGAGCATTTTCTGTAATTCTAAAGAAACTCTAAGCAACCAGACTAATATCTACCTGTAATTTATTAAGGCCGAGAGACAATTAATAGCTTACAAATGGATACTTTGTGTATTTCAGTTTGCTTGAGTAAATAATTTCTTAACAAATGTTAGAATTACATTTTCTGTAACTCTTGATCTCAGCAATACCACTTATGCACAAATAAACTGCTTGTGAATCACCTACTGATGTTGTCATTTTTATTTGCTGTTGTTTTTTTTTCTGTAGCGGTTAATCTTGACAACGTTAATGTGAAAGGATACGTTGCCTGGTCACTTTTGGATTTATTCGAATGGTCAAGCGGTTATACCGAGAAATTCGGATTGTACAATGTCAACTTCTCGGACCCAGCCCGGCCAAGAGTGCCGAAGGATTCCGCAAGCGCCTATCGAGACATCATCCTGGCCCACGGATTCCCGGAGGACCCGGTGCATGGTCCTTTGTACCCTTACAAGGACGAGTTCTTCTACGGGACGTTCCCAGAGAATTTTGCCTGGAGTGTAGCCACAGCGGCCTATCAGGTGGAGGGAGGCTGGAACGAGGACGGTGAGAGAATGAAAAAAATATTTGCTTGTATAGTTCACCTTCGACTTCTACCGTCTAATATGTAAATGGATCGGCTGTTTATTGTATAAAATAAACTATATAAGCATTGACTTTTAATTTTATGTCCCTAGAAAATAAGTTACATAAGTTTAGCCTGTACCACACCCTGGCAAATCAATGATAAGTTGTTTGTTTCCATTAACATCTCCAAAACAAAAATAAATGGGTAAAATAGGCGGCTTAACCTTTTTTTAACAATTTTGTTTCTGTTATTCCTTATTGTTAAAGGATTTGGCGGAAAATAACTTTTCGCATCAAAGATAATCCGAATGCTTAAAAATAGGGGCGGTCGGGTTATTTGAAACAAATAACTTTTATTAACCCCCATGGATCTATTATACAAAAGTCACATGTCTATAGAAATTCTATCTATTTATAGGAAAGGGTGTCAGTATCTGGGACACGTACTCCCATCAGGGGAAGATTCTGAACAACGACACGGGAGACATTGCCTGCGATACCTACCATAAGTTCAGAGAGGACATTGCTCTCTTGCAGACCTTAAAGGTGAGGTTGTTTAAAATGTTCCATAAGTATTGGATCATACTGTAGTGGTCATCTGAACTATCTGTTTATGGAAGTACCTAGCATGAAGCCTATCTCGTGGGTGGTTTTAAGGATCTCCGCTCCCGCTTATTCCCTTACATCAGAAGTTACAGATCGATCTCCAGCGCAGGAGATCTCACACAGATCTCTGCCACAGTGAGTTTGAAAATTAGTTGAGTTTCAGCTAAATCACAGGTTATCAATAGCGTGATTAAAGGTATTCTCCATGGCCATGTGGTGACTCAGTTTGGCAGTGATTGATGCGGAGCCAATCTACCGTGGCGGAGGTCACGGACCAAATGCTTTCATTTACTAACCAGGTGCCATCAAGCCTGAATCATAGGAGTCCAGTAAGGAGATTTTTTTAGGTCGGAATAATTGCATGCACTTTCCTGACGGTGGGGTGTAAAATGGGTTTTTTTAGACGGCAGCTTGCTGCTCTCTTTAGTAGCTACAAACGCTTACCAGGCATCACTGACCTTGCTAATTTGCATATTTCCATGCGTGAACTATATATCCGTGACACTCATAAATCAGAACAGCAACCCATTTTACATACTTGAAGATCTACTCCTGTAAAAAGAAAAAAAGTAGCGCTTCGAATGTCTGTAATTAACCTAAAGTAGTTCACGCGTAATTTTGCATGAAAGTGAGTTAGGTTTTTCCCAGAGCATTTCATAACTTTGAAATAGAAACAAACATTCAGATATCTAAAAATCAAGTACCTTGTCAAGTTTACACTTAAGTAACAATAATAGAGAGTGTATATAAATCGGGTTCTATGGAATGACCTACTTCCGAAGTTCATACAGTCAGGTTCAAGACCCTAATTCCGGATTGTTTTGTTACAAACATAATGCGTATTCGATTGTCTTACACTAGCGACTATAATTGCAGGAGAGTGTGTTGAGTTTTTGCGCCATGTGGCATTTGCCATTGTTGTATCAATAATTAAGAATAAACTTTTTTCCTGTTAATCCAGCTGCCGTCTCTCAGCGCATTGGGCGCTTTGATTTTACCATAACAAGAGCTCTATTATTCTGGGCGCCAAGCAAAGGAACTTCGCTTAATGTATAATGTTAGCACCAATATGTGTATATGAATCAGACAGGTTATTATTTGTCATTCTTATGTCCATTGATGTCCACTTATGATTGAATTTATTACTCAGTTTTATATGCATATTTAACAGTATTCCGCTCAAAATTATTATTAATTACTTCTTATTATTTCTTACAAATTATAATAACATATTGTAATCAAAGCACTAAAGGCACTGAAGTTGTGTGTGTCTCAAATAAAAGAGTGTTTGAAGAGCTGCAAGTCAATTACCGTTAATTAAATTTACTTTGATAAACAAAAGAAATGCGGCATCCCTTTTCTCTCAGCGCTGTCAGAGCTTTGATTTGTATTCATGCAGTACCTTATTTACAACAGTCTCTATTTATTCTCTATTTATAGATTGAAGTAATATACAAATTTTCTGCACAGGTCAAAGGCTCCGAACTCATTTCGGATAGTAGATATAATTATACAGATTTCGGTCATTTTTAGCGTAAGAAATAACCCCTGGATATATCTGAGGTCGATAGCTTGATGTGATTATTATTATTATTATGTTACAATGATTTGTTTTTGACTTCAGTTGGTATATTGTAACAGCCTAATATGACTGAACGCTGCACATTTACTATCAAATTTATTTGCGAGCCACCTTTACATCGAAACAAACAATATTCGTGCGCATGGTAAAGTGATCACGTGATAAAAACAGTTACATCATTCCATTGCAGTTACATCAACATAGAAAAATAAGTCCTATGATGTTTTTATGTCACATGCGATTTTTTTAGCCTGTAAATATTTATTTTTGACATAGCATTGATTTTTCAACATTTTTGCTTAATTCTAGTATACTTATGTTGTTGAGATATATACAGTTGTTCAATCATATTTACACTATTAAGAGGTTATTCGGTTTTAAATCTAGGTGAACCTGGGTTGAAAACGTAGTACTATAGATGGTGTGACTGACGTCACACACAACTAAAGATTACAAATTGCGCCGAGGTCAAATGATGGTGACTTTTGACTTCTCGGCTGGGGGCTTGACATTCCCAATTTCGAAGTACTGGTCCAATCTAGGAACTATAGAAATAGTAAAATATACATTATTATACATTAATAGACATACTTAGTTTTGTCTTATCGAGGGAAGCGCTACAAAATAAAATTTAACAAGCATATTTTTATATTTAATTTTATGATAATGGAGTTTTTTCTTTGATCAAACTTTTAGTGCCAAACTTCGTGTTTCAGGTGACGCACTACCGCTTCTCTATAGCTTGGACACGGATAATACCGAAAGGTGTCGGGGATATAAATGAGCTCGGTACTTCCTTCTTCTTTTTAGTAAGACGAGTACTTTGATTTAATATGACCGTACATATATACTTTGTATATACAACTACAAGACAAAAGCTGTCAATTTTTAATGTATGCATAGTCAAGTTTAATATGTGTCCGCTATACGCTGCCGGTGAAGCAAGGTGTATGTTTCTACTACTTGCGCAAAGCATTTTACCTGACCGCTAAATTCAGGTTGAATTCATTATAAGTGGGCGCTAACCATAGTGTGGCTGGCCGTTTTATACCTGTAAACTGTAATACAGTTATAATGGTCGCTAAATGCAGATTGACATATCAAATGAAAGATCAAAAGTGATATGGACAATGAAATAATCTATGCCGAAATACGAAATAAAGTAATGTAATTGTAAAGAGAACCAACAAACTATTTATGTATTATTCATATGTTTCCATTTTCATGTCGTAAATTTTTCAGGTATTGCCTTTTATAATGAGGTAATTGACGCTCTTTTGGACGCTGACATTGTCCCCATGGTAACCATGAATCACTGGGACATGCCTCAAGCTCTAGAAGATGTCGGGGGTTGGACTAACGAAACCATCATAGAGGCATTTGTCAACTTTGCTGACATTCTATTCCAAAACTTTGGAGATAGGGTATGAGAAGATGCAACTGCACAAACCATTTTTTATTCTAATACAAAACATTCCGAAATTCGAAGTTAAAGAACCGCTTGCATGCTTGCTGTCTCGCATTCAAGCCGTGTATGTGTTTCGATTTTATGTTCAAATCAAACAGTTATCAGTAATATAATGTACACGTGCATCAGAGCTACCTGGATTTGGTTTGCTTTTACCTTCATCCTTCAACTTGTCAAGACAGTCTCTGACATAGTTTCAATAACTGTGACAAACCGGAATCTGGGGGTATCGTCAATGATATTTCTTGTTTACCCTAAAATTGCTATGACTGTGTTTTTAATACCTTCCGCAATTTGATACCATAACTTCAGATTTAAAAGTCTTTATATTTAATGAACGTATATTTTAAAATATACACATTCTCTAATCATGACAACGCACAAGTAATTAATATGACCGAGACCAGTGCTGTCTATCAGGTTACACTTGATTTTATATATTAAAATCTCAGGTGCAACGTATTTGTCTCAATCTATCTATCTGTCTCTCTCGTTCTCTCTCCCTGTGCCTCTTTTATCTGCGAACTTTAAAGATATCTCGGTACAGGTGAAGATCTGGATCACCCACAACGAGCCCTGGGTCATTGCATATCGAGCCTATGAGGTGGGGGCCCGAGCCCCCGGGAAATATAACCAGGGGTATGCGGCAGGATTCAACATGATTCGTTCCCATGGTCACGTTTACCGGTTATACGAGAGGATGTATAAGGATCAGCAACAAGGTGACACTTTGTTCTTTTTTTCCAAT
Organism: Solen grandis; assembly: GCA_021229015.1. Taxonomy (NCBI): domain Eukaryota; kingdom Metazoa; phylum Mollusca; class Bivalvia; order Adapedonta; family Solenidae; genus Solen; species Solen grandis. Next base: position 17,170,019 of record CM037791.1, read on the forward strand.
AACTAACGTACTGCTGATTTTTTCTGAGGTCAAAATGAATAGTTTGCCAATAATTTGTTTTATTTTCTGTTGCTCTCCTTCATGCGATTCTGCTTATGAAAACAAAATCGACGGAAAATACATTACCCTAGCAACAAACTCTGTGGTACGGTACATGTGTCCTACTGTTTATAAGATGGCTTTGTTGAATCGGAAGTTCAGTTTCACAGTGATATAATTTTGGTCAGACAAAGAAAATGATCTAAATGTATCTTATGCTTATCGTACCTATGTTAAATCTCATTAGGTATATTTATATTTTATGTCACTCACCTACAAATTCAAAATGTTTGGCACCGGTACCTTTTTAAGGATTTTTAGCTGATGTGGCCTTATATTGAACCTGCAGCTTCCTTCTTCCAAATTCGGCTATCGGGGCCTGTATATATTAACATTTACAATGTTGTGGACACTTGTGACTGCCTTTGTGACCAATGCCGACGAAGATCAGCCTGTACATCCGTCCAGTATGGTCTACATTTTTCGCTCTTCAGTCAATAAAGTTCAGCAAGTTCCCCCATTAATAACTGATGTTACAGTCAAAATGAAGAAAAGAAAGAAATTTAGCATGGTCAGGGTTAATAAACGTACATTGTCTTCTTTAGATAACTCTGTCTTGAATGCTGTAAATTGTCTGGTTGTTTGTTTATCAAGGCATGGTGGGAATCACATTGAGTCACACTAACGGGGTACCACGTAACCCATCCAGTCCCGGGGATGTGGATGCTGCCGAGAGGTTCAACCAGTTCTCTCTGGGCTGGTTTGCTAACCCGATATTTCGGAAATGGTGACTACCCGGATGTTATGAAGTGGCAGGTGGGCAACAAAAGTCTCGAACAGAATTTGACCTCCTCGAGACTTCCGCCCTTTACAGAGGACGAAAAGAGAATGCTGAAAGGTTACACAATTATTACAACTATTTAATGAATCTGTATTTTGTAAAATAACAGATATTTACACAAGCACAAATACTGTAATGCATATAAACATAATGTGTTTAATAGCAAAATACATAAGGACAAAAACAAGGTTTTGCGATTACACATGTTGTTACACAGTGCATAATTAAGCATTTTACTGTCATAACATCAATAAATATAGATAAATAGGAATCATGAAAAAGGACATTTTACATATCTGACCAAATTCTAACAAGACTAGCATAATGAATAGAGTTGGATAAATTAATATAGATGTACCTCTCACGAAATCGGCAGTTTAACCTAACATAAATCTAAAACCACTGTACTGCATTGTTCCCTAATGTGTAAGCTTTCATTATGCTTTCATGGTGGGACTTTCATACAGTAATGATTACATTATTCTGTTACAGGCAGTGCTGACTTTCTGGGCTACAACATGTACACGTCAGCCGTTGTTTACCCGTCCGTTACACCTCTGTTCCCCAGTATCTATGACAACGACATGGACTTAAAGACATACCAGGATCCAACTTGGCCAAAGTATGGCCATTTCGCCACTTTATGCACATAACTAAAAAAATATATGTAATCAAGCATAAATTTCAATTTGTATCTTAAGAATATAAATAAATGGTAAATGAAGCTTTCGCGATTTTAAAATACTTGTTATTTCTGTTTTAAAGGTCCGGGTCGTCATGGTTACGTGTAACCCCGTGGGGTATCCGTCAGGGGTTGAATTGGATCCGGACCCACTACGACAACGTCCCTGTTTACATCACGGAGAACGGGGTCTCGGACAACTCCGGCACTTTGGACGATCAGCCAAGGATACAGTTTTACAAAGGCTACATCAATGAGGTTCTTAAAGGTAAGGTGTCATACATTAAAATTAAGTTTTTGAAGACAAAATGTTAAATGCAAGAAGTGTCACTGACTGAAAGAAGTGTCACGGAAAAAGAGTGACAGACAAAGTATGACAGATAGACTGACAGTGATTTGTTTGTACCACCTCTGTGAACAGCAGTTGACACTGCTTAGTCCGTGAATCATGGGGGTAGCATCAAATATGCTTCAATTACTCGTGAATTGATGGTTATAATCTAATGCAATTTGGATAATTTGTTGATTAAAGATTAATTGTTAAACAGATATGCACTAGTCCATAGAGCTTTTAAATATGTATAAGTTATAAACCCAGAAAGTTCACCTTGCGTTTCTTTTTTGATTTAGTATATAAATGTTTGACAACAGTAATCATATATATAGACTAACGTCAAGCCTTGCTTGCACGTATAACTGTTGTTTTTTTCCTCAGCCATTCGCCTGGACGGGTGTGACGTCAGAGGTTATACCGCGTGGTCATTTTTGGACAATTTTGAATGGATGATGGGTTACTCGGAACATTTTGGTCTTGTTCACGTCAACTTCTCGGACCCGAATAGACCAAGAACCCCAAAGGCATCTGCACGTTTTTATACATCTTTGATCGAGCAAAACGGTTTCTATACAGAACCAAGCATGTTGTTGCAAACAATCGCATCAGGAGATAGAACAACTATGCCGCCGTCCCCGATGGAGCAAATTACTGTACAGTTTAAAGGAAACTATTTAAATAAGTCCCAACACATAACCGTGTCAGTTTATCTTTTATGCATTTGTGTTTTAAGAATTTTCTTTTAAAACATATTGAGAATATACCATTCTTTGTCAAATCAGGCATATTATTCTTTCCTATGTTTATAGACTGTGACTCATCTCAGATTATATGCTATGCCACCGAAAACCGGAAGTGATGGTTTTGTACTATGATCTCGTACTTGAATCACGTTGTATGATAATATGTTATGTTAAGAGCATTATGTTTGTCTATAAGGCCAACCATATATTTCTTGTCTCCCGGCCGATCATTGTAGTTCGACCCCGACCCTTAACTTTTGCTTCAAGCGTCATGGGCCACACACCAGCTCGCGACCAACTTCATGTTTACTTCAGATAAAATCCGATTCCGACGGTTCCTGGATGGATTATAGCGCCATTTGCTCTATGAATCATATTCTTTTAGAATGTCTTTTTAACACAATTGTAAATTTTATTTTAGTCGGATGAAAATTAAAGCTTTTACGGTCATTTATCTTTCCGGAATTTGTTATTTTTACCCTTTCAGTATCTAGTTAAGTTTATGTGACGCATGCGGAAAGCACAAAATGATGTATAGAACATGCAATAAATATGGAAGTATACACACCCGTGCGTGAATTATCAAAATAAACAAGAACTATTTCTCTAAAAAGATATACGGCGTTGATGAGGATTAAAGTAACAGATAATGTATAACGGTTATAATCATATAACATTATGCTCAAACAGCTTTCGTATAACCATCACATATTTTCTTATATTGAACACGTTATATATATATAACTTTAGGCCGAATTACGTCACTCCGTGTCACGAGAGTGTATTCTCTCTCTCTCCATATATATATATATATATATATATATATACATATATATATATATATAGTGTGTGTGTGAACAGCTCGATTAAATGTGTTTCATGCAACTAACTTTGATCAAAAGTATGCATTATTCATATGATATTGAAAACGTATCATAAATACACACGTTAAATCGTTGTTTTCAGTTATTATTTGAAAATATTTTCTTGATTTTAGACTACAAATATAATTCGTTCACAGTCCGTTCATTCATATTTTGTCAGTTGTTATAATCGCGTTTTACTGTCACTATAGGCATATGAGAAAAAGAATCTGACATGAATTGTCATTTCCTATTAAATTTTACTCAATTCGTTCATGAAAAAGTTTTTCAATTCGTCAGAGGCTCGCTGATAACGTTTTATGAACTCGTTCAATAGAGTTTATTATGAAATAACAATCCATGTCATATATTTTTTAAACATATTCATATTATATTAATAGTTTCATATAACTTTTAGGCCGAATTACATCACTCCGCGTCACGCGGTGTATTCTATATGTATGCATAGTGTGTTGAACTCGAACAGCTGGATTAAATGTTTTTGATTCATTTTTCATCTGATGTTGAAACTGTACGAGAAATGCACTTGTTAAATCGTTATTTTCAGTTATTATATGAAACTATTTTCTTTGTGTTAGATTACAAAAGTAATTCGTGCACAGTCCATTTGTTTGTCATTTGTTATAATCGCGTTTTACTGTCACTATAGGTCATATGAGAAAAAGAATCTGACATGAATTGTCATTTCATATCAAATTTTACTAAACTCGTTCATTAAATGTTAATAAGCTCGCCAGAGGCTCGCTTATAACATTTTAATGAGCTCGTTTAGTAATATTTGATATGAAATAACAATTCATGTCATATCCTATATTTATGTGATGTACGAAATGTTATCTATGAAGTGTTTCATTCTGGGAAGTCAAGTATAGATAACGTCCCCTCCACCGCGATCGCGGATGTAAAATGTTTTGTAATGAAGCAGACTACGGACCGTCTTCCAATCATACAGAGACAGTGATACCGACTATAATATCAAATAAAACAGACATTATAACGTTGGGCCTAATAGAGGTCTCAATGAACGTTTAAAATAAAATTAATGTTTACTCGTAAATATTTATGAAAAAAAATCTTTAAATGTGAATGCAAACCATATATTTCAGCTAGTTGTCATCTAAAAAAACAATAATACGCAAGTATATACCTATCTACTAATGCAAAACGTTCAAATATTCATTAATCATTGTCTTACGCCTTAAATCATGAGGTCAAAAATGAAATTAGACAGGTATGCCGAAAAAATATACCAATCAAGAATTGAGTGGAAACACTTAGCTTTTTTATCCAATATAGATTCCTATTTATCAACAATTAAGATATGTTTAGTTTATGCTATGAACACTTCGTACAGGTATTTTTATCACGAGCTTCATCGGTATCATCGCCTATGCTATATAAGCCTCGTATTCATAAGAAGCTTATTTAAAATGCGACTCTCAATCCCGATTCTGGTTGCTGACAAATTGCATCATAATGTGTTGGAACCACATCACAAGAACTGTGCCTTTTCTTGTTATGTTTGTGTGTTTTCTCCTCGTTTTGTTTTGATGGTCCCCGATTCTCTGTGAATAGTTTCTTTAATCATCTCAAACTGTTCAGCATTAGAACATGTCCTTATTTTATTTGATCCCGGTCCTTCAGTGTCTTTAATTGTCTTTTGATAATCTTTACACGCGTTAAGTTTTGTCGTGTCTGTCATTTGCATACTGTGATAATTATTCTGCTGTTCTTGGCTTCCTGTTTTTTCTTGTTTGGAGACGGTGTTACAGACAGTTGGAAGGACTGTGGCGACTTTGCGTGAACCTGGCCGGGAGGCACTGGACATGTCCATCATAGCGGCTTTCTTGATGTGTTGTTTACGCGCCGAGGGCTGATATTGGACTCCGTACATCTCCTGTGTTAATTACACAAGTGTTAGAAGTCAACTTTTATTATGAAGCATAAATTTATGGTCTATTTGGCGCTCAGGAAAGTGGTACACCTTCCTCATTGATATTGTAACATACAAGTCGACAGTCATTAAATCTATCAAATCAAATTGCAATCTTGAAAAATATAAATTGAATAACAATATGGTTTAACACGGTGTATGAGGCGACAGTTAATATTTAGACATTTAGACATTTTTTAAGACATTTTTTCTCAATATTGTGGTTAAACCATATACCCCACTTTCTCACACTCTTTTGAGAATGACATTACATGTGGTCGTTTATTGTAGGGCTAAGTATACAAAATATACAAAAAGTTTTATGTAAAAAAAAGAAGAAAAAAAAAGAAAGAAAGAGTCGATGCAAACCATTAATTTGCCGAGAGACATGTGTCAAACTGGAAGTGCGTGGGAAATGTTAACAACACAAAATAATGATGCGTTATATATAATTCTCCCCAAAATAAGTTTTAACACAATAAGGCTATCAACTGATAGGCTGCTCGTTTGAATACTAGAAAAACAAGACAGTTTTGCCATATAAATACACCTAACTTTCAAATAACACACACACACACACACACACACAGTGTTATATAAAACTTTATAAGTCATTCATTTGCAGTGCAATCCCAAACACAAAACCCTCCTTGAAAATGCAATTTGACATGTAGCTCAAACTTTTCTTTTTGAAATCAAACGAATCTAAACTTTTATATGAACCATTTTAAATCAATCGATAAGCAGATATATGATGTGTAATATATATGGATATATGACTCCGTAACTTGCATCTAACTTCTGTTTCGTCACGCCTGTTCATAGGCTTTCACATATAATACATCGCCGGATATTAAGGTACTGCGAAGAAAAGAGAAAGAGTGAAACGGTCGAATACATCTGTTTAACAGAAGACAAAATCTATAGAAAAAAGGCACATCAGGCGTGCATTCAAACAGAAGCCAACATATTTTCTCCCAAGAAAGAGTGAACCAACACGGCAAATGTGTTGTTTAACTTAAGGCAACTATTAAAATTTTTCAAAGGATCATCTTTATTTTAGAAATTATCTTAGAGTGCCATGAAGTAGCTATGTGTGCCAGCTGAAATAAATACTGACCATTGGTTTCACAGAAAACTTTAAATTTTCTACATAGGGTGTACAAGAAACTAGCGGGCCCCGTGGACCGGTCTCATTCCTTAAAGGATCAACTTTATTGTAGCAACTAATTTAGAGGACTATGAGATGCCCAATGAATTAAATTCTGACTATTCGTTTCACACGTGAATAATTTTGAATTGTTCTATAGTATATAAGGATTTTGCCCGCCCAAACTGGGGCTTCGATTTTCAAGGGATCATTATGGTAAAGTGCTATAAGTTGACCATTTGTATACAAATGAAATTCTGGCCATTTGTTTCATAGTAGATTAACTTAAAAGTTTCTGCACAGAGTACGTATATAGGTAAACTAGCTAGGAACTTCAATTTGTGCCAATTGAAATTAAATCCTGATCAAATGGTTTCAGAGGAGTTATTTGATTTTTTTTCAATGTGTTTTTTGCCATGGGAACTAGAGTTCTGCATGAGTTATTTGATCGATTTTTATGAAGGGCTTTTTAAGGATCATTCAAGCCAAGTTTCATGCAATTCTACGTACCAGAGGTGTCAAAGATTGCTTTTGATTCAAATTGTTGACACCACATGACGAGGGATAGAGCTCACATTCAACACATGCGTTGCTTTCTGGTGAGCTAAAAATCAAGCTTCAATAGTTGTCAGTTTATCACTACACAGAAAGTGTTTTATCAAGACGGTACCTAAATGTGGGAACTAAAATCCCCGTGGGCGTAACAATTACAAATTAATTAAGAAATGTGTTAAAAAATAGCATTTAACATTTTTTTTTATAAATTTGACAACAAGCAATTTATATTTATCGTTATACTAACCGATGACAATTTGTCGGGTACTATTAAATTGTTAAGCATTCATACGATCTTGTGAAACCAGACCTTATTATTTACTAAATATCAATCGATAAAACTGCTAATCCTCTACAGATAACTAACCTACTCATTTAGATTATCTAGACAGATTAGCTGTCTATATCACAATCGAACTACATGTACAAATTTTTAAGTATGTGGTTACGAATTTCCGGTCCTCACTCCCTATGATCAACCGGAAAAAGGAAACTCAATACTTTGAAAGACTGTCATACCATCACACGACCTAGCTATAACCGGTCGCCACAACAGTAAGTAAATAATGTATTTTTTATTGTTTATTGTGCATAATAACATTAACGTTTTAAGGGCAAGTATACAATGTATGAAGTCAGTAGGCCTATATGTCACCTAGAGAGAGTGATCAAAGTACAAATTATACATTGAGGTAAAAATACAGTTATTAGCTATTTATAGTATAATTATATAAACCAGTTAAGCACGAAATGATGGCTCAACTTTTATATGTAATTTACTTGTAATGTTTCTAGAGATATTTGGAATGTGATCAGTTAAACACACTGGTAAATATATTACATTTATGTTGTTTTGCAATACTGATATTTTAAATACAACATGTACTGTCCAATCATAGACGATGATATATAGTTTGATACATTATACATGTACTTTTAATAATTTAGAGGGGTCTCCGTGGCCGAGAGGGTAAAGTCGCTGACTTTAACACTTACTCAGCCCCTCTCCGCTTGGGTTCGAATCCCGGTAGGGTCATTCGGATTTGCATGTGAGGAAGCCTTCCAGCTGGCTTGCGGTAGGTCGGTGGTTCTACCCGGATGCCTCCGTGCATTCGGGGTCTTCCTCCACCTGTAATTAGCTGGACGTCGCTATATGACTGAAATACTGTCGAAGCGACGGTAAACACAAATAGTCAAGTCAAGTTGAATAAATTTAGATACCGTATGATGCATGTTTTGTTAACAATTGCTTCATCGATTACGAGTAAATTATCTCTTAGTATATCTTGTAACGCAATACCGATATTTAGTCAGCCATGAAAGTCATTAAAACTAATTGACGTACGGAATGATTTTCTTATGTATTTCCATTAACTATACATTTATGATCAATTAATTAAAATACTACGTTACATTTGCGAGTAACAAGTGGCAAACCAACAATTCGTCCTAAATGTTGTTCAAACACACACTAACAAATTTTTCAAAAATTTAATTACAGTATTCAATGCAATTTAGGGATGTCATTTTCATAAGATTTTAACATCTGCATTATATCTTAGCACCCGTTTTACCCTTTCTCTTCCTAAATCTTTTTTATTCTTCGTTCGGTATAAGTACCCGTTATTTAAAAGTATCCATCCAATAAAATAAAATTCATGTTGCAGTTATATTTCATGAAATTGATGGCACGGATATTTTGTTCACGCGTAAAATGGATGTTTCAAGCGAAAAAATTTAATGATGAAATTGCCGCGATCGTCTTTAAAATCGTGAAGCTATTATAATTAAATCGTCTACCTATCTGGAACTCTTTCAAATTCGCTAGCACAGAATCGCATTGCGTGGATAGGCTACTGAACGCGGGTTGATGCAGTTAAACTGACTTGGGCAGTCTTGAGTTGCCAGCTTTTGGTTTCGAGCGAGCTACTAAAAACTACTATTTACAAAGACAATCTAAAAAACAAAAACATTGGACGTAATGAAGGTTTCACGAACAAACCGTTCACAACACAGGACCTACACGTGACCTACATAGATCTCCAGTGGCACTCTCTGGCCCATCTCTTCTTCCCAACTGTACCGCTGTCGACATTTTTCGTCAGGGATACATACCGACAGTATGAAAGAGATCATGATGAACGATGCGATGGCAACAGCGGCAATAGTGATGGGAGAATAACTGGCAGTGTCTGTAATCAGCAAAAAAAAGTTCTATTCATACAATTCGTTTGGCCAGCTAGTCAAGAATAGTAGTGAAAAAATAAGAAACTCGCGGCCATTTTGTTTCTGGCGGTTGTATACGTTATATAGTAAAACCGCCATATTTGTTTGGCGGTTCCGGCGGTTCAGTAGTTGATTGACAGGTTTATGATAGACATGATCAGATAAGGTGAAAGTTGTATTGTTCTTGATTGAACCCTTTATAATAAGGTGAACGTTCTATTGTTCTTTTATTGACGGTGGGTTTTGTTGTAAGTGCTTATAAAGAAAGGATTAGAATAGCATTGATCGTGTGGTAAATTGTTTCACCAGATAAAGTGATGAGATAAGGTGTACGTTGTATATTGTTCATACGTTTGATGTGTATACAGTCTTATTACCGACTCTGTGACTTAAACACTATTTATACAATAAATTTGTTTGATGAAATGTAATACAATGGATACCCATTTGTGGAGGATAATAACCGATTATTATTTTTTTCTCCCTTCATTAAGGTGCGAATAGGTCAAATATGAACAGTTTTATCACTCAGTTACTGTTGTTGGTTATCTTAGGGTATTTGAGAGGACAATGGTTATAACGACAGCAAGACGAACGTAAATGCTTCAAACATATCCGCTTTCTCGGAGGATCCAATTATTCCAACGTGCTTTTACGACTTTTCTTCAAATCATTCAACTAGTTTTGAATGAATATGGATGTCTTGTCTCAGGAACAGTGTGCTTTTATTTACCACGAATTAGTGGAAAAGCCATACATATCATTGAAAAATATACTTAGATATGAAATGTATAAAGCAGCTCTCTATTATCCCTAAAGTCCAAAACATGCATTACACAGTGGTTAGGTAGAGCAGACACCTTTGAAAATTTCAAGAGGACATTAGCACAGTTATGTTTTAAGTATCACGTTGATATTAATATCAACACGATCAAGATTGGGGAATGGGAAAGATTTGTCATAACCGAGAAGGTTATAAACTGGATACATGATTTTAAAAACGGTGGATGTATAAGTTTGAGTATAGGAGCTGTAGATTCTTACATAGAACATCATTTTCAATTATTAATGTGTGATGTATAAGTTCTATGATGCACGTATTTTTAGTTTACAGAAAAGTAAACATGTTTTCTTTTACTTTATAAGAAAACAATAAATTGAATGTAAAAACACTCTTTATGTCATTGTTGAGAATTTAACATCCCACCAACAGTATCTCGATCATAAAGGAATGTTTATAGATGGGTGAAGATATCAAGTGGGCAGAGACATTCACATAGAACCACTGACCTATCACAAACTACGTAATAGATGAATTTAACGCTCATAAATTGATTTGTTGAGTTTAATGTCCCAGCAACAGTATTTTAGTCATTCAGGTCTCCACTTATGAATGAAAGAATAATCTCTTAAAAGATCTGAGTGTTTCCAAGCTTTGTATTGATGACAATTTGAAAAGACAAAGGGAAACTATTTTGAAAACAGTGTACTTCTATTTACCATATCATTGTGAAAAACAAACAACAAAAAAACCACCAAAAACAACAACAACAACAAAAAAAACAACAAAAAAACCACATGCATTTTAATGAAACATATACCTAATTAAGACTAATACAAAGCAGTCTTATTTTATTAACGCAGAAAAACACCTTTAAATTCAATGAAATGTTTTAATTTACTGAGTGAGGAATTCAGACTATTAAATGAAATCCATTCATCACTTGAAATTCCATTATATTTTCTCACAGTTATTTGCTTTGCAAAAACTGAGTTTACTTATTTCATCATATTTAAAACTCTGTGAAAAGAGTGAGTCCATATGTCATTCTATGTGAAAAGAGCGAGCCCTCATTTCATTCTATGAGAAAAGAGTGAGTCCTCATTTCATTCTCTTTGAAAAGAGTGAGTCCTCATTTCATTCTGTTTGAAAAGAGTGAGTCCTCATTTCATTCTATTTGAAAATAGTGAGTCCTAATTGAAAAGAGTCATGATCCACTTCCTTTCTTTCTACATTACAAAAATAATGAAATATTTAATACCCATTATTCACACTGGAAAATTCCCTGATATTCTGTCTAAATAATTTGCATTTTAGAAAAAATGAGTATACTCATTTCATCCTCTATAAAAAAAGAGTATGTCCTCATTTTAACATCCATGAAAAGAGGACCCACTCATTCCATCCTCTGTGAAAAGATTGAGTACTATTTTTTTAACACACTGAAGAGTTATCCTCAATCTCCTTTTATCTCCAGTAAAAATGATGTAAACGGACATCGGGGAGATAATTGTGGTATCTTATTTTGAATAAAATCTATACTAGGTAATTTAAATTATTTTTTCACCCAGAAATGTTGACTTATTAAAATATAATATACTAAATTTACATAACAGTATATGATAAATATACATAACAGCATCTTCAGAATTCAGGAAAAGTGTCATTCCTAATGAATGATCATGCTAGTTAAAATGTTTTATGACATAATAAAATTTGTAAGTAATCTAAAATAGATGAAACAGACCTTTAACGGTAAGAGTGGGGGGGTGGGGTTGGGGGTGCATATAAACATATCAAAGCGGAGAAATGGAATCTAGTGCATTAAAACGAAAAAAAATATTGGTGTTTATTTAAAAGTTTAAAAGCACAGCTTAACATTCCATTAAGTTTCGAAGGGTACTTGAAAGTAGCATTTAACAAAAAAAAAGTTTCCGATGATACATTTTTATAATAATTCAAGGAAAGTATCGTTATTTCGATGAGACGAAAAACAGTACATTATATTAATTTATGACTCTCCGTTCTATTTTACTCTGAAAGGAAATGACGTTCGATAAATATAATTTGTACTTAAAACCCGTGATGATAATTAACGAAAAGTAATCTTACTCGCAAAGAATATCACAATACTCAGATGGACCCTTATAGTATAGTATATCTTACTCTTCATTTTAACCGAATCTATTTTATTCTTCTTCATTTTATAAACTAAATTTGTTCTTTACACTGTTGGTATGTATACAGTTTGTATCACTATTACTTGAGGTCAGAGACTACTAAATAGTTTTCCATAGACTTACATTATAACGTTTATGCTTATAGCCACCTCCCTATATCTCGTTGAGCATAAAACTACCCCAGCTTTGAAAGTGTCATCCAAGTTCTTTCTAAAAATCACAAACAAAGTGGGGCATAACAATAAAAATTTTGAGCTACAGTCTGCCAAGCACGGTAACCCCCATATTGGACCCTAATTTCCCTCGAAGTCAAAAAATAACACATTCTCAAATTGCACTCAAAAAACAATGCCAGATAACAATTATTTTTGTTTTTAAATTTTAAAAAAAGATAAGCAGATTATTTTTGTTTTTAAATGTTAAGAATAGTCTAATTTAATACCTAAAATCCCATTATGTAAACATTAGGCACGGATTCCCCAACTTTTTGGCTTGACCAATGAGAGGCATCGACTGATTTAGTAGTCTCTGACCTTGAGGTTGAAAAACGTCAGACATTTTATCTTTACGTCATTAAGAAACGAGATAGCAAGGAAGATAGACGTTAAGCACAGGTTTTGCTCTCATACTTTGAATTAAAAGACATTGCTATTTCATTTTCTTCAAAATATGACATTTAAATGTGATATTTGTGGAAAGGAGTACAGCCGTCGTGACAATATGTTGAGACATAAGTATGCGAATCATGATGATGATGATAATCAAAGTGATGTGGATGTGTCAGAAGAGGAGGAGGTGGAGAGTGAAGATGAGGAGGAAGCTGATGCCATAGGATGTCTTTTAGATGAAGTTTTCAACCAACTGCAGCCAGAATATGATGAAAAGGTATTAACTTTTATGAATACCGAAAATATTGCTGAAGATGAAGCCCGGGACATAACTTATAAAGCTATGAAAAGTATGTACAGGAAGGCATTGGTAAATATTTTCTCTGAGAAAATGTTATGGATCCAAGAGCTTAAAAATGACAAGGTTTTTCAATCAATAAAGGAAACAGTTGATCATCTGATACAAGAGGAGAACTTTGAGGAAGTGGAGGCATGGAAATATGCTTGTAATAAAAGAAAATTTCTATTCGAGGAAGTTCTTGATGAATATGAACATAACTGACAATAACATATGTTGAGTTAAAGTCTATTCATTGTAAACTTGAATATTTACATATGTGTGTTATATTTTACTTTATGCGAGTTGTCACATTTGTATAAATATTTACATTACATGTTGATTGTAAAGATGAACTTTAAAAGAAATAAAATATATATATCGTTAAACTTGCATTCTTTGTGTGTGTGTGAGAGAGTGTGTGGAGACACTAAGAAATTATTTCGTATTTGTCTGTCTGCTCAACCAACTAACAGTTCGAAATGCATGACTGAACGGGTTAGCAAGAGACATTTACGATACATCAGACCCTTGTTGTAACCCAGTCACTATTTCAATGATTCCACACTAACAAACAAACACAAAATTTGTGATCGAGCATTTCCATATTGGTACATTCTATTGAAGATTTTAAAGTCTACATTTTTGTATAATGAAGCAATATGCATATTCAAAGTCGTAAAACAATTGTAAATAGAAATACATACATACGCGAGAAAAACAGCATTTAACATGTTACTCTTATGCTCGTTGATACAGTTTGTTTAGAAACATTAAATTTCTACATTATGTAAAAAAGGAGAGAAAACGTATTAAAAAGGTGAACTAAGTAGATGATTTGAGTTATTTGAAATATGATATACAATTTTTGAATATTTTGCAGATATATATAACTTGTTGAGTATTTTGAAATTAATTTAAGAATCTACATTATATACGAGCTTAGCAAGATTATTTAATGTTCTGTTCGACTTAGAGGTCTTAATTCTAATGAATTAGTACTTTTTCTATCGGAGAAGAAATTGTTAATAAAGTATTTTCATCCTATACTAGAATATTTTATATTTAATTTCATTCATTTCCTACCATAACATATTGAGATTTTTTTTTTCACTTTTTTGAGACTCTGAATTAAGTTAGCGTTTTTCTGTA
>CM037791.1:17184563-17206169 GCA_021229015.1 Solen grandis
CTAAAGAGAACCTTACATAAAACCATGGGCCTTAATATGACTGGTATGGTCCACTAAAGAGAACCTTACATAAAACCATGGGCCTTAATATGACTGGTATGGTACACTAAAGAGAACCTTACATAAAACCATGGGCCTTTATATGACTGGTATGGTCCACTAAAGAGAACCTGACAGTTAAAAACCATGGGCCTTTATATGACTGGTATGGTCCACTAAAGAGAACCTTACAGTTTAAAACCATGGGCCTTTATATGACTGGTATGGTCCACTAAAGAGAACCTTACAGTTTAAAACCATGGGCCTTTATATGACTGGTATGGTCCACTAAAGAGAACCTTACAGTTTAAAACAATGGGTCTTTATATGACTGGTATGGTACACTAAAGAGAACCTCACAGTTTAAAACCATGGGCCTTTATATGACTGGTATGGTCCACTAAAGAGAACCTGACAGTTTGAAACCATTGGCCTTTATATGAACAATGCAAATGTTTGTTTTATCAATTTATCAAACTTTACTCAGCATTGAAACATGAGTAACTGTTATAATAATAAATCTTTTTCAGTGATAGAAAAATACTCCTTTGCAAAATTGTAAAACAAGAATATTTTCTGCTCAGTATTGATTAGCACTTAAAATTTCCAAGAGGCAGCACAGTCTAAGGAATTAACTTACTTCACAGATAAATGCTTCAAGGAAAGAGATAATGAAACAGTGACTTGACATGTGAAAGAGGGGAAAAGTGAGAGAAAAAGAATAACACTCCCAAGAGTGATAATTGAAAGAAGAAAATGTGTCTCTGTTACACTAATACCCCAATGGCATATTATGTTGGTCAGAACCAAACCTTGATGTTGTTTTAAATTTATATCATTGTGTTCATTTATACCAAGTTTCATGAAGATATGAAGAAAAAAAAATGCAAAGGTAAACCTGTTGTGTAACGGGCAAAAGGAAAAATGGATGGAATGACAGACGTACAGACCATAAGTCTTAATGCCCCCCAAACAAAGCTGCCCAGGCATAAGAAAGCTCTTCATATCTTATTCAATGGTGTAATGTCCAACATTGTAGAAAAATAGACTACAGTCTTAAATATGATCTCGAAAGTTTCATAAATTTTTGAAAACTTTGTATATTGATAGTATATTATCTGGTCTACTAAAATACAAGAAAGTCAGTAGAACTGACAGATACTCCCCGAAGAACGTCATTATTACAAATAAGGCCTTGGTCATTGGGTGGGAGGATATGTTGAAATCCCCATTCCTAAATCATATCTATTCTCCTCATCAGATGAGATGTTTTACCAACTCTAATTTGGAGACTTAGTAACAGTTTACTATTTAATATGATAATACGTGTTACTCATCAGATCTTTCATTGATTTTTTTAAAGTTTTTATACTACTAAAAATTAAGTCATACATTTCAATGTGTGCTCATATCAAAGAGGTAAACCAACACTCTTGACATATGACTGGATATTTGAAATAGAGTATAATGGCCTAAACAACAATTAGCTGACATGATTATGATTGTTCTAGCATATTGAATTTTGTGGGGTTTTGTTTAAATGATATCTCCTGTTAAATTAGGCAAATGACATGAATATTACTCAACAACATGGTAGTAGGGGCCATAACTCTCTTAAAAATTGAGGAACCTGGTCACGTCGACGATATGCATATCTACTCTTGGTAATAAAGCTTCCCATAAAGTTTCATTGAATTCAAGCCATTAGTTCCTGAGAAATAGCCCGGACAAGAATCATGCAACATGAACTATAGGCCAAAAAGTCAAGGGGCCATAACTCTGTGAAAAATTTAGGAACCAGGTCACGCCGACGATATGCGTATCTACTCTTGGTGATAAAGCTTCCCATAAAGTTTTGTTGAATTCAAGCCATTAGTTCCTGAGAAATAGCCCGGACAAGAATCATGCAATATGTACTATAGGCCAAAAGTCACTGGGCCTTAACTCTGTGAAAAATTTAGGAACCAGGTCACGCCGACGATATGCGTATCTCCTCTTGGTAATAAAGCTTCCCATAAAGTTTCATTGAATTCAAGCCATTAGTTCCTGAGAAATAGCCCGGACAAGAATCATGCAATATGTACTATAGGCCAAAAAGTCAAGGGGCCATAACTCTGTGAAAAATTGAGGAACCAGGTCACGCCGACGATATGCATATCTACTCTTGGTGATAAAGCTTCCCCAAAAGTTTTGTTGAATTCAAGCCATTAGTTCCTGAGAAATAGCCCGGACAAGAAACATGCAATATGTACTATAGGCCAAAAAGTCAAGGGCCTAACTTTGAAAAATTAGGAACGGTCAGCGACGATATGCATCTCTCTTGGTAATAAAGCTTCCCAAAAGTTTGTTGAATTCAAGCCATTAGTTCCTGAGAAATAGCCCGGACAAGAATCATGCAATATGTACTATAGGCTGAAAATGTCAATGGGCCATAACTCTGTGAAAAATTGAGGAACCACGTCACGCCAACGATATGCGCATCTCCTCTTGGTGATAAAGCTTCCCATAAAGTTTCATTGAATTCAAGCCATTAGTTCCTGAGAAATAGCCCGGACAAGAATCATGCAATATGAACTATAGGCCAAAAAGTCAAGGGGCCTTAACTCTGTGAAAAATTTAGGAATCGGGTCATGCTGACGATATGCGCATCTCCTCTTGGTAATAAAGCTTCCCACAAAGTTTCGTTGAATTCAAGCCATTAGTTCCTGAGAAATAGCCCGGACAAGAATCATGCAATATGTACTATAGGCCGAAAAGTCAATGGGCCATAACTCTGTGAAAAATTTAGGAATCGGGTCATGCTGACGATATGCGCATCTCCTCTTGGTAATAAAGCTTCCCATAAAGTTTCATTGAATTCAAGCCGTTAGTTCCTGAGAAATAGTCCGGACAAGGAAAGTGTGACGGACGAACGGACGGACGGACGAACGGACGAAGCGGCGACTATATGCGTCACCTTCGGTGAGCATAATGAAATAAAAACAATATGTCATAAGACTTAGAAAAACAATTTTGAGTGTTTTATTTGTATACACTAAATAGCAGCAGCCTCGGGAATGAAATTCATGAAAACTTATTTTATTTTCATTTTTCAAATTAATTACAATTATTAGTGAATATTATGTTATTATATTGGTAAAACATCAAATTTAATGAAACAAAATGAATTTTGGGTTTATTATCCATCTATCAATAAATACACCTTTGTTTTAAAGAAAGAATAAAGCGGGGCCGCCGTGGCTGAGAGGGTAAAGTCGCTGACTTTAACACTCACTCAGCCGGGTCATTCAGATTTTCATGTGAGGAAGCCTTCCAGCTGGCTTGCGGTAGATCAGTGGTTCTACCTGGATGCCTCCGTGCATTTGGGGTCTTCCTCCACCTGTAATTAGCTGGACGTTGCTATATGACTGAAAATACTGTTGAAGTGACTCAAACAGTCAAGTCAAAGAACAAAGCAGCAGTATTTTTTTACATTTATTTTTTCCAATGTTCAAACATTCAGATTTGCCTTATTTCTACTATGAATACTATTAAGGTACTATTTATACGCTTAAAGCATAAAAATAATAGATCACCAGGCTTATTTTTTAAGAAAAGGCATATTTTAAGTTTGGTGGTGAAGAATTTACAAGGGAGAAATTCAACTCGGGCGTACATAAATATTTTTGGACTGCTGTCAACTGGTCTTAATAATGAAGTGATCTGATAGTGGAGTTTCAATTGACAGGAAATATGGAAAAGGGGACCTAAAAATAGCAGTCTTAATAGTGAGGTGGTCTTTATATAGGTTTTACTGTATTAGGCCTAATTACCTACTGCCAAAATCCCATGTATATTTCACACAGGAATAAGACGAAGGTGCTGCAGTTTCTGTTTCTCTTAATAATTTTAAACATTCTTCTTGTCATATCAACTGTCCCCATGATTGATATGTACAGTACAGTAGACAAATATGGCACTGTCTATCCTAACACCAGTTAAAATTTGCAGTTTATAAGAGTACTGAATACTTTGTAGTTGAATTATAACACTTACCCCTTTTTCGATTTTGATGTTTCCATCATCTAGAGTGTTTTTTTTTTTAATGAAAACTGTTAAATCTGTCTTACATGTGAAAGTGTAAAATTTACTCTAGTGTAATAACAGAATTTGTTGCAGTCTTCTTTATATATTAACTTCAACCTCGGTGTCATTATTTCCTTTACACTAAAACATATCCTGGTATTGTATAGTTTTGAGTACCAAAAAGTGATATCAATCTGTCAACCTGTTCATGAGTTATTGATCAGACAAAACCAACAGAATAACCAACAAACTAATGCCTATATATGTTTTTACAACATAAAATAATCCCTCTCTACAATTATACGGTTGGACAAGTACTTTGCATTTAGCAATTATAACGATTCTAAGGTACAGTGGTTGCCCATCCAGGCACGTGGGTTTTCTATGAGCTCTCCGATTTCCTCCCACAAAAATGACCACATACGCTGCTATCAGAGCCATCGAGAGTGATTAATATAAGTTGTAGGAACTTGTTTCGTAATCGATGTAAAATAAATAAAGATTAAACTTTATAAAGATTCTAAACCATATCAAGGTGCCAATCCAGAACCTTCAATTCAGCAGTTATGAATGTTACCAAGGTACTGCGACCTAATGTCTTTGAAAAAATATAAAGATAAACATAACAATGCACAACATATATACAAAATTCTATCCTTTTTTGGCCAGCATGGGACTAATTGTGTGACTATGTACAAAACTGCATTGCGACGTCTATGTTTCTCAGATCATATGATCTGTGGTGTGTGGACATAATGAAAGAAATTCGCCGACAAAATTGTCAACATATCAACTCTTACGACAACTGAATGATCAAATGACCAATCAAATTCAAGCCAAGTATTGTCCAGAGCATTGCTCATTATGAATATCATTGAGCAGAAATGGGAATCCAGTGTCATTACTGTACTTCAGGTGTCAATTACGGGGTACCAGCGGACAGACTGATGAGGTAATTTCCTCTGAATGTGTGATACTACTGCATCAATACTGGCAACAAGAGAATACTGAAAAGTGTCTGAACTTGTAATGTTGTAATGAATTGTTATTAACTTTTCATCATTCAGATATAGGGGCATAGATAGTGACACAGGTCATACCATACATATATATATAATTTTCAAGATAAAGATTGAAACAATACATTATCTTTTTAAATATGGCAGAAAAATCTATGGTAATTGTGTATAACATGAAAGTTATCCAGCTATACCTGTACAGTGACATCCTTTTTTTTTTTTTTTTGAAAGTCAGAACTGAGCAATAGATAAAAGATGCATCTAAATCTGTAACTGAACATGAGTTTGATTGCAAACTGGATAAAACAAATTCATCTTGCCAGTAATTTGAGGGCTGGTCTTTTATATCCTCCTTCATTTGCAAATAAATCTGAGTTTATGCTGTTTGGAGAATTCATTTCCTTGAAGATATTTTATTTAATAATTGCCAGAAGACATCAGAAGGTTGTCCTCAGATCATTTCAATTTTACTGTACTTTTTCTTTGGCATTTCACCAGCACTGGCTTATAAAAGACTTCGTATGAAAAAAATATCTTTGTTAGCATAAATTCACAGATGTATAATAGTACTTTTCCTGAGATTTTTTTCTAAATTAGGAGTGTTGTGTCTGTATAGTACACAGAACTGTGTCAACTTTCTTATGGTTTTATTGTGCAAAAAAAAAGACATGTAGACAGTATGTAGAACAACAAACTTATGACTAAGATCAAATTTATTTAGTGAAATGAGCCCCAGGTCTCTTTCTCTCATGTCCGAGAAGGGACTGCCATACTGGACAGTCATATTACTAAGGGTGTTTTAAGTAACTGTTAACTGGCATTATCTTTAAGTGTTGCTACAATTTTGTTTAAAACATTTATTGTCACACTATTTTATTTATTTATTTATTTATTTATTCATTATAGATACATATCAATAACAGACAAATGTCTTAACTGATATATCAATAACAGACAAATGTCTTAACTGATATATCAATAACAGATACATATCAATAACAGACAATCTCTGACTTCAACACTCACTTAGCCCCTTACCGCATGGGTTCAAATCCCAGCAGGGTTATTTGGATTTTCATGTGAGGAAGCCTTCCAGCTGGTTTGCGGTAGGTCAGTGGATCTACCCGGATGCCTCCGTGTATTCTGTGTCTTCCTCCACCTGTAATTAGCTGGACGTCGCTATATGACTGAAATACTGTCTAGGCGACAGTAAACTCAAATAGTGAAGTCAAGTCAAGTCAATAACAGACAAATTAAAAAAAAATTAAAAAAAAAAAATGTCTTAACTGATATATCAATAATATACAAATGTCTAAACTGATATACCAACAAGAAATGTTTTAAAACATATATGCCCCCTCATATGCCATAATATTTATATAGCTATATTATATGTATGATGTTTGGCTTTATAACGTTGGCATGTTACAAAGTTCAGAACTTATCTTGGTGAAGGTTTACTTCTGATAATTATTAACACTGCAAATGGCTGTGTTGAGTACAAGGTGATACAAATGCAGATTTGGTGTTTTTTTTGTTTTTTTATAGAAGATAGAAGAAAATGATTTGCATTTACTTCTGTATCATAAGTAGGTAAACACAGCAAGGGCACTGCAGTTTTAATGCAATTAGCACCATGAAATTAAGTGAAAACCATGCAGACAATGAACAAGAAGAATAATGTCTCAATTGAATTTTACCTTGTATACTGCATCCAGTAAAGGTGAAAATGCTGAAAACAATTTGGTGAAAAAGATTTGACCAGAACCCATTTTGATCAGAATCTATCTCGGCATTCAATGTCACAGTGACCTTGACCTTTGGCCTATTTACCCCTAAATCAAAAGGGGTCACTTACTGGTCATGCACAATCTCCATACTAAGTTCGAAGTTCCTAGGCCCAGGCGTTCTCAAGTTATTGATCAGAAACAGCTTGGTCACCATTTTCAAATTCAAGGGGGGTATAATCATATACAAATGTCTTAACTGATATATCAATAACAGATAAATGTCTAGACTGATATATCAATAACATACAAATGTCTAAACTGATATATCAATAATATACAAATGTCTAAACTGATATATGAATAATAGACAAATGTCTAACTGATATATCAATAATATACAAATGTCTTAACTGATATATCAATAATATACAAATGTCTTAACTGATATATCAATAACAGACAAATGTCTAAACTGATATATCAATAACAGACAAATGTCTTAACTGATATATCAATAATATACAAATGTCTAAACTGATATATGAATAATAGACAAATGTCTAACTGATATATCAATAACAGATAAATGTCTAAACTGATATATCAATAACATACAAATGTCTAAACTGATATAACAATAATAGACAAATGTCTAAACTGATAACAGTGTTGGAGAAATCAATGCGTTGATATTAGTATAATAGACTAAAAAATATACTGATATAAGTATTGGACAAATGGTTTGACTAATCTTTTTTTTTTTAAAAATTAGTAAAATTGATAGTATAAAAAAGGTTAAAAATTTTTAAAGGATAACCCCTTTAAAACTTGGACAATGTGGACTGGCTACATAAACCACTAGCCCCTGAAATAAATAAACAAATAAAATTAGAAAATACTGCTGACAAGAAGGTGTACTCCCTTCATGGATCTGATGTATTAAGATGTTTTTCTCCTCCACTTAATATTTTTATTTTGAAATGTTTTAGCGTGATACCAGGCTGTAGTATCATACCACAAAAAAAAAGTGGTTTAAATACCGCGCCCAATCACATTACCAGGACAACAGGCTCAACAGTTTTGAACTTATCTGAAATATTTCCTGAGCCAAAATACTTAAACTGACAAACAATCTAAATCGCTCTTCACCAATATTTCGGCAAAATTTGCCTTTACCAAGAAAAAAAAATGTATTACTGGTCTTCATTGTAAGCATTTCTGCGGCTCCCATATTGTTATCAATGATGTAAACATCATACAAAATTATAATGTCAGAAGATGGCGTTATACTGAAATGATCCCCCCAAAAACCAGAGATCCTGAAATTTCATAAAGATTGTTTGCCTGGATTTAATATCACCTAGCAGTATTTCAGTTAATCTCTGCCTGCTGTAGTTAATTTGCTCTATAACGCACCTTGTAATATGGTTTTTCATAAAAACCTTTGGCTTCACATGTATTACGGTAGTATATTGTTTCAGTAATCACACTTTAAAAAAAAAAGATAACCTTGTCATATACCCTATCTATAATAACAGAACAGGTTAATTATGTTTCAGTTATAATGTTTTCGCAACTTTTTAATCATGACTCCTTTCATAATATATGATGTAAAGCCAAAGTTATTTTACAGACAATATCAGACTCCTATCGAAGCCTTGAGTTACAGCAAGAAACTGAGAGCATACTTGCCCACCCTGTATGGGAATAGTTTTCTTTTGCTCTGATTTTAATGACTATTCCTATATTTCTATCTCCCTGGTTTCTTTATCAGCAACAAAATCTTTACAATATTTGGTACAGATATTGCTTTTATCATATTCATACCTCTCACAAGCTTTCAAACATATCAACTTAGGTGTGAAAACAGGCCTCTTGGCTGCATTAGCACATCCAAACAGAAAATACTAAAAAAGACAAGAGGGACAAGATGGCCCTAAATTGCTCACCTGAATTTGGTTTGTTGTAGAAAGTTGGAACCATGAGAAGATACTATAAACCAAATAACAAAGCTTAGGTCAGTATGTTTCTGAGAAAACACATTTTAAAGTTATGCCTTCTGGTTGCCATGGCAACCAAAGTTCTTCATGATCCAACCAATGGTTTCAGAAGTAAAGATTTTTCGTTTTCCTTATATAGTTCCATACATAATCTGGGCGTCGTCCCGGAAGTGGCCTCATGTAAACTCTGATGCACATATTAGTTGAAAGTGTTGAGGCTCCATGAGCTGATGCTATGTACCAAATATCAAATTTGTAGGTCTGTAAGTTTCTGAGAAAATTCAATGTAAAGTTATGCCTTCTGGTTGCCACAGCAACCAAAGTTCTTCATAAAAATCAATAAAAATTAGAAAGAGAAGATTTTTAAAAAATTCCCTATATAATTCTATACAAAAATCCAGATGTGGTTCTGGGCATGGCCCATTGTGACCCAAGGGGCACAAATTTTGCACTGATGTTGAGGCACCATGAGCTGATGTTTTGTACTAAATATATAATTGGTAGGTCTATATATTTCTGAGAAAAGACATTTTAAAGATTATCCTTTCTTGTTGCCAAGGCAACCAGAGTTCTTTCATGGAATTTATAAAAATTAGGAATTTGCATTGGGCTATCATAAGTATCATTTTGGTAAATTTTGATAAAAAATCCATCTGGTAGTTTCAGAGAAGATTGTTGGAATTGTTGACGCACGACGACGCACAGCGATGCACAACAAACGAAGGACAATCAAGGAATCACAAAATTTCACCCTGAACTCTGCTCAGGTGAACTAATAAATATGTAGATTTTCCTGAAAAATAATAAAGTCACTCTCAGCCAATATTTCAGCAAGATAACATGCACTATATGCCTGAGCACAAACGCAAACAACAACAATAGGAGATCAGGACACAGGAGGTTGGCGACATCCATCTAAAATCAAAGATCATTGAATAAATATCTAGAAAGACCAAGAAAGATTACAATCTATCAAAAATTACTGAATTTTCACTGAAGTTAAAATTTCACTTTACAAACTTTGTGAATAAAGCTCATAGGCACTTTTAGTTCTTCTTTCTTAATCTAATTCTGAGCTGAAGACAATTTGATTACATCACCATTAAAAGGCAATTGAATTCAAAGGCACTGTTGCCCAAAGGTTTGTCATTAGATCCTCCTCAAAGCAGCAATAATTATATTTGAAGATCTTCAAAAGCACAAAGTACTCATTCAACCATAAGGAAACATCAATTTTTAAATTTATAATCTAGTAAATATACAAGACAAATTAATTCAATCATTTCTTACTCAATAAAGACCCATTTTGTTTATAATCTATGTGAAATATACAAGACAAATTAATTCAATCATTTCTTACTCAATAAAGACCCATTTCTTTTTTTTCTTTTTTTAAAGTAGGAAAGACAACTCTTCCTTGAATTCTGAAAAGCTATCCAGAGTTATCTTTCTTCAACAAGCAACAGCCTATTTTTAGGACACTTTACAATGCTTTGAGACAATTCAATTTAAAAACAATTACTTTTTCTTTACTCTTAATTTTGTTCATGAGAGAACCACTGACATTAGCAGGTGCAGCAATTTTCAAATTACTTAACTAATGCTTAAACGATTGATACAAATAAGGCTGTGATGATGACATCATTAGGGAAGCTAAGGTAGAATATTGCCATTACCAGGGAATGAAATTATTACCAGTTATCTGATGTTAACCTTTTCTATTATGATACCTCATTTGCCTCTATTTTTTATAACATATATACACATCAATAGCCAATTTGTCATGATATGACATAGCATAATCTACACTCTGTCAAGAAATTACATTTGTATTTTCATGTGTGTTCAAGATAAGGCATATTTGTATGAACAAAGACCATATTGTTAAGTGCTTATTGAAATGTGCTAAAATCAACAACTTAGATGGTTTGTTATTACAGATGGTAAATCACTTTTGATGCAATGACCACATCTGCAAGGGCACCTAAGTACCCGCAGGTAATAATATGACAGGTCCCCAGGTAGAAAAAAGGACTTGTTTCAGCCTTACTCCACTCGTAGCATTCACTATGGGGAATAAAAGAGCTCTTAAAGACTTTCAGCCCAGTTAATGAAAAAGAAATAAGTATTAATTGTTAAAGTAACTGTAATTTTTATGAGGTAAATTTGAGGTAAATTAAGTGTATGAATAATTAACCATTGAGGTAATACAGTAATTGTTTATTACTGGCTGTAACACATCTTTAAATTAGAAAAATCCTTCAGTCAAATTAAGTTTTAAATTCCAAGAGGATTATAGATTTATGGATGCAAGAGGCTACTAAAATAAAGGCCAGTCACGGCAGCCTGTGATTCTGACCTTCAGCAAATAAAGAAAGTAGGCAATAACACCCATTGATTATAAAACCTCTGTGCAAAGTTAAGACATTCAAAAAGGTAAGGATTTACTGAGTAATGAGCTGGTCATGAATAACTCAGAGTTACAGCCTAGATGTGAAAGTCAGATGGACAGAATGACAGACAGAGGGACATAGTGATTCCTAGAATTCCCAAAAACTTTATATTGGGGTAGCCAGGTGGGGTAATAAAGAAAGGAAATGTGAAAGTAAAATCATACTTTCTATTTTCCAAATTATATATCTTATGAATATGTTATATCTACATAAAGCAAACATTCTCATACTCCATTTCAGGTAAAAATAAACAAGGGTGTTCTTTGGAACACATGTGTCACCTGCTGAAGTGTGACGAAAAAATGTGTGACGGACAAGCATGACAGAAAACGTGTGACAGTGTTACAGCAGGTGACACAAAAAGTGACTTACAATTGTAAGTGTAAATGAAATAATCATATCAAGACAAGAGGGCCGTAGTGGCCCTAGATTTTACTTTAGAGTACCATAAACCTTAAAACGTAAAACAATTCAGGTCATTTGATTTTACTTGTTTGACTCAGCAGCAGTCATTTTCAAATTTCAGATACAAAGATGTTTAAGTTATAATAAGAGGGCCAAGATGGCCCTAAATGGCTCACCTGAGAAAGGTGATTGCTTAAAAAATAAAGATGCTAAAGTGTAAACAAAGTGAAATCTAGGGGTTTTTTTATTGTAAAAGGGGCATAACCCCTAAATTAACTAGCCAATGTCAGTCATGATTGAACACAATTGTGAGATTATGGTCATAAACAGTGTCTTAAAGTTTGAATATGATTGCTCAAAAAATGAAGACCCTTAAGGTTGTAAACAATGTGAAATCAGGCATTTTTTTTATTAAAAGGGGCATAATTTCTGACCTAATTGACTGATCTCAGCCATAATCAAACTCAATCGAGACATTATGGTCATAAACATTGTCATAACGTTTGAAGATGGTTGCTTAAGAAATGAAGGTGATAGAGTGTAAACACTAAAATGTTGATGACGCACAATGCAACCACACGACAGACACTCAAGGGACCACACAAGTTCACCCTGACCTTTGCTCAGGTGAGCTAAAATTTGTCAACCACATTAGTGCCTCATTTTCCAAGGGATCAAAAATGTTCATGTAATATACATCAGTGCAAAACAAAATTTCATTCCAAAAATTGATTTATTCATAAATGATCTATAAAGAGTAAATATGGAAACTAGCTGACCCCCTGGGGGCCTCATTTTTCAAGGGATCAACTATATTTCAGTAATTATGGTAGAGGGCCATGAGGTGATCATTTGTGCCAAAATGAATAAACTCTGACCATTGGTTTTAGAGAACATTTTCAAGTTATATACAGTCGTCACGTGATTCCTCGAGGTCGGACGGGATCTGCAAAAAAACTCGAAGAATCGCCGTATTCAAGGAATTTATGAGTCGAAATTCAATACATTTACATTTGTTGATACCGTAACATCGTCTTTTCATAATTATTTTGTTACGTTTAGCCTTTAATAATACTTTATAAACATAATAATATATGTTTAAAAATACAAAAACAACACGATTATAGCTTTCATTGTGAGAATTAAGTCAGATATAAGTTTGTTTTTTTTACCGATTATACGACTGAAACCCTTTGTTTTAGTTTGTGTATATGGCGGCGTTGCGTATTTTTATATTCTTGTAATTAACACTTATACTGTGGTTCTTCATTTAATGATTACAGAGAAAAAGAACAATACACAAATAAACAAAATTGGTTTCTTTAATGACAAATGATTAATCATACAGACCCATCACAGTTTGATACATGATCAGTAGGTGCGAAAATACTTTCTACATGGCCGTGTTGATATAACGATTCACTAATGTACTCTAAGGAGGTTTGACAATGTGTGAAAACAAAAAGAAACCATCTCGACCAAGGTGTTAATTACAGGTGGTCATAGGGCCGGAGTATGGTTGTCAAGGAGATACAGGTAGGTTTTGATATCAACTTCGAGGAATCGCATAGAAATAATATAGGATATACTATCTAGGGACCACAGACAGAGCTTGGGAACCCAAAATCGTATGGTTGAAGAATTGACCATAAATATATATAGAATAAGAAGGGCTAAATCAAGGGACCGGACTTGTAGCTCGAGCCATCACCGGTATTCAATAAATTGCCACATTGAGGAATTAACATGACGCCAAAACGCCCCGAAATGAATATGCATATCGGTTTAACTACTGAAAAGCTGTACAATCCTCCAACAAACAAATGCACGTGAATCTTGCTGTCAATAGTTATCTTAGTTCAACAACCTCCGACAAACATTCGGGGCGTGGTTATACCTATTTTGGCATCAAATTAATTGCGTGACCACTGTACTTAAAATCTTGTTGGTTGCCATGGTAATCAAAGGTTTTGCATAGATCAAGTTTATTTCAGCAACTTTTGCGTAGGGCCACTCAATTAAGAATCATTCATGTCAAGGTTCATCAATTTCAAACAAGTGTTTTTTAAAGCAAACAACAAATGGAAGACTTATGGTTCTTGGTTACTGTACTTCTTCTCTTTGCTATCTATTTATGTCAATACCTTGTATAGTTTTCAAGTTATAGCCAAGGTTAAAGTTGTTCACTGACGAACAAACAAATAGATAGACAGCACAAGAACAATATAATCCCCCCCATACAAATCTATTGATTTGGGGACATGAAAATATACTGCCTTGCCTTTCTCTTTTGTATTGAAGAAGTCTAAGAAATATCCATAATGAATAAATAAGTGTTGAATTAATATGTGATAACACTTTGTTCTTCCATTAATGAAAACAAGAGGGCCAAGATGGCCCTGAACCGCTCACCTGAGAAACATTGCCTTCATTGCATATTATAGTATTATGAGTCATACTAAAAAAATGATCCATGCAGAATTACAGCAAGATCATCTAAATTCCACACAAAAACTGTACCTGCCATCCAAATTTTGAAGGTCACAGCTTTAATAAGTCAATTTTGCCCCCAGGGCCATGATTCAAGCAAACTTCTAGAGGTTCACTGGGCAATGTTACACACCAAAGATCTAAACTCTAGGCCTACTCGGAGGTTTCTTTTCAAGTTTTACATATATAATCAAGTCTGTGTAAAATCAAGTGACCCCTAAGGCGGGGCTAATTTTAACCCCAGGGCCATGATTTGAACAAACTTGGTAGAAGTCTACTAGGCCATGTTACACACCAAATATCTAAACTCCAGACCTTGTGGTTTCTGACAAGAAGATTTTTATAGTTTTTCCTTTTAACCCCGGGGGGCCAATTTTGACCCAAGGGCCTTTGAACAACCTTGGTAGGGGTCCTTAAGACAATGCCACACATGAAATATCTAAGCTCTAACCTATGCGGTTTACAAGGAAAAGATTTTTTTCACTTTAAAAATATATTTTTAGCTCCTGTGACCCAGATATGCAATGGACTGAAACTATTTGAAAAACTTTCGTAGAGCTTCACCCAAGGAACATACCTGCAAAAATTTATCAAAATTGTTCCAGTGGTTAAAGAGGAGATGTCATTTAAAGAAAATTGTTGATGCCGCACAGATGCACGGACGACAGACAACAGACAAAAGGATATCACAATAGCACATTGTGCTCAGGTGAGCTAAAAATAATTATGTTTTCATATCTATATCAAAAGCAGTGCTGTGTTTACCAAGTTTAACTAATTAATTGCAATGCAAGTACTCTATCAATATGACAGAAAGACCTGCATGCCAGTTAAATCTTTTGACCTTACACTGAAACCATTCAGCAAGGGAATATAAATCATTATTACCATGCTGCCTGATATATACACACGAAACATCTTGTAAATAAAAATAATTTCCACCAGGTTTGGTTGCCATGACAAAATGGTGAAAAATTGAGAGTTATTGTTAAAGGATGAATTTCACATAAAATGTACTGAAATATGTGTAGTGAAATGAGTCCTCTTTCTCCTATACAATTTCCGATACAAGAACATTATATTCCTGTGTCATCAACACTTCTCTGTTACCACTCTCAAAGTAAGGAAATTTTCCTTTAATGTCTGCTTCTTAGGAGCAATCAGTGCCTAAATAACCTCAATCTCTTTGTATGTAGCTAGAGCTATCACTTCAGGTGATTAATACCCCTGCATCTCTTCTTGCTTGTATGTAATAATTGAGACAAGTTGCGATAGCTCTCAATTCTATGAAGCCTGGGTATAATAATAGTAAAATACAAGTAAAAAGATACCAAAAATGAAAGACCCTCTGTCAATTAACATCTGTGAAAGTTTTATTGTTGTTCCTCGAAGGCTTTTCAAGAGTTTAATTTTTGGGGGAAAAAAGGGAGGAGGAGGAGACAAAAGTGGGCTTGATTCATCATACATGTATGCAACAGCACACTTGATTCCTATAATACAAAGCCCCCATTTCACATTGTATAATAATTAATGATAGTAATTAATACTTGAGTAATTGAGCAGTTGGCAAATCATAAGGGTATTAAATACCAGATCCACTGCAAAGGGGTACAACACAAAAAGGTGTGGTGGGCACAAATACAAGGGATACTACTCCAGATCGACCTTGATTCATACCTTCCTCAGAAAAAATGCTAATATCTCACTCATTTATGAAGGTATCTTCAAATCCATTGCACTTTGGCTAGTGTAGGAAGGTATGAATCAAGGTCAATCTAGTGCAGTTTTTGAAGATCGGACATGATTTGGTCATTTTACGGCAGTCCAAAGTTTGATCCTTTTTGGAATAATTGTAAATCATTTTTTATGCTTCAAATTGTGATATATAGAATATAGAATGTTCAACTAGTGCGACTTGTATATTTGATTGAACTATTTGCTGCATTGTTAGGTACTAATGATTTGGTCATTTTACAGCAGTCCAAGTTTTGATCCTTTTAGAACAATTGTAAATCAGTTTTTATGCTTCAAATTGTGCTATATATAAGAAATAGAATAAGGCTTGCAACTGTTATGAATTTGATTCCCTGCTTTCACTTTATTAAACTATGATAACACTAATGTTATGGACTTATAAGGGTAACTGAACACTGGGCTGTTATATTACAGTATAAATAGTGTAAGCAGGTTACCAAACCACAGTGGTTAGCTTAGCATAAGGTATGGCAGATGTTTGGGTAGGATACTGTGATGGGTAAACACTAAATCAGGATCTGGGACACTTACTCCATACATGCCATATCTCCCGGCGGGAGATTAAATCTCCCGGGATTTCGACTTGTCTCCCGATCTCCCGCCAGGAGGTGAAAATCTCCCGGTCTGACATAAATCAAACTGGTTTCCCTTTGAACTCAGTATAATCCATTTTATTACCGACCTATGATACAGCATTAGGAAGATTACGTAAGAACATGTGTTAGTATCAATCCTGACCAGTGTGCTTTACACAGCCACAAGCAATGTGTGATCGTCCTTATCAAATCAAATTGCATAATACAGACAGGTAGCAGATTGGACACTCTATCAGTTGAAACAATTATCGTCGGGTAATTTAATTAGCAGCTATCAAGGCAATATTAAAGCTAGAATGAGTAAGGTTAGGATGCTACACTGTAATAAAGACGTAAATCTTATCATGGATAAAAAAAGGTCCCGGAGAATAGCTAATCCTTACTTACCGGAAGTGTAAACAATAAATGATAATTAGATCAACTGTTTACCAATCATTTAAATCTTAACAAAACTCATCATATTGACACATCATAGAAAGTACACCTCAGCTAGCAATAAATTGAAAATGAATTGCAATTTTCACACCAAAAAAGCCAGAGTAGAGTAACACTTCATCCACACCGAAAATGACTTGATAAACAAGGGATATCGTCTGCTGAGTAATTTACTATAATGAGATGTCATGATCGGAAGAGTTGGGTAACCACTTCATACCACCATACCGTACACGATAAATATTTTAAGCTAAATAATATTTTAGCTAAAAGCAATTTAATTCAGAAAAAAAGAATACACAGACGGAAGGTGAAAGTATTATTAAATATGATCTAACTTTTTATCTTTATTCATCCCCATTAATTAAAACCTTATGATCAGAAATCATTCAATAAATCAAAGATACTGTATCAATTTAATTGTGTTTGATGTAAATGGCATGTTCTCCAATTTGTTACAAGTTAGTGTTGCATTTAATGTAAAACAGTGCTTGTGGAAGGTTAAGTTTCTATTTGAATTAGATTTATTAATAAATTTTTTATTTTTTTTTTTACATATAAATTTCCTATGGTATTTTCATTAAATGCAATAAACAGTATATAATATAAACTGTTAATGAATTTAATGAAGGGGTAATCAAATGTGCATTTTTTTTTATTATTAAGAACGTCTCTTCGATATATGTCGTAAAATCTCCCTGGCTGGACCCCAAATCTCCCTGTGAAAATTTCAAAATCTCCCTGGGAGACATACTGAAAATATGGCATGTATGCTTACTCCCATTTTGTTTAATGCCCCCTAGAAAGTCATCAAAACCACACCAGCAAGTTTCAGTTCTCTTAATATGTAGTAATCATTGGCCATTCAAATCTTATTTATACAATTTTAAACCAATCAAATACTTGATGGCATTGCCTTGACTTTGCTTTCTCAAGATTAACCCATAATTATCTTTCCCTACAATTCTACAGAACTGCCCCACTTTCTGTACAGTCCTATGACAATTCCTGAAACCAAGTGTAAATGTTATTTACTTTCACTTCAACACCCATATACCAAACACCAAATTTGTTGTTGACTTCACACTAATAAAAAAATTTCAGATTATTTTCAAATTTAATCAATTTTTTTAAAAATATTTCAGAAGATGCCTTGTGACGCTGATGCAATTTCTTCCTATAAAGTTTATTTAAAAGGCCCCTGTGGCTGTAGTCACAAACAACTTAAGTTTAAGGTAATTCATCCATCATTTAATTATAATCATGGTCATTTAAATGCTTAAAAAAAGACCAGTGCAGATGTAAGCATCCAATGACTTGGAATAATAGGTATATAAAGGCTTGCATTTACTGTAAAATTCCTACAATCACTTAATGGGCCATGATCACAATTTACTGGTAGATGGATTACCTTAATTTTTTATTTTTTTAGTTTGACAGTACATATTCCTAAATTTTCATATGAACAGTAGATAATTGCTCCATTTATCTGGTTATAAAGCCCTTTGGTTAAAGGTTAAACATTTCAGAAAACTTGGGACTTGGGATTTTATTAACATTAAGAAATATCTAAAGATGCATCGTGAACCCCATTACAGAATCAATATCTACCAGCGCTATTACTTGTGTGAAATCAACATGGAAACTAACAAAGATTAATTGGTCTCAGGTCAATATTACATGGCAATTTATGTATACATTTTTAATATCTCTATTTATGTATAGAAAATTTAACTTTACAGAGGTAAGGTAAGTCTAGAGCCATTGATATAGGTGATGAATACCCCTGCTACATAGTCTTGGCTCAAACATATGAAAAGATATTGAGCTTTTTCGTAAAATAGGATGTGTTGCCATGCAACAGGAGGGGGTGGGAGTCAACAACAAGCATGATTCCTATCAATCCCCCACTTAATGGAGGATTTGATCATGTTAAAAACTGGACAGTTTCACTATGGCAAACATGCTGGAAACCATTATCATAATCAACAATCATCAACACTGGATGGAAAATGTTTATGGGCAATTAGTGGTTATTTCAAGACTGTCTGAAGTGCAGAAGTGACTTTAAAAGATAGTAGTTCTACAGTGAAAAGGTTACAACTTTCAGGGATTAGATCTTCTCCTTTATCTTCCATGGAACTACACTAAAGAACATTAAGGAGATCACTTCTTGCTTCGTAAGCATTTTCCTTGGGCTTTATTGGAAGAAATCAAGTTAGAAAATAATCAGCAATTGGGTTTTGTCCTCAAGGTCTTCATGCTGTACATGGAATGAATCTTAACAGTTGCGAACAATAGGGAGATGATTTTATTATATAAATTGCCATGAACAAGTGATTATCTAAAAGCAGTTAAAGAAAATAGTCGAACACTGATAAGATGAAGATCTCCCTCTTCTTCAGCGTGCCACATAAAGACACATTGCGTAAATATTGGACTGGCATTGTAACTTAGGTAACACCAAAAATGTAGAAGGAAACCCATAATAGCTCCATACTTCAGAAATCTTCTGAAGTAAAAGAGCCCAGTTCTATAAAGAAGATATATTACCAATGCCAGAAAGTATATATATTTTTCCCAATTTGAATGTAAAAATTCCAAATAAATTTTCCAACAAGACTGTTCTTTTGAACATATGTGTCGCCTGCTGAAGTGTGACAGAAAAAGTGTGATAGACAGACAGATAGACAAATAGCCAGACTGGAGTTAGAGGCCGGAAAAAGTGTGACGGACAGACAGAAGACAGAAAAGTGATTCCTATGTTTCACCTCTGCTTACAGCAGGTGGCACAAAAAGTGCATGGCACATTAAAAGACTTTTCCACATTGTCAGTTATTAAAAGTGTTTGTGGATAAACTAATCAATATAACCTTTACATCAATTACCTAGATTTCACTTTTTTCCAAAATCATTACAAATTGTGTAAAAGTTCCCAATAAGAAAAACTAATTCCGAAAACTGGTTGGAAAGAAATTACAAAAGAAACTAGGGTCACTAACATGACAGCATCAGTTTTCACAGATACAAGAGTCTATGGTACCTAGTAATGCAACAAACAGTTCCATTTAGTATAGAATTTGCATGGTTGGAACTTAAATTTCCAGTTTAAAGCATAAAAACTAATTTACAATCGATCAACACAGGATCAAACTTTGAACTGTCGTAAAATAACCAAGTCATGCCCAATCTTTATTACATCTCTGGATAGAGCTCTTAGACTTTTGCCCATATTCTCTTGATAATATATTCTTTAGTTTTGAACCTATTTTGGACCAAATAACAAACAAATCATCGTAAAATGACTTTGACCTTTCATTAAATAATGATGCGCAAAGAGTTAATTTAGTTACATACCAAGTTTTGTGGCTTTATGTTGTTTCAATCAAAAGTTACAAACTCTCATTCATTTTCGGATGACCCTCGTAACTTGTGAAAAATTCATGTGACAATAAACCAAAAAAAATCATGATTTTTGAATTTTTATTTTTCAAATATTTTAATGATGTTTGACCACTTCTAGAAGACAAACCATGCATTTCCTTAAATCGCCACATTTTATAATTATGCGTATATGTCTTGCAAATAATATGCAGTAAACAGATTTTTTTCTATCTGATTAATCTGAAACAAAAATGGGAATGTTTTTCATAGAATCCTAATTTGCATACATTTTTGTAGGTTCGAACATTCAACCTCTTCTAGTGCAAATATCTTCTGGTACGCATATACAAGATACCTATTATATTCTATTGGATTTCAACAAGGAACAGAATGCTGAAAACAAATATTTGAATCAGACTTCAACTTTTTTAGTTATAAGCAAATTAGTGAATTCAAGCAAAGCACACCCTAGCAGCAAAATTAGAAACTAAATTGATTAAAACTTTACCATTAGGTACTTAGCACTGCAGCAAACAGTTCCATTTAGTATACAAGTCGAATAAGTCGAACATTCTAATTTTTAAAGCATAAAAACTGATTTACAATTGTTAAAAAAAGGATCAAACTTTGGACTGTCGTAAAATGACCAAATCAAACATCACTGGAAAGAGCTCTTCAAGAACTTACACTTTTGTCCATATACTCTCAATAAAATATTTTTAGTTTTGGAGCTATTTGGGGCTGAAGAAAAAAACTAAGAATGTAATATTACAATGACCTTTGCATTTCTTTTAATTTTTAAAATGTCAAGACCTTTGAAATATAAAATTACATAACATGTGATAAATTCATGAAGATTGAACAAAACATATAGTCAGGAGCAACAAAAAATCTGAAAAAAATCATAGTTTGATATTTTGATTTTTCCAATATTTTAGTGAAGTTCTGTTCTAAAACATAAATGGGCATGGCTTTCATCGACCTACCCTCATTTGAACATTTTTTTTTGCAAGGTTCAACCTCTTCTTACACAAATATCTTCTCGTACTCCCTCCTTTGAAATCCATCATATTCTATTGGGCTATCAACAAGGAGCATAATGCAACAAATCGCGTTTGGATCAGACTTCAACTTTTTTAGTTATAAGCAAAAGAGTGATTTCAAGCGCCCCCACCCCCCAACGGCAAAATGAGAAACAAAATTGAGTAAAATTTTTGCATTGTTTAACCTCTTCT
>CM037791.1:17206269-17256269 GCA_021229015.1 Solen grandis
TGGTTAATGTCTCAAAACAGGCACACATGTACTGTTAGCTTGGTTAATGTCTCAAAACAGGCACACATGTACTGTTAGTTGGTTAATGTCTCAAAACAGGCACACATGTACTGTTAGCTTGGTTAATGTCTCAAAACAGGCACACATGTACTGTTAGCTTGGTTAATGTCTCAAAACAGGCACACATGTACTGTTAGCTTGGTTAATGTCTCAAAACAGGCACACATGTACTGTTAGCTTGGTTAATGTCTCAAAACAGGCACACATGAACTGTTAGCTTGGTTAATGTCTCAAAACAGGCACACATGTACTGTTAGCTTGGTTAATGTCTCAAAACAGGCACACATGTAGTGTTAGCTTGGTTAATGCCACAAAACAGGCACACATTTTCTGTTAGCTTGGTTAATGTCTCAAAACAGGAACACACGGACTGTTAGCTTGGTTGATGTTAGAAAACAGGTACATACGGAATACTTGCTTGGTTCATGTCTCAAAACAGTTGCACTCGGACTATTGGCTAAGTTAATTCTCAAACACGTACACAGGGACCGTTAGCTTGGTTAATTCTCAAACAGGTACACAGACGTTAACTTGGTTATGTCCAAAAAGGACACATGACTGTTTTGGTTGTTGGTTAATGTCTCAAAACAGGTATATGCGGGCTATTAGCTTGGTTAATGCGGACTGTTTGCTTGGTTAATGTCTCAAAACAGGCACACATGTACTGTTAGCTTGGTTAATGTCTCAAAACAGGCACACATGTACTGTTAGCTTGGTTAATGTCTCAAAACAGGCACACATGTACTGTTAGTTGGTTAATGTCTCAAAACAGGCACACATGTACTGTTAGTTTGGTTAATGCCACAAAACAGGCACACATGTACTGTTAGCTTGGTTAATGTCTCAAAACAGGCACACATGTACTGTTAGCTTGGTTAATTTCTCAAAACAGGCACACATGTACTGTTAGCTTGGTTAATGCCTCAAAACAGGCACACATGTACTGTTAGTTGGTTAATGCCACAAAACAGGCACACATGTACTGTTAGTTTGGTTAATGTCTCAAAACAGGCACACATGTACTGTTAGCTTGGTTAATGCCACAAAACAGGCACACATGTACTGTTAGCTTGGTTAATGTCTCAAAACAGGCACACATGTACTGTTAGCTTGGTTAATGTCTCAAAACAGGCACACATGAACTGTTAGCTTGGTTAATGTCTCAAAACAGGCACACATGTACTGTTAGCTTGGTTAATGTCTCAAAACAAGCAAACATGTACTGTTAGCTTGGTTAATGCCACAAAATAGGTACACATGGACTGCTTGCTTGGTTTATGTTTCAAAACAGGTATACAAGGATTGTTCAAATATGAATACATCTAGAACGTAATCTCGCACATTTATGCGAAAAGATCGAGGAAATTTACATTGATACCACACTCACTTTAGCTGTGTCTATCATTCGCTAATCATTGTCCATAGTGTGAAAAAAAAAATAGTTTCTACTGATGCAAGATACACCGCTAGGCAAATAACTAGTACGGTTGGTTTCTCAATAAGAGCAGCTCATACAATTCTTAAGCGTAATTTGAAAATGAGAAAGATCTGTGCCAACTGCTGAAAGATGAGTAGAAAAAGGCACGCGTGCAATGTGCGAAAATGTTGCTTAATCAGTTCCCAGTTTTTCGCGAATTTTTCACTGGTGAACCCAAACGAAAGATTAAGCACAAAATTTGGGCAACAAAATCTGTCAAAAGACCATGCCTTGAGATTGCAAATCGGACAATAAGTGTATGCCATATTCTTCACAACTCAGGGTCCTGAAATTCAGGTTGCTTTACCTATAGGCAAATCAGTAAATGCGAAGTTTTACAAGATGTAAAATCTTTGGAAACTAAATAAATATTTAAAATAAACGAAGGCCCGCAACAGGTTTGGCCAATGTCAGACTGCTACATAACAATGCGTTATTGTCATTGTAAAGGACTTTCTGAAGCAGAAAAAGATTATTGTGTTCCTTCACCCTCCGTATTCGCCTGACCTTGACCTGTGTGACCCTGTACCCAAGACTCATGCATTACCTTTCAGGTCGATTTCAGGCTGATTGTAGTGTGTATGGTGCCAATGTGACCAACGCAGATTATGGGCAGAGCCAGTTGCGGCGGCGACTGCTTTAGGCCATGTTTTGCTGGCTCAAAATATAAATGTACCTATCGACACTCTTAAAACATCACGTGAAGCTTTCAATCATATTGGAGGCGGATCTATAATGCGAGGGCAAAGTTTTAAAGCGTACACGACAAATTGTAAATATTTTAAATTTAATGGATTCATCACAGCGCCCGCTTCATTCCATAAACTAAGATATAAACGATACGTGCTTTATTTTTGTATTTTGACAAAAATATGCCTGGTACGTGTCGTACACATGTGGAACACATAGACTGCTTGCTTTATCAAGGACGATTTTGATAGTAAACGCAAAGATAGTTTGCACAAGTAAGGTTATGAAAGAAAGGTTTTCTGAAGGAGTATACTTGCAGCAACGGTAGTATAGCTTAAATTATCACTGATTTTTTTTCTCGAAAAATTGCCTTTTAGCTGCACCTGCTGAAACATAATTACCGAATTCCAAAATATTTCTCAGATACCGTTGCTTGCCAGCTATTTCTATCCAATCAGTGAGTCCGAAATTCCTGATCGATTTAATTAAAGAGTTTGAGAATTTGCGAGACGTGTCTTCGTTATAGTTAGTGTTTATTAAGAGAGAATTTAACAGTTAAGAAGCCGTCACTCGCTACGCTCGTTCTGGCTTCTTTACTGTTAAATTCTCTCTTAATAAACACTGACTAACTTAGAGTTTGCCCCGCCCTATTTATTGTTAAGAGTTTACGGCGAACTTTAAGATCAGCATGATTTGCTAAATGTTCACAAATGACGTCAATATGCGTAAGTGTTGCAATAATGATAAACATACATGAAGGAATCGGGTGTAGTAAACACTACCATATATGACAATCTCTTGATTTTGTTTGATAGTAGGTAAAGGTAGGTATTTAAAAAAAACTTTGTTATGCATGAAAAGCAGATAATTAAATACATATGATATATACATGTATATAAGAATATAATGTTTTCAATTAAAAAAACTAAAATTAAAAAAAAAAAAAAACTTAAAATCTATTACAATTTCAGCATATTTACGACTATACATCCGTATGGCCCCAAATATTCATAGGCGAGGTGGGCACCATAGTCAGTCAACCAAACAACTGGTAGAGAAGCTGGACACACGGTACCAGCACGGTCACGAGCCTGATCTATTCTACCGCTGGTTAGGGGTACTGGTTCCAGACTCTAAATATTTGGACGAGCACGTGGACGGGAAGCTGAAAACTAACCTGTCCCAGCCTGCATTGCGCGCTATTACGAATTGGGTACAGAATAAAGACGTTCATGACTGTCAAATAAACATCGTAGTGGCAGATTTTGTGGAACAGAATAATTTCTGTACAGAAGTGATAGAAGTCAACTACGGAGTGAGGCCTCTAGGATTATACGACTTTGAAAAGCCAGAAGTTCGTCCTGTACGATATTGTAATTATCAAGTACACTACCAACGCCAACCAAAGGTACCCTTTACTTTGATTTGACCGGAAAAAAAAGAGATGTCTACCTTATGTGAAATAAGAACGTAGGTAACATTTACCATTGAAAACGTACATTTTGCCGTTTCAATTGCCGTAACTCCTTTGATGATTGATAGATTTTCATAAAATTTGAGGGCGCTTGGTCCAGTGGTAACGTATCCGATTACGGATCCGAAGGTTGTGGGTTCGAACTCCGTTGGAGGCAAGAATTCTTCATGACCTTCCCGAGCGCAAAGTACTAGTTCAACCCAGGAACCGTCGAGAGGGATCAGTATAAGTTGTAAGAACTTGTTTCCCAATCGACGTAAAATAAATAAGTTTAACTAATAAAAGTGGTCTGATTTTACCTGGAATGGATGAATTGAGACATGCGGGGACAAAAACACCCCCTGCTTGTTGAATTCCCTAAAAACATCCCCTGCCTGTTGAATTCCCTGAAAATTTTGCGTTTGGAAGGAAGAGATATGACCGACGGAATCTCGCCAGTTTTCTGGTGTAAAACTATTGAAAAAAACTAAAGCCACAATATCAGTGATTAATTGTATGGACAGATTCTGATAAAAGAAACAAGTATACCTAAAATTGATGCTTGTAATTTCATCTTATGCAAAAAAATCCTGCATAAGACAAAATAACAAGTATTCATTTCAGTGCTTTTCTTTTGTTTTGTTTTTTCTGGGTTTTTACACATTGACCCGAATCACCGTATATGCTTATTAAACGACCTTGACCATTGAACAGCTACGTTTAAACTGCGGAATCTCTGCGTCTCGGTGGCATCGCTATGTAGTTTTGTTTTCGATTTAGTCAAAAAAATCTTCTGAAAACAATTGCTTTCAAGTCAGCAAAAGTATTCATCTTCGGTTTATTTGTTTCGCTTATCGATATCTGTCCATACAGTTCAACATTGATATTGTTGCTTTGGTTTTCTATAGTTTTACACGGGAAAATTTGATATTCCGTCGGTCAGATCTCTTCCGACCAAACGTCTTTTTGAATACGCGGATATTTTTTTTAACAATTCGTCAGGCAAAATGGGTGTTTTGTACCTTTTTGTCTTTATTCATCCCTTCCACACAAAACAATACCAATTTTATTAAAATCTATCAGTGATCAAAGAATTTAGGGTAATTGAAACGGCATGATGTACGTTTTCAATGAGAAAAAATTACCCACCTTCATATTATATATTAGAATGTTTTTTGCTGTTGTTGTTATTGTTTTTTGTTGTTGTTGTTTTTCTCCATTCTTTAACGGGTTGTTTTTCGGTCAAAGCAATGTATCGGGCACCTTTGACGCCAAACAGTTAAGTACAACAAAAAATAAAAACAAGAGGGCGACCATGGCCCTAGAACGCTCAAAAGAGTACCATTAGCTTAAGTAAATAATTTGGGTCATCCGATTTTACCTGGTTTTACATTCAGTAGCAATCGGATTCAAACAAAAAATTCTTA
The DNA here is from genome assembly GCA_021229015.1 of Solen grandis. Taxonomy (NCBI): domain Eukaryota; kingdom Metazoa; phylum Mollusca; class Bivalvia; order Adapedonta; family Solenidae; genus Solen; species Solen grandis. The sequence continues at coordinate 17,211,377 of CM037791.1, forward strand.
AGTTTCTATACAGACTAAATAGAATAGTCGTCAACTGCTTGCTTTAAACGACATCTCCTCTGAAATTACTGGACAGAATTCAATTAAACTTGGCAGGGATGTTCCTTGGGTGAACCTTCACAAAAGTTGCTAAAATAAACTTGATCCATGTAGAACTCTGGTTGCCATGGCAACGGAAAGAAAACAAAATATGAAAACTTTAAAAATCATCTCCTTCAAAACTACTTGCCAGATTTCACAATGTTTTAGTACAGTTGTTCCTTGGGTGACAGTCTACCAAGATAGCTAAAATTATTGAGATCTGTCAAAAAACATGGCCGCCAGGGGCTTATTTGCCTTATATGTATATAGTGAAAACTTTAAACGACATTTCCTCTGAAACTACTGAACATAATTTGATTAAACTTGTCAGGGATGATCCTTGGATGAACCATCACAAAAGTTACTAAAATAAACTTGATCCATGTGAACTCTGGTTGCCATGGCAAGGTAAGTATAAAATATGAAAACTTTAAAAATCATCTCTTTCAATACTACTGGCAGATTTCAAAATGTTTTAGTACAGATATTCTTTGGGTAACTGTCTACCTAGATTGCTAAAATTATTCCGATCTGTAATAGGGGCGGGGATAAATTTGCCTTAAATGTATATAGTGAAAACTTTAAAAGACTTCTGCTCCAAAACTTCTTGCCAGATTTCAAAATGTTTTGGCACAGGTGTTGTATGGTTAAACCTCTACCAAGATTGCTCCTTTAGAACAGTGATACTCAGGTGAGCGATATAGGGCCACTATGGCCCTCTTGTGATCAACTTCTTCTAAGCAATTATGGTAGACAGTCATAAAGTGACCATTTGTGCCAAATGAAATTAAATTCTGACCATTGGTTTCAGAGAGATGATTGTTAATTTTTCTAAACGGAATATATATGGAAAGTAGCCGATACACTGGGGCCTCATTTTTCAAAAGATCAACTTCATTTTAGCTATTATGGTAGGCATTCATGAGGTGACAATTTGTGTTTAATGAAATTAAATTTTGACCATTAGTTTCAGGGGGAGATGAGTATTTAAGTATTTTAACCCTGTTCGTTGCCATAGCAACCAGAGTTCTGCATGGATCAAGTTTATTTTTGCAGCTTTTGTGAAGAGCCACCCAAGAATTATTTTTGCTAAGTTTATCAATTTATATCCAGTTGTTTCAGAGGAGATGTCTTTAAAGTAAATTGTTGACACCAGACGCAGGGTAATCACAGAAACTCAAATTAAGGACGAGCTAAAGAGATACAGGATTTTATAAAAATAAGTACGGGGAATTTGCTCTGTGTGAAAATTCTAAACAGAACTAGAACCATCACACAAGGTGAAGAATACCCTTAAATATTACTTTGAAATAAAAAAAGAAACTTTGAATATGGCTAGATCGTATTTTTGTTTATCTTTGACGTTTGAGTCAATCCTTTTGAAAGTTTTCGAGCGAAGCTTCAGCAAAAAAAAAAAGTAAAATAAAGTGAGCTGCTAGACTGGCGGTTGACACCTGCATTCAAGCAGTTTTCGGTGAAAGGGAGCATCAATGATCAAAATTGAATTAAATACCACAGGAAACAATATCAATGAAGGGAATAGATAAGCTAGAGTTAAGCTCCTTGTACATTGCATAAATTATTTGTGATATTTGGAACCGAATCTATTAAAGAGTATTGAAATGATGCTCCGGACACTTATTTTTATTTACAAAATCAACTAAGGGGGTGTTCCAAGAATCACATGACCTTAAGTTCTTGTGCAATGCACTTTTACACCTCATAAGGTATCCATGATCCGAATTTGGAGGGAATCTATGCATTGCTCCAGATAAAAAAAAAGGTGTAACGTCGACACAGCCGACGACGCACGAAGTGATCCATATGTGCAGAGGGCCCTGTGAAAATCACCTCACCCAAATATACTAGTATTCACAAGTCCACTCCATACTTTCATCCAATTTATTTGTATTGCAGAAAACAATATCAGCTCCATCACTGCTGCAATCTGATACCATGGTGTCAGTGAATGATTTCGTTATTTCATGCATTTTTGGTGTTCATAACCTAAAACTCTATGAATGCCTATAATGCATTTGAACGTGTAAAATTTCCCCCTCAAAACCTGATCCCTTTTGCATAGGAACTCTGAAAATATTTAATTGTAGAAAAATTGTAGCCAACTGATGCATTTAATTTAGATAGTTTTATCAAAGTGACTTAAAATGTAATTTGATATTGGGTTTTATAAACGTTTCCATTTGTTCATTATACCTATATTGGAGTCACGTCCGTCGGTCTGTCTTTAGACCAGATTTATCCGCCCTATGTCTCGGCTACCTTTGGTCATTAAACTTTACAATATCGGTAAGTACAAAGCCTAGTTGCGCCTATCTTTGGCACGTCTTGATCAGCTGGATTTTTAAATGATTTATGGCCCTTTGTTATATATATTGACTATATGAGAAATAGCACGGGCACCAGTTATACCAAGTCTAGTTGTATATCGTTGGAACATCGTGACTGGCTTGATTCTGAATGAGTTATACCCGTTGGTTTATAAAATGAATATATTTTGTCCACACCATTTCTTGGCTACCAGAGGTCTGATTTTGATTAACTTCGCAATATCAATAAGTAACGAGTCTAGTTGTGCATATCGTTGGCTTAATTTTATATACGACCCTTTCTTATATTTATTGGAGATGTTTTAGCCAAACTATTTCTCAGCTAAGCATTTGCAGATATTCATTTAAATTCACATTATTTATAAATACCAAACCTACTCGCTCATATGTAGGCATGTTATGTTTCCTTTATTTTTCATTAATATGCCCCTCCCCTCCTCCTACTTCTTGAATATATTTTTTCTGCTCTATTCCTCAGCTACTGTTGGCCAGATTTATATTTAACTTCAAAGCATTTATAAGTGTAATATAGCACTGGAATGTCATAATCAGCGTAACTTTAACTGAGTTGTTGTCCTTTGATATATTTATCGAATATTTTTGTCTGCAATGGCATATGAGTGTATCAGAACTGTACCTGTTCTTTTTGCGTGTGTTTTTATTTTTGTCCTTCAACTGTGTAAATACTGTCTCTGACATGTTCACAGTAATTGTGACAAAGCGGTATCTGAGAGTATTCATCTTCTTTATATATAGTTCTTGTTTTAGCTTTCAATTTTCAAGAGATATAGGTTATATTGAATATCAATTAGAAAAAAAAAAATACAGCAAATATTTGCCATTTTTAATTAAAAAAAATAATTACTTGATATTTCTAAATTGAGTAAATCAACTTCACGTAGTTTTAATCTTCGTTTTTATGATCATGTCCATAATCCATTTATAGAACAACAGCATTATCTATAAAACAATCTTATAATATTCATTTTAATATAGAAATTAATTGTGTTGGTCGTTGATTCATAATTCTATTTTTTTTTTTTTTTTTTTATTAAAAATCTTAGAATGAAGCATATTTATTACCTTAGATTATTGATCATTATCGATTGTTACATCAAGCTTCTCATTTGTTAAAATGTTGAAAATTATCGGCGCTCAAAACCTCCACATGACACTAGAATACCTTTGAAATTTTGACAGACATTGTGTTAGAATTTGGGTCAGATGTAGTTTGAACTATTCATTTTAAAGCAGGTGACACCTTCGCATTTTTTTTTTTGGTTGGTTACTTGTTTTCACTTCTGCAGCAATGCAAAATACCCCATTGTTTGTGTCAGATATTATTAATTTTGAACTGAACATGTTATTCAAGGTCCGTCTCAGGAAATCAAAAAATCAAAAGGGAGGCCTGGTCACTCTCACAACAGTGGCAACAAGTACTCGGGATTGACCAGTTGCTTGCATGCATGATTATCTTAGGGTTCCAGAAAAAGTTCCAAAATGTCAGTTGATTTTTTGTTATCGTGATGGTACACCTTTAACAAATTACCAAGTTGGGACTGTGCTAACAAAGTTTGAAAAACAGCACATTTCAATACTACAGGCTTCAAAATCCTCTCTTTCCACATAGACGCAGCCACCTGGTTAGCCAAGACGGGCGTTGAGGTTATCAAATGTATAAAAAAAAAAAAAAAAAAAAAAAACAGGAACAAAATCTCAGCCTAAGTAAGATAGCAGGAATTAGATGGTCAGGCAAGGACGGAATGAAATGGATACAGTTGAAATAGAGATTACAGTATTTGGTGCCCCACAACCCAAGTCCAAAGGACCTAGTCTTGCACTTATACTTGGGTTCTAATGATGTAGGGACCGACATAAGCATTGTGATTAGACATGCCATGAAGGAAGATGTCATTTTTCTGTTTGAAACATTTCCTAATACAACTTTAATTGTATCAGCTTTTCTTTCTAAATTGTTGTGGGATAGGTCATGCATAGCTGGTTAAGTTAGCGCCGACATGGGGACAGATAAATAGTTTTCCTGAGATGCTTGATTGAGCATGGTTGGGGAACTTTCATTAAACATGAAGAGATGACGGTCTATATTTTATTATTTTAGAGCCTTATTTTAGAGACGGGGTTCATCTGACAGATCTGTGAAATGATTTGTTTCTTTTGCAGGAGGTTTTTTCATGACTAATGCTGCGTCAGAATTTTAAAGCGAACTTAGTTCGTGTGGCGAATTCCAGGAATTGCTTTAAGTGATAAGGGTAAAGAACTGACTGCTGACCGATCCATTGATTGCATATTTTTTTCAAAAACCATATGCATCAACTATATATTGACGTTGGGGTTGCACCAACCAATACTATAGACATCTGCTGTCGGCTTGGGGTAAGTAAGTTAGGCAAAAAGGAATGCCATAAGGACGACCTCATGCTGGGGCACCGGTCATTAGAGACTGGTAAGGGTATCAGTCAATAGAGGCTGGTGAAGGCATCAGTCAATAGAGACTGGTGAAGGCATCAGTCAATAGAGATTGGTGAAGGCATCAGTCAATAGAGATTGGTGAAGGCATCAGTCAATAGAGACTGGTGAAGGCATCAGTCAATAGAGATTGGTGAAGGCATCAGTCAATAGAGATTGGTGAAGGTATCAGTCAATAGAGATTGGTGAAGGTATCAGTCAATAGAGATTGGTGAAGGCATCAGTCAATAGAGATTGGTGAAGGTATCAGTCAATAGAGGCTGGTGAAGGTATCAGTCAATAGAGGCTGGTGAAGGCATCAGTCAATAGAGGCTGGTGAAGGTATCAGTCAATAGAGACTGGTGAAGGTATCAGTCAATAGAGACTGGTGAAGGAATCAGTCAATAGAGACTGGTGAAGGAATCAGTCAATAGAGACTGGAGAAGGAATCAGTCAATAGAGACTGGTGAATGCATCAGTCAATAGAGACTGGTGAAGGAATCAGTCAATAGAGACTGGAGAAGGAATCAATCAATAGAGACTGGAGAAGGAATCAGTCAATAGAGACTGGTGAAGGAATCAGTCAATAGAGACTGGTGAAGGCATCAGTCAATAGAGACTGGTGAAGGTATCAGTCAATAGAGACTGGTGAAGGAATCAGTCAATAGAGACTGGTGAAGGTATCAGTCAATAGAGACTGGTGAAGGCATCAGTCAATAGATGCTGGTGAAGGCATCAGTCAATAGAGACTGGTGAAGGCATCAGTCAATAGAGACTGGTGAAGGCATCAGTCAACAGAGATTGGTGAAGGCATCAGTCAATAGAGGCCGGTGAAGGCATCAGTCAACAGAGGCTGGTGAAGGTATCAGTCAATAGAGACTGGTGAAGGCATCAGTCAATAGAGACTGGTGAAGGTATCAGTCAACAGAGGCTGGTGAAGGCATCAGTCAACAGAGGCTGGTGAAGGAATCAGTCAATAGAGACTGGTGAATGAATCAGTCAATAGAGACTGGTGAAGGCATCAGTCAATAGAGGCTGGTGAAGGTATCAGTCAATAGAGACTGGTGAAGGTATCAGTCAATAGAGGCTGGTGAAGGTATCAGTCAATAGAGGCTGGTGAAGGTATCAGTCAATAGAGGCTGGTGAAGGTATCAGTCAATAGAGACTGGTGAAGGTATCAGTCAATAGAGACTGGTGAAGGTATCAGTCAATAGAGGCTGGTGAAGGTATCAGTCAATAGAGGCTGGTGAAGGTATCAGTCAATAGAGGCTGGTGAAGGTATCAGTCAATAGAGACTGGTGAAGGATCAGTCAATAGAGGCTGGTGAAGGTATCAGTCAATAGAGGCTGGTGAAGGCATCAGTCAATAGAGGCTGGTGAAGGTATCAGTCAATAGAGGCTGGTGAAGGAATCAGTCAATAGAGGCTGGTGAAGGTATCAGTCAATAGAGCTGGTGAAGGTATCAGTCAATAGAGGCTGGTGAAGGAATCAGTCAATAGAGGCTGGTGAAGGAATCAGTCAATAGAGGCTGGTGAAGGAATCAGTCAATAGAGGCTGGTGAAGGAATCAGTCAATAGAGACTGGTGAAGGTATCAGTCAATAGAGACTGGTGAAGGAATCAGTCAATAGAGGCTGGTGAAGGAATCAGTCAATAGAGGCTGGTGAAGGTATCAGTCAATAGAGACTGGTGAAGGTATCAGTCAATAGAGGCTGGTGAAGGAATCAGTCAATAGAGACTGGTGAAGGTATCAGTCAATAGAGGCTGGTGAAGGTATCAGTCAATAGAGACTGGTGAAGGTATCAGTCAATAGAGGCTGGTGAAGGTATCAGTCAATAGAGGCTGGTGAAGGTATCAGTCAATAGAGACTGGTGAAGGTATCAGTCAATAGAGACTGGTGAAGGTATCAGTCAATAGAGACTGGTGAAGGTATCAGTCAATAGAGGCTGGTGAAGGTATCAGTCAATAGAGACTGGTGAAGGCATCAGTCAATAGAGACTGGTGAAGGTATCAGTCAATAGAGACTGGTGAAGGTATCAGTCAATAGAGGCTGGTGAAGGTATCAGTCAATAGAGCTGGTGAAGGTATCAGTCAATAGAGGCTGGTGAAGGTATCAGTCAATAGAGGCTGGTGAAGGTATCAGTCAATAGAGGCTGGTGAAGGTATCAGTCATAGAGTGGTAAAGGATCGTCATAAGTGTGAAGGTATCAGTCAATAGAGGACTGGAGTTCAGTCATAGCTGGTGAAGTATCAGTCAATAGAGGCTGGTGAAGGTATCAGTCAATAGAGCTGGTGAAGGATCAGTCAATAGAGGACTGGTGAAGGTATCAGTCAATAGAGACTGGTGAAGGTATCAGTCAATAGAGAGTGGTGAAGGCATCAGTCAATAGAGATGGTGAAGGTATCAGTCAATAGAGGCTGGTGAAGGTATCAGTCAATAGAGACTGGTGAAGGTATCAGTCAAAGAGCTGGAAGGGGGTAAGCGCTGGAATGGAACCTATACAGGGGGTTCTGTAAGGTTGAAAGATGTGGGGAGTTGGAGTCAGTTCCTCTTTGGCATTGAACAAATTTATCTGGAATGTAAAGCATTTCCCTGGGGTTCCCCGCTGCATCAGGGGCCATTACTGCCACACATTAAAGGGGTTGCTATTATTTACATGTATATCTGTTGTTGCTTTATGAGATTGTGGAGGATGTTTGTTTACACTTTTAAACAGTTAAGCTTCTATTTTGTTGGGTTTTCAGTTTTAGCCATTGTGTAATAATGATCATTAATGATAACCTCATTTTACGCATTTTCAAACTCTGATGTATCATTATTAAACCAAATTCTGTAATAAACAACGTTGAAAAGCTTAGTTTACCTTTTGTCAACGTTAATCTCATTTTATGTCACTCCAAATATCTAACATTTGTTAAGCTGTTCTGCATGGTGTATTATAACATTAACGTACATTTTCATAAACAAAACATACCAAATACAAGAGGTCAGTATGGCCCTAGATTGCTCACCAGAGTACATAAGCTTAACTAAAACCTTTCAAGACCTTTCATTTTATGTGATTACAGCATTCTTAAGTTAATCAAGGTCAACTTTATTTGGAATACTGTTTGAGAGCTATAAGGTAACCATTTGTGCCAAAAGAAATTAAATTAAATTCTAACAATTGCTTTCAAAAAAGAGTTTTGAATTTTTTAGATAGAGTATATAAGAAAACAAGCAGATCCCCTCATGGTCTTCTTTTTAAAGGGATCAACTTTATTATAGCAATTATGGTAGACAGCAATGACGTGACCATACATGCCAAAAGAAATTCAGTTCTAACCATTGGTTTCAAAGAAGATTTTCTATATGGAGTATATAAGAAATTAGCCAAACCTGTAGGGGCATCATTTTTCAAGGGATCAACTTCATTTTAGCCCTTAGAGCACTATGAGGTGACCTTTTGTGCCAAAGGAAATTAAATGCTGACTATTGGTTTCAAAGGAAAAGATTAGAAGTTTTTGAGGTTACCATGACAACCTGAGTTCTGCATGGATCATATTTATTTCATCAAAATTTTTGGAGGGCCCCCCAAGGATCATTCATGCCGAGTTCCATCAATTTCTACCCAGCTGTTTCAGAGGTGATGTCCTTAAAGCATATTGTTGACAACAGATGAGGCAGGAGATAGACTAGGGATACAGGGTGATCCTAATGGCTCACCTTGAGGACATTGTGCTCTCATGAGCTAAAAAAGAAACAAGAGGGCAAGATGGCCTTAACCACTCACCTGAGAAACATTGTATTGTGAGTCATACTGAATACATAATCCATGCAGAAGTACAGCAAGATCATCTAAATTCCACACAAAAACTGTACCTGCCATCCAAATTTTGAAGGTCCTAGCACTAATAAGTCTTTATAAAATCAAGTGACCCTTGGGGTGGGGTCAATTTTGACACCAGGGCCATAATTTGGTTGTGGTCCACTAGTAAACATTTTAACTCCAAGTTTTGTGGTTTCTGACAAGAAGATTTTTTGAGAGTTTTCCTATACAAGTCTATGTAAAATCAAGAGACCCCCTAAGGCGGGGCCAATTTTGACCCCAGGGCCATGATTTGAACAAACTTGGTGGAGGTTCACTAGGCCATGTTATACACCAAATATCTAAACTCTAGGCCTTGTGGTTTCCGACAAGAACATTTTTCTAGTTTTTCCAATATAAGTCTATATAAAATCAAGTGACCCCTAGGGCAGGGCCGAACCCAGGGCCATGATTTGAACAAACTTGGTTGAGGTCTACTAAGCCATGTTACACACTAAATATCTAAACTCCAGGCTTTGTGGTTTCTGACAAGATTTTTCTAGTTTTTTCTATGTGAACTTAAGTGACCCCTGGGGTGGAGCCAATTTTGACCCCAGGGCCATGATTTGAACAAACTAGGTAGAGGTTCATAAGACAATGCCACATACCAAATATCTAAGTTCTAGGCCCTGTGGTTTTGGAGAAGAAGATTTTTGAAGATTTCACTTTAAAAATCTATTTTTAGCTCCTGTGACCCAGATATGCAACAGACCGGAACCATTTGAACAATTTTGGTAGAGTTTAATGCAAAGAACATCACAGGAAATTTTCATCCAATTTGGCCCAATGGTGTAGGAGAAGATATTGTTTAAAGAAAATTGTTGACGCCGGACGTACGCACGGACCCATGCACGGATGCTGGACAAAAGGGGATCACAATAGCTCACCATGAGCACATTTTGCTCAGGTGAGCTAAAAGAAGAAAAAAAAAAAAGATCACCTCCAAATGGTTGCAGATGCATGTGGGTGTTTATCCTGGGTTTGAATTATGTCAACAATGCTTCTTTAATTGAAATAAGGTAAGAGGTATAGAAGTAATTCAGAAAATAGAAATAAGGGTTGGGGATGTCTCCAAGACTTCTATTAAGTTTCAAAACAATATATGCAAATTCTTTCATGTAAAATGGACGTATTTTCAAGTTGTAAACGGCCCATAATTTGCATTAAATTCTAATTTGAGTTACCTTGCTTGATTATTTTGGAGGGTTGGGAAGTGTATGAAGTGTCAATCATTTACATGCAGTGGTTACTGAGATATGACTTTGATAGTTATGGAGAAAAGCTGACATAATCACAAAACTTCACCAAGAAATCTGACACCAAAAAGAGGCCAAAATTCATGCAAAAGGCAAGATAAGACTAACAGATCTTGCATCTCGGATGTAAGATCTTGCATAAGTTTTAAAGCTACATGTATATCTTTTAAAGGTAAATAAATTATTTGACACAAACTCAAAACAACCAGCAAATTTGATATTTTTAAGTGTACCTAAACATGAAACTTAACCAGGATGAATGACAATGCTAATGCCTTCAGGGTGATGAAAATAGTTGTTTTTTTTTTTCGAAAATCAGTTAAAAGCTAAAAAGTATTTGGGTTTATTTCAATGTTGTTCAAGGTACACTATATCCTGAAAATACATAAATTCTTTTGACAAGTTTTAAACCTGCAAAAAAGGCACCCATATCATAGGATTACAGACAATTACTGAAAGACTGGCTGGTATTTGGGGCAAGATTTTTTTTATCCATTTCAATATGCTGCAGGCATTTGTTATAAAGATTGGGCTGGTGTGTAATGGTTATCAAATAGAATTTAATTCTGTTCTCTGGTTTCCTTACAAAAAAATCTTTGGTATTGTTTTGCATGGACCAGAATCATCCATGGCAAGTTTCATCAATTCCTATCCAATGGTTTCAGAGAGGAATTTCTCTAAAAGCAAATTGCTGACAGAGCACTACAGACTAAGGGTGATAACAATAGCCCACCTTGAACATTCTGCTCAGGTGAGCTAATATAAGAAATGTCTTCCCAACCTAAAACAAGTATATTGAGGGCTCTGTGCAAAAAGAGTCTCAACTTGTTCTTTAATACATATAAGTTATGACCCTTTTGCACTAAGCCCTCGATATTCACTGAACAAAGAAGAAATCACCAGTAAACACATTTCAACTCTTTCCCATTGTTTAACTTAACAAATTGAACCCAACTAGCTTTCAATAATGCACTCTTAAATATCTTTAACATTATGATTTTATTTTTCTATCCATACCTAGAACTTTACAGTAAAATTATTTTCCTATCATTAAATTTGGTAGAATCCATACATATAGCAATTTATTGGGTTCATATTCTAAAACCATCTGTAAAGAAACTAAAATAATTTATTTCAGTTCTGTATGATCGTCATGGCACATTGTAGAATAATTCTCATACAAATCAGGACATGTACAGTTACAAAGACTTCCATATGAGGACATTAGGGTGGACTGTAAACCCTGCACAAAACTTATCACAGAGGGACTTTATAGAGAAATACTTTGTGATCACAGACAGAATCTCAGGCAAATTTGGTTGCAATGTTGTACAGAACATTTATATATCCACACCAGGACTTCAGACATCTAGGTCAGATGCATTGAGGTTTTTTTTGTTGTTGTTTTTTTAAGATTATTAGTAATTGTATTTAAACAAGAGCTCCGCTGACAGCGGGGCAATATACGCCCGAAGGTATGTATTGTCAGGGAATATCCTAAGACAAAAAGGATAAGCACAAACATGTATATATAAAGTATTATTTCAACAAGAAGGATTGGCAATGTTAATCTTCAAGGGCTTTATTATAACAGTGGCTACAAATAGGTTTTTCATGTTTCTTATTATGTGAATAGTGCTTTAATCAAGAGTTACCTCATTACCAGCTAACCCAACATAGTTTATGGTCAGTGTAATATGCTTCTTTGGTTCCACATATACAGTCTTCAATGTTGGTGAATATGAGGTCAATTGTGGAGTTATTATCTGTGGTTGGACCTGTCATGATCTGTTTGAAGCGGACACAAACAAAAATACTAACTTAGCACCAGTTAAGATATTTGACCTTAAATTGTGACCTTGACCTTAAACCTAGCCATCTGAAAGCTATGTTCTGCACATGCTCTCACTCTGGGTGATACTCTGCCAAATAGTTTCCATTTACATCCAGCGGGTCAAAAGATACAGAGCGACACAAATATACTTACTTTGCTCCAGTTAAGATATTTGACCTTGAATTGTGACCTTGACCTTGAACCTAGCCATCTGAAACCTATGTTCTGCACATCCTCTTACTGTGGGTGATACTTCTGCCAAATAGTTTCCATTTACATCCAGCAGGTCAAAAGATACAGAGCGGACACAAAAATACTAATTTTGCACCAGTTAAGATATTTGACCTTGAATTGTGACCTTGACCTTGAACCTAGCCATCTGAAACCTATGTTCTGCACATCCTCTTACTGTGGGTGATACTTCTGCCAAATAGTTTCCACAAAAGATACAGAGCGGACACAAATATACTTACTTTGCTCCAGTTAAGATATTTGACCTTGAATTGTGACCTTGACCTTGAACCTAGCCATCTGAAACCTATGTTCTGCACATCCTCTTACTGTGGGTGATACTTCTGCCAAATAGTTTCCATTTACATCCAGCAGGTCAAAAGATACAGAGCGGACACAAAAATACTAATTTTGCACCAGTTAAGATATTTGACCTTGAATTGTGACCTTGACCTTGAACCTAGCCATCTGAAACCTATGTTCTGCACATCCTCTCACTCTGGGTGATACTTCTGCCAAATAGTTTTCATTTATATTAAGTGGTTCAAAAGATACAGAGCGGACACGAAATTGCTAACGGACGGACGGACAGACGGACGGACGGACGGACGGACAGACGGACGGACGACCAGCGGCATAACATAATACAGCCCTTCGGGCGTATAAAAAGGAACTAGTAAAAACAACAACAGTTTTTTTGAAAATTAAATATTTTATTGATTCATGTATGAAGTCAATCATTATAAATTATACAAGCACACAGCCTCAAGGATAGGAATTGGACGGATATATTTGTACTGCTACATTGTCCTAGTAAAACAACAGCATATATGTAATTAAACAAAGGAATACCAAAAGGAAATATTGAATAAAAAAAAAAAAAATTAAATTTTTTAAAAAAAGATAGACTTGAATTTCAGTAGACATCCAAAACTCATGATTTCCTCGACTCAAATTTTGTATCCCTACAATTTAGAAATGTTGGTCAACATTAAAGCTTTTTTATGTTAGAACATGCTAACAGTAATAAACATAAACAAAGTTAACAGGGAAATAATGCTGATGTTAAGAAGGATGGAACAGGCTTAAAGAGATACATGACTGTTTTGTTATTTTCTTCTGGTTGATAAATCTAACAAATAGTGATTTAACACAAATGCATTTCTACCAAACATAACAGGTTCTCTAACATGGAATGTTGTTTATCTTAAAAATAAGAACACAGAAACATGTCTTACAAAATCTTACTGAAATAGTAAACATTTATAACACCTCTTCTATGGCAGTGAAATCCTTACAGCAAGGATGCCAGTCTATCAACTGGCTCCAGATATACTGTGACACCCTTTCTTCCATAAAAACACATTTCAATGAACAAATTCAAGCCAAAATTAGTCTGAACAGTATTAAGACTCCCACCCATCCACACAAAAATATACAAAACAAAACAGATTGATAAAAACAAGTTGAAAAAATCCATTTTGTTTTATCTTTTTGACCAAAAGGTCAGCTGCAGGCTGATCAGGTTAATGTGGTCAGTTTACAAACACCTCTCTTGGAACACATCTTTCCCAAACATCATGAGCTTTTCTTGGCAGTTTGTGGGACTACAAGACTGTCTATTTCTCGTTTGTGTCCAGATTCTGACAACCATGTGTGAAACCTACTCTCAACAACACCTTGAAACTCTTTACGCTGCTGTCGTGTAAGCCCTGCCTCTTTCACGGCTTTCTGCCAGGAGTCTATCTGTCGGTGTTTGTGAGACACAGCTTTCTGGTACTTTGTGGGCAAGCCCCCTGGGACAGCTTTTGTGGTTCCCTCCATTTCAAACGGGATGTTCATGCTGAAGAAATCTGACGGAGGAAGCAATTCCCAAACTGGACTATCTTCCTTGTGGTCCGGCCCAATACACAGTGGTTGGTCCCAAAGATTATGTTCAGCACCTACATGTACACACATGTATACACATTTAGGTATTAAGGAATCTAACAGTGTAAAATAGGATTTGTCATTCAAAGACCTGTCCAATATAATACTTATTCACATAGCCAAACTGATTAATGTATGCATTTCTAAAAATTGTTGACAAATATGACATTTTTTTATGGATCAAAGCAACAATAATATGAATGGCATTGTGTCTATTGTTGGAATTAGTAGTATAATACAATAACCATAACTAGTCTGATTAAAAATATTTTTTTGTTTATTCAGTTTTTACATCCAAATAACTACCGGTACTTCAGCTTTTTTGGACTTTGTCTACAAGAGATTTACAATATGTCCTCACCGTAGTATCATGCTGTAGACAAATGGCATGATACTATATCTAACCACATATTTTAGAATACATGCTCTTAACATACCCATAGTCAAAAATAATCTATCTTGATGGTCTGATACCCTTTAACTTGTATATGAAGTCACCCAATTCCAAGCTACTGAGTTATAAGTATAATACTGTGCATAAAAAGTTTTACCTAAAATATCTAAGTCAGAAAAGGGCAATAACTTGTATTAATTAAAGTCAAGAGTTATGTATCTTGGTTTTCTGATGACCCTGAACACATTCAATGGCAGTCAGTTTAAACACTTGGCCACAAGGAAAAAAAAATCTTAGAGTGTACAAAAAATCAAGAAAGAACTGGACTGATGTTTTTGTTCAATCAAGATAATCAACACAACCACAAGTCCTCACCAATGCCAACATCTGTCATGTGGTCCTCCAGTTTAGGGTAGAAGGTGTGGTAGGGCGCCAACTGTATAGTGTCATTGTTACTGAGAAGGACTGGAGGGTTGGGTGTCAGCATGTGTAAGGTGCACAGAGTACTGCCACTGTAACACAATCATGGTTTCCATGACAACACAAAAGTCCATCTTATCTGTATATCTATACTTATATAACATATATCAAGAGGTCACTTGGCCCTTTTTGAAAAACAAAGATGGAAAACTGTACAATATACAGATACCATAATTATGCATACTTATACAGTGTGTGCGTTCTTCAATATACAAGATGAAAGTTTGTTACAATGGTGAACAAGAGTGCCAGTGCTGCCACAATATACGCCGCCACAAAATATAAAGACCAAGAGGGTCCTTTTAATTATTGCTTTTTACATTTCTGTAAGCATAAGCTCATAATGAAGTCTGTGAGACCAATTAATTTAGCTGAAAGAGCAGTATATTCGCGAATATACTTTTCTCAAAGTGAGGCAATCACTAAAGATGATGAAAAGACAGGGGCCTGAGATTGTGGTAATTTCATGGAGAAAAAAAATCATAGAATTACCGCTGGAGTCTCTATCAAATTGACCGAACCTAAAAATGGTAATTTCATGGAAAAAATCACAAAACTTACCATTGGAATCTCTATTAAAACTACCGAACTACAAATGGTAATTTTGATTAAAACAAGAGGGCCATGATGGCCCTGAATCGCTCACCTGAGTACCATTGCTTCAACTGATGTCAAGGTTTTTAAACAGACAAGGATTCTGATATAACTTAATCTAAAACATTTTACCCCTGACAATACTACACACCAAATACCTAAGCAATGGGCCATATGGTTTCAGAGAAGACTTGGGCGCAGGGTCATTTATCACCGTAGGGCCAAGACTTTGAAAATCTTTGTAATGAACCATTAGATGCTACTACATACCAAAAATCTTAGCTCTAGGCCTTATTGATTCATAGAAGAAGATTTTTTAAGATTTTCCTATTTAACTCTATGTAAAACAAGTGACACCTGGTGTGGGGTCATTTATCACCATTGGGCTATGATTTGTACAATCTTGGTAGTGGCCCATAAGATGATGCTACATACCAAATATCTAAGCTCTAGGCCTTATGGATTCGTAGAAAAAGATTTTTTAAGATTTTCCTATATAACTCTGTGTAAAACAAGTGACCCCTGGTGCGGGGTCATTTATCACCATAGGGCTATGATTTGTACAATCTTGGTAGTGGCCCATAAGATGATGCTTCATACCAAATATCTAAGCTCTAGGCCTTATGCATTCATGGAAGAAGATTTTTTAAGATTTTCCTATATAACTCTATGTAAAACAAGTGACCCCTGGTGCGGGGTCATTTATCACCATAGGGCTATGATTTGTACAATCTTGGTAGTGGCCATAAAGAGATGCTACATACCAAATATCAAGCTCTAGCTTATGATTCATAGAAGAGATTTTTAAGATTTTCCTATATAACTCATTAAAACAAGTGACCCCTGGTGCGGTCATTTATCACCATAGGGCTATGATTTGTACAATCTTGGTAGGCGCCATAAGATGATGCTCATACCAATTATCTAAGCTTAGCTTATGCATTCATGGAAGAGATTTTTTAAGATTTTCCTAATAACTCTATGTAAACAATGACCCTGGTGCGGTCATTTATCACCATAGGGCTATGATTTGTACAATCTTGGTAGTGGCCATAGATATATGCTACATAACAAATATCTAAGCTCTAGGCCTTATGGATTAATAGAAGAAGATTTTAAGATTTTTCTATATAACTACTATTAAAACAGTGACCCTGGTGCGGGGTCATTTATCACAAGGCTATGATTTGTACAATCTTGGTAGTGGCCATAAGATGATGCTACATACCAAAAAATCAAAAGGTTAGGCCTTGTGTTTCGGAAGAGATTTTTCAAGTTTTTCCTATATTAGCCTATGTGAAATCAAGTGACCCTGGGCGGGGCCAATTGACCGGTCATAATTTGTACAATCCTGTAGAGAGTCATAAGATCATGCTACATACCAAAATCAAAAGCTAGCTTGTGGTTTCAGAGAGAAGATTTTTTAAATTTTCATTTTAAAATCTAGTTTTAGATCTGTGACTAATTATGCATGGACCAGAACATTTATACAACTTTAGTAGCTTCATCAAGGAACATTCCTGCAAATATTTTTCAAATGGCCAAGCCGTTAGAGGAGATGTTTTTGAAGCAATTGTGAAACCTGACCACGGACGCACGCACGCACGGACGCCGGACGCCGGACTAAAAGGCGATCAGAAAAGCTCACCTTGAGCACGTTGTGCTCATGTGAGCTAAAAATCACAAAACTACCATTATAATTACAGAATGGTAAAACTCATTAAATGGAAAAGAAACAGAAAACAGAGTTTTGGATTGGATATTTGGAGCTTAATGTCCAATTTAACAAAATATTTCAGTCAGGAAGAAAAATAGGATACCTATAAACAGAGATAGAACCCTAAAAAGGCTTCCAATATGAAAGTAGGTCAAATAGCAGTATCAATATGAATCCTTTTTTCTTCTTCTGCATAACTCTTGCAAAAAATCAGTGTACCAGAAAATCCCTGCTTTATGCACTTTTACCTTTAGTTAAGAAACTTGTGTTTTAAAGATAACATGTTTAGAAAGGCATAACTATTGCAAATATTGATGAACATCAAAATCTCTGCTTTGTGCATATCTACCTAGTATAGTAATGACACTCCCCAAGTTTTGAAAAGATTAGGTCAGAAACATACAAGGAATGGTGTTCACAAGGCTGAATTATCAATCTGCTAAAGAGACGGAAGTTTCAAGGGACAAAAATCTTGCAAAAATCAATGAACTGGAAAATCGCCACTTCATGCACATCTACCCATTATAGTAATGTCACTGATCAAGTTTTGAAAAGATTTGTTCAGAAACGTAGGAGGAGTTGCGTTCACAAGGCTGCAATATCAATCAGCTACAGGGACTAAGTTTCAAGGGACACAAATCTTGTAAAAATCAATGAACCGGAAAATCACCACTTCATGCACATTTACCCATTAAAGTAATGCCACTGATCAAGTTTAAAAAAAATTTGTTCAGAAATGTAGGAGGAGTTGCGTTCACAAGGCTGCAATATCAATTAACTACAGAGACTAAGTTTCAAGGGACACAAATCTTGTAAAAGTCAATGAACGGGAAAATTGCCACTTCATGCACATTTACCCATTGTAGTAATGACATTGACAAAGTTTTGAAAAGATTTATTCAGAAATGTAGGAGAAGTTGTGTTCACAAGGCTGCAAAATCAATCAGCTACAGAGACTAAGTCTCAAGGGACACAAATCTTGTAAAAGTCAATGAACAGGAAAATCGCCACTTCATGTACATCCATTATAGTAATGACATTGAAAAAATTCATTCAGAAACAAAGGAGGAGTTGTGTTCACAAGAAATGGACGTACAAACGGACGGACGGAGAAGACGATGCCAATATATGACCGCCTCCTGCGGCGCATATAAAGGCATTAAGAAATACATGCAGTTCACATAATGTTATTTTTGTCACTACATTTTATTTTACAAGTTTTATATGGCATCCGAAAAAACAACAAAAAAACAACAACAAGGCTTTGTCAGTATATCCGGCCCACTGGTGAAAACCCCCCATTAAGAATTTGTGGCAGACAGAAACAAGAAAATTACAGAAATGGGTTATGATCCCCCAACTGCACTGATCTTTCAAGCGTGCATATGGTTGATACACCTATGTGTTATGAAAACACTTCTGATATGGAAGCTATAAAAAGGACATGACATTGTAGCCCATGCATACCAGACAATTTCTAACAACTCCTGTGATTTTGACCTTTCAGAGGTGCAAACGGATAATGCACATGTTATAACAACTACTTTTGTAAAGTTTTATGAAAATCTTAACATAGATATGGAAGTTATAGAGCGGACATGAAAATGAAGCCTATGAACTAGACAATTTTTAACAATTACTGTGACCGTGCACATGGTTGATGCATGTGACACGCCTTCTTATAATGATAAAAACTTCTATAGAGTCTTATGAAAATCCATCCATATATATTGAAGTTATAGAGCAGACATGAAGATGTAGCCTATAGGAGAATTTCTAACAATTTTCTTACAACTCCTATGACCTCGACCTTTCAAGGGCACATATGGTTGATGTGCCCGAAACACCTTTGAGTTATCACAAACACTTTAGTAAATTTTTATAAAAAACCATCCATAAATATGGAAGTTATCGAGTGGACACAAAGATGTAGCCTATGAACACCAATTTCTAACTAGTCCTTGACCTTTTAAGAGTAATATGATTGATGTGCGTGACACACTCTTGGGTTAAGAGGAATATTTCTGTGAAGTTTTATTGAGATCCATCCATAAGTGTCCTAGTTCTTGAGCGGACACGTAGACATAGCCTATAAATACCAAAAAGAATTTCTAACAACTCCGGTGACCTTGACCTTTAACAGACGCATATGGTTGATGCATGCGACACACCTTTGTGTTATGACAAATACTATTGTTAAGTTATATGAAAATCAAACCATTAATATGGAAGTTATAGAGCAGACACGAAGATGTAACCTATGAGCACCAAAGACAATTTATAACATGTCCTGTGACCTTGACCTTTCCAGGGTGCATATGGTTGATGTGCGTGACACACCCTTAAATAAATAAATTTATCTGGGCTGTTTCAGTATGGTAAGTATCAGTTAAAAAGAAACAGATCAGTTTCTATGTAAAATGCTCGCACTGATTTGACTGATACAGGTTACGCATGTCTTTAACACTCAAACCTGTGACCTACCTGACAGTTATGGTGCGACAGCAGGCGATGACCTTGACTGACTCACAGTGACTCACGTACACTACTGTCTCCACAGGGCCCAGCACCACAGTAGTGTTGTGACACTTCTCTATTGTCACCGACCTAAAGACACACACAGGGGAAGTATTATATAGCACTCACTGGACTACAAGGGAATGTACTGTTCTTAATATTATACCTCATTTGCTTAGAAGTGTATGTGTTTACATATATATGAAATTTCAAGTCAAAACCTTGTATAGTTTTCAAGTTTATAGTAAATAAGTAATTCGCTGGACAGAAACTCATTGTAAAATTTAATAAAGGGAGATAATATTAAAAAAATTACATACTTAAAAATTGTGCCAAGTAGTTATGGTTCTTAGTCACAGCACTTCTCCTAGTCACATTCTATTCATATATGTTTTAAGTTTCAAGTCAATACCTTGTATAGTTTTCAAGTTATGGCCAATGTTAAAGTTGCTGTCAAACCAACAAACAGTCAGGGCAAAAACAATATGCCCCCTATCAGATCTCAGGGGACATAAAAAAAATGTTTCCCCGTGTAATGTGACCTACACTTGCCAAGTTTATTTGTCAGGAAACATGAAGAGTAGAAAATTACTTTTTTTAAATTTCTGTTAACAAGCTGATTTAATGATCTTACATAACTTGGTCAACACTAAAATTCACTGAAATGTATTCTAATGTATAGCTTCCATTTTTTAAATCTGATTAAACAATGGAGCTCTTCATGTTGTCACTAACATTTTATAAAATAAGGAAACCAAATATAGTAACTTCAATTGCAGATTAAGATTAGCTTGCTTTATCATTGAAATGGTGCAGTTTGTTTAATTTGCTGTTCAGACATTTAGGGAAATAAGAGAGACTTGCCTGATGTCATGTCAACAGACTGATTTCTGACCTACACTGATGATGCAGCCAATTGCTGTCAGGGAGGGTGGGCTAAAGGTTGCTAGTTTTGCTTACCTGAGGGGTGACAGGAGGTACAGGAATGAGGAATGACATCGGTGGATCTTCACACTACTGTTCTCTAGTGTGCTAGAACTCTGAAACATCATGAAACAAACAACCATTTTAATAGTACCCTTTTTCCAAATTAAAATCACTTTACTGAAGATAATGGAATACTGCCAGTGTGTTACATGTACTTTGTTACAGATAAGAAAGCATTATTAAATGCAACCTGTTAAGATATTTGCAACAGGAGCATGGCTGAGGTGGGGCCATATATGCCTAAAGGCAAATCCATATGAGGGTGTCTGCATAGTCATAAGTCCTTTTTTAATATGAGGAAGCAGTTTTGTAGTTGAAACGGTGACAATTCAGTATGAAATTTAACAAAGGGCAATAACTCGAAAAATATGATGCACTGAATTAAGACTCTTGTGCATGACATTTCTCCTCAATGAGGTCTAACCACCTGTGAAGACTCAAGTACAACCCTAGCTTTGATACATTTTGAGTTATGCTCCAGACAAAAAGTGTGACAGACAGACAGACAAAAACAATGTCTCCTTCATATAAATAATGGGGGGAGGGGGGAGAGACATAATGATACAAAACAAAGATACAGCCCACAGAAGACTGCTTGCACAAATTTTAAACTCAACAAACTGCTTTAACCTTGACTTTAAATGCTAGTAGCTTGGTTTTTGTTTGCAACACATCATCTTATCCTTGAGATCATTTCAGAACATGTTCATTCACAACAAAGTTACAGCCGGAACAATAATAAAATAAAAAGGCCCTACAACATGCAATGCATCTCTTATGCTACCATTAACAGTCACAGCATACTGCCACAGAAAATATTCTAGAGACCTACCCTTGCTATAGTCTGTTTTCCAACCTGGCTCATGATCAGAATCTTGTTGCTGAAACAACAAAAAATTACAAACAGCATAAGTATATATTGACACTTACAGTGGTGCTAACGTATCAGTTGTCAAAAATAGCGTATATCGTTCGTATCGCATCGTATCGTAACGTATATATTACTCAATCGCATCGTAACGTATGGAATCGTATTCTATCGCATTCAATCGTATTAGGCATAATAAACGGGATTGTATCGCATCGCATCGTAAGGCAAACGTATATCGGTAATCGTATATAGCGTAAATCGCATAACGTATATCGTATTGAACCACCCAGTGGTTTAGGACAGTTTAATTTACGGGACACCATCGATATTTCAGAAATAATTAATGTTCGTGTCTTTAAATTTAATATTTGCTTAAGTTTATTAATGGTGGATCATTAAATCACATTATGCAGTACATTTTTTTCATATTTTACCAATTGCAATAGTTTTATTTCTTTTACTTTATTATTTTATACATGTGTTATGGCCTACGTGACTTTCAGGAGCAGACGCCATGCGATGTTATATAATTTGATGCACGTGTGAAAAGTACTATATCAGAGACGTAAATACCTTTAATATAGCTTCGTGACTATATCAGTATTTAAATTGGAATAATTTTAAAATATGTGTAATCGATATGTTTGATCAATGTTTGCTTTATTAACCTGTCTAAAAACTAACAAATTAAAACTTACCTACTTATGCAAGATCGTCCGAAATGTTGCTTTCGTGTAATTATTTATTTCCCGGGACATTTTTTACTGCTGTATTTACTCGAATGCCCATTTTTCTTTATTATTTAATGAATTTGTGAACAAAAGATAATTGTAATTTACGAATATAGTTTATTTATTTAATTATTTCCTATTTATTTAGGTTTCTCTATCTCTCTTTCATTACGCACACGCGCGCGCGCACACACACTTCCAAAACAAATGGATGAATGAGTGCAAATTATGTTTCTTTTTCCCCCTTTTTCATCAGTACGGAGATAATCAAAATTCAGGTAGGTGGAGACTGAAAATCCAAACCGGAGCATTTTTTCCGATGATCGCGTAAATCCTAATACGTATATGATGTGTACAAGATGCATCGGTATTGCTTTTAGAACACGGAGCTCTAAGTACTAGTTCTACACAGGAACATGTTTACAGTATATCGGTGCTATACCTCGGACACGTATATTTCGAAGAGCATTTTTTTTTTTTGCGAAATTAGCATGGTTATCACACCCGAACTTAATTGTATCCAACAACTGTCTCTTTCATATGGAAAAAAAAAACAATGATAAAACGGGACCACATTTTCGTGATATGCTTCACTGCTATGTCTTAATATTTAATATGATAAACCAGGAATTATTGCAAGCCATGACAATAGAAAAATAAACATAAAACCTACATGGGAATGGAAGATTTGTTATAAAATAACTGATGTATTTTATTCCGTGATAACACAGAGATAACTGACATGATAATAGTTAAAAGAAAATGATCTTGTTTCCATATTACTACAGTTCGCTAAAGATCTCATTTCCATATTATTACAGTTTGCTAGAGATATAATAGGTTAGAACATTTTCTTGCATATCCCTAATCTTTTATGTATAATTAAGTGAAAAACGTGTGTTTCGCAATAACGGAGGCGTGCCATAAGTTCTTATCAGCAAGCACAGCATGTGTTTATTTTGACCGGATATGTCACCTTTATGTCTCGCCGCTGCCGGTATACCACCCCCAGAGGAGAAGACTTTTGACATGTACACAGAGTGAATGTTATTTCCGGTACTAAAAGATTACAATTTTTAGCAATAATTTGAAATTCTATTTTAAACACACCAATATTCATAGAATAATGATAATAATAAAACTGTTTCCAATCTAGGTATGAGGCACAGAATATATTTCGAAGAGAGAAAAAAAATCTTAAATGTACACGATGATGATGATGATAATGATGATACATGTATCAAAAATACATTTGTAAGGGAGTGTGCGGGCACACATGTGTGTTACTTATGGACTTATTTTTATATCACAAATGAGCGAATCATAGGGTATTCTTTAAAATATTTTGATTGTTAAAACGGCGAGTAAAATACACAGATTTTTAAATAGACTTTTTTTTTATTTGTTCTTCCGATTGAAACCTATTGTGTCTACAAATCAAAATCTCTGCAAATTAAAATGTGTCTCGAAACCACATACATGATAACATTAATGACCATTAGCTCAAAATATAGGATGAGAGAGAGAGAGAGAGAGAGAGGAGGAGAGATGAATGCATATTTATGCGGAAGACACAGTGAATTAGTGCGGGGATGATACATATGCACACAATATAAATGTTATATCATAAATATTTAATAAAATATTAAATACTTTACATTTAAATAATTTTACAATAATACTTGGTCAAAAAACATGGATACCATTACAAAATATTGAAAGCCCAACACATGATGATATTTCCCTACTTAATAAGAGACAATTAGTTATATATCCTTTATATGTAGTAATGCATGTGTTAGACAATCTGGAAACATGTCTGGAAAGGTGTGAAATAACTTTATACAGTAGATGAACTGGGTGTAGTCAAAATGAGATATAACCGATTTGGCAACTATTTTATTCTTGTACTCAATTAACGAAACAAATCATATTAAACTGTATACGCATGACGGCGTATGACATTTCTCACGAATACCCGGTTAAACGGCGGCCTCTTCACTCATGGCATCTTTTCGACAAAGATAGCTTTTCGACCCATGTTAATGTAAATGTATTTAATTGTTTAATTACCAAGGTCAATTTCCAACAACAATTCTTCGAGCTTAGGGCTTTTTAAAACAATAGCGGATTTTCCTAGCTTCTGGTTAAAGAATATGAAAACATATTTATATTAAATCTATACCTATGACAGTTACCTACTTGTAATATGTACGAATATTCTAATCGGAAAATAGATACGGTGCTATTCTCCCACACTCACTCGCGTTCTTTTGATATTTGATACATCCAATAAATTATATATACATTTATTTTTGATGGATTAAATGCAAAGTTTGAAAAATGCCCGAAGATATTGTTTTAATTAGCACAAATGCCAGCGTACTAGATATTAGATGATTACTGGTATCATTTGTTTTTTTTTAATGTGATTTATATCAAAACACATAATAACAAAGCATAATTAATACATTTTTTATGAGTCCTCATTAGGAAAAAAATCAGTTTTTCATTACACGTGCTTAGGTTGTTATTGACGGAGACAACAGAGTCCGTAACATTTCTAGAGGAACCGCAATTTAGTTTGTCCCCATTTCCTGTTTCCCGTTTTGTTTATTTCCGCTGTTTATTTCAGATGAAAACACGGCTTGTGATAAATATTGTTAAAAGCTTGGTTGATATTTCATATTTTTGAACTTATTGTAAAATCTAGTTGTATTCAATTGTAAAAAATGCCATTTATACCGTGCTTATCCTGTATCGTATATCGCATAACGTATATCGCAGATCGTAAATTCGTAAAGGTAAATCAGACCTGCTATCGCACATCGCAGATCGCAGATCGTATATCGCATATCGTATATCGTCCGTATTTCTATCGTATTCCAATCGTATTTTTTGACAACTGATACGTTAGCACCACTGTACATGGTGAGAAAAGTTATGTGAATTAGCAATTATCAGCATCTTATATAAACTATCCCACCCCAATATTGTTTTAACACAGATACACATCATTTAACCCTTTTAACTCGCAGGCTGATCAGGTTTTATGCTGTTCGCTGCTCCTCAGTGGTCTGGAAATGAGGATTTTGTAATTAAATTTGGTAAGTTTTAACTGTGGTTTCTGCAGATCAGGCTTTATGTGGTACCTATTGAGTGCGTCAAAATGAGTCTATATGAGGGAAAGGGTTAATGCAACATTGGCAGGCATTTACAAAAAATTATTATTTTAATGTCAATATAATATCATCAAGGAGCCTATCTTACATACTTGGTATGTATTAATCCTGTGAAGATTCATCCAATTCAAGCCAGGGTGCTGACATGATTTATAAAAAGGGTAAAGGGCCATAACTGTGTGATAAATCAAAATGAACAACTAGACTTGATACTGATCAGTCCCGTGAAATTTCATTCAATTTACGTCAGGGATTTTGGGGATGAAGTGCAGACAAGATTGTATCTAAAGACAGATGGTCAGACTGATCCTGGATAAGCTGATTCCAGTATAACCGCAAACAACTATTTGCCATATTACTCAATGACATTTGTTAAAATAAAAAATGTAACATTGTGACCTTGAGTATACCTCAAAGTCTACAGGGGTTTTCATCAACTAGTTGTTACATGTAACTATGATCAATTTAATTTTCAGATAACAGAGTTATCTAAATCATGAAATATATTTCGGCTAGGCAATGTTTGATTCACATCTATTTTTGAACCAGTGACTATGTTCTTGACCAAGGCACTCTATTTAAATGCTAGAACTTAAGTACTTATGGACAAGTGCTTTAACTTGGAAGATTTATCAATGATCTTTCGGCATCACTCATACTTTAAAGTTGTTATGACTGTAATGGAAAGTATCACATACTCACCCTTTGATGTGTTCTTTTGGCACCACATGTGCGTTAGTGGCTATTCTGCCCCTCTTTGTCTGACCTGCATCCTTCCCTTCCCTGCTCTCATCTCCTGTGGACATACCAATACAACTGAGAGCTGGGTCTTTATTTGCTTGAATTAAACACCCCAGCAACAATCTGCCAGTCACCTAAGGCAGTATGTTTATACAAGATACACCACTACCTAATCATTTCATGACAGACAAGTAACATTACATTTTTCAGATACCTGGTGAATAGTTCTGAAACTAACATTTTACAAAGCAATTCAGCTGTATCAGAACCACTTTATCAACTTTGGAAGATCATGAATAAACTCACAACTCCATACAATAGGTGGCTGCTCTAAATGCTAAGTCAACTTGGATAATTACAACTGAGAACTTGACACCTCTACTTACAAATACAACACATGATTGGTGAATCATGGCAGATTTTTCATAGTCATATGTCAATACTGTCTCTTTTCTTTTGGGTTTGAATTTAATTCTGAGTACATTAATTCATTAATAAACAAGAAACACATGTCTGGACAGGTAGCCACTGTACCCTCTCAAGTACGCGACTAGGAATCGAACCCAGAATGCATTGATGAGAAGCTTAGCGCATTACCACTATGCTATCCAGGCACTTACAGTATTATAGTTAATGACAGAAAACCTTCAGGATATAAAAATTAAAAGAACTAAAATAACTGCCATCATGAAAATAAATTACTGAAGATAATGAAGACTCACACCTTGCCCCAGTTTCATAGCTAGCAGATTCAGTTTTACCCACCAAGAGATTATACATCCAATCAAGAGGGCCAAGATGGCCTGAAATCGCTCACCTGAGAAACACTGCCTTCATTGCCTGTACAAGTTACTATATTATAGCAGGTGACACAAAAATCATATTAAATCGCCAACTTTATCAATGAATTCTAAATTTGAAAGAATGTCGAAACTTAATAAATTCAACAAGGGTCAGGACTGCCACAAAATACGCCCATCACAGTATGGGGACTCTCAGAAATAGCTCAGAGAAACAAGCTATTGTCTCCTAAATCCCATTAGTTAATGAATGTTACTTATTAAAACAATCATGTTGAAACATTTCCATTAATTTGAAGGAAAATGTCTCTTTTGACTTATTCAAGTGTTCAAGGGCCATAACTTCTAAGTCATTCACGCGATAATGCTGAATATCGAACTCATCCGCGATTTTATGGTCATGCACATGTGTGGAAAGTTTGAAAAGGATTGGTCTAACGGTATTGAAGTAAGAGCCCAGACAATCACAATTTCAAGTATTTTGTGTAAGTCAAGGGCCATAACTTCTAAGTCATTCACGCATTAATGCTGGATATTGAACTCATCCGCGATATTATGGCCATGCACATGTGTGAAAACTTTGAAAAGGATTGGACTAACGGTATTGAAGTTAGAGCCCGGACAATCACAATTTCAAGTATTTTGTATACATCAAGGGCCATAACTTCTAAGTCATTCACGCGATAATGCTGGATATCGAACTCATCCAAGATATTATGGCCATGCACATGTGTGGAAAGTTTAAAAAGGATTGGGCAAACGGTATTGAAGTTAGAGCCCGGACAACAAATGTTCCAGGCCCGCCCGCCCGTCCACCCGCCCGCCCGCCGTGAGTGTTCACATAATACGCCCCATCTTAAGATGGGAATATAAAAAGTCTTGAAAATTTCAAGTGTTATGTCATCAAACATGGCCAATATTCATGTTTCATGGAATATCTGTCCACACTCTAGCATGGCGACTCATTAAATTTGAAGTTGAAGTTGAATCCTAATTAAAAATTCCAGTATGAGCAGATTATAGTTGTTATAGTGAATGTCTTGTTGAATTTTTGAAAGCAAAAATGAAAATGGTTCAAAATTTAACCCTTTCCCTCATAGAGGAAACCATGAAAAGACCTATGCGAACAACATAAAACCAGATCAGCCTGCGAGTAACTCGCAGGCTGATCAGGTTTTATGCTGTTCGATGCTCCTCAGTGGTCTGGAAATGAAGACTTTATAATTAAATATGGTAAGGTTTAACTGTGGTTTTCTGCAGATCAGGCTTTATGTGGTACCTATTGAGTGCGTCAAAATGAGTCTATATGAGGGAAGGGTTAAACTTACTTTCATACATTTTTAAGATTTTATTCTTATGTTTGACATCATTTTTTTTTTTTTTTTTTTGAAAGGACAAGATCATTTAGATTTAATAAGTTAAAGATTGACTTAAGTATTAAAGCTTCAATGATTAAGCATCAACATGTCTTTTTTTCCTTTGAGATAAGCAAACCTAAAGCCGTTTCATTTGTTATTTCAACAAACAACCCTCTAGTCTTCATTTTATGACAATGAACAACTGTTACAAGTTTTCCCATATGCTGCAAAATTTAAAGCAGCTTGTTCAGTTGATAGGTAGAAAAATCTCTCCCTCATTAATTTTAGTGAAGTCTTTTATTTTGAAAAATAAACTTGGCTCATGTAAAGTCACATTGCACAGGAAAACGCTATATTTCATTAATGCTCATTTTAGGAATTCCAGTTAAATGTAGGATATGTTATCCCCAAAAACAGGTGCCAGGTTGCTATAACACTTCATACATTGTCCACCTCAAAATGCAGGAGATCTCAAAGAGACCTCTGCCATGGAGAGTTGAAATGTAGCTCAGCTTAAGCAAAATCAAAAGTAATCAATAGCATGACTTGAGGTACACACCATGACCACTTGGTAACTCATTGTGGCAGTGACTGATGGGCAGCCAATCCTCTGCGCCGAATTAGAAAGAGCCATTTAAATTTTCAACCTGTGAAGTGAGCCCATGCACAGAGTAAATGTGATCAGACATGTGTGCTGGACAGAAATAGAAATTCAGGAAACAGTTTTTATACTGTTTGTAATGCTACAGCCTGAGATGACGGTACTACCCATAATTTATTACAATCACTGAATGTTGCATGAGGTGACCATGTGTCTGTAGATGGGTACTGATAGACGTATACACACTGATAGTTTTAATTCAAACACCATTTTTGAACAAACTGCTGTAAGGGAGTGGGACACATCTGAAACATCTGGATGCAATGAGTTGTAATATGTAATCAACCAGTATAGTAAAGAACAAAATCAAAGAATTGAAATAAATACCTGCTAGAGGCCATGACAATCGTCTTCCACTTGCAATGCACGCTGATATACCAAATGGATTCTGGACCAGGGAGTCCTTGATCCATGTCTGTAGCAACCGCAGCGAGAAACTCTTCATCAGCTGTGAAAAAAAATAGATACATCTTCATGATAAGATATTTCCAATAGTGGACACAGTATATGTCAGTTGAATTCTTATTTTATTATCTATGTGGAAAAGTAGTCATATGATTATGGAGTATAAGAATCCATCATCAGTGTAATGTAGGATTTGGATATCTCACCTGAGGGTCAGGAAATTTCAGGCATGGACAAGGCTGTGCTGCCATTTTTTCTTCCCACTTCAGTAATTTCATCATCAAAATAATGTAAGAAATCAACCTTTCAAAGTATATATGTAAGTATATAGAATAAAATGGATGTTTGTTTGACTGGGAATTACCTTTTTCTTCAAATAGCAAAATAAAAGTATGACTGACCTTGCCCACCCATGGTAATATTCTACCATATTCTTATGCGTTATCTTCAACTGCTGAACATACTACTCAATGCGAATGTCTCTCAGTCACTTGGATATGTCCCCTATATTTCCATTTTGACCAATGAAAACTTCTGTTATTGTTAACACATTGTCCGATGAAAAATAAGACATCATTTAATTTTCAGACAATTACTTCCTGTTTCCCAAATACGAAGGCCCTAAGCAGGTTCTTTCATGTAGGTATGATGATATTGAATTTATCTGCCGATGTTTTAACTAGAATTTTCTGATTCTGTAGTCACTTTCAGTAAATGTATGCAGTTGCTATTGGTCATTTTCATTAGAGCACCAAAGTGCCAAGAAATTGCATATGATGTGAAATGGTGCTTGTTTCCTAGAAACGATACCAATACTCAACCAGTAACTGTTCTACCCAGAAGAGATGTTTAGTGAAGATTTATCTTTCAAACTGTTACATACATGATACACTGATGATCTTCATTCTTGTGTATAATAAATGCAGATTTTATCCAAATTAGACTGTTTTTTTTTTGTTATGGTAGTTGAACAGCAATAGCACTGTCAAACTGGAAGTGTTATAATTAATAAAGACACTAGCTAATTTCCCATGATAATGTCAGACCTATACAAATATAACCTTAATTCCTATTATGTTTTTAACAAAAACAGGAGGAAAAAGAGGTTTTTGGTTACTAAATATTGTTAAAACATTTCTACAGGTAAAAATTTGTTATGACAGGTAAAGCGTTTTTGTTTACCTGATGCAATGTCCTTTGAGGGGGAAAAAGTGCTCACGTATTACGAGACTAAATCCTTGAATGAGAGTACTGACCTTAGAGTATCCACTGCGATGCTGGACTGTCTGTAACATGGCAATGTCCTGCAGTGGCAATAGGGTCCTGCAATATAGTTCATTTGATATTGTTAATTTATCCTTCATCAAATATACAAACCAATACACACCATCATTTCATCATGTCCCACATTATTAAAAATACAAAATATATCTAAGTGTAAATTTTAAACTGAAGCTTGATTATGGCCATTAAGTTTGATGCTAATTTCAGTATGGCATTAGGGGTTGAAATCATACTGAAGTTTTTCATACAACATTTGCACTTAGAAAACAAACAATGCTAGAAGTCTATGAAGACTTGTCACTAACAAGGATGTTCTTGGGAACACAAGTGTCATCTGCTGAAGTGGGACCAAAAAAGTGTGACAGACAGACAGAAAGACGATGGAAAAGTGATCCCTATATGTCACCTCTGCCTACAGCAGGTGACACAGAACTCTCTCCCATATCTCTGATGCAGTCATAATTCTAACTAAGAAATACCACCCTATTTTCCTAGCTTAACCTTCCCCTTTAGTCATCAAATCTCCTCATTTACTGTCTTTTTTTCAGTTTCAAACAAATGTAAACACACATACAATTCAACATCACAAATTTGATGCTATTCATAGCAATATATTAAGGGCAAATTAGCAAGTATAATAAGAAAGTAAAGTGTTACTTAAACAAGAGGGCCATGATGGCCCTGAAGTCCCTCACCTGGGAAACATTGCCTAGGTTGTTTTGTACAAGTTATTCATATTTAAGAACAATGTCATGAAGTTTGAAGACTTAACGTGATTATTTGAGTTTACCGTCGCTTTGGCAGTACAGTAGAACCTCGCCAAACCAAACATCATTAAACCGAATTCTTCATTTCGATGTTTATTTTCGGTCCCGATTTCTTCCCTTCTTATTTTAACTAAAAATAAAATGTTAATCGAATTTGCTATTTCGATTTTTTAGCTATTTCGAAGTAAAAATCCTGGTCCCGAGGTCGCAATTCATGTACATTTTTCAATTTTTATTTCAAATTTCATAAGTTTTTGTGAACTAATTATCGCCCTTATTATCAAACGTATCTGGGTCAGTAACCAAGTTTATTTTGCGGAGGCACCTGGAGTGATAGCACAGGCAAGTTTTTCACACCTTTTTTCGAGATTGGGTTGGGCAACGTGTGTCCCACCGGAAATGATGATTATTACTAATCGATGTCTGACAGGTTGAATAATATGCATGTGCCAGCAGATAAACCCAGGTGTCAGATCTTTAGTACATTCCATATCATCGCGTTCGTCACCGGCATGCGATGCTACCTGAAGCAGCAGATCGATGGTAAAATATGTATCATTGCTTGACATGGTAGAATGATTATGTTCATCAGAAGCAACTGAGTAGATCATGATATATTTTCATTACTTTTCATAACTTGCAAATAGGATATATGTACACCTAATAGGTGGTTTTCCCAGCATAACGATTTCCACAATATACACCGGTGATGAAAACGCAGACATGCACGCTCACAAACTGAAATTTCCATTGGATTTTTAAACCGAATAATGGTTATTTCGAAGTTTTCAGCTTGGTCCCAAGGACTTCGATTTAACGAGGTTCTACTGTATTTCAGTCATATAGCAACATCCAGCTAATTACAGGTGGAGGAAGACCCTGAATGCATGGAGGCATCCGGGTAGAACCACCGACCTACTGCAAGCCAGCTGGAAGGCTTCCTCACATGAAAATCTGAATGAACCTGCTTGGATTCGAACCCACGCTGTGAGGGGCTTAGTGTATGTTAAAGTCAGCAACTTTACCCTCTCGGCCACGGAGGCCCTGAAGTTTGAAGATTTCTTAAAAATGAAGATGCTAGAGTGTATACAAAGTGAAATCTGGCATTTTTTTATCATTCAAAGGACATAACTCTAGACCTTACAGCCAGATATTAGCTATATTCAAGCTTAGCTGGGAGATTATGTTTATAAACATTGTCATGAAGTTTGAAGAAGATCGATTAAGAAATGTAGAGGCTCTAGAATGTACACAAAGTGGAATCTGGCATTTTTTATAGTTAAAAGGCCATAACTCCAGACCTAATGGGTGAATATCAGCCATAATCAAACTTGGCCTAGAGATTATGGCTATAAACATTGTTGCTAGAGAGTACACAAGACAACAGACAACGGACATTGACCGACCACAATAGCTCACCTTGAGCACTTCATGCTCTGGTAAGCTAAAAATCAACTAAGTTTTTACTTGGAGCCCAAAAGCTTTTTAAGGCAGTCATTGCACCAAAAATTCAGGCTGTGTATAGAGAGATTTTTGATCAATTTAGTCATTTTAGGAAAAGTTTCAGTTTTGACCAGTCTTGGCCAGCACCACTATTGCAATAGGAAACATCTGTATCATTATTATTCCATAAAGGGTATGCTTGTAGAACTGCAAGCATTTACATTTCAGCACCAAATTATGGGTACATCAGGTTTTCTACTGACCTATCCCTTGCCAAGATGCTGGAAGGCTATGGTCGTTTAAAAACTTCACAGAAAGCTAGATTATCAATATCATATGAGCTATTAAAGAGTATTTACATCCAGCTACAGTGTGTTTGCTATAATGAATGTGAATGTGTTCTTTTCAAGGCAGCTTATACATTGGCATTTTTTGGTTTATTATGCAAAAGTGATTTGGTGGTCAGTTCTGATCATGAAGATCAACCTTTGTTCATCAGTGACATTCCTCTATCCCAAAGCTCTGGGAAATCTAAGGTTATCTTACATAAGTCAAGAACTAAACAATATGGCCCTCCTAATAATGTCATTATTTTGCCAACCACAACTTTAGCATGCCCAGTTCAGGCTATCACAGGCTTACATCATAATGGTTCATCTCATAAAAGATTCCAATGCTTCTCATTATGAAACATATTCATTCTCATTGGGACTGCTACATCATTAGCTAGTCAGGGAGTTTCTGATGAGACCATTAAGGAAATGGGGAGATGGAAGTCAGATGCTTTCAAGCTGTATATCAGGCCAGAGTAAGTAATGATTTGCCAGAGTACTTTCTGATACCCATTAAGTTATTTTTCAGATATATGGTTTGTGGGTGACTAATACATTTACTGGGCAGGAATGTCAGCTGCCTAAGGACCAGAAACAGAAATTTGGGTATTCAAGACATTAGCAACATAAAATGGGCTGGTACACGCGGTATGCACTGGAACCAATTAATGCAGAATAACTTGAGCCCGAGAGTCATCATAATACATATAGGGTCAAACAATTTGGTTTCTGTAAGCTGCAGTCAAATATGGCTGAAAATGAGAAGAGACATCCTGCATATTCATGAAATTGTGCCTTAAGCAGTTTTGGTTGTTTCTGCTCTGCTCCTTAGATTATCATGATCTAGTTCACAAATTCCTGTAGATAAGCTTAGAAAAAAAATGAAACTAGTTATCAGGTTTTTGATGCATATTTTTTTGTATATATGGGCCAAAATATGGCCTATGAGGATATAAATATTGATACAAAAAAGTTTATTTTAGAATGATATTCATGAATCTGATGTAGGAAATGATGTGTTTTTGCTTGATTGCAGATACTTTGGAAGCAATATCCAGGAAATAAAAGACAGAATTTTGGGGCGAACCTGGTTCATGCAGCTGAAATTTCTGGAAAAATGTTCGGAATTTAAATTTAAGTTTTTTCTTTTTGTCGAGTAAGAAATTTTGGGATCATTTCTGCAAAAAAGGAACTGGTTGCTGATCATCCATTCAGTTAGGAAGTATATTAAAGTCTATCTGATCAAATGGCCAAGTG
Organism: Solen grandis; assembly: GCA_021229015.1. Classification (NCBI taxonomy): domain Eukaryota; kingdom Metazoa; phylum Mollusca; class Bivalvia; order Adapedonta; family Solenidae; genus Solen; species Solen grandis. The sequence continues at coordinate 17,245,888 of CM037791.1, forward strand.
CTTGACTCTTCCAATAGGTCCGTCTGATCAAATGGCCTAGTGATTGACTCTTCCAATAGGTCCGTCTGATCAAATGGCCTAGTGATTGACTCTTCCAATAGGTCCGTCTGATCAAATGGCCTAGTGATTGACTCTTCCACTAGGTCTGTCTGATCAAATGGCCTAGTGATTGACTCTTCCAATAGGTCCGTCTGATCAAATGGCCTAGTGATTGACTCTTCCACTAGGTCTGTCTGATCAAATGGCCTAGTGATTGACTCTTCCACTAGGTCTGTCTGATCAAATGGCCTAGTGATTGACTCTTACAATAGGTCTGTCTGGTCAAATGGCCTAGTGATTGACTCTTCCACTAGGTCTGTCTGATCAAATGGCCTAGTGATTGACTCTTACAATAGGTCTGTCTGATCAAATGGCCTAGTGATTGACTCTTCCACTAGGTCTGTCTGATCAAATGGCCTAGTGATTGACTCTTACAATAGGTCTGTCTGATCAAATGGCCTAGTGATTGACTCTTCCACTAGGTCTGTCTGATCAAATGGCCTAGTGATTGACTCTTCCACTAGGTCTGTCTGATCAAATGGCCTAGTGATTGACTCTTCCACTAGGTCTGTCTGATCAAATGGCCTAGTGATTGACTCTTCCACTAGGTCTGTCTGATCAAATGGCCTAGTGATTGACTCTTCCACTAGGTCTGTCTGATCAAATGGCCTAGTGATTGACTCTTCCACTAGGTCTGTCTGATCAAATGGCCTAGTGATTGACTCTTCCAATAGGTCTGTCTGATCAAATGGCCTAGTGATTGACTCTTCCACTAGGTCTGTCTGATCAAATGGCCTAGTGATTGACTCTTCCACTAGGTCTGTCTGATCAAATGGCCTAGTGATTGAATCTTTCAATAGGTCTGTCTGATCAAATGGCCTAGTGATTGACTCTTCCACTAGGTCTGTCTGATCAAATGGCCTAGTGATTGACTCTTACATTGTGTATGTATGATCAAATGGCCTAGTGTTTGGATCTTACACTGGGTCTGTCTGGTTAAATGGCCTAGTGATTGACTCTAATGTTCACCTCTATATGAGTTCAACATCTATGGAGGGAAGTGAAGTGAGGGATTGGACCCCATGGAATTAAGGTAGGAATTTGGCCCTACTGGGTAGGTTTGGTGGATGCAACGGTGATTGGACCCCAGGGTTGACTTGTGGTATGGACTTGGCCCTATCAGAAATTATTAGAAGTTCTTTGACTAGTTGACCCCATGCAAAGTGAGTGTAGGAATTGGACCCTATCGAATTTCTTTCCTGAGGAGTAACATCTGAATCCTTTTATAACAATAATTTCTTTGAGGTTTCCTATACATCAAGAACCATTGCAACCACATTTGGTATGTTGATTCCATAAATATTGATGTTACTAATTCTTAAAGTTAGTGTTGGTGTTGGGGATTATGTTTTAGCCATCTTATCATAATACTTTCTGTCACATAGATAAAATTATTCTAAATGAATTTAGAACTGTTACAACTTTATTATAGCAATTATGGTAGACAGCCATGAGGTGACCCTAGGATTCTCATTTTTCATGGGATCAAATTTATTTTAGCAATTATGGTTGAAATTTTGGCCATTGCCTTCTCAAAAAAAGGACCTCATTTTCTTCATGGAGTATATAAGGAAACTAGCTACCCATTAAGGGCCTCATGTTTCAAGGGATCAACTTTATTTCAGCAATTGTGGTCCTCAACATGAGGTGACCTTTTGTGCAAAATGAAGTCAGATTCTGGCCATTGGCTTCATAGAAAAAGGATTTTAAAATCTTCTATACAGGGTATATAAGGAAACAAGCCATCGCCCTTGGGGCTTCATTTTTCATGGGATAAACTTTATTTTAGCAATTTTGGTAGACAGTCATATTTGTCTGTTTGTTGGGTTAAACATCCCACCAACAGTATTTCAGTCATTTGGAGGCGATGTCTACTTGAGACAGATATAGTGCTGCTACACTGTAGTATCACGCCGTAGACTTGTGGCATGATACCACACCTAGTCACATTATCCTGACGCCGGGCCAACCAGTCCTGCAACTACCCTTATATGCTGAGTGCCAAGCAAGGGAGCTATAACAGTACCATTTTTTACGACTTTGGTATATTGCGACTGGGATTGAACCCACAACCTCTCGCACCCTAGATGGACGCTCTGACCACTCAGCCACCTGGGACAGTAGACAGTCATGAGGTGACCATTTGTGCTTAATGAAATTAAATTCTACCATTGGCTTCACAGAAGAATAATTCTGAAATTTTCTTCATAGAATATATAAGGAAACTGCTGACCCCCTGAGGGCTTTAATTTTCAAGGGATCAACTTTATTTCAGCAACTGTGGTCGACAGTCATGAGGTGACCTTTTGTGCAAAATGAAATCAGATTCTGGCCACTGGCTTCATAGAAAAAGGATTTTGAAATCTTCTACACAGGGTATATAAGGAAACAAGCCAACCCCTAGAGGCCTCATTTTTAATGGAATCAACTTTATTTTAGCAATTTTGGTAGACAGTCATAAGGTGACCATTTGTGCTTAATGAAATTAAATTCTAGCCATTGGCTTCATAGAAGAAGAATTCTGAAATTTTCTATATAGAGAATATAACAAAACTAGCTGAACCTCTAATGGCCTCATATTTCATGGATTAACTTTATTTTAGCAATTATGGTAGACAGCCATGAGGTGACCAATTGTACCAAATGAATTTAATTCTGACTTTAGGTTTCAGAGGAGAAGATTTTTTAAGTTTTTAAAGTAAAATTCTTTTGGTTGCCATGGCAACCAGAATTCTGCATGATTCACGTTTATTTTAGCAACTTTTGTGAAAGGCCACCCAAGCATTATTCATGCCAAATGTCATCAACTTCTACCATGTGGTTTCAGGAGATGTTGTTTAAAGCAAATTGTTGATGACTGACAACGCACAACGGAGGCAGCGTATTCAAAATAGCTCAACTTGAGCATGTTGTGCCCTGCTGAACTAAAAAGTTAGTGAGTATAGTGAGTAAATACTAATAACAGTGATCTTGACCTATAAGACCTTCACAGCACATATAAGCTTTACCACTACAGCCACCTCCTCATAAAGAGGTGTAATGACTAAAACTATTGTTTCATCAGAAGTACTTCACTTACTTGCATCTGTCAATAGAGCCTGCCAGCAGGAAGCCAAGGGCCTCTACAGCTGGGACAGTCAGACTGACATCCCCCTGAGATGTACCGTAACTATCTGGAAATGTACAAACATCTATTATAACAAAGGGGTCTGGCACGAAAGTTGGGTCATATTTCTCTATATATAATACAAGGGATACTACTCGCAATTGATCAAGATTCATATCCTCATTGAAAAAATGCCAATATCTCCGTCATTTATGATGGTATATTCTTTGCACATATCGCAAGAGCTGTATTAATACAGAAAGCTTCACCTCTTTGAATGCTGGATAGTCTAATGTCAGTTGTTACTATTTTTAGTATTAACATAAACAAGAGGGCCATGAAGGCCCTGGAATTGCTCACCTGAGAACCAGGTATAAGTGGGAGGAAAAGGAACAGCAAATATCTTATAATATTGTGGAAAATGGGCTCTGTCGCCTTGTAGCTATGTTTTTTGACTGATGAAATAATTTAAACTATATTGGTAGAGAGTGACCCAAGAAGCATCTTTGCCAAAACACTTTGAAATCCAGCAAGTACTTTTGGACAATATATTTTTTTTAATTTGTACTATATGCCTATTAGAACAAGAGGGCTGTGATGGTCTTTAAGTCATTCACCTGAGACACATTGCCTTGATTGTCTGTACAAGTTACCATATTGTAACATAGTCATACGGAATACATTATCCATTCAGTAATAAAGCAAGTTCATTTCAATTCAATGCATCAAACAGTACCTTTGGGCCAAATTTGAAGGACATAGCTTAACAAGAAAATGTGTCTGTGAGACACTAATGCCCCACCAGGATATGGTCAGAACCAAATATTTGTTTTCTAAAGCATTTTTAAAAGATTATATAATGATGCACATTTGTACAAAGTTTCATGATGATGTGAAGCTACCTTTAGAAAAAAAAAAGCTTGAACAAAGAGGTAAACCTGGGGCAGAATAACCAATTTTACCAAGTCTAGCCAAAATACATGAAGGTCAAGTTGAAAAAAAAACCAAATTTTTTGAAATATGTGTACCCAGTTTCATAAAGATGTGAAGTCATCTTCATAAAAAAAAAGCTTAAACGCATAGGTTAACCTGAAGCAGAACAACCCATTTTACATAAATATTAACCCTTTCCCTCATAGAGGAAACCATGAAAAGACCTATGCAAACAGCATAAAACCAGATCAGCCTGCGAGCAAAATGGATCATATCATGATGTACATGTGTACCTAGTTTCATAAAGTTGTGAAGTCATTTCCTTAGAAACTAGAACTGTGTCCAAAGGACACGGATGCCCCCACTGTGCAGATGTGCTCGTAAACAAGAGCAGCTTCATTTAATGTCTACAAAATTCTGTTCTTATTATAGCGTTTCAGTTGAAATTTCCTCAATTATGTATTAATGATGAAAAAGTTACCTAACTCTTGAGGCATCATATTTGGTTTCTTTACAGATGGAATACAATATTAGTGTCTGAATAAAACAAAACTTTGAAACACATGTCTGGTCTCCTAAAACTGCAGGAACACAATGCTGTGATCAGAGAAATATGTTGGGTATACAGTTACTTTTGGCTGTGGCAACTCATCTTTTACATAGACAAGATCAATAATAGATCCACTTAAGTGTGTTGGTAATGTCACACACTGGCGATAATTAAGCAGAGATTCAGATAGTCTTCTGTACCAAACTGAATCAATTTAATTATTTATATGGTATATAGTGAACAAATCAACAAAGGGCCATAATTCTGTTAAATTTGGTCGCCGCAAAAAATTACTTCCTTTACTTCCATCTACACATTAAGGTTATTCATCACTGGAAGTTTAAGCAAAATCTGCCATCTGGTTTAAGAGGAGTTGCTTTCACAAAATTTCTATATGGTATATAGTGAAAAAATCAACAAAGGGCCATAATTCTGTTAAATTTGGTCGCCACGAAAAATTCCTTCCTTTACTTCCATCTACACATTAAGGTTGTTCATCCCTGGAAGTTTAAGCAAAATCTGCCATCCGGTTGAAGAGGAGTTGCGTTCACAAAATTTCTATATGGTATATAGTGAAAAAATCAACAAAGGGCCATAATTCTGTTAAATTTGGTCGCCGCGAAAATTCCTTCCTTTACTTCCATCTACACATTAAGGTTGTTCATCCCTGGAAGTTTAAGCAAAATCTGCCATCCGATTTAAGAGGAGTTGCGTTCACAAGATTTCGGGACGTACGGACGGACTGACGGACTGACTGACTGACGGACGGACGGACAAGTGCAACGCTATATGCACCCCACTTTGTGGGGGCATAAAAAGCTTAAATGCAAAGGTACACTTGAGCCAGAACAAGCAATTTTTTAATGTTCATCCAACCGTGAAATAATGGTCACAGCTATAAATTTGCATAAATTTTAAAAACATTATATCATGATGTACCTAGTTTCATAGAGATGTGAAGTCATCTTCTTAGAAACTAAAAATGTGTCCAGAGGACACAGATGTCCAACCTGTCACATTTTCCAAAACAAAGGCCAACACCCAGGAGTGCAAGTCATGTCCTGAGTAATATATCCATGAAGTTTTAAGTCTGTAGCATAAATACCTTCAGAGTTACCTGTGTCACAGTTTTGGGATGGACAGATGGACAAAGGCAAATCTATATGCCTCACTTTTTGGTAATGGGCATAAAAATACCCAGGTGCACAAGTTCATTTCCTGATTAATATATCCATGAAGTTTCAAGTCTCTAGTACAAACACTTTCAGAGTTATGTGCTTCACAAGCATAATATTCTATATTTTTTAAAAACAAAGGCCTATAACTCTGTAAATTTCAACAATGGTCCCATGAAAATACCCAGAAGCGCAAGTTCATGTCCTGAATAATATATCCATGAAGTATCAAGTCTGTAGTACAAATACTTTCGGAGTTATGCGTGTCACAAAGTTTCAGGACGGACAAAGGCAAATCTATATGCACCCATCTCCCCCCCCCCCCCCCCCCCCCCCCCACCACCACCAACACATTTTTGGTGGGGCATAATAAAAAGCTTATAAACGCAAAGGTAAACCTGAGGTGTGATGGATGGACGGCTGCATGGCCAGATTGGAGTAAAGGACCATTTCTTTGAATCATCTTTAATATGCCATGGTCCCTAATTATTCTATTGTTATGGAATGAAGTCTGTTGTTCTCTTTTGTTCTGTTAACCATTTGATGGCCCCTTACTCTAATCTGGATGGACCGAGGACAGATATTGATTGACCATATTAGCTCACCTCAAACAAAACAGTACTTCTTAACCAACAAAGAAAATTCTAAGCTGAAAAAGGGCCATGACTGTGCCAAAATGATTTTAGAGTTACCTGCCCTTTTGAAATTGATCCCTATTTTTGATAGTGTATATGTTTGATGGTTATCAAGAAAAGGACCTCAACCAACACCCACGCCACTGACTAGAGGGTCAAGACAACAGCTCCACTTTTTTGAAAAGTGGAGCTAAACACAGGCTACAGCATGGGACCCCCCAATGATACAAAGTAACAATTCAAAACACATATTATAACAAAATTTCACAATTCAAGAAAAAAAATATTGATATCATAAAATAAGAAAAGGTTTGTAACTCTCCATTCAAAATCTATAGGAAAACTGACATGGTCATATTCTGTGCTTCGTATCTGACACAATTTTCAGCCGATTTCAAATATGCCGGGCTTGTTCAATGCAGAAATAATAGGCCTTTTCGTTGCCAAGTCGATTTCCTATCTTAGATAAACTACAAAGACAATACCAGTCACGAAACTCAATGGAAACAGTACTCTGACACGATGTGACCGAAGCAATGCATATCACTGTCAATGTGCTTTTCAACGGCAACTTCACAGAAATACAATATTTCCAACAAATACCCATATTAAATAATAAATTATGCATTTATTTAATTCTCACAAGTTATGCTTTTTTCTAAAAGTCGCTAGTATTGATGCATTCCGCCCTCATTCCACTGTTGCATTTTGTTATGACTGGCGGCTACCATATTGAATTGGTTATCGGCTTTTGTGATAATTACAATGACATTGGGGAACCAGCAATTATGGTAGCCGTCAGTCATAACAAAATGCAACAGAATGAGGGCGGAATGCACTGACTGATATGCATTGCTTCGGTCACATCGTGTCTGAGTACAGTTTCTATTGAGTTTCGTGACTCATATTGTCTTTGTAGATTATCTAAGATAGAAAATTGACTCGGCAACGAAAAGGCCTATTGTTTCTGCGTTGAACAAGCCCAGCATATTTGAAATCGGCTGAAAATTGTGTCAGATACAAAGCTCAAAATACGACAATGTCAGTTTTCCTATAGATTTTGAACGGAGTGTTACATACCTTTTCTTATTTTATGATATCAATATTTTTTTTTCTTGAATTGTGAAATTTTGTTATAAAATGTGTTTTGAATTGTTACTTTGTATCATTGGGGGTCCCACGCTGGTAGCCTGTGGAGCTAAAAAGAATCAAGCATTTAATGTGGTCATTCAACCTTGAATTACTCTTTTCCTGATCCTGATGAAGAACTTTCAGGACAAGAAGGCTAAGAGAAGGTGTGTGTACATACCATGTTCTAATAGGAGCTCCAGTATTTCATGGATGTTGGTTTGTATAAACACCATGTGACTATGGTCATCTAGCACCTGCAGAAAACAGTGGCAACATTAGACTGTTTGTTTGTTTGTTGGGTTTAACGTCCCACCGACAGTATTTCAGTCATTTGGAGACGATGTCTACTTGAGACAGATATAGTGCTGCTACACAGTAATATCACTCCGTAGACCTGTTGCATGATACCACACCAAGTCACATAATCCTAACACCAGGCCAACCAGTCCTGCAACTACCCTTATATGCTGAGCGCCAAGCAAGGAAGCTTTAACAGTACCATTTTTTACGACTTTGCTATGTCTCTGCTAAGGATCAAACCAACAACCTGCTGCTCCAGAGGCGGACACTCTAACCACTCGGCAACCAAGGACGTTACATAAGACTGTCTACACGTTTGGTTTCCTGGTTTTTTTAAAGTCAACTGTCAGAATTCTTTCTTATATAGGTCATATAGTTTGTATCTGGGGATATTATAAGAAAATTATGGCACAACTCAAAACAAGAGGGCCAAGATGGCCCTGTGTCGCTCACCTTCTTATCAAGTTTAATGAAGACTGGGACAAAAATGTTCACAAGATTTTTCTAAAATTTGTCCTGGTTACCTCCTTTTTGACCCACTGGCAATTTTGATTAAATTTGACCTGGTGACCTAGCTTTTGACCCCACATAACCCAATTTCAAAGTCATCCAAGATATCATGTAGACAAACATCCTGACTAAGTTTCATGAAGATGGCCCTGTGTCGCTCACCTGAGTAAGATTGCTGTGTTAGGCATGATGACAAAAAATGTGGCATCTAAGGTGTTTTTCTAACATTTGACTAAGTGACCTAGATTTTGATCCTACCTGAATTTGCACTCAACTGGGAATTCATGCAGTCATCATTTTTATCAAGTTTAATGAAGACTGGGACAAAACTGTGGCCTCTACAGTGTTCAAAAGCAATTGTTCAGGACGGACGACACACGATGGACGAAGGACAAAAAGCTGTCACAAAAGCTCACCTTGAGCACAAGTGCTCAGGTGAGCTAAAAACCATTTTTAAAATTCAGTGTCATATGAAACCAGAAGGTCAAGGTAAAAGTTTTTAAAGAGTATTAAAAGGTATTGTCAAACAAATACAGGAGTCCCCAACCAGAGAAAAAAAAAAAAATGGAAACAATAAAACCAATGGAAATGGGTTATGGTTCCCAAACTGCGCTTTGTCACAGGGTAAGAACAAACTCAAAATATATGAATTGCATGGTAATGGTTCTTGTGCACTGCACTTCACTTTCAAGAAGTGTATCTATCTATGTCGTTCATATGTCATATAGCCTATGAGTTAGGAAAAATTGATGATGAAATTAGCAAGTCACTCATGGCTGATGTGCACAACACACCTTTGTGTTATAAAGAACACTTCTGTAAAATTTTATTAAAATCCATCCATAGATGTCCGAGTTATGGGGCAGACACGAATGTGGGACGGATGGACGAAATGACGGACAGATGGACACGTGGAAACCTTTAGTCCCCAACTTGTTTCACAGGTGGTGACTAACAAGCATACAAGTCACATACCTTGTTACTACTGCGAGGTGTGGACCGACCACTTGAAGAATCTAAATCTGGGGAGGATGCTCTTGTCGGCCATCTAATTGAAGTCAAGGTCATATAATTGACAAATCTACTTATGTCTAATAAGGTTTTTGCCTCTGCAGGGCCAAAACCTATTGTTCTTCTTCTGTTGATTTTTTTTTTTTTTTAATTATTTTTCCAATTCCACCCATTTTTGTAGCCAGCCTAGCGGCCAGATGAGAAAAGCTACAGCTATGAAATTTTGGGCATGGAGTCATATATATCTGAACTTGTGCCTAAATGGTCAAACATTTCACTTTTGTTTCTGATTTAGCCACTAGGGGGGCGCAATGCATGTAATCACTTTTTTGCTAATAACTCAAAAATTTGAAACCTGATTTAGATGTGTTTTTTTACATGTTCCTTGTTGACAGCCCAATCAAATATGATGGAAATCTCATCATCGGGTACTGGAAAAAAATTGTTCTAGGAGAGGTTGAATGTTCGAACCTTGTAATAAAGTGGACAAATGAGGGTAGGTCTACGAAAAACCCCTCCACTTTAGTTAGAGATCAGATAGAAGAAGTCCGTCTCCTGCATAAGATTTGAAAGACATATACACACAAAATATATGGGGTGGCAAATTTAAGAAATGTGTGGTTTGTCCTCTAGAAACGGTTTTTTGTCGCTCCTGACTTTATTTTTTGTTTATTTGTCATGAAATTTTCACACGTTATGCTTTGTTAAGTTTGAAAGGGCCTCACAATTAAAAAGTTAAAAAAACATTGAAAAGGTCAAGGTCATATTACGATAATTGTGTTTTTCTTTGGCCCCAAAGTGCTCCAAAACTAAAAATATTTCACTGAGAGAATATGAACAAAAATTTTAGTTTGTGAAAAGCTCTTTCCAGTGATGTTCAGTTTTTGAAGATCGGACTTGATTTGGTCATTTTACAGCAGTCCAAGATTTGA
>CM037791.1:17265992-17305727 GCA_021229015.1 Solen grandis
ACTTTTTTACAGAATTCATTTGGTGCCACATTAGATGTGTGTGTTGCTTTATGATGGTGACAGACGACAATTGTAATTGATAAACAACAATTGCAAACGACACACAATAGTATAAAATGACACACGACAATGCGACATGACACTCAACATTATTACGAACTAATGTTGCATTGAATAACTATCATTTTCATGAAATATCGTATTACTTTTGGAGTGTCGTTTCAAATAGAGGTAACCAAGGAACAGAATGCAAAAATCGCACAAAAATCAGACTTCAATTTTTTTAGTTACAAAGAGTGATTTCAAGCCAAGCGCCCCCTAGCGGCCAAATGAGAAACAAAATTGATTAAAATTTTAATGTTAGGTACGTAGCAATGCAGCAAATGGTTCAATCAAGTATACAAGTCGCACTAGTCAAACATTCTATTTCTTATATATCACAATTTGAAGCATAAAAACTAATTTACAATTTTTCTAAAAAGGATCAAACCTTGGACTGGCGTAAAATGACCAAATCAAGTCCGCTCTTCAAAAACTGAACATCACTGGAAAGAGCTTTTCATGACCTAAAACTTTTGTTCATATTCTCTCAATGAATATTTTTAGTTTTGGAGCACTTTGGGACCGAATAAAAACACAATTATCGTAATATTACCTTGACCTTTTCAATGTTTTTTTAACTTTTTAATTGTGAGGCCCTTTCAACCTTAACAAAGCATAAGGTTTGAAAATTGTATAACGAATAAACAAAAAATAAAGTCAGGAGTGACAAAAAACATGTTTTTGGAATTTTAATTTTTCCTAAATTTTAGTGAAGTTTGACCGTTTTTAGAGGACAAACCACACATTTCTTAAATTCGCCACCCCATATATTTTGTGTGTATATGTCTTTCAAATCGTATGCAGGAGACGGACGTCTTCTATCTGATCTCTAACAAAAATGGATAGGTTTTTTGTAGACCTACCCTCATTAGCACAGTTTTTTGCGAGGTTCGAGCATTCAACCTTCCGTAGCTCAAAAGCTTTTAGCCACACGGACCCTCAAAGCCTATCATATGATATTAGGCTATCAAAAGGGAACAGAATGCAAAAAAACGCTTTCGAATCGGACTTCAACTTTTTGAGTTATAACAAAATTTTCCCCCCCCCCCCCCCCCCAAAAGAAAAAAAATGATTAAAATTTACCATTAGGTACCTAGCAATGCAGCAAATAGTTCAACCAAGTATACTAGTCAAACTTTTTATTCTTATATATCAGAATTTGAAGCATAAATCCTAATTTACAATTATTCCAAATTAAGGATCAAACTTTGGACTGCCGTATAATGACCAAATTAAGTCCGATCTTCAAAAACTGAACATCACTGGAAAGAACTTTTCATGACCTTAAACTTTTTTTCATATACTCTCAATGAAATATTTTTAGTTTTGGAGCTATCTGTGGCCGAATAAAAACACAATTATCGTAATATGACCTTGACCTTTTCATTTTTTTAAAAACTTTTTAATTGTGAGGCCCTTTCAAACATAACAATACATAACGTGTGAAAATTTGATGAAGAATGAGCAGAAAATAAAGTCAGGAGCGACAAAAACATGTTTTTGAAATTTTAATTTTTCCTAAAAGTTTGTGAATTTTGACCGTTTCTAGAGGACAAACCACGCATTTCCTAAATTCGCCACTCCATATATTTTGTGCGTATATGTCTTGCAAATCTTGTGCAGCAAACAGAATTCTTCTATCTGATCTCTAACAAAAGTGGAGGGTTTTTTCGTAGACCTACCCTCATTTGTCCACTTTTTTACAAGGTTCGAACATTCAACCTCTCCTAGAACAATTTTTTTCCAGTACTCGATGATGAGATATCCATCATATTTGATTGGGCTGTCAACAAGGAACATTATGTAAAAAACCGCATCTAAATCAGGTTTCAAATTTTTGAGTTATTAGCAAAAATTGAAGTGATTACATGCATTGCGCCTTCTAGTGGCTAAATCAGAAAGAAAAGTGAAAAGTTTGACAATTTAGGCACAAGTTCAGATATATATGACCCCATGCCCAAAATTTCATAGCTGTAGCTTTTCTCATCTGGCCGCTAGGCTGGCTACAAAAATGGGTGGAATTGGAAAAATAATAAAAACTAGATTTCATTCGTTGATACGAATGATAGGACTTTCTGCTACATTTGTCAAACTCTTAAAAGCAAAAAAAGTAAAAGGATATGAAATTCCAGCATTTAACTTGCTTTTGTATGGCCATAACGTAAATAAACTTTGAAAAATAAACCGTTTAACATGGAGGATATGGCAAAAGTAACTGAAAATCATATTTTATATCGATTTATTTAACTTGCACTATTTTTATAATCTATGTTACAAATCAAATTTATTTAAAATGCTTACAATTCGAATTCCATCCTGTAATAATGGCTGTAGAACGCGCACAAGCTTGTGTTGACAACGTCAAGTTTGATGTCATATGTTGTATAAGCCTTGTTATGAGTCAAGGGAGACAACAATGTCGTGCTTACTGCTTACACTAACATGAGTTACTGTTATTGTATTATGTATAAGATATATATATATATATATATATATATATATACCATTGTTGTAGACTAGTTAGTCTCTGTTTAGCCATGCTACCATATAGATGTGCTATGTAAATAAAGTGTTGTAATCACGAAGGTCTTCGGTCGTCTTGATATAACATGGTGTCAGAAGTTAAGGAGTAAACAGGTTGTAAAATTAGTGCATACGTGACAACACTGGTTATTTATTGTAAACAGAAGAGAGGATTTAAACATTGAATTGTTTTGAAATATTGCATTGTATTAAAATACATTAAATTGTACACATCTCTGCTAGAGCAATGGCAAAGTTACCTCCACCAGAGAACTTCGACTTCACGCAGCCCAACAAATGGGATGAATGGAAAGAGAGATTTCTGTTTTATAGGACTGCTTCAAAGTTACATAAAGATGACGGTGATATTCAAGTGGCAACCTTGATTTATACCATGGGGAAAAATGCAGACAGTTTAATCAAATCATTTGGACTTTCGGTGGAAGACAGTAAAAATTTGACAAAGTGCTGGAGAAATTCGATGACCACTTCAATCCCAAAAAGAATGTCATACATGAAAGAGCAAAATTTCATTCCAGGTGTCAGCGTCAGGGAGAAACAGTAGAATCGTTTATCCGATCTTTATATGAACTCTCAGATAACTGTTCTTTTCCGGAAAATACCAAAAAAGGAACAAATAAGGGACAGGATAGTTATTGGAATTTTGGACAGTAATTTATCTGAGAAGATGCAGTTGGAGGCAGAGCTTACTCTGGAAAATGCCATCCAAATGGCAAGACAAAGTGAGATTGTAAAAAATCAAGTTAAATCCCAACACGAAAGAGGACATTTACTTTCAACAGATGAAGTTCAGCGAGGAGCCAGGCAAAAACAGACTCAAAGGCGTCGGGGAACACCAAAAACCCAAAGTTATCAAACTCCGAAAGTACAAAGACGTTGCACAAGATGTAATAGGTCTCATGAACATGGTGCGTGCCCAGCCATTGGGAAAAAATGCAAGAAATGTGGGGAAAAAGACCACTTTGCTGTTTGTTGTAAAACAAAAAGTGTTAATGAACTTGCATCAGAAAGTGTGTTCCTGGGAACAGTCCGCTCTGGAGACAGTCCATGGACAGCCAAATTGCAGGTGAGACAATTGTCAGTCTGTTTTAAGATAGACACTGGTGCAGATGTAACGGTTATTCCAGAAAATATTTATTTATCTTTAGGAAAACCAAAATTGAACAAATCTGACAAAAATCTGTTTGGCCCAGGAAGTAAGAAACTAGATGTCTTAGGTTTCTTCACTGAGACCATTTCAAGCGAAAAAATGTACACGGTTGAGAAAATATTTGTCGTGCGTGGCATTGATCGTTGCCTTCTAGGCAGGCCTGCAATTATAAATTTGAATTTGGTTAAACTTAACGTTGATGAAATTAACTCAGTAGAATCTGTTAAGCGCACTCATCCTAAGTTATTTAGAGAATTAGGTCAGTTAGACGGAGCGTACCGTATTTCACTAAATGATGGAGCCAAACCTTATGCTTTAGCCGTGCCAAGACGCGTACCAATTCCATTGCTTCCAAAGGTTAAAACTGAACTTGAAAGAATGGAAAAGTCAGGGGTCATATTCAAGGTTGATCAAAGTACTGACTGGTGTGCAGGTATAGTTTGCGTACCCAAAACAGACGGTAATGTGAGAATATGCGTTGACCTCACAAAGTTAAACAAGAGTGTTCGCCGTGAAAACTATCCCTTACCCGTTATAGACCAAAGTTTGGGGCAACTTGCAGGGGCAAAGTATTTTAGCAAGTTAGATGCAAATAGTGGATTTTGGCAGGTAAATCTTGCACCTGAGAGTCAATTACTCACAACATTCATAACGCCATTTGGTAGGTTTGCGTTCAAAAGACTGCCTATGGGGCTCAGTAGTAGTTCTGAGTACTTTCAAAAACGAATGTCGCAGATCTTAGAAGGCATAGAAGGAGTTCTGTGCCAGACTGACGACGTACTTGTTTACGGACGGACAAGTGAAGAGCATGACTCAAGACTTGAGACTGTCCTGACTAGGCTTGAAAACGCCAATCTGACCCTCAACCCAGTTAAGTGTGTGTTCAAGAAAACACAGGTCAAATTTGTGGGACATGTAGTAGGTCAAGATGGTATCTCTGCAGACCCAGACAAGGTCAAGGCCATACGAGACTTACCTCCCCCGACAAACGTACATACTGTGCGCAGTTTTATGGGTATGGTGACGCAGCTAGGAAAATTCTCTCCACATCTAGCTGAATATTCCAAGCCCATACGAGATTGACTAAGCAGTAAAAACAATTTTTATTGGGGAAATGACCAACAAGTTGCTTTTGAAAAGATAAAGCGTGTTTTGACTGAAGCTCCTGTATTGGCGCTTTATGACCCAAACAGAGAGACAACTCTGATGACTGACAGTTCTGGTTGTGCTACTGGAAATGTAGTACTTCAAAAACAGGACGATGGGGAGCTGAAGCCAGTTTCATATGCTTCAAGGTCATTGACACCTACTGAACAGAGGTATTCAACCATAGAGAAAGAAGCCCTCGGGGTTACATATGGATGCGAAAAGCACAAAGACTTATTGATAGGTAAACATTTCAATATTGTGACTGATCACAAACCCTTGGTACCTCTCCTTGGTCAAAAAGACTTAAGTGAGCTACCTGTTCGAATTCAGCGGTTCAGACTGAGATTAATGCGATTCTCATACACAATTAGACATGTTCCTGGTAAACAATTAATTATACCAGACTTGCTTAGCAGAAACCCAGTTGGTGACAGTTTGACATTTGAAGATAGACAAAATTGCACAGAAACTGAGATGTTTGTTGATTCAGTTGTACAAGCCTTGCCTGCTACAGACAGAAGGCTACAGGAAATAAGGTCAAAGCAAAAGTCAGATTATGTCTGCAAAAAGTTGATAGACTTTACCCAAAATGGGTGGCCTGATTCGAAAATCTGTGAAGTTTCAAAACTCTATTGGAAGTTTCAGTCAGAGATTACTCTGAATAATGACCTGTTAATGAGAAATGACAGACTGATTATCCCCGCAGAAATGAAGACAGAGATTCTGTCTAGGTTACATGAGGCACATCAGGGTATTACCAAGTGCAGGTTAAGGGCAAAGGAATCAGTTTGGTGGCTCGGAATAAATTCCGACATTGAAAATCTTGTGAAGGCGTGTGACATTTGCTCAAAAATGCAAAATGAGAAGAAAGAGCCAATGATAGCAACACCTTTTCCAGAAAGATGTTGGTCAAAATTAGGTTCTGATTTGTTTTACTGGCATGGTTCAACGTACTTGCTTGTAATTATTATTCGCGCTATATTGAGTTAGCAAAACTCAGTTCGCTTTCATCGGCTGCAGTTGTAGGGCATTTCAAATCTATACTATCTCGCCACGGTCTGTGTGATACTATAGTCACAGATGGGGGTCCTCAGTATGCTTCAGATACTTTCAACAAGTTTTGCTCTGATTATGGTATTGAACACATAACCTCAAGCCCAAAGTACCCAATGGGGAACTCAGAGGCAGAACGCGCAGTACAGACTGTTAAACGTCTGTTAGATTCATGCAATGATCCTTACCTAGCCATGTTGACTTATAGAGCTACACCATTACAAAATGGGCTATCACCAAGTCAATTATTGTTTGGGCGACAGATAAAAAGCACACTTCCACAGTCCCCACTAAAGCTCCAGTCAAAACAGATTAACTCTAATCTGTTGAGACAAAAGGAGGAGAGTTACCGTACATACTCTAAGAAAAATTTTGACAGGTCTAAGCGTTCTCGGTACCTTCCCCCACTTAGAAAAGGAGATGGGGTGTACATAAAAGATATGGATTCAGAGGGGAAGATTATAAGCCAGCATTCGCGACCAAGATCCTTTGTAATAGAAACTCCAAAAAGTACAATCTCAAGAAACCGTAGACATCTGGTGAAATTAAATAAACAGGTGAATGTTCACAAGGATATTGACATTCCTTCCTTATCAGACCAGCTGTCAGTGTCTACCTCTAATTCAGACTCACAAGGGTCTCAGAGTCCGAACTGTGCTAACCCTGATAGTTCACAGAATGTTTATGTGACAAGATCTGGGAGAGTTTCCCAACCCCCAGATCGTCTTAACTTATAATTGCGTACATAATTACTTTGAAGATAAACTCTCTAACATTGTTATCTGCTTGTGACATTTCAGTTGTGTTTCAGTGTTTCAGCGGGCACATAAAAAGATAAAGTTAATTATGCTTGTGATACAAAAATAATGTTTCATAAGAATACAGAGTTCATCTAAACTAATGTTTAGAACTTTAGAAAAGGGGTGTTGTATAAGCCTTGTTATGAGTCAAGGGAGACAACAATGTCGTGCTTACTGCTTACACTAACATGAGTTACTGTTATTGTATTATGTATAAGATATATATATATATATATATATACCATTGTTGTAGACTAGTTAGTCTCTGTTTAGCCATGCTACCATATAGATGTGCTATGTAAATAAAGTGTTGTATTAAATTTTCCTTGCAACTTTGCAACATATAGAAATTAACGCGTAGATATATTAACATTCTTTTTGACCTTATGACGTCAAATGACGTTAATCCTCACAGAATATAAATAAGTCTTAAAGACTAAAATTCAGTCCAAATATCAACTTTCTAAATCATCTGGAAGCGATTTTATATGTATTTGAAATTTGAGGTCAATGGTTCGAAACTTGGATTCGCCACAGAACCATTGCCTTTTCGAATTTGTAAAATGGGACCCGGGATACACAACTAGAGCGTTACATATACATTCTTTTAAATTTTGATGAAAATCGGTCCAAAAATAATGGCTGTAAACCGCGTAAAACCTTTTTGTCCTGACGTCAAATCTGACGTGATATAACGTCACATTAATATTAATTACATTGCATTCTAAAGCGCATGGATTGATGTATATACCATTAGATTTCCATGGCCCTGGTAAGTTAACAACATATTTAGATTAACGCGTATATATCAGAAATTATTTTTGATCTTATGACGCCATATAACGTCAAATGACGTTCATCTTCATAGAATGTAAAGCACTCTTGGAGACTTATATACTATCCAAATATTATATTTCTAACTCATCTTGAAACGATTTTATACGTATTTAAAATTTGACGTCAATGGTTTGAATCTTGGATCCGCCATAAAACCTTTGCATTTTCGAATTTGGAAAAACGGACACCGGAAGGCACAACTAGACTCTAACATACACTTTCTGTGAAATTTTGATGAAAATCGGCCCAGAAATAATGGCTGTAGACCGCGTACATATTTAGACGACGTCAAGTTTGACGTCAAAATACGTCATATTCAGATGAAAATTATTGAAATGCAAACTGTTCAACCTGAAGCATAGGCTATTTAATTTTCAAGGTGCTCGAACGTGTACAACATATAAAAATTAACACATAACAATTAGAAATTACTTTTCACCTCATGACGTCATATGATGTCATATGACGTTCATCTTCATAGATTGTAAAGAAACCCTTAATATTTATATTCTGTCCAAATATCATCTTTCTAACTCATTTGTAAGCGATTTAATACGCATTTGAAATTTGACGTCAATGGTTCGAATCTTAGATTCGCCATACAACTATTGCATTTTCGAATTTTGAAAAACGGACACCGGAAGGCACAACTAGAGCCTAACATACGCATTCTGTGAACTTTTGATGAAAATCGGTCCAGAAATAATGGCTGTAGACCGCGTAAAAACTTTGGTAGACAACGTCAAGTGTGACGTCATATGACGTCATAGGCATATGAAAATCATTGAAATCAAAATTTCAGCATCTAAGTATATGCCATTAAATTTTCATCGCCCTTGAACCATAGCAACATATAGAAATTAAAGCGTAGAAAAGAAGAAAATAATAATAATAATAACTAGATTTCATTCGTTGATACGAATGATAACTTTTTAAAATACAAATCGAAAATTTAAAAAAAAAAAAAAAAATTTATTGAAAATGTTTACAATTCGATTGTCACATAATTTGGTCTAGCTTTAGAGGTTTTCAAGATATAAGCAATAATTGAACTTAAAATGGAAGTGACATTTTTCCATAGGATCATATGCTGCACCTTCAGTAAGAATTAATGCAAAGCAAACAAAAAATAAGGCATACAGGTCTTAAAAACCGTTTAATTTAAAAAAAATACTTTGGCCTTATAAGGTCACATGACGTCTTATGACGTTCATCTTCTCAGAATGTAAAGAAGACTTGAAGACATACTGAAATTTGACATCAATGCTTCTAATCTTGGATTAGCCATAAAACTTTTGCCTTTTCGAATTTGGAAAAACGGACACCGATTGGCACTAACATTCTGTGAAAATTTGATGAAAATCCGTCCAGAAATAATGGCTGTAGACCGCGTACAAACTTGTGAAGAAAACGTCAAGTTTGGTGTCATATGACGTCATAGACATAGAATATCAATGAAATGAAATAATCATTATCTTAAATATATGCAGTAAATTTGTAATGCCCCTGGGACCTTTGCAATATATAGAAATTAATGCGTAGAAATTCTTTTTGACTTTATGACGTCATATGACGTCAAATGAGATTCGTCCTCACAGAATAGAAAGAAGTCTTAGAGACTAATATTCAGTCCAAATATCAGCATTCTAAGTCATCTGGAAGTGATTTTATACGTATTTGAAATTTGACGTCAGTGGTTCGAATCTTGGATTCGCCATAGAACTATTACCTTTTTGAATTTGCCAAACCGGACACCGGAATACACAACAATAGCAGTACATATGTATTCTGCGTAATTTTGATGTAAATCGGTCCAGAAATAATGGCTGTATACCGCGTAAACCCTTTTTGTCCTGACGTCAAATCTGTCGTTATATGACGTCACGTTAATATGAATGACCTTGCATTCAAAAACCCATTTATTTATGTATATGCTATTAAATTTTAATTGTCCTGGGAACTTAACAACATATTTAAATTAACGCGTATATACGAGAAATTCTTTTTGACCCTATGACGTCATATGACGTCAAATGATGTTCATCTTCGCAGAGTTTAAAGCCCACATGGAGGCTTATATACTATCCAAATATCAGCTTTTTCACTCATCTGGAAGCGATTGTATACATCAATGGTTCGAATCTTGAATTCGCCATAAAGCCTTTGCAGTTTCGAAATTGGAAAAACTCTGGGATGCACAACTAGAGTGTAACATACACATTCTGTGAAATTTTGATGAAAATCGGCCCAGAAATAATGGCTGTAGACAGCGTACAAACATTTTTAGACGAAGTCAAGTTTGACGTCAAAACGGGTCAGAGTCAAATGAAAATTATTGAAATGCAATATGTTCTATCTGAAGCATATGCTATTAAACTATTATGGTGCTCTGACGTTTTCAACATATAAAAATTAAGAAGTAAAATTTAAAAATTACTTTTCCCCTCATGACGTCATATGACGTCATATGAAGTTTATCTTCAAAGAATTTAAAGAAATCATAGAGACTTACATTCTGACCAAATATCATCTTTCTAACTTATATGGAAGCGATTTTATACGCTTTTGAATTTTGACGTTAATGATTCGAATCTTGGATTCGCCATAGAAGCATTGCCTTTTTGAATTTTGAAAAACGAACAGCGGGATGAACAACTAGTGCCTAACATACACATTCTGTGAAAATTTGATCAAAATCGGTCCAGAAATAATGGCTGTAGACCGCGTACAAAGTTTGGTAGACAACGTCAAGTGTGACGTCATATGACGTCATAGGCATATGAAAATCATTGAAATCAAAATTTCAGCATCTGAAGTATACGCCATTAAATTTTTATCGCCCTTGGACCATTGCATCATATAGAAATTAAAGCGTAGAAAAGAAGAAAAAAAGAATAATAACTAGATTTCGTTTGCACGGCAAACGATAGGATTTTCTGCAAACCGTTTAAATCTCAATCAAACTGAAAATTATTGATATGGAATACACAGAAAATATTAGGTTTCTAGAGTGTAACCTATACATTCTTTGAAAATTCATCAATTCATAATGTCTGCAGAGCGCTTACAAACTTTTTGAATCAGACGTCTATTCTGATGTCATATGAATAAGAATATTATTGCATATGAAAATTCAGCATATGTAACATATGCTATAATATTTTTGTAATTCTGGACCATTGGGATCACATTGAATTTATTTCACCAGAAATGAAAACATATAATCCCATTACGTCAAATGACGTCTGGCCTATGGAAATCTAAAGAAAACGTTTTGAATTACAACATGTGTGAAATTCAGCTTTTTACCTCGAATAGGGTGTCTGAAATACTAAACTTAATTTCGAGGTCATATTTTCGAAACTTGGTTTCACCACAGAACCTCGGTCTTTTCAATATTTTGAAAACGAAAGTAAGGATGCACAAGAAAAGCCTAACCTTCTGTGAACTGTACTAGCAAATCGATTCAAAAATAAATTCTGCAGAGCGTATACGAATGTTTAAACTGACGTCAAATCTAGGGTCTTATGACGTCCTATGAATTTGAAAATCATTGCATTCGAAAATATTTGCCATAAAATTTTCATTGTTCTTGGCCTTTGCCAATAACATTTTCCGAAAATGTTTAAAATTACGTAAAAGTGAAAGTATGGTATTTTCCGAAAGTGCTTAATTTACATTGTAGCAATACCACGTGACCGTGACGTCGCTAAAGGTATCAAAACCAAGACAAATCTATCAACTTTTTTTAAAATCTTTTAGACCTTCTGACGTCATATGACGTCAAATGACGTTTGACTTCACAGAATAGAAAGTGGTCTTGGAGACTAATATTTAGTCTAAATATCAGCTTTCTAACTCACTTGGAAGCGATTTTATACGTATTTAAAATTTGTCGTCAATGGTTCGAATCTTGGATTCGCCATAGAACCATTGCCTTTACAAATCTGGAAAATCGGACACAGCGATACAAAACTAGAGCCTTATATATATATTCTGTGAAATTCTAGAGAAAATCGGTCCAGAAGTAATGGCTGTAGAACGCATAAAACCTTTTGTCCTGACGTCAAACCTGATGTTATATGACGTATCATGAAAATGAAATGATGTTTATGTACAAGCCATTAAATTTCCATGGTCCTGGGAACTTTACAACATATTAAAATTAACACGTAGATATCAGAAATTCTGTTTGACCTAATGACGTCATATGACGTCAAATGACGTTAATCTTCACAGAATGGAAAGCACACTTAAAGACAAATAATATGTCCAAATATCAACTTTCTAACTCATCTGGAAGCGATTTTATACGTATTTGAATTTGGACGTCAATGGTTCGAGTCTTGGATTCGCGATAAAACCTTGCCTTTTCGAATTTTAAAAAAAACGGACACCGGGATGCACAACTAGCGCCGAACATACACATTCTGTGAAACCTTAATGAAAATCGGTCAAGAAATGATGGCTGTAGACCGCGTACAAACATTTCTAGACGACGTCAAGTTTGACTTCAAAACACGTCATAGGCAAATAAAAATCATCGAAATTCAAAATGTTCTATTTGAAACATATGCTTTTGAATTTTCAAGGTGCTTTGACGTTTGCAACATATAGAAGTTAACACGTAGAAATAAGAAATTATTTTTCACCTTATGACGTCATTTGACGTTAAATGACGTTTATCTTCACAGAATGTAAAGCACTCTTGGAGAATTATATTGTTTAAAAAAATCAGCTCCTTAACTCATCTGGAAGCGATTTTATACGTATTTGAAATTTGACGTCAATGGTTCGAATTTTGGATTCACCATAAAACCTTTGCCTTTTCGAATTTGGCAAAAGGAACACCGGAGTGCACAACTAGAACGTAACATACACATTCTGTGAAATTTTGATGGAAATCGGTCCAGAAATAATGGCTGTAGACCGCGAACAAACATTTTGTACACAACGTAAAGTGTGACGTCATATGACGTCATAGGCATATGAAAATCATTGAAATCAAAATTTCAGCATATGATGTGTAAGCCATTTAATTTTCATGATCCTGTGACTTTTACAACATATAGAAATTAAGCCATAGAAAAGAGAGAAAAAAAAAAAAACAGAATAAGAAATATATATAAAATTCCCTACCTTTTACATTTTTTTTCGTATGGACTTCTCATGCATGAACTTTGTGAAGTAAGCCATATGGCAAAAATAAATAAATCTTTATCTTGATATCGCTTTCTTATAACTTGACCAATTTTAGTTGTTGTTGTTATATTGTTGTTTACCGTCGCTGTGATAGTATTTCAATCATATAGAGACGTCCATCTAATTACAGGTTGAGGAAGACCCCAAATACACAGAGGTACCCGGATAGAACCACCGACCTACCGCAAGCCAGCTGGAAGGCTTCCTCACATGAAAAATCCGAAGTCCCTACCGGGATTCGAACCCACAGCGGTGAGGGGCTGAGAGATTCCAATTTTAGCATTCTAGGTACCAAAATATATGTCCTGAAAATCCCTACAATTCAATTGTAGCATATTTGGGTCTAGTTTTATAGGTTTTCAAAATATAAGCAATTAAACTTAAACCTATTAATTCTGCATATCAAAATTCTTTTCTATTTAATTTCGTGTACAGCCGCGGGAATAAAACCGTAAATGCTACCATGCAATAGATTCGTCGACGCGTGTAGCCTCGTGAGTTAAATTTCAATAATGCTTGTACATACGATGGAGACGACTGTAGTACGTTATAGTTAGTGTTTATTAAGAGAGAATTTAACAGTTAAGAAGCCAGAACGAGCGTAGCGAGTGACGGCTTCTTAACTGTTAAATTCTTTCTTAGTGTTTGAAATTATATTTTTATCAATGAAATA
Source organism: Solen grandis (assembly GCA_021229015.1). Taxonomy (NCBI): domain Eukaryota; kingdom Metazoa; phylum Mollusca; class Bivalvia; order Adapedonta; family Solenidae; genus Solen; species Solen grandis. The sequence goes on from CM037791.1 coordinate 17,279,503, forward strand.
ATACCATTTTTCAAATTTTTGTCTCCATTCAATTCATTTAATCGGCATCAACTTGTCACCAAACACTATTCCGCTAAATCAGCTGATCAATTTAAAACCAGCTTCAAGCACCTTTACTGCGCATGTGCGTCGAGTTGTGTCGAGAAGCGGAGCTTTATGTGTACACCAATATGGACTAAGACCACAATTACCTGCCCTTGGTTACCGGTATCCGGATGTGCCTACACAGAAAACAGTGACCCTATTTAATGCTTAAAGTTTTTGACTGAAAGACATGAAGTTTTGAAAAAAATGGTGTGAAATGGCCGACCGGTGCACTAAATCCATACGCATGTTACTTGGCCTTAAATAGGTCAAAAAGTAGTCGGGTGACCCCATGTTTAAAATGTACAGAATTATTTCTCTTGAATAGATCTATCTAATGAGGGTATTTTTGGATGCCAATTTCCCTTACAGAAATTGTCATTTGTATATATGCTTATATAGAACATATAGTAAATTTAAATTGTGGTCTTAGTCCATATCACGCATGTGTAACGTGTTACAGGAATTTTTGATGTGAACGCATGAACATCGACAAAAAATAATACACAGCAACCATAGAGAACAAACATTTACTCACTAGCATTCTGATTAATCCAAAATAACAAAAGAACTCTACCCTTCCACTTAGTTTAGTTTAAACATGTATTATTGCCTAAGTAATGATGATGCAACATTGAAGATTTTTTAAAAATAAGTAAGAAGGTCTGACCACAAGTTCTAACAACATTAGTATCGGTCATCGCTTTAATTTCAATGTCTACACATGTTAACACAGAATGGGCAATATATAACTAATTACTAAACAAAGCAATTAAGTAAATATCCGATTAAATACATTCAAATTGAAAAATGTATATAAATAATGAGAAGAGAAGAAGAAGAAAAACACTAACAAACAAGGGTTACTTAAATGAAAAACAAATGTCCAAAACACAACATATATAGGTGCAGATATATGAACCTTTCTAAACAGTATCTTTTATTCAAATTTCAATCACCACTTTTTTTGCCGGAGAGATCAAAGTCGGCTTCCGGTTCAATGCTCATTTGAAGCGTAGATCTACACAGATATACACAGCTAGAGCGACGCATTGACCTTTGACATAACATGTTACATGTCACGTGATGTAATTCACGCTGGGAACAGGTTGATAGGGCGGAGTCTAAATAATCAATACTATATTTGAAATGTGCGACTGCGTTCAATTTCAAAACATAATTTCAAACACTAAGTAGGTTAGTGTTATTTAGTAAGCATTAAGTCCATTAAATCGGTCGCGCGGCTTTGCCGCGCCTGACCGATTTAATTTCATTAATGCTTACTAAAAAAACACTAACCTATAAATTAACACTGACTAACTTAGAGTTTGCCCCGCCCTATTACTGCGTTATGCTGCTATATTAGGAGATGGCGCCATATAAGTGTTACGTCAGCGTGTTGTTAAAGTATTCACACACGTGCACGTGCTTTCCAAATATGGATGTAACACATAAATTTCGCGCATTTTTTGACCGTCGGCTCATTTCTTTTTCAGATTTCAATCAATTTATGTGATGGCTGTTTTTTTATTTATTTATCTTGTTTTAATTAGTTAAGACATCAGAAAAATCAACTGATTGACATTAAGGTATTCCCATCCTAATAGCGATCAATTTCATCAAAGCCATGCATATAACTTAACAATACACATGTATATAAGTTTTTAAAGTGACAAACAATGGTAATCTTAGGGGCAAATTAACATGTAATGATAAGTGACAGAAGTTCTTTTATTACCTCCCCTCAATTATTTTGTTGCCATGAGTTATCTCCCCTGAAAACTAAAAAAAAGTGTTTTTCTCCATTTTTTGTGGTCAAGTTTAGATTTTTTTCATGGAAATTGATACAAAATCATAAAATGCATCTTTCTACCATGAGTTTTTCTCATAAATCAAATTCAGATTTTTATTTTCATAGAAAATACATATTTTCCATAGGCTTCAATGTTAACTTATATGCGGATTATCTCCCCCAAATTAGATAAAACTTGAAAAAACTCTTGGTGAAATTTTTATTTTTGAATTCTTCAAAGTGACAAAATTTAAAAATTAGGACGGGAATAGTCAGCGGAAGATATCAAGGCTAGGAATATCCCGGAAATACCAAATCAAACGAGTTAATACATGATCTGTAAGTTGTTTGAAAACGTTATATCAATTATTTCAATTCTTGTATATACCAAATTCGTAAACATAGGTACTGGTGTAGCTCCCTTGGTTGGCGCTCAGCTTAATAAGGGTAGTTCCAGGACTGATGGCCCGGTGTCCGGATAATGTGACTGGGTGTGGTATCGTGCCAACTGTCTACGACGTGATACTGTGCAGTGTGACAACACTACATTTGTCTCAAGTAGACATTGTCTCCAAAAGACTTAAATACTATCGGTGGGACGTTAAACCTAATAAACTGTACTTGTATTTTAGTATTTAATTTAGCATCTTTTTCTTTCCTTAGGAGTCCATTTGCAAAACATTATTTCCGAAACTGCTCATTCTTATGTAAATGTTTATCTATAAACATGATTATTTTAGCAACTTTACTTAATGTTTACAAAAGACGTCAACATGCACCAGTGTGCACACCTCGTGTGTAGGGATCGGTGTAGTAAACACTGCCATATATGATAACACGTGAATAGGGCGGAGCATAATTTGAAATAATGACATGCGCATTTCGCCGTAAACTCTTAACAGTTAAATCACAATTAAGTAGACAAGTCTCGCAAAATCTCGAACTCTTAAATTAAATCGACCAAGAATTTGAAATTTTGGGCTCACTGATTAGATAGAAATAGCGGGCAAACTCTAAAAAAGTTACTCCATTTAGCCCTTGTAGCTAACGGACAAATTAGCTTGTAGCGTCTTGAACGGATTACATGTGTTGATCATTTTGTTTCAAACGTCTACACTTATAAACGCCCATGGTATCTCAAGCTGGCAATTAAATTACATTGTACTATAACATATATTTTCACATAGCTTATCATTTATCATAAATTTGGATTGATGCAACAATGAAGTCGGGAAATTGCAATGTTTCAACAACGGTCTAAATGACATGTGTCAAAACGCTCAAAGGATTATGGGTAACGCAATGCTGCAACTGATATGTATAAGTAACGTAAATAAAATGATTTGACACAACATTAAATCATTGTCAACACTTGTTAAGTTTGTTTGTTTGTTGGGTTAAACGTCCCTCCGACAGTAATTCAGTCATTTGGAGATGATGTCTACTTCATGCGGGTATAGGGCTGCCACACTGCAGTATCACGCCGTAGACATGTGGCATGATACCACACCTAGTCACATCATCCTGATACCGAGCTAACCAGTCCTGCAAATACCCTTATATGTTGAGCGCCAAGCAAGGGAGCTATAACAGTACCATTTTTTACGACTTTGGTATGTCGTGGTCGGGGATAGAACTCACGACCTCCCGCTCCCGAGACAGACGCTCTAACCACTCGGCCACCCGAAAGGGTACGCTTGTTTAGCTAGTAATATCAATATGATATAAGTAAAAAGTTTTTTTGCAATTTATATGACTAATACATAGCTGTAAACTTACATTTTCCGAAAATGCTTCAATTAACGTGAAAGCGAAAGTAGGATATTTTTCGAAAATTCTTACACTTGGGGGTTTATATTCGTATTTTTGATGTAACTTCCTTATACTTTAATCAATTTCAAAACTTTCAGTACCAAAATAATCGTCTTAAAATTCTCTACATCTCACTCGCTTAAGGTGTTGTCTTATTTCTAATGTGTTTCAAGATATTAGCCGTAAAAATTTGACAACACGGCAGAATCGCTGAAATTCTTCATATTTAAATTCGTATTTTTGATGTAACTTCCTTATACTTTGTTCAATTTCAAAACTTAAGATACCAAAATAATCGTCTAGAAATTCTCTACATTTCACATGCTTTATGTTTAGGAATATTACCAATACTTTTTGAGATACAAGCTCTTAAACCTCCTGAAAAATGAAAAAAAAATCACCAAAGCGACATGCACGAATTTCGTTTTTTCCCCATTCTCCATAAATATTTGGCCAATCATTAAACTTTAGGCATCAAAAGAACGGCCAAACATTGCTCTACAAAAATTATTCATCGTCATATTTTCAAAAATCAAAGGTTTTCGAGATATAAACTGTTAAACACACTGGGTGTTACCAAATTTTCATTTTTCCGCCATAACTCAACCAATTCAACCCCGATCATCAAAAACTACATATCATCTGAAAGGTCTTTCTAAGCACTACAAATTATACGCATAGTGTCTCGATAGAATATTTACCGTTTTTGAGATATTTAAGGCCGAAGAAAAAGCCGATAATTGATATATGACCTTGACCTTTGGGATTTTCCGGAAACGAAAGTAACATGGCTCCATAGAATCTAATACTGCATCTTCAGACAAAATTTCAAGCAAATCATACAAAAACTAAAGCCTACAGGGCTTAAAAACCGTTAAGTTTTATTACGTAAGTTTTATTAGCATTTTGACGTCATGTGACGTCATATCGCGTTCATCTCTTCAGAATATAAAGAAGACCTAGAGATTAATATTCAGTCCAAATATCAGCTTTCTAGCTCTTCTGGAAGCAGCGATTGTATACGCATTTGAAATTTGACGTCATTAGTTCGAATCTTGGATTCGCCATAAAACCTTTGCCTTTTCGAATTTGGAAAAACGGACACCGAAAGGCACAACTAGAGCCTAACATACACATTCTGTGAAATTTTGATGAAAATCGGCCCAGAAATAATGGCTGTAGACCGCGTACAAACTTTTTTACCTGACGTCAAATCTTTTCATTGTTCTGAGTCAATGGCAACACCTCAAAATTAACACAAATATAAGAGGAAGAAAAAAAGAATAATAATAAGAAGAAGAAGAAGAAGAAGAATAAAAAAAACAGTACAAACCCAATAGGACTTTCTGCCAGTAGGCAGAAAGTCCTAATAAACATAACAAACTCTATACGTTTTCCGCAGGTTTGCGGAAAGCCGTAACAAGAAATATCTTTAAAAAAGATATTCGGCGTAGGATGAGAGAAAAACGAGATTTCCAGTCTTCTAGAACATTCTCAGGAAAAGCGCGCGAAAGACCGACGCACAACAAATTTAGTACGCTCTAGAAATAGTTCAGTATTTTTTCTATGAAATATACTTATTTATAGACGGTAATACAAAAAATTATATCTGTAAATAGGCTTGTTTGATATTTGTTCATATCATTATTGCATATGACAATTATGATATAAAAGCGTTATTAGTTGTTTTGGTTTTGGCGAATTAATTTTCAATGAGAGCATCTCGGCAGGCTGGAAGAATTCAATATACATAGTAATTAAGGGGTTTCATGTCATAACACGGTGGATTCTTTTTTGTCGTTTTAAATCATTTTCACAAAGTAGCATTCCTCAATTGATGGAAAAGGATTGTATTTAACTTACTGAAATTACTTTCATGTTTACATCAAAAAGAAAAGTAATAACACCAAGCTGAATGATATATACAAGCTGCACCCCTTTTTTACAGTTATTTTATAGTCCATAACGATGCGTTAACCAATAACAGGAGTCCTTTTATTCAGCTTAGAATTATTTACCGCTGTTAGCGTACATTTGATTGGTTTAAGATGCGAGTTGAAATCGAAATTATACAGCTTCGCCGAATAATTACTAGAAGTCGTTTGTTTAAGATACAAACAAAGCGGCTCTCCGTTTGCTTATTTCAAAGGTATTGAATATATAAAATAATACAAAGAAATGGAATAATGTTGGCTAATAATGTATGATTTAATACGTAAATCATCATTATCATAAATATATACTTATGTTAAAAAAAAAAGCTTTATTTTTTTTCATTTTCATCTTCTTAGTAAGATATTGAGAAAGCATATGTATGGATCTTATTTGATTACGCAACCGTTTACTATCATGCAGAAAAAAAAAGGAAAATTTTAAGATAATACAATCCTCAAGAATTTTTTCTTACGTTATTCAATCGATTTTAAAAGTTTTTTTTTTTCTTTATTTAATATCTTTTTCTTCGTAAGCATATGACTTAACAAATATTCATTGCAATTTGACCCACAATTGAAATTGTAAAAAAGAGAAAAAAATACTCTGAAATCCATGACTTTCAACCTTTAAATTGATTGAGGTTTACATTTGCAAAATTAGATGGAAACAAAGGCAGAGGTGTAAGCAAAATCATGAAAATACTTTCTTATCTCTATGTAATTAATGTTATAAACGTCTTGAAACTTTAAACAATTCATTTGCTTTATATATTTGCTTATTTTTAGAGATTTAGAAAAAGAAACCGTTTAACAATTAGAAAACATAAAAAATCGATAGGTAGATATACATGTATTTGTCATTTTCTTCAGGTTTACAGAAAGCCGTGATAGCAAATGCAATAAGTCATCATTATAGACTTTCTGGCTCTAGTATAATTATATTAATTCATCGTTAATGTGACTCATTTACTCAAAAACATATCACAATTCACTATTCAACGCAGGCACTCTTTCCAGCAAAAGAACAATCTTATCTTGCTCAATCAACCCAATGACCGCTTTCATTTCTTTCTTCAAATTAACAGATTTTTTATGAATTAGTCCTTTTACGAAAAACATGAATAAATCATGTTTGATAACGTAATCACTTGAAATTTTCTGGACTTTTTGCACATGTTAAGGCATGGCAATTTTACTTATTTGAGGTTAATATGTCCAATCTTATGATCTGTTTAATATATTTTTCTTACAAATCAATGTTGTCATAAACAAGTGACACAACATAAATATTCCTTAAGGTATGCATAAGATTGCCCTAATACCCATGACGCTGGAGCGCGAATACAAATTGAAATGAATGATTTTTATATTTCAATGACGGCAAAATCAAGTGACTAAAGAAAAGTATTCTTTTTTTAAGGACATGTTCAGCTAACGTTCTATTAATCCAGAAAAAAATATCTTCGAGAATGTGAACAGGTGAATATCTGCCATGTTTGATGACGTAATCACTTTAATGTTTCAAAACCTTATGAATGTACTAAGTTTTGACATTCTTGAAAATTTTAAGTTCATTGGTCTAATTGGCAATATGTGATTTTCTTTTAAATAATTCTTGCTTTAGTATGCATGACGTCATAACCGCGTGACAAAACAAACATTTCTTGCAGTATGCATCACTTCAATTTTAACTCTTTCAGTTCTGAAGATCTAATTAAGATTGATTCAAAATTTATAATACCAGAGCGAGAGAAATGCTATAAAAATGTTGTTGTTTTTTCTTTTTAATGACGTCATAACCATGTGACTTAAAAGAAAATCATTAAGAAAAAAGAATGTAAACTTCGATGCCGATATGCTGTCCAATTTTCATACTTCTAATGCATCAGGGGCTTTGTAACATTAATATGTAATTTAAGAACCAAAGTTCAAAACTCGGTATCGCCATGAAATCTTAATCTTTTCAAATTTAGAAATTTGAATGCCAAGGTGCACATCTACATCTTAAAATACATCTTCTGTGAAAATATCAAGATGATCGGACCAGAATTGAAGGCAAAATCTGACGTCATTTGACGTCATTGAAAATTAAATATAAATGAATTTATAAATATAAACTTTTTAATCGCTGCAATACAATTATCAAAAAGACTGAGGCAAAAGAAATGATACCAGAGCGAAAGAAATATTTCAAAAATATGCTTTTTGTCTATTGTACGACATCATAACCACGTGACTTGGGATAAAATCCTTTAGGAAATAGAAAGCAGACCTCTTGGCCGATATGCTGTCCAATTTTCATGCTTCTAACACATTAGGTGGCCTTGTAACATTAAAATATATTTTTAGGACCTAAGTTCGAAACCGGCCATAAAATTTTTTTGGAAATTAACCAAGGTGCACATCTACATTCTAAAATACATCTTCTGTGAAAATATCAAGAAAATCGGACCAGAATTGAAGGCTCTAGAGCGCAACCAAAGTTTTGATGCTGACGTCAAATCTGACATCATTTGACGTCATTGAAAATTGAAAACACTTGATTTTAAAAATTCATACTTTTTTGTCAAAGCATTTTAATTTTCATGTTGCTTGGCCATTGGCAACATATATAAATTAACTCTTGAATTAGGTTGGAAGAAGAAGAAGAAAAAGAAAAATAAGAACTAGATTTTGTTTGTCCCGAACAAACGATAGGGCTTTCTGCTCTCATGACCTAAGTGTCATTGTGACCTTGACCTTTGACTTCATAACCTCAAAATCATAGGTGTCATATACATGCCGTGGGCAATGTCCCTATCAGGTTTCACAGATATAGGCTTATTTCTTCGCAAATAATAAATAAAAAAAGGATTTTATATTAAGTTTCACTTTGATCCTGACCTTTGACCTAATGACCTCAGAATTCAAAAAGGGTCGTGAACTGGCCATGGACAATGTCCATAACAAGTTTTACAAACTTAGGCTTATTCATTTTCAATGAATTCGGCGGACAAGGATTTTTAATTAAATGTCAGCAAAATCAATAGGGTCTTCAAGACAATGGGATTTCCCTACTAAGTTTCAAAAACCTATGCTTAACCCTTCTCAATTTATTGTGCGGACAAGGATTTTACATTAAGTGTCAATGTGACCTTGACCTTTGACATAATGACCTCAAAATCAATAGTGATCATCCACTATCCATATCAAACTCTCACCTAAGTATGAAGACTGCACACATATTAGTTATCAAGTTATTGAGTGGATATTGATATGGCTAACTGACGGACAGATGGAAAAGCGCCTTATCATAATAAGGGCGTATTGCTAAACTTGGTATTGTAAGAAAGCTCTTACAATATCAATTATTTCACTTTCTTATTATGTTCACCTATCTGTAATGGCTTTTTATGTATAGATAACTAAAGGACCACTGCATAAGTGCATGAATGAATCATCTACATTCTTATTTTTCTTGTTACTTCATTAAATGATGTCCAATTTCATAAGCCTATGTACCGTTAGAAAGATCTTCAAATTCCCTAAACTTCACATGGTTTATGTATGGATGTATTTTTAATCACTTTTAAGATATGAATAGTTTACCTCTAGAAAACTGCAAAAATCGGTAAAAATATGTTCATGTCGTTTTGTTTTCGCCCTAAAACTTTATGAATCATAGGCCAATCTTCAAAATTTTAACACTTTTAGAATGGCAAAGGATCGTTCTTCAAATTATATTCATACCCTAATTTAAAAAAATCAATGTTTATTTAAGATATAAACAGTGAAATGCATTTGGGGTAACACTATTTTCATTTTTCTCAACTGATTCAACCCCGATCATCAAAACCTTAATATCATCTGGAAGGTCTTTTAAAGCTCTACAAATTATACCCATAGTGTCTCGATAGAATATTTATCGTTTTTGCGATATCTAAGGCCGAAGAAAAAAAAAAAGATAACTGAAATATGACCTTGACCTTTGTGATTTTCCAGATACGCATGTCACAATGTTCGACGGGACACTAGGTTGCACACTAATTGAAAGTTACATGTAAATCGGTCAAGAAATAAAGCCTGCAGGGCCTTAAAACCACTTATTTCAAATGCAAAATTGCTTATTACGTTCTGACGTTAAATGACATCATACGTCAGATGTCATGGAATACAAAGAAGATCTCAAATACATATGCTGTCCAATTTTCACGCTTCTAATTACATATCAGGACATAAAATCTCAAACTTTTGGAATTTTGAAAATTCAAGAATGTATGCACATCTACTTCCCAACTTACACCTTCTGTTAAAATATCAAGTCAGTCGGACCAATATTGACGGCTGTAGAGCTCGAACCAAAATTGGAAGCTTATTTGAACTGTGACGTCAAATGACGTCATATGAAAATGAAAATTGTTGCATTCAAAAGGGCCAAAGTCTCTCTCTCTGATTAATGTAAAAATTTCATGCTGCTGGTTTATTGGCAACCTGTTTTAATTTGAACCTCAAAAGGAGGAAAAATAATAATAAGAAGAAAAAACATTACAAACCCAATAGGACTTTCTGCTTGAGGCAGAAAGTCCTAATAAACATAACAAACCCTATACGTTTTCCGCAGGTTTGCAGAAAGCAATAATAATGCAGTTTATGGTTTAGATATCCAAAGAAGATTATTTGTTGATGATGGAAATTGCCTGACTGTATAATATACATTTTGGAACATTTTAGTCAGATAAAATGTATTGAAGTTGTTCAATGTTTTGTAGACCAATATACATTTTCAGCTATTTTAATTTTTGACGGACCTTCAGTCAATAAAGCAAAAATTATTCTAGCAACTTACCAAACTGAAGTTTGCTACAATTATCCAAGACAGTACATAGAGTGATGATTTTATTTGACTTACCTGTAAATTTCATTAATAAATTTGATATCATTGCATGCTTCATGTGCTATAATTTAACATTTATATGTGTATTTATGTCCATTGACATTCTTGATTTTTTTTTCAAATAAAAACTTGAAAGGGTGAAACTTACTGATTCAATGATATCTCTTTTTACTTTTTAATTTATAACAAACTTCTTTCTCTTCTTTCATGGTCTGTATTAGTTCATATGGAATAACTTTTTTTTTAACCAAGGGGAGACAAGCAGCATATATCTTGTTCATAGCAAACACACACAAGAACCACTTACTTCCCTGATGTAAAAAAAAAGACAGAAAAATGGAAAAACATCATCTTTTATCATACTTTTTCTCTCAAGCTTGGCTAGATGTCTAAGATAAATATATATCCTCATTATAAAGTTTTACTTTAAACTGACTGAAATGTTTAATTTCTCTTACATTTTAACTTTTGAGAATTTGACTTGAACAGTCCTATACCCCAGTTTCATTTGGTTTTATATCTAGAAAGATGACTTCCTATGAATTAGGTCTTTGAAGTTTACAAAAACTATATGTATGCACAGTGTCTATTTCTGTGCTGGCTCCTCAGCAAACAGGATCACACTTGTGGGTTAGGTCTAAAATATGGCTATAATAATTAGAAAATGATTGCTAACCATTACAATAGAAGAGATCATTTTCTTGTGTATGCTAGCCCTGCACCCCTGAGTGGACCCAGCATAAGAGGACAATTTCTGCATGAAGCCATGACCTCACTCTCATCTATGCCTTATGAGTCTGAACACTCAAGGTTGGGCCTGCCCCTGTACAATCTTTTACATCTTTTATGGATTGAAATTCATTTCTGGTGCATTCAAGTGATTTTGTAGGCAATGGTCAAACTGGCATTTGCACATCAAAAGATAAATTGCCAAGCAAGGGTGCATCTGGTACCAATTTTATATGTCTTTGGTTTACCATGGTCATCTGAGGAAATGCCCCAGCTGGGATTCGAACCTCAGATATCCCGAAAGCAAAGCGGAGACACTCTACCACTGAGCTATTGCGCCAATTTACATAAAATTAATTTTTGAAGAAACTCTTCAGAGTGCATTAATTCACTTCTGGTGTAAACTTTGAGATCATTATAACCTATATTATATAAAATGGTCATAAGTAATAGGATGTCATCGTTTATTATGATATAAAGCACAAGAAGTGATATCAACATTCTTTTTTATTTAGTCAAGATTTAATTATTTTGTAAATAAGTACCAAATGGTTGGAAAATAATGCACTATCATTTAAAAAGGTAATATTCCTTTTTTGCTTTATGCCTTATGGCAGTGATGAAAACACGAATTGGATCATATTTAAAAAATGTTGGTATTGGATAGTGCATCCTGGATTGAAACACTGCCCGCCCTATCAGAAGACTTGTACATTGTAGATATAAGATTATGGTGACAATACCAGGGATCATGACAAACTCCATCTATATTTGGTTTTCCTGACAAGACTAGACTGGACTATTTGAGTTTACTGTTGCTTCGACAGTATTTCAGTCATATAGCGACGTCCAGCTAATTTCAGGTGGAGGATGACCCCGAATGCATGGAGGCATCCAGTTAGAACCACCAACCTACCGCATGCCAGCTGGAAGGCTTCCTTACATGAAAATCCAAATGACCCTGCCGGGATTCAAACCCATGCAGTGAGGGGCTGAGTGAGTGTTAAATTCAGCGACTTTACCCTCTCGTCCATGGAGGCCCCCGGTTTTCCTGACAAAAGAGTAATTATTAAAGTAGCCAACAAATACACACAAATATATAATAAGCATTCAGATAACTAAGGACCAGTAACCAGTAGGTTATCCAATCACATCTGTAATAGAATGGATCAGTTTATCAACTATCCAGTTTAAATATAATTAAATTCACAAAAATAAAATCATCACAAAGACATTGCAGACTTCAAGGACCTGACACTAGATTTTGGAAGATACTTAAGAGTATATTATGCTCTTCGCTTGTTGCAGGTTTGGTGTAGATCGGTAATTAAAATTCTCAACACTTTTCACATCCCACCTATTAATTATTCGATGTACACAATAATTCTTATTTACATTGAATTACCTTTAACATGTTCTCAAGCACCCATGTGTATAACGGTTTCTTTTCTTTACAGGTATGCAATATCAAACCCAACCACAACATTTTATTAGTAGTTTGCTCAAAGGTGTCTATTAACAGTGAGCTCACAAAGGCACTAAAGTTGTGTAACCTAAGTAACCAATCATTTTAATTACGGTTTTTAAATCATTATGTAAATCAAGACTTTGTCACAATATGTGTAATTTGATCATTAACATGCACTTCTGGGTAAGGTAAAAAAAGACCGACCATAATACTGTTCAAATTTATATCTGCAGTAAATTTCTATACATGCCTAAGTATTCAGAGGTATGCAAATATTTCACTTGTTATCCCCCGCCGGAGGCGGCGGGGGATATAGTAATAGTCTCCGTCCGTCTGTCCAACCGTCCGTCTGTTCGTCTGTCCTTCCGTCCCACATTTTTGTCCGGAGCATAACTCGAAAAGTATTTGAGGTATTAACTTGATACTTCATAGGTGGATAGATCTCATTGAGGAGGAGTGCAGTGCACAAGAATGATAATTCTACCTTTCATAATTTTTGAGTTATTGCCCTTTGTTATTTTTCAGACTTAATTTTTGTCCGGAGCATAAGTCAAAAAGTATTTGAGGTATTAACTTGATACTTAATAGGTGGATAGATCTCATTGAGGAGGAGTGCAGTGCACAAGAATGATAATTCTACCTTTCATAATTTTTGAGTTATTGCCCTTTGTTATTTTTCAGACTTAATTTTTATCTGGAGCATAAGTCAAAAAGTATTTGAGATGTCAACTTTAAACATCATAGGTTGATAGATCTCATTGAGGAGAAGTGCAGTGCATAAGAATGATAACCATATCTTTCATATTTTTTGAGTTATTGCCCTTTGTTATTTTTCAGGTTTAATTTTTGTCACAGTGACCTTGACATTTTACCTGAAGACCTCAAAATAAGGGAATAAGTAGGCCTTCACAGTGGGTTTCATATCTATAATCACTTCAAACATCAGTCCTCATTACCCAAAACTTTCTGTTAAAAATGAAATATTCTACTCTCTAACACCTCTTCTAAAGAGCAAGCGGGGGATGGCCATGTCAACATGGCTCTTGTTTTTAATTGACTCTGCAGTAAAACAGACTAGATTATAGATACTTCTTCTATAAAGAGCTGTAGCTCCTATCAATAGCAACTGCTGTCCTTGGGCTATGAAGAGCATTTCAGGTGTTCCTCATATTTCCCCTTCTTGAACTTGTTAGCCTGTCTTTTCTTGGAATTGAAAATTCCACTGCCACCGCCTGCTTTGCTTTCCTCAAGCATATTACTATGTCCAGTCTCAGTCCAGGAATTGCAGTCTTCTATCAAGGTTGAGCCTAATATCACAATCAGGCCTGGATAGTGCTGACTGCCAGCCAGATCTCTTTCACATACTTGAAGGTCTGGTCTGGTTCTGGGTGTCAAGAGTATTGCCAACATCCCATAACACTTGGTTGTGATGCTACCTGACACAAGGCTTCCTTGCCAGATTACCAGATATGCTTTCATAGCTCTTATGAGAGGACATGAAATGTTGTCATTCATTTGCTTTATCAGAGAGGGGAGGATATTGTAGACTGACCAAAGCAGGAACCTGTGTGTGTCCCTCCACCTGGATACCTTTGACCCTCCTTCCTTCTTCTTCTTCTTTAGTAATTGCTAACAATCATTATCTACTGTCCCCAGTGGCCGAGTGGTTGGAGCTTAGGCCTCAGAGGTCATGGGTTTGATCCCTAGCCATGACATACCAAAGTCATAAAAAATAGTACTATTATAGCTCCCTTGCTTGGTGCTCAGCATATAAGGGTAGTTCCAGGACTGGTTGGCCCGGTGTCAGTATAATGTGGCTGGGTGTGGTATCATGCCACATGTCTACAGCGTGATACTTCAGTGTGGCAGGACTATATCTGTCTCAAGTAGACATCCTCTCCAAATAACTGAAATACTGTTGGTTTAACCCAACAAACAAACAGATATTATCTGATTATGATGGCCATGTGTGGGGATTAGTAAAAAGAGTGCTAGGCATCCCAAGCTACTCAGTACACCCAGGAAAACTAGCAATGTGAATAGCATGGTGCAAAACATAACACCATAAAATCTTAAAAACCCTTTATCTTCTGATATATAAACATCGTTTCCTTTTGACTCTTCTTCTTCTTCTTTAGTAATGGCTAACAGTCATTATCTAATTATGATGGTCATGCGTGGGGATTAGTAAAAAGATAAATAAAGTGCTAGACCTACCAAGCTACTCAGTACACCCAGGAAAACCTAGCAACGTGAACAGAATGGTGCATAATGAAACACCATAAAATCTCAAAAAATCATTTATTTTCTACAATATACACATGGTTTTGGTGCAAGTAGACAATTGTAAGTATGTTAAAAAAGAAACAACTGAAAAGCCTGATGTTTTTAAATTAAGGTGCAGTCCAAGAGCATGCAGCCAGCGCTATCATGAAACCCTCAAACTATACAACATTTCATATAAAATCATTTCATAATCTTTTCTATGAAATACAATGTACATGTAACAGTTTTTGGCCTTTCTCCTTTACAGAATTGCTCACCAAGACGGTGTTATGCAGATACAGACAGATGTAAAAAGGGTAATGTACTATCAATCTGCGCTATACATGTATTTAAGCAGGTACTGGAAACTGAACAGATTGAAAAAGGGTAACGTAATATCAATCTGCGCTATACATATATTAAAACAGGTACAGGGAACTGGACAGATGGAAAAAGGGTAATGTAGTATCAATCTGTGCGATACATGTATTTATGCAGGTACTGGGAACTGGACAGATGGAAAAGGGTAATGAAGTATCAATCTGCGCTATACATGTATTAAAGTGGACAGATGGAAAAGCTACCGATCCTTCTTTCTGACAGTGTCTTCCAAACCCTCAATCTGAAGTGATTGGACACTTTATCAGTGGGTCAGGTAACAAAGGTTGAAACAATATGATACCTGCTGTTTGTTTTACTTAATCCAACACCAGCTGATAAGATTAAAACTACATTTTGTTAAGAGTCTTTATCAGTGTATAGAGGTTTAAAGATAGCTCTTTTAGATGAAGAATTTTAAGTGGTCAAACTTAAGCACTTATCAGGTGTGTGTATAATGAATCAAAGTTTTACAGCTTGGAACAAAGTATTTTATATGATAAGTTTCAAATGTTCAAAAGCAGTATATGACTGCTTAATATTTGATATTGATCTCTATTGTATTAGACACTTTGAAGCAAGTATCCATGATTGTATCTAAAATCTGGCAGATTAGAATAGGTTGATTTCTTAGTGACAACATACATTAATTTTACACTCATACATTTAAATTCAACATGTACTTGACACTAATTGGAAAACAATATTTTGTATATTTCATACTAATTTTCCTTGATAGTTCCTGGATTGGACCAGTACTTTGCAACTTGAAATGTGTTGAAAGTACCAAGAAAGTACGCAGGATGAAAAATTGCAAAACATTCGTGGATATTTTGAAACATGACTGGCTGGAATTTCCAGCAATAGCCAATAATATATGGAAAAAAATTATATCTACAAATCAGTTAGCGAAATAGTAGTCAGTCTGTTTGGCATTGCATAGGTTGTTGGTTCGAGTCCCACCCGACTAACTTTTTTTAAATTTTTAACTTTTTCAAATATTTCTTTTTACTTTTTTAATTACTTTTGCAATATAAGAAAAATATTTTTATAATGATTCATTTAAACTGTAAGAAAAATGGGGAGAGTAAGAGTGGCGATATGTTTAGCAATACATTGAGACAAATGATGTGTTTATCTTTTTTTAACGACCATGTTCAAGCAAGGTAAAAATGGGTTATAACATTGGGTTCATTCATTGGCATCTCTTGAAAATTTGATCCTTGCTTATTAAATTAACTTTGATAAACAAAAGAAATGCGACATCACCATATTAAAAAGCCTTTTCTCACAGCATTATCAGTGCTTTGATTGTTTCTGTATGGATGCTGTTTTTTGGTTGACTGACTTATTTGATGCTGTCATTTGGTTGACTGACTTTTTCAACATTATTCTGGCAGAAGGTTGAATACCAACAGACTGGAAGAACAGTACCCTAATACCACTCTTCAAAGGAAAAGACAACCCTTTGGTGTGTGGATACTTCAGAGCCATCAAGCTGTTAGATCAGGTGATGAGTGCTGGAAGCAAGACTGAGGCAACGATTTGGCATCGATGACTTGCGGTTTCGGTTTTATACTATTGATGCAATCTTTATTGTATGCTAAGTACACAAAAAACACTTGGCTAAACAGAAGAAGGTCTATCTTTGAGAAGGCATTCAACAGAGTACCAAGAGAGGTTCTGAGATGGGCACTGAGAAAACAGGTAGTAGAGAAACAGCTAGTTATGGTAGGGATGTTGCTATACTCTGAAGTAAGGACAGTTGTTCAAACATCAGTTGGTGTTAGTGAAGGGTTTGAAGTGAAAGTGGGTGTCCATCAGGGTGCTGTACTTAGTCCCCTGCTGTTTGCCACTGTACTGGATGTTGTGTCCATCAGGGTGCTGTACTTAGTCCCCTGCTGTTTGTCACTGTACTGGATGTAGTGTCCATCATGGTGCTGTACTTAGTCCCCTGCTGTTTGTCACTGTACTGGATGTTGTGTCCATCAGGGTGTTGTACTTAGTCCCCTGCTGTTTGTCACTGTACTGGATGTAGTGTCCATCAGGGTGCTGTACTTAGTCCCCTTCTGTTTGTCACTGTACTGGATGTAGTGTCCATCAGGGTGCTGTACTTAGTCCCCTGCTGTTTGTCACTGTACTGGATGTAGTGTCCATCAGGGTGCTGTACTTAGTCCCCTGCTGTTTGCCACTGTACTGGATGCAGTGTCCTCTGAAGCAAAAGGCGGCCTTCCATGGGAGGTACTATATGCTGATGATCTTGTCCTCATGGCAGACTCTAGAGAGGAACTGCAGACAAAGATGGCAGCATGGAAGAAGGCCTTGGACTGCAAAGGTTTGAAGGTTAATGCTGGAAAGACCAAAGTGATGATAAGCCAGTATGCTACATACAGGCAGGGGACGGGCTCCTGTGCATACCCATGTGCAGTATGCAGAAAGGGGGTTGGTACAAACTCCATCATTTGTACCAGTTGTGAATCGTGGGTCCACAAACGATGCAGTGGCATACAAGGAAGGTTGCTGAAAACCAATGATAACTGCATCTGCAAGAGGTGTCTTGGTTAGCTTCCAGACAGGGGTCACCGAGGAGGATCTAACAGTGGATGGAGACACCTACAAATTAGTGGACTCCTTCTGTTACCTAGATGACACCCTGAGCAAGGAAGGTGGTGAAGAATCATCAGTAACAACCCGTATAAGGAGTGGCTGGTTCAATTTCAGGGAGTTATCACCATTCCTCTAGTCAAAGGTGCCCCTCTAAAAATGAATGGTCAGGTATATGCTGCATGTGTTCGTTCCTCAGTGACATATGGATGTGAGACATGGCCAATGAACAAAGAGCAGGAGAGGATGATGGAGAGGGCAGAGATGAGGATGATCCTATCAATGTGTGGAGTCTCTCTGATTGATCAACTCCCAAGTGAGAAACTGAGAAGAAGGCTTAGTGTTGAAAACATCAGCAAGACAATTCGGAGGTGAAGACTAAGATGGTTTGGCCATGTACACAGAAGGGAGGACTCAAACTGGCTAAAGAAGAGCCTTGATCTTCAGGTAGCTGGAACTAGACCGGCAGGTCGACCAAAAAGACCTGGCTGGAATCAGTAACAGCTGATATGTTGGACCTAGGCATCAGGAAGCCAATGACAGAGACAGATGGAGAGAGGCTATTGCTGGAGCAAGAGCCAACCCAGGACACCCTGGAAAGCGGCCTTAACATTGATGATCATCATCATGATGATGTATAGACAGTATTTCACTAAAATATTCTTTAATGGAGTAACTATGTTGCTAAATATCCTACAAAAATTCAAGTCACATATCATTTACAGCATATTATTCCAGTCCATCAGATTTGAATGAGAGGTTAACGTTTGGTTGATCTACAAATACAAGTACCAGTTTTTACTGTTTTCATCCTCATTGATGGCAGACTGAAATATCACAGTTTACATCACTCTAGGATGACATAGAAATCTTGCTAAATCACTCAGCATGAGATCAAATCTTAAACTGGAGATTTGATAGAATTTTTTTATTTAATTTACAGTTTGATTTTATATTTAATGTCAAACTTGAAAAAAAATATGAGTGATTAAATATTGAGATCAAAACGGATGAACATGGGATGGTGTATAATGATGCATTTAATTTACTGGTTTCTCTCATCTTAACATAAATTTATGTGAAATGAATAAAACAAAAATATGTAAATATATATTTAAAAGGTGCATGTAGAGTTTCCAAAAAGCAAATTATATACCATCTGTATGTGTTCATATATTTTCTTGGTTCTTACAGAAAATGGTCTTCAATTTCATAATTTTTTTAAGACAAAATTTGAGACTTCCAGGTGGTGAGTTGAGGAAAACCTCAATTTGAAATATGTTTGTGAAATCGACAAGTCCTGGGATGACCCTAATACTCTTAGCAGTTTGCTCACAGATGATTGGTAGAAGTTAAAGAAGTTATTTTTTAACCCTCCTTCATTAACATTGGTGAAATCTTTGTTTCCTGAAAAATAAAGTCGGCAAGTATAGGTCACATATTGCACAGGAAAATGCTATTTTTATAAATGCAGCTTTGTCAAAATTGGTTAAATATAGAATATGGTATCCCATAAGCACTGGTGCTTGCAAGTACCATGTGATAACTGAGTCTTGATCCACAATATGGAGTGTTCACCATTTTAGTGTAGTGATTTCGTAAGTTCAGTCTATGAAATAATAGTGCATGCTCAAAGAGTGAATGTGATAGCCAAGTGATGGCAAATGAAAATAGAAAATCTAAATATTGGTTTTATAACTCTAAATATAGTTTCAATACCGTCTGTGACAGTACTAGTATTGCCTATGATTGGGAAACTACCTCCATTTATTTCACAATCACAGATCGTTGCATTGTAATACACACATACAAGTAATGTTCCACATATAAGAACACAAAAATGTATCCTTGAGAGATTATTGGGACCCTTCTAAGTATTCACCTCCAACAGATTTGCAAAGTTTCAGTCTTCTAATCCAATCCTTGAAAGCATTTTCATAGTCTTTTCTAGGTATACTATGAAGACACTAGAATATTGCAGAACTGAGGACTTTGGGCTGGACCTGAAAGGTATTTCTTTAGCCTTGGGAGCTAACAGAAGTCACACAGGGCAAAGTCGGGCATATATGGAGTGTGAGGGAGCACAACATTTTCTTGCTTCAGAAAGTCATGTACAATAGACGCCTTGTGCGATGACACAGCAGCAATCTGATATTGGCCAAACCTGTTGTGGGTCTTCCTTTTTTTAAAATATTTCTTGAATTTTCAAAGAACTTTAGTCTTGAAAAACTTCACATTTACTGATTTGCATTTAGGCCTAAATGGTGGGATGCTGGGTTGTGAAGAATATGGTATACAAAAACTTCTTGACACATGTCTACTTAGCAATGCATGGTCTTTGTTGCCCATATTCTTCTGGGCTCAAAAAAGTGAACCCATATCACATCACCAGTGACAATATTTGTGATAGACATTGTTATTTGGAAACTGTTTATAATCATGATTTCTTAGTGATTTTTGCATTTTTGAGCGAGATAACATTCTAAATGCATTCATAATTGAGCAATTTAGGTACAGTTAAAAAGTCAAAGCAAGACCATCTGTGAACAAGCTACTTTAAAAATATATCAAAATGCATTTTCATGCCTCATATAGGTACAACACTGCGGCTTATCTGAGGCAGGGAGCAAATCCTGAGTATGGGTAATAAAACTCTGGTATCCAGTGTCCCTTGGTTTATTTGCACTTTATCAGCTCTGAGCCATGATTTGACACTAGTTCATAGATAATCTCTAAACATAATCTCAAACTGTAACAATAATTTACTTTTGTATGATAACTTAATATGTAAACAGCTGTTATAGTCTATGATGATCTATTGTTAGTTTTCTTGGATTATTTTAGTTGTGTGTAATTGATCATGTTTTAATGGATGATAAAGACTCAAAACAAAACTTAAATTACTAAGATCCATTTACTTGGAAAGAGGGCAAACACAGATAAACCATGAGGTAAGAATTATGTCATAGTAAGAAGAATGAAAAATTGAAGACTGTTCATGGTCATTAGACTTTCTGAAATATTAATCTATAATTATGTTTAAACACTTTCACTTTCAAGTAATGCCTCTGAAATTTCATCAGTCACATGGTCTTACTGGTATACAGGGCAGGGACTGTATTCATGAAACTTTGGTTATAAATCCTTTATTTTCTGAAAGATTTAATTCACATACTAAACAGATAATTTACCAGATGAGGGATATTTAACATTATAGGCATTTTTATCAAAGTTAATAAATGAAGGAACATAGGTATATTATACTAACAAAAATAACTGATTTTTGACTTGAGAAAATTTGCATCCACCCTGAACCATTATCATACTGCAACTGATCTCCAAACTCCATTGTTGTGTTATAATGGACAGTACTGTAACTGGGCTCCAAACCCCATTGTTGTGTTAACATGGACGGCACTGTAACTGGGCTCCAAACCCCATTGTTGTGTTAACATGGATGGCACTGTAACTGGGCTCCAAACCCCATTGTTGTGTTAACATGGATGGCACTGTAACTGGGCTCCAAACCCCATTGTAGTCTTATAATGGACAGCACTGTAACTGGGCTCCAAACCCCATTGTTGTGTTAACATGGACGGCACTGTAACTGGGCTCCAAACCCCATTGTTGTGTTAACATGGACGGCACTGTAACTGGGCTCCAAACCCCATTGTTGTGTTAACATGGATGGCACTGTAACTGGGCTCCAAACTCCATTGTTGTGTTAACATGGACAGCACTGTAACTGGGCTCCAAACCCCATTGTTGTGTTAACATGGACGGCACTGTAACTGGGCTCCAAACCCAATTGTTGTCTTAAAATGGACTGCACTGTAACTGGGCTACAAACCCCACTGTTGTCTTATAATGGATGGCACTGTAACTGGTCTCAAAACCCCATTGTTGTCTTATAGTGGACTGCACTACAACTGGGCTCCAAACCCCATTGTTGTTATATAATGGATGGCACTGTAACTAGTCTCCAAACCCCATTGTTATCTTATAATGGATGGCACTGTAACTAGTCTCCAAACCCCATTGTTATCTTATAATGGATGGCACTGTAACTAGTCTCCCAACCCCATTGTTGTCTTATAGTGGACTGCACTACAACTGGGCTCCAAACCCCATTGTTGTTATATAATGGACACCACTGTAATTAGTCTCCCAACCCCATTGTTGTCTTATAATGGACTGCACTATAACTGGGCTCCAAACCCCACTGTTGTCTTATAATGGACAGCACTGTAACTGGGCTCCAAACCCCATTGTTGTCTTACAATAAATGACACGGTAAGTAGTCTCCAGACCCCATTTTGTCTTATAATGGACGGCACAATAACTAGCCTCCAAACCCCATTGTTGTCTTATAATGATCAGCACGGTAACTTTTCTCCACCTCCCACTGTTGTCTTATAACGGATGGCACTATAACTGGGCTCCAAACCCCATTGTTGTTATATAATGGATGGCACTGTAACTGGTCTCCAAACCCCATTGTTATCTTATAATGGACGGCACTGTAACTGGTCTCCAAACCCCACTGTTGTCTTATAATGGACAGCACTGTAACTGGTCTCCAAACCCCACTGTTGTCTTATAATGGACAGCACTGTAACTGGGCTCCAAACCCCACTGTTGTCTTATAATAGACGGCACAGTAACTAGCCTCAAAACCCCATTGTTGTCTTATAATGATCAGCACAGTAACTATTCTCCACATCCCACTGTTGTCTTATAATTGACAGCACTATAACTGGTCTCCCAATGGCACTGTAGCTGGTCTCCAAACCCCACTGTTGTCTTATAATTGATGGCACTGTAACTGGTAACCCAACCCCACTGTTAGCATGGTTACTAGTCTCCAAACCCCACTGTTGTCTTATAACGGATGGCACTGTAACTGGGCTCCAAACCCCATTGTTGTTTATAATGGACGGCACTGTAACTGGTCTCCAAACCCCATTGTTATCTTATAATGGACGGCACTATAACTGGTCTCCCAACCCCCCTGTTATCTTATAATGGATGGCACTGTAAAAGGTCTCCAAACCGCACTGTTGTCTTATAATGGACAGCACTGTAACTGGGCTCCAAACCCCACTGTTGTCTTATAATGGACGGCACTGTATCTGGTCTCCAAACCCCACTGTTGTCTTATAATGGAGAGCAATGTAACTGGTCTCCAAACCCCACTGTTTTGTAAAAATGGACAGCACTATAACTGGTCTCCCAACCCCACTGTTGTCTTATGATGGATGGCACTGTAACTGGCCTGCAAACCCCATTGTTTTGTTATAATAGACGGCACTGTAACTGGTCCCCAAACCCACTGTTGTCTAATATTGGACAGCAATGTAACTGATCTCTAAACCCCACTTTTGT
Organism: Solen grandis; assembly: GCA_021229015.1. NCBI lineage: Eukaryota > Metazoa > Mollusca > Bivalvia > Adapedonta > Solenidae > Solen > Solen grandis. The sequence continues at coordinate 17,302,827 of CM037791.1, forward strand.
CTTATAATGGATGGCACTGTAACTGGTCTCCCAACCCCATTGTTGTCTTATAGTGGACTGCCCTGTAACTGGGCTCCAAACCCCATTGTTGTTGTATAATTGATGGCACTGTAGCTGGTCTCACACCCCACTGTTGTCTTATAATGGACTGTACTGTAACTGGGCTCCAAACTCCATTGTTGTTGTATAATTGATGGCACTGTAGCTGGTCTCACACCCCACTGTTGTCTTATAGTGGACTGCCCTGTAACTGGGCTCCAAACCCCATTGTTGTTGTATAATGGACAGCACTGCAACTGATCTCCAAACCCCACTGTTGTCTTAAAATGTACTGCACTTTAACTAGTCTCCAAACCCCACTGTTGTCTTATAATGGACAGAACTGTAAATAGTCTCTAAAACCCCACTGTTGTCTTATAATGGACAACATTGCAAAGTTGCTGAACAAATTTTAGAAGTATTTCTTGTCTATAAAATCCTTAACATGAAACACTCCATGTGTAAATACAAGGCTTGATCAAGGGAGGTCAATAAATTTGGAGAACACAAAATGGAATGGAGACATCAGACTGGTCACCCTTTTTGTCTGATTACAATACAACACTTCCACAAATATGTTTTCTGGACTATTAATACACGTATATACTTTGCGCACCTGTAATGTACGTAGTGAAATGGTTAAAAAAATTGTTGCCTCAGAAACGGGCCAATCTTTACAGTGAATGCCTGTAGTGTATTGAAAAAAAAATTTGTTGCCTCAGAAACAGGCCAATCTTATAGTGAATGCCTGTAACGTATTTAAACAGATAAAATTTTTCTCTTCTCAAAACTTGACCCCATTTTAGTGTAGGAACCCTGAAAATAATTCATTTTATTAAAATAATCGCCAAGTTAATGTATTTAATTTTAAAATTTAGTTTATTTAAAGTTTCAGGTTTCTGGAGATACAGGATATATTGAATTTAATCAGAAAAAAAATCAATAAAAACATAAATTTGCAAATTTTAATAAAAAATTTTTAAAATTAAATAAAATCACTTTTAGTGAGTTTGAATGTTTATTTTTATGATTTCTGTAGATTACCAATTGATAGATCATTAGAATAGACTATTTAAACTAATTGATTATATTGATTATCTTTGAATTATTGATCATAATTAATTGTCTCATTTTATGCATTTTTACGCTACAGGTTTTTCAATATTTAACAAAACTGATTATATGCTTTACTGAACTGCACACCTGTAACATTGAAAAACTAATTTTAAACCATTTTCAACATTAATCTTATGTTATACCAAAATATTTAACACTCGTAAGCATCTTGTATGGTGCTTAATAGCCTTCACATATGTTTTCTTTAGTTCAATTATGTCCACTAATGAAGGTTAATATGTTAAGAGCTGAAAAACAGCAACAACTAAGTCCAGTTTTAAACCTGTAAAAAAGGCACCCATCTTATAAAGTTGCAGGTAATAACTGTATAAAGATTGGCCCATTTCTGTGGCAGCATTCGCTGTAAAGATTGGCCCGGTGCGCAAAGGATATTTGGCTGACCTGTTCTAGAACTACTCTAGATCAGAGGAGAAACACTGATGATGTCAGAGAGAGTTCAAAGGTTTCTCATTATTACAAGAACCATATGAAGAATACAATATAGATACAACAGAGAGAGTTTGTCTGTAGTTTCAATCCTTTTAAGAACAACATACGTTCCTTTACTCGCATATTTCACACTTAATGTTAATGCACTCATCGAGCACATGTATTGTGCACCAATATGAGGACTTTTGTTCCAAAATTGTCAATACAGTCAAACCTGTAGTAAAGAGCACCTCTGAACAAAATCACTCTAAAAGATCATTATTTTAAGACCTTGCAACCCAGTTTATATCTTCCTTACACCAGGCTGTCCAGTCCAATAACTACCCTAGTTTAGAGCAGTCATGCTCACTCCACAGTCTCTTTAAGATAGACCTCATATGTATTAAGGCCAAAGATATACCAAATGTGATTATAATGTAGTTTCTACATGTTTTACTTGATTTTATCAGTCATGAAGATCAGGTGTTAGGGGAGTGCTTCTTAATATATGCAAGGTAACGTAATGGTGTAACACACTATAGTATCTGTGATCACACAATATTACTTTTTATCAAATTATAAACTTGCTTCCACTTGGATTCAAACTTGCCAAATTCCGAGTGTGATTTTCTACCCTACCCCACCCAACTTGAGACTCTTGGTCTGATAATCTGCCCTACCCCACCCAACTTGAGGCTCCTGGTCTGATTATCTACCCTACACCACCCAACTTGAGATTACCTGATTACCTACCCTACCCACCCAACTTGAGACTCCTGCTCTAACCTATTATCTCCCTACACCACCCAACTTGAACTCCTGGTATATTACATTTCCTCCTTACACAACCCAACTTGAGACTCCTGGTCTTATTATCTGCCCTACCCCACCCAACTTGAGATTCCTAGTCCAATTAATTGATTACCTGCCCTACACCACCCAATTTGAGACTCCTGATATAATTTACTACTCCTGGTGTGATTAGCTACCCTACATTACCAAACTTGGTTTTTTCCCTCTCCTGGTCTGATTATCTGCCCTATCCCACCCAACTTGAGACCCCTAGTATGATTATCTATCCTACCCCACCCAATTTGAGATTCCTAGTATGATTATTTGATAACCAGCTCACACTACCCAATTTGAGACTCCTGATATGATTTACTACTCCTGGTGTGATTATCTACCCTACATTACCAAACTTGAAACTTCTTGTCTGATTATTTTCCCTACACCACACAATTTGAGACTCCTGGTCTGATTATCTGCCCTACCCCACTCAACTTGAGACCCCTAGTATGATTATCTACCCTACCC
>CM037791.1:17305827-17355827 GCA_021229015.1 Solen grandis
ATTCTTTAATTAAATAATACTTCGTCTTTTCTTTTAAAATGTGCACATACCAAAGAAAACTTGTCTTTATCAAATGCACTTGACAAAGTCGTCGACCTAGATGTACTTAAACATCGTCTAATCGATTCAAATAGACTAGATTTTCCAGTGTTGTTTGCACCGATTACAAAATACGTATCTTCTGTAAAATCTAATCTGAATTCATCTTCGAAGAGAACGAAGTTCTTAATAAATAATTTCCGAAGCATCTCTGAAAAGTTAAGAAGAATCAGTTTTGAGATTAAATTTTTTTTTGATAATTAAAGTAGTAATTATACATATCCGTCAACGAACACAAGATTAGTTTCCTCGTAAATGATTGTTGGTCGGCTCTTTCTGATGTTTATTGTGTAAAATAAATTTTGTGACAAACGTAAGTTCAATAGATTTGACTAGTTAAACACTACTTACCTGTACTAGACAGGTGTAAAATTTAAGTTTTTACGTGTGAAGATTACTGTGTACTGTCAGAGACATATAAAGAACAGAGATAGGCAGCTTAGTTTTAGCCTGTATCGATTTTTTTTATCGCCCCCCCCCCCTTCCCGAGAATTCAACGAGACCCGAACGAGACTAGAATTCAATTTTTTCATTTTGAATTTCATATGTATTGTTCCAATATGAACTTTATTTCAATCCTCCATAAATATGAAGAGTACAAATTCAACAAACATAGAACATGAAGTATATACAGATATAATATAGCATATCACAGCACAATTAACTACATACTGTAAATGATGTAGTTAACACCCTGATAAAAACTTATAGTATTGTTAATCATATATAATTTTAAATCACTTATACAGGATCTAGATACGAAAGCGAAAATACTAGAACCAAAAGTGACAATCGTTATATATATATATATATATATATATATATATATATATATATATATATGCATACACATACACACATACACATATATACATATACATACATATATCTACACATATATATTATATAAAGAGCAAGAAAACCCTAACCGGCAAATTTTCGGGTTAACCCTGCATGTACACGAGGCTATCAGTCTTCTCAACGTTTTCTCATGCCGCGCTTAATCATATCGGACCAGTTATATACCTGTCTTTCTCTCCCCCCCCCCCCCCTCTCTCTCTCTCTCTGTGTTCTTCTTCTTCTTGTCCTTCTCCATCTTCTCTCTAAATTATAATTAAACTATATAAACGCTCCAATTATGCATCCGGGGCCGCCGTGGCCGAGCGGTTACAGTCGTGGATTACAAATCTCTCAGCCCCTCACCTCTGTGGGTTCGAATCCCGGTAGGGACTTCTGATTTTTTTATGTGAGGAAGCCTTCCAGGTGGCTTGCGGTAGGTCGGTGGTTCTACCCGGGTACCTCTGTGTACTCGGGGTCTTCCTCCACCTGTAATTAGCTGGACGTCGCTATATGATTTAAATACTATCGCAGCGACGGTAAACCACAATACAACTACAACAACATTATGCATCCGTTCTCTTTTTTCCTTCATTTATACTCACAGTAGCTGAAATCAGTTGATTTACTAAATGTATTAGAAAGTAATTGTTGATAGTAAGATCCCCCCCCCACCCAAGCCCCATCGGAATGTCTGGTACCTGTGTGACAGGTTAGCGTGCTCTCGTTAACTGTCGAGGCACGCGATATAGTGTGTTATTTCGGAAAGCTGCTGATCTCTTTATTTTTGTCTCTTGTTCTTTAAAGATCTGCCATATAATCATGCAAGGCGGTGGCAAGTAAATATGTGTATTTCATTGAAGAAAGCTGCATAGTAGACATAAAGTGTGCACGTTAAAGGTGTTTAAGGAAATAGTAACATGTTTATTTTAAGTCCTATTTGAATAAAAGAGATGTATGGTGAATTTAGTATCAATAATATATGCCCACTAAAATCAGTATACTACTGATAGAATCATTTTGGAATTAAATATGAAAATGCATTACATGTAATACCACTTACATATATAACGGGGAATACTTCTATATACATACATATTACTCTATGTCATAGAAGAATAATAACATACACATAAAAAAACACCCAAATAGTACCCCCCCCCCCCCCTGTAAACCGTATACCTCTGAAAACCGGACATTTCAGCTGGTCTGGGCACTGTGCGGTTTAGAGAGGTTTCACTGTACATCAAATTATGCTCTTCTTTCCAAACAGAACAGTATGATAATAAAAACTTGACCACAGGTCAGTCTGTCTAGAGGTTAGAATAATAATATTTTAGAATACTATACCTGTTGTTTTTCCTTGTTTCCTTGCCCTCGAGATTTTTCGGTATATGGAAATAAACAGAGATTCAATATATCCCTACATTTTTATATGTCAAGCACAAATATGAAAAAAGAATTAAACATTTATCAAATCATAGCAGAGTTATGATCTGTCTGTGAATTCGAACAAACACTGTATACAAATATGGTTGCATGCATGCTCGACGCATATATCATTATGTAAGTATGAAAAGACTATAGGAATGCGCTTTTCAGACGGAGTATAAAATTACATACTTGGGGTTATTATATGCTTCATAACGGATTGACTTTTCTATTACCTGTGATCCTTTATCTGTGAATATTGATCAATTATTTACTTAAGTAGGGTTTATGTTTATAAATAACTTTTGCAAATGTTGCCAATGCACATACGTTTGATACAACAAAATCAGTAACGATAAATATGCAGATATTCAAATCTAACACTTTCAAGTCAATCTTCAGTATTCCAAAAAGGAAGATGAAGGGTATTCTTCAATCGAGATGAAGATAATGATTATGATAATGAAATCAGGTGCTTTTGATTTTTCAACAAAAGTTAAACTAGACATTAAGAGGTCTCATGCAAAAATCAAACGTATACTTAAATCCAATTTTACATGCGTTTGTTTTCTATTCGAATATCGATTCATGTGTATATAAGTTATTTGTTGTTAAATTTCTTTTTTAATTGTGGACGATTATTTCTCTTTTATACATCGAATAGCAACGGCATGTGTATCAATATTAAGGCGAAGCAAGGTTTAATTGTAGCGTACTATAAAAATCTTTGGCAACATTCCGGTTGTCTATTTTCCGTCCCTCTTTAACATTCAAAGAACGTAATTTCAGATTTTTTTAACGTCAATACTGTCCCACTGTCGCCGTAGACCACGTCCTGTTCACATTAACATGAAATCGTATCAAACAAGCATTGTTTTAATAAAACGCTAGCATCTGGCTCTGTAAAATACGAATTAAAATAAAACACAAAATGTGAAGTACATTTTAGGCAATGTTTATGTGTGTATTTCTTACACAGTAATGGAGTAAACGCTTTTTTTTTCTGATTACATCCCATTTGTTATTTTTATTATTATTTTTCCAAAGGATTGTACACGCCATCGTATGTTGTAGCATTTTTTACAGTTGACTTTTGTTTCACACCAATTTTCTAATTATCCACTGTCCATCATGTATTCACTACTCTGCTTTTGACGTTGGTGGTGATGAAAATGATGATGATTCATGTAATGATAATAATATTACTCATAAGATGTTAGAATATATTTGCTTAATTAACTTTTTATCTCGAATATAAGGGGGTGTCAAAAAAGTTTTGAACCTACTATATTTCCCAGTATTTGATGTTAACTTTTTGTGTGTGCTGGCTTACACCAATTTCATCGATATACAGTGTATATCGTCCTTGCTTAAGGTAAACTGTAATTACCTTAACATCATATCTGGAAAGAAGATATATTTCTTTCCATATATATGATATTGGGCCAAGTATACACACACATTTATGATCATTAGAGAACATTTGAATAAAGTACTACTCGACGTAGTCTTCTTAGTTTTTTCCCTAATGAATCCAATACACAAATCAATAAGAAGTCTATCAAAATACACGACGTCCTTGGGTGATTCAGTTTTATTATCTCATGCATAAAAGAATGTCTTATTTGTTGAATTCTGCATTGAATAGCTTTACCTAACATCGAGCCGTTTGAATATATCTAAAGGTGTAGTTGTATACAATGGTCTTAATTATATTCCGTGGCAAGCGCAAAATTGTGTAGTCTACAAAATGTTGTTCCCTTTGATAGTTTAGCAAATATTCAGTGAAATGATATTCAGTCTTATTCTACATTCCACTCATACTATCTTGAACATAAGAAAAATATTTAAGTATCATACTTATTATACTCCCTACAACAACGTTTTGGGGGGCTATACTGAAATCGGGTTGTCCGTCCGTCTGTTTGTCCGTAGACAATTTTGTGTGCGCTTCTTATATAGTATTTTGCTAATTTTGATTAACTTCACAGGAATCCTTCCTACTATGGGAACTTGTGTAACTGCAATTTTCATTATGATTCGTCAGTTATTACAGGAGTTATGCCACTTTGATTGTTTTCTCTTCATGGAATATATGGGAACACATCTTGTGTGTCTGTCTCCTCCTACACTATTGTTGCGATTTACTCCAAACTTTCACAGATGGACAACATATATGTGAAGATATGCATGTGTTTTGAAAATTTTGTTTTTATATTTAAGCCTGAGTTACTGCCCTTTGAACTTTCCTCCCATATATGATATATTGGGAATGCTTAATTTCCTTGAAATATCTCTTGTTAGAATATAGATACAGTTTTCATACTTGGTATGTAGATACCTTACAGAAAGAGGAAGGTAAGGAATTATTTCCAGGATGATAGGGTCAATGTCACTGTTGCTAAAAATAATTTTTTTGTTTCCGTCATATAACTTCTTTCAGGAGTTAGGTTTGACGATCAGATTTAGTATACAGATACCTTATTGAAAGAGGAGATTGGGATAGATTTTCAGGTCGGTAGGGTCAATGTCAAGGTCACTGTTACTAGAAATATTTTTGCTTGCCTGGGGCGACACTTGAAAACTGGTTTCGCGCCATTTGACGTGTTTCTTGTTATTAATTATGATAAATCAACTATAACAGGGTTTTTGCATTATGATTAATCAACTTTAGCAGGAGTTATTGTCCTTTTAATTGAATTGTTTTGGCTTTTTTATTGCATTTGCAAAAATGTCCCCTTTAAGACTGCTTCAGGCTTTATGCAAAAATAGATAAATAAAAACATCTATGGCTTACAGATCTAGTTTCATATTTAGCACTGATTCATTGTTACTTGGCTGTAGTATTTTGCACACTGGTTTTGAGTGGAGATTTCTTTTTTTTTTAACAATTGAACAAAGCCTAACTAAAGAATTAGTGTATGATTGGATTCATGAAGTATTTAATTGGTACATGGCATTCCAATTTCAGGATAAATGTGTTTACTTGGTCCCAAGGTATTGTATTGTAATACAATGTTGTGATCGACAAGTTTCATACTTGATTAAATATTTCTCCTCTCAAAAGGCCCATTTCAAGTCGTGTTTATGCATAAGTGTTTTATATTTCCATAATTCAATTTTTCTTGCTTTATTTAAACATCGATTACTGAACTATACAGTCTAACCTGCATTAGCGGATTTATAACGTGACCTATCTGTAATGGTTAATCTAAGGTCCGACGGAAAGATATTCCACTATATGTATCCTGTTAATAATGTGACCCTGTTTATCGTGGTCAGCGGTCGCTGTAATCTCAGACCGGAACAAATTAAATAACGGTCAGCGACAAAGAATTAACGAGAACTGTTAAAATGTACAGTGTGTGAATTTGACGGCACCTAGCCTGAAACATAAAACAGCTGATCACATGCTAAAAAGGTGTCTGACTCTTACTGTGCTCTGGTAAATCATAAAAATGATAGAGAAAGAGGCGGGTGTAAGAATTTGCGTCTTTGGGGACCCAAGAGAGAATTAGTAGCTAATCATTTGTCTGCGACTAATGGGTTTTAATCCAAGATAACCATTTTTTTTTCATGAATAAAAATCATATCTACAACCGTAAAAGACAGAATGTAATCATGCATAATGCGTAAAGTTTCCTATATGCATATTTTAAAGTCACGACGCTTTGACAGAGCCGAGTTAAAAATAATAACTTAAGTCACATCAAAAAAATCATATCACGTGACGAAATTAAGAAAAAATCTGAAGAAAAGCATGAAATAAATAAAACATTTGTTGATTTTATTGTATTAATTTTGCATTTTTTTTGTGTAACGTGTACTTATTTAAAATATGGTTTTTATTTTCTATGACCACGCCTAAATGAAAATTCGATCTCTTCAAAAGAAAATAATCAAATATCCTATATTTCTGGTTTACCTGAACTAATATCTTTCTTTGATCAATCGAACCAACATAGTACTATAATACTATCGCCGATTTTTACCTTGAACAATTTGTTGCACTTGATTGCATTCTTCCATTGTAAGATATAAACCCAATCTCGTGGATTGTAATGGTACCCTTTCAACTTTGCACCTTTCCTGTCTTTAGAAATGAAATTCATGTCTAGGTCAACTGCTCACAAACAGTATCACGCTTTTCCTTATAAACTCGGTATTGAAATTGACTCAAAGCCAACAATAAGGTAAGGTAAGGAAATTTGATACCATACTTTAAAACAACAATTATACTGAAATGATACAAACACATGACAGCAAAATACATGTATAGGTTTATTCAAAAGGCATTACTACCAATGACTTATTCGAAAACATTTTGTAAAAAGTAAGGTAAATAGGTATTATAGGACTTGAATCAACAGAACAGAACATAAATTTTATTTTGCCTTAAGTATACATAAGCTCATAGTCACACATTATAAAAATATATACATAATAGATTGAATGTTTTGCCCTTGAATAAGTTCATCGTGTAGGTAATCCAGTATGAGATTCATAATTTCTTCTAAACACTACACTAAAAATTGAACTTACATCGACAGTTTCGTCAACTTACACCGTTGACATTTTCCAGATGACTTCCAGCGCAAGCGCTCTTCCGGTCATTGTCGACGAAAATGGCGGAAGTCGTCGACACTGACCGGAAGTGTTCAATTTTAAGTGTAGTGTTTAGAAGAAATTATGATTCTCATATTGGATGTGTTGACACATGCATTTTCTAATACACATCCTTTATTCCCTATGTATATACTTAATAACGCTCATTTATACTCAAAGACCAAACATGAAAAAAACATCATACAGTGATTTATCCTATGATATTACACAGCTTAAATGCTATTTTATTTAGTTAATAAATCAGTTTGCACAATTTGGGATTACATCCATTTAATGGACTCTGGAATGTGGGGTAAATAGATATAATGTGACTTCAATCAACAATCATTTTTATTCAAAGATCAAACATGATAACATTCACACAACTAATGACAGCAAAATTCAAAATTGATATTCAGAATTAAATATTTCATTTAATAGTTACCCAAGGTTATTTCACAGCTCATTTGTTATTTTATTTAGTTAAAAATCGGTTTGCACATTCTGAGATTGTATCCAGGGTTACTTGTCAGAATAAGAATGGTTCGCATGCTGGATGCGTTATGTCTAATCTGTATAATTATTGGTCTAATTCTTAATACAATCCTGAGGACCGTTTCACTAAACTTCGTACGACAATAACCTTCATATACTCAAAAGATGTAAATTGGTTATTCCTGTGATTTTTTCTACATAAATGATATAACATGCAAATAAATGAATAGTAGATGTCACGTAGGAAAACCTTATTACAATTGAGATTAACAAATCTTTCTTATGAGGTTTAGAGAAACGGGTCCCAGCAGCTTATAAACCAATACATTGCATCGCTCCATGCATAATATGACAAAAAAAAAATGATAAAAAAAAATCATCAGTTAAGCTAATTTCATTATTTGGCAAACGTTCAAAACGTGCAATTCAGCAGCTGTAGATAACAAATGAGCCCCCTTTGAACATAAGGTGGCCCACCTACAGACCACATCGCGAGAACTCTTAGACGCTACAGAAAAGCTACAGTTTTGAAAGTTCTTCTATCGCCAGCACTAATTTGGTTTACCGACTGGTATAAAGACGTTAAACCCCAACAAAAAACCGAAAGTCTATCAATGTGAAAAATATCAAAAATGATTTTGAAGCAAATTATATATAAAATAAATAATTTCATTTTAATGGGAAAATAACAATTATACAATTCTCGATAGCATGACAAGTTGAAAAAATTAACAGCATAGGTCTACATATGATTATACATATTTTTTTTGTGCTTTCTATGAACAGACCGATAAATACCCATGTATGATAATCATATTCATCACCGTAGAAGATAAAATGTTATCACATGTGTCCAGCATGTCTATTTTAAAGCAACGTCTCGTATTCACTGAGCCTGATTAAAAAAATAACAATGAATGACGTAATTCTAAAAGAAATGACGTCACGACATGTTATTGAGGCTCTCAAAGGATAATTACTGATACACGACAGAAAAAAAAAATGAATTGATAAATTACGTTAGAATAGCATATAAAAATAGAACATATGTTGATTTATAATATAATGGATCTTATTGCATTTGTGCTCATATAAAATACACATTTTCGCTCTTGGCTTCGTCACTCATGATATTCTTTTCAAGGAACACAAACGTTCAAAACATCATTAATTATCCTTTATATCTTCTCCAAAAGGGTACATATTTAATAAATATGATAAATACTAAATGAAAAAAAATATAAAATGGTTTCAAGATGTTGCATGCAGGATGTAATGGTCAATGATAAATTTAAACCAAGATCACGTTGATTAGTTCGTTTTCAGTAAACATTTCTCAATTCAGACACGGTCTCAGAGACCGTCAATATATAAAAGTATATTAATTATAGATTTCCTAACCGATTTAAATAGCGAAAAAAAATCTGTGCAAATATTCACACAGCCAATTAAAAGAAATGATTGTTACAAATACAATAATACAATAATTCATCTGTATATCAAATACCAATCAAAAGAAATCAGCAAATATTTAAAATTAACCAAGCAAATTATGTACATAAAGATCGTGATTCTCGATTACAAACCAAGTTATTAAGATAGTCGGATTCTATTACATTACCTCAATAATCATTCTAGAATTACTATCAATTGCTCTAAAACTGGAGTTGTTGGTTCAAACTCAGTTGGGCCAATCTGTTTTATTTTTATTTGATCTCTTTGACGGTTAAATCTGTATCACTCAGTTCGCAATTAAAAAGTATAAAAATATTTTACTTATGTAAATTGTGTAGGTATTTACTGAATAAGCCATGCAAAGTTTAATAACAAACATGAAACTTGGTACATTGAAATTCTAACAAAATCAAAACCAAAAGACTTTAAAATGTATCATGATCATAAAAAAACTCTTAGAAAAAGTTTGGTCAACTTTGGAGTATGTATGACCATTTATGATAGTATGAAAATGTTGTCTCCAAAGAAGTACAAACTGATTACATTTGATTTAAAGGGGTCACTGTCAACCCAGAGTAGGTTGGCTGGTGTGAGATTTTTCAGCAATTTACCAACAGCAAACGGGAATTTACAAGAATTATATTTATGTACACATTCAGTAATTGGGACATTAATTAGAAAACCAAGTAATTTTTTTCTAGAATTATGTCCACATAGAGAACAAAGAAATTGGCTTTTACTAATAAAATACTATTTGCAAAACCTTTTTTGTTGTTGTTGTAGTTTTGTTTTTTAGCAAGAATTATATACCCATAAAAAACATCGGACTGACAGGTAACAATGGGACATCATTTACAGAACCAACAGCAACATTTTCGTTGGCAAGAATTATCCCCACATAAAAACATAGAAACAGGCTTTAAATAATAGGATATCAACCAACACAATTTTTGTATTTTTAAAAACTATATACACACACGAAGATTACGGAAAATTTACCATGAAGTATGGAATTTTTTTCTTGACCCAACAGCAAAAGAGTTATGTGCTCTTGCAATACATGGTAATTAAACAATGAACAATGGATTAGCGTTTGGAAAACGAACAGCAAACTTGTCTTTTTCTAGAACTATAAAGAAAATAAAAAAATAACATAAACAAAATAGAAATTGCCTTTAAATAATGGAATATTAATCGCAAAATCAACACAAATTTTGTCATTTGCAAATATCTTTGTACAAATAAAAACATAATATTGATATTACACAATAGAATATTATTTACTGAACCAACCGAAAAATTGTTTCTTGCAAAACTATGTACTCATCACCTACATAGAACCGGGAAATCAATTCCTTAAACAATGGGATTTCATTTTCAAAATCAACGTAAGGCAAAACTGTCTTTGCCAGTTTTATGTACACATTAAATTGGCCTTATACAATCGGAGATTATTTTAAGGTATTAGGACCATCATGGCCGTATCCATGTTTTAGTTTTCTTGGGAGATAACTCATGAAAACAAAATGATCAAAGATGCAATCGAAATACTCCTTGTCAATTTGTCTCTAAGATTTTCATTGTTTGACATTTCAAAATCTTATATTGTGAAGTTGTATGCATGATTTTGATGAAATTGGTGACTATTAGGTATAGGTTAATGTTTGTTATCAAGGGTTTAACAAATTAAACCGCTCAATCTCGGAACAAACATTAACCTACTTAGTGTATGGAATTATGTTTTGACGTTACTATCTTAGTCCATCTCTATACGTATGCGCACAAAGATTGGTGGTATATACTAGGTTACCCATTAAACCAAGTAGTTTAACAAGTTAAACCGATCGAAAATTTTGAAAAATACTGCAATCTCATAGGTCAAAATATAATTCCATACATTAAGGTGCTGTTTATATCGTCAAACCAAAAGAAAAACTTCTCCTGCTTAATCTGTATACACACAAAATACATAAAAATAGCTTTATACAATTTAATATAACCATTATAAGCCAACAACAACTTTGTACACATATATGATATACCATGCACTGGTGTATATAATCATTACTTTAACTTTAAACAATGGAAAAATTAGAACTTATTGGTTACTTGTGGGTTTGTTTTTTTTTTTGCTCTTTCCTTAGGGCGTGAACTGTAAATAATATTGGATTACCTCTCTTTCAATTGATTGAATAATAATTCTCGAATTCCACCAACAAAACATAGTAATAGCACTACTGGAATTCTTATATTTGGTAGAAATTCATATAAATTAAATATCTAAACATATTACTGGGTTGACAGAAAATAAGACCTTAATAACTAACATTCCCCTCTATTTTTTTAAGAGAATGACCGAGTCCATTAGATAAATCCTCACAATTTTCTATTTTACCATCGTAAAAGATAGGATGTTTTAATAGATAAAAATGAAAGTTGATATTCTGTCTACTGACATTAGGAAACTGTACGATATATGGTTTATATGATATATTGGTAAATATAAGTACTTTTGCGATACATTTGTATATCAGCAAAATTCGGTAACTTATAACGCGTAAAGGCAAATTCTGCGACTTCACCGGTTCTAATTTTCACTAAGATCAATCACCATTCTTATACACAGTCTATATTACTCTTTGAATTGAAGTTTATTTAATAAACGAGTATTATTTTGTACAGACGAGAATAAAAAATAAGTTGTAGGTAAAACCTAATTTTCACCTAAAAATGAGCGAGTCTCTTTTATTTATACCAAGTTCTGCAAAATCTTTGGCTTGACACTATTTTACGACAGGTAAAAACTTACACATACAGTCCAGTTACGATCAAGCAAAATGCGATGGAACAAAATGACGGTGTAATGCAAAGTAATTTGCAGGTCTCGGTCGAATTTGATCTTAATTCAATGTAAAAAAGATGCGACTGAACGAAGAACGGATGGAACGATAGATGCACTGGAACGAACAATCTATTAGGTCCGAATTGCCAATTAACAGCTGATTAATGGCGCGCTCGAACAAAGTGCCTGTCAGTTTTCACACCTACTCGAGTGACATCCGTCGCTTGCGCGTGTCGGCCATTATTGGTAGTAACTAATCAATCAACACGCCATCCATGACACTTTTTCAAAACTTAATCAACAGTATAAGTATTGGTCGCCAGCTCTGTTTTCCCATATCATTCAAGTCAAAGCAAGTCAAAAACATTTTATTTCTCTCAAATTCATGTACATCATGAAAAAATAGAGGTACATTTGTGTAATATTTATGAGAGGCTCATTTTAGTTAATAATAAATAAGATATTGCCATTAAAGTACACAATAAATCGAACATGTTAGAACGAAGACAACAACAACAAAAAATAAAATTTGTTATCTGATATCAGCATTCTGAGTAATTCAGTGAAGGATCCAGGTTTTCTGGGGGGGGGGGGGGGGGGGGATAACTGAATCACCGATTGTATCTACACTCTACAAAATATTGCCTGATAAAACTCTTGAGTTAAAGAGGATTGATTGCAATGGGGGCAAACGGTCCAAGGAAAGATTGAATGTTCTCGTCTGTTCTAATGCCATGCCATTGTACGTCATAGGAAAGAGTGGTAGCCAAGGTGTTTCAAGGGCGTTCAGTCGAGCTAATTGTATTGTTTATGTTTGCTTGTCCTTACTTTTTTATATGTTGATATAAAATAAAATATATATTTATTGCTTTACCAGAAAATGATGTACGTACATGTATACGAAAACAATACGGAGACGATTTACGACAATACCATTATTACGACATTACGAAAATTATGATTTACGGCATATGTTGACTATCATACGTCATATACATACATGTGTACAAAGGAAATGGTATCTGCAATCAGTGCGGTTAAGATGCGATGGAACGAGAGTTGCGATGGAAGGAAATATTTGCGTGATCCGGTGCTACTTCGTTCTATCGTAACTGGACTGTATTTCCGTAAAATCATTAAAACTGGTTGTACACATGTGCTTTTCAGAGTCGCGCTTTATGAAATAGAGGCTTACCTATTCATAAATACCTAGTTTGATCCTTTAAGGTACTTCCCCATCACTTGTGTATACTTTTCCAAGCGCTTTAACCAATCCGAAAAGAAGACTCCTTTGAATGTCTCTTTGGGAATAGTGTTAATACGCTTGAAAAGCAGTATTGAATCGGCGACCTTTGAGACAATTGTTTTGTTCGGCCAATAAAAAAATCGAGATATTGTCTTTGCTATGTTGTCGACGTCATTTGCATCAATGGCTTAAGTGTCGTGAAAAACTCAAAACTTAAACCTTAGCCATAACTTCTAAACTACAAAACCTTATCAAACTTCACATAATTGTTCACTATCACAAGGGCTACGTTCCCATCAAGGACCACTTCTCCATTTCGAACTTAATAATCTCCCTTTTTAAGGAAATACGATGCAAAACTGTAATAATGTTACTTCTACATTATTTACATTCTGTAATCAAACTTCACATACTTGTTCACTATCACAAGGGTTACGTTCCCATCAAGGACCACTTTTCCATTTCGAACTAAATAATCTCCCTTTTTAAGGAAATACGGTGCAAAACTGTAATAATGTTACTTCTACATTATTTAACATTCTGTAATCAAACTTCACATACTTGTTCTCTATCAGAAGGGCTATACTCCCATCGTTTGCCATAATCCATTTGACCAATTGTATTTCCCCTTTCGTAAAAAGGAAACAGACGAGCGTTGGCATCCGCATGAAGTGCTCTTGTTGATATACGGATTCAACCAAATATCACTGAGAATCAGGCCTGGGCTATAGAAAAGCTGAAGTAATGTTTCAATTTTATAGTCTTTTACGTATTTAAAAACCAGTGCAGACTTGTGCGAAGATGCATTGTCGTGTTAGGGTTTAATTCCCAGCAGTCCAGTGCAAAGTCGGACTGTGGCATAGTGCTTATCCACGGCAGAATGAACGTGTTTCTGTAAAATATTCCTGACACACGGGACATCTGGCAATAATGTCGTGACAATAAGATTTAGAGCGTACATTATGCGCTTCTTTATGCGAGCAATCTGCGGCCTTTCATCATTTTCACTTTTCCACACCTTATTTCTCTGTGTACCATCCATTCGTAAAAATACCCATGTTTCATCACAGGTTACTATTTTACCCAGTCATATTTGGTCAGCATCGTTGTATCTATCAAGTAGCAGTGATGCACAACGTACGCGAACTACTTTCTCCTCCTTAGTAATTATGTGGTCTATCCAACCAGCACATACTTTTTTAAGCTTTAGCACATCGTTTTATATCACATAAGTCTTCTATCAACTCGACCGTGTAACTCGCATCTTCTTCAACAGCTGTATTTATTTCAGCAACATAAATGTCTGATGCCGATGACAACGGTTAACCAGGCCTTGGCTCCTCTTTAGAGTAAGCTCTGCCAGTTTAAAAAGAACGTTCCGTTCTTCTTACAGTTGAATAAGAAAGAGCACTGTCCTCATAAACGTCTCCCAAGTCGGTTTTAATTTCAGGTGCCGTAGACTGTTAAAAAAACTCCTTTGCTCTTCTTTTCCGCACTCAACCCTTACCGCGTGGGTTCGAATCCCAGAAGGAAAATTCGGATTTTCATGTGAGGAAGCCTCCCAGCTGGCTTGCGATAGGTCGGTGGTTCTACCCGGATGCCTCCGTGCATTCGGGGTCTTCCTCCACCTGTTATTAAGCTGGACGTCGCTATATGACGGAAATACTGTCGAAGCGACGGAAAACTCAAATAGTCAAGTCTTCTTTTCCGCCATTTCGTAACTAAGTGTGAATTGTGTGCGATTAAAAGTTACTTACTGCATGAAACCCGTGTCTCACTTGTTAAGACCAGTGGCAGGGAGTCTAAAGTTGCGACTGATATACTCATATAACACTTTCCAGAACCCTTTAGCGTAAATGAGTAACAAATTGTTGATAAGTACATTCCAAATGACCCTCGTATCAAGTAAATGTCAACTTTTATTTTGATATACAGTGTAATCGACAATTTTATAGGACCATTATTAGAGAATTGACTTATATGTTATATTAAAGGATGAACTCAGTGTTCTTAAAAAAGAAAAGTTGAATAAGAGCAAGAATTGATCGGTTTTACAGGGGTCTTATTGTTTAACAATTAAAACTTTAATCGCATTTACATAATTGTGGTTTTTCATTGTACTTATACCCAGAGCAATGATTCATATTTACATGAAATATCATGTCGAATTTTACGAATATCTGCACGGAATTACGCCGATATGGCAATTTGCAATTACGTTATAGTAAAGCAAAAGTAGAGCTAAATGATGTTTGCGGGCGGTCAATATCATATGCAAACGTGTTCTTTGAAATAATACAATTTCCAATTTGTTTGCAGAATGTGCAGCTCATGTTCTTGTTGTAAGCTTGCTCGAACATAATAATCTGTTTTGATATCATTGTTTCAATATCTACACTCGTATCCATCCTTTTTATAAGAAATTAGCTAAGAATTCGACAAAGTGCCGAAATTCTCTTCCATCATCGTCTGTAATATCTTTTTTTTCAGATATTTTTAAGACTTGTAGAACGACATCGTTTCTGTCACTCACAGTGACAGTTCTGCCAAATTTATATTTACCTTGGTCGATTTTTAAAACTTTTTTAAGTTTCTTTTCAAACACATCATTAGATGTTGACCTATTGAAATTGTCAAAGGCGTCTTCAATATTGCCTTTTTTCCAAATAAATCCATAATCCTTTTTATACTTTTCTAGGTCTGATTCACTTTGATTTTTACACATTGAGTTGCTTAGTCTGTCTTATTTGTCTTCCCGATCTTTGGTTTTTTGGTATTCTCTGTATTGAATTCGCTATTTTCTGGAGTTTTTCGCTTAGCTTTATAATTAAAAAAAACACACATCTATTTGAAGTTTGTAACACAGTTCAACAAGTATATTTATGTCGCCTTTACCACCCGCAGGATGAATAACAAGTGTGGCTAAATCCGATTTTATTTCTTTTATTTTTTTCTTCATCATCAGCATCATCAACGAACTCTGATTAACGTTTTCTTCGACTTTCATCCTTTTCATCAGCTAACAACAGATGTTTCACAGATTCAACAAACATAACATCAAATTTCCCTTCAACAATTATTACTCTCTCTGCATAAAGTATGGACCGAAAATCAGATGTTGACAAACGATAGGATTTCTTTTCTCTGCTTTCACTGCTCGCAACACCTTGAACATCTTGCGGATTTACAATACTACCTACTGATAAAATATTTGACTTTCGTTTCACTGCTTTATGTACAGGTCTGAGTAGGAATATCCTATTTATATTGCTAAAGCAGACAAAATGCGGATGATGTGAAGAGACGAGAACTACTTTGTCTTTAACCCGTGGCAAAACCAAGTCTCGAAGCCGCTCTATTATCTGCGGGTGCATTCCCTTTTCAGGATCTTCTAGGATGACTGTTTTGAAACAGTCAACTGCCAATAATATAGAGCAGTGTTTTACTTCCAAGTAACCTCCTGGTACTTTTAGAAGGAACACTTTTTTTTCAGTCGCCTCATTCTCTCTGCCGTTGGTTTCGTGTTTATAGCATTTCAATTTACCATCAATCAACTTGTATTGCAAGTCATTATTATCTGTAATTATTTTGTAATACTCTTTTTCCCTTTCTAGCTCAACATCAGAAAATATTTTTTGTTTTTTGTTTTTCTCAAACCATGTTATAATTTCAGCCATGTCTTGTGCATATTCATAATTTTTTTGTCTTTGTACTGACATGCACGAGTTTACTATGAGACAATTGCAAAGGTCCAATACCTCTGTTTGGAAATGTGTTCACAACTTTCGCGTCTAGTTTCTTCAAAATGATATTGCATTTTGTATCTTCAGTGACAACTTGTTTCCCAACCGACGTAAATTAAATAAGTTTAAACTAACTACTCGGCCACCGGAGACGGTAATTATATCATCAAATAACCTAATTGAGTATTAATAAAAGACACTCTGTATGAATTTTTTTGTATGGTTATTACTTGTAATTAACCATCATGGTGACGGTATATTCAGCTAATTATAGATGAACAATTGTCACCAAGTGCACAACGAGCACCCGGAAAGAACCATCTACCTAAAGTTCCGAGTGATCAAACCGTGACTCGAACCCACATTTTGGTTAGTGGCTAAGTGGAAGTTTGTCAGCTTCTATTAATATCTGGTCTTACAATTAAACACATCCAAATACAAACTACTATAAATTATATCGAGTCAGCGATGGGATGCTCGGAAGTAAACACCCAGGAAGAATACGTTATTTCCACTGTATACTGGCAAGCATAGCTACGCCCTTTATTTTTAATCTTTGTGTTATATTTATTTATATTAGTTTTCCTTTAAATACACGAGGAAGTATCATAAATGGGTGACAGGGCTAGTGCATTTCCCATTTATTCTCTTATTTCATCTGCTATCAAAACGTTGTCTTTGAAGACAACTTTTTATCAAGCAAAATATGTTATTTTGTTTCCTTAAATATCAAGATTAGTGATTTTATTAACCCATTGTTAGAAGGAAATGTGGACTGTGGTAGGCGTATTTAGTGTCCAAAACGGATTGAAGGAAGATGTGTTTTAAACTCCACGGAAACAACATTGTAAATGTTGTTCTTCTTCACATAACATTTGCTAATTTATAGAATTTGGACATAATCTTATTTCGCTTAAAATAAAGGTATGTATGAATTATATGAATACTATTTTGTTGTTTCTGTCACAAAATGTTCACGGAGAAGTTCAACCCCCGCCGTCCTTAACACACACATAAGAGAGTATCCCCTCACAAATATATACATGGCGCTTAGTCAACGTGACTTCACTTTAAACATGCAGGAAACATTAGTCGCAATGGACACGATAACATCTTATTATTATCATTTAATCTAAGACGTATTAAAGAAAGATAGGAAAATCCGGTAGGGATGGAAAATCTAGTGGAAAATATTATTTAAGCACACAACTGATCATTGAATATTGCAAACTATAAAACGTATGGAAAAAACACTGAGGAAAATTATAGAATAATCATTTTTCTATTTAAAAAATGTTTTCAGTTTTATTTTGAAAACTATTTTAAATTATGATTTAATTTTAAACAGTGTAGCAGAAAAAAAATGACATTTTACATTGTAACCATCATGCAGGTACTTTTTTATGTTACATAAAACATTTTTATTTCTAGACTTTTTTTAATACATATAATATATAAGGTATTAATGTTAACTTCTATAATAAGATTCAATATACTTTTATTTATCTTCGGTATAATAGTAGATATTTAAACACATGACTTGGCAAGAATTTGATAATTTCTTACGTGCGTTTGTGAGATTTAGACTACTTGCCAATCTTTGTTTACTAGGATTCTGATTGAATGATATTTTACAGTTTTATTTTTCACTAAATAAACATATCAGCAGTTCCAAACAATTATTCACATGGCCCTCCTTTCAGAAATAAAAAAAGCAAAGTTTATAAAGAAACACCATAACGCTACTGTTACGAAATTTCAGATTTGCAGTCACATGTATTTTAACTTGTGCCTTTTGGTTGAATATTAATAATTTTGTTTCGAAATAAGCCGCTAGGGGGCGCTTTCCCTGAATTCGTTTTTTTTTTATCTTAACGGAAAATATTAACGTCTGATTCGAATAAAATATGATGGGAATCGTAGTATTAGGTGCGAGAAAATGTTTGTGCTACAAGAACATTGCAAAAAAGTGTGTCTACGAAGAACATGCTCATTTTTTTTAAGGTCAGATAGAAGAATTCTTTTCATGAATTGCAATATATAGGTACTATATGAGGGGTGCCTGGATAGCGTAGTGGTAACGCGCCTCGCTACTCACCAATGCGTCCCGGGTTCGATTCTTGGTCACGTACGTGAGAGGGTACAGTGGTCGCCCGTCGAGACACGTGGGTTTTCTCCGGGCTCTCCGGTTTCCTCCCACAATAATGACCACATACACCGCCATCAGAGCCATCGAGAGTGATTAATTTAAGTTGTGAAAACTTGTTTCGTAATCGATGTAAAATAAATAAAGTTTAAAAAAAAAATTTTACCATCTTAATATACATTGTCTTATTTTCAGCTTTTGGAAATCCAATAATTGCAGAAACAATATCCTCATGTTCGCTTCCTGTTTTAAAATGCGCACATACCAAAGAAAACTGGTCTTTATCAAATGCACTTGACAAAGTCGTCGACATGGATGTACTAAGACATCGTCTAATCGATTCAAATAGACTGGATTTTCCTGTGTTGTTTGCACCGATAACAAAATGTGAATCTCCTGGAAAGTCCAATGTGTATTCTTCTTTGAAGAGAACAAAGTTCTTTATAAATACTTTCCTAAGCATCTCTGAAAGTTAAATAAAAAAAGAAAAATATATTTCTAAATTGAGTATGAAAAATAAAATCAAAATGTCTCACTTCGTAATCTTATTTAAAAAAAATTTGACATGAAATCATTTGTCAGTCGTCACTCTGTCTAGAGGTAAGAATATTCCCAGACAAATATCTGTTGTTTTTTCTTGTCACCTTGCCTTCGAGATTAATTAAACGGGCATGTAATATATCCTTACATTATTATACGATAGGCACAAATATGAAAAAAAGATTAAACATTTATAAAAACACATTAGAATAATGTTCTGTCGGTGAATTCGAACAAATGTGAGTCCATTCTTGATGTAAATATCATTATGTGGACATGAATAGGATATAGATATACGCAATACATACGGGGTATAGAATTTCAAATGCATCAATATATTCCCTTCAAACGCATTAAATTATATTTATCGTTGTTTTTCTAGCGCTTTACACTGAACTTTCAGGGAGCGGGGGCATTTTCTATAAATTGCGCCGATAACATTCGACATTTGGCCGGGTAGCTTTTCTCTTGGTTTAGGACATACTTAAAAACGGATTGATTTTTCTTGACCAGTTATTAACTTTAGGAAGATTTATATTCATAAAAAGCTTATTGCAAATGTTGCCAAATGCACGTGCGTTTGACAAATAAAAAAAATGAAAGTAACGATACATATGCAGACATTCAAATCTAACACTTTATATTCAAACTTTAAATTTCAGAAATAAAAATGAAGGGTATTCCACATCCAGAAAAAGAACACGATAATAATAATGATAATAATGTTGCAAATCAATTGCTTTTATATTTACGACAAAGGTAAAACTGAGAATGGACATTATCACGAGTGAAAACGTGTTATTCATGAACAGAATACATATTAATTGCATGGAAAGGGTCAAAGATGCCATTTCAGCCGCTTTCTTGGTCATGCCAGATAAGACCGTTAAGCGACAGAGGGGTATCACATGCCACAGGCATGTAAATTTTCAATGCCTTTAAACACCATAAGGAAGTATAATATATATATATATATATATATATATATATATATATATATATATATGTGTGTTGTTTTTTCCTAGGCGGTATTAGGCGGAAGCCAGTCGTTAACCTTCTTCGAAACCTAGTAATGCAACCGATACCTAGTAATGCAACAAAATGTTCAATTCAATATGCAAGTCATATGGCTCGAACTTTCTTTTCTTTCAATATCACAATTTGAAGATTGAACAAAAAATGTCAGGAGCATCAAAAAATCTTTTTATTTTTATTTATTTATTTATTTATTTATTTATTTTTTTTTTTTTTTTTTTTTTTTAATATGAAATTACCGCTTCTAGGAGACAATCCATGATTTTTCTGAAACACCATCCCATATATTGAGTACCTATATATTGCAATTCATGAAAAGAATTCTTCTATCTGACCTTAAAAAAATGGGCATGTTCTTCGTAGACACACTTTTTTGCAATGTTCTTGTAGCACAAACATTTTCACGCACCTAATACTACGATTCCCATCATATTTTATTCGAATCAGACGTTAATATTTTCCGTTAAGATAAAAAAATGAATTCAGGGAAAGCGCCCCCTAGCGGCTTATTTCGAAACAAAATTATTAATATTCAACCAAAAGGCACAAATTTAAATACATGTGACTGCAAATCTGAAATTTCGTAACAGTAGCGTTATGGTGTTTCTATATAAACTTTGCTTTTATTATTTCTGAAAGGAGGGCCATGTGAATAATTGTTTGGAACTGCTGATATGTTTATTTAGTGAAAAATAAAACTGAAAAATATCATTCAATCAGAATCCTAGTAAACAAAGATTGGCAAGTAGTCTAAATCCCACAAACGCACGTAAGAAATTATCAAATTCTCGACAAGAAATGTGTTCAAATATCTACTATTCTACCGAAGATAAATAAAAGTATATTGTATCGTATTATAGAAGTTAACATTACCATCTGAACAATACCTTATATATTAAATGTATTAAAAAAAAGTCTAGAAATAAAAATGTTTTATGTAACATAAAAAAGTACCTGCATGATGATTACAATGTAAAATGTCATTTTTTTCTGCCACACTGGTTAAATTTAAATCATAATTTAAAATAGTTTTCAAAATAAAACTGAAAATATTTTTTAAATAGAAAAATGATTATTCTATAATATGGTTACATTTTCCTCTGTATTTTTTCTATACGTTTTATAGTTTGCAATATTCAATGATCAGTTGTGTGCTTAAATAATATTTTCCACTGGATTTTCCAGCCCTACCGGATTTTCCTATCTTTATTTGATAAGTCTTAGATTAAATGATAATAATAAGATGTTATCGTGTCCATTGCGACTAATGTTTCCTGCATGTTTAAAGTGAAGTCACGTTGACTAAGCACCATGTATATATTTGTGAGGGGATACTCCCTTATGTGTGTGTTAAGGACGGCGGGGGTTGAACTTCTCCGTGAACATTTTGTGACAGAAACAACAAAATAGTATTCATATAATTCATACATACCTTTATTTTAAGCGAAATAAGATGATGTCCAAATTCTATAAATTAGCTAATGTTTTGTGAAGAAGAACAACATTTACAATGTTGTTTCCGTGGAGTTTAAAACACATCTTCCTTCAATCCGTTTTGGACACTAAATACGCCTACCACAGTCCACATTTCCTGCTATTATTATTATTTTGGGTGGTCACAATACTGTGCAGACACATGTAATTCATAAACCGAGTGTCCGCTATTACTGTTCGATAATCTGGATAACTGCATAGTTTTTCTTCAGTTAACGCATGGACGTGGAAACTCCGCCCCCTAAAAAGTGTGGTATCTAATCTAAGCATGGGTACTTTTCTACAGAAAACTACCTAGGCCGTGTTAAAAGAAAGTATATGAAACTTTCGCGTTTTTATGCGTCCAGGCATATTCACGGCGTAATACTGTCATTTGATTTGAGCAGACCGCGAATCCCGCGAAAGAAAACAAGCTAGGAACAAAATGTATTCATTGAATAGCATGACACGGCATCCTTATACACTTAACGGTTGTTTTTCTGGACAGCGGTCATTGTATATGTGTGAACAGTTTTTAGTTAATAGTTTTAGTAGGTTTTTAAAAGGAATTACTTGTATACTAGTATTAATGGTTATTTTGGGAAAGATGTCCATCGTAATTTTTACGCAACAAAAATCAAATAAAAATGAGGAAATACATAAATACATAACTCCACCTCGGGAGCGGGAGGCCGTGGGTTCGATCCCCGGCCGCGACATACCAAAGTCGTAAAAAAATGGTACTGTTATTGCTCCCTTACTTGGCGCTCAGCATATAAGGGTAGTTGCAGGACTGGTTAGCCAGGTGTCAGGATAATTTGACTGGGTGTGGTATCATGCCACATGTCTACGGCGTGATACTGCAGTGTGACTACACTATATCTGTCTCAAGTAGACGTCGTCTCCAAATGACTGAAATACTGTCGGTGGGTCGTTAAACCCAACAAACAAACATAACACAACATAAGCTTTATTCAGCAATAAATATACCTCATAAAATTATAGCCGAATAAATACAATAATAATTTGTGGTGTCATGTACTAGAATGTGTACCGACACCTTTTGTCAAGTATTGAATTATTCCACATTAGATCTAAGCTCTAAAAAAAAGTTTAAAAAAAAAGAAGAAAAAAAAAAAGAAAGCCGACCCACCGACCGACCGATCGACCCATTTTTCCCAGCCTGTAACCAGAAACAAGACTATTTTTTACGCCTTATTTACAGAATGACCGGAGGGATGACGTCCAGTTGGTAGCACATACTGATGAGTTGTGTAAATGTGTATATGTGTGTATTGTTATGTTGTATTCATATAATTTTAAATTGTCAATTGGATCTAGAGAGCCTGCAGTGCATATACGATTTGAAGGAACATTAGAATTTAGCATTGAACATATGCTTATGATGCTATGATATGAATTATGTAAGTTTAGCAGTGAAATCACGTAAGTCTCAGACATTGTATTTTGTCTATTTCCGGCTGGAAATCGTCATTCTTGTGGTATCCTGAAATATTTGTTATACAGAAATCAGAATAACACGAAACGAACTTACTTATGTAATACTAAAATCTATCAAAAGACTATAGTTGACAAAAATCTCACATTACCGGAATGATTAATACTTGTAAGAGTTTAGTCAAGTTTCAATATCCATGTATTGTTATTTATAGAAATTACCTTGACATGGCGTTAACTTATGCAAACGCTTGCAAAACAGAAATCTCATATTACAGAATGATAAATACTTATACTTTTAAATGTGTGTCACTGCTTCAATACCTGCCAATAAGAGGTTGAAATATTTAGGAATTGTAAGGTTAATATAACCCACACAATTTGATTTTATGCTCATGTATATTTTCAGTGCAGTTCAAATTATATATCTTAGGATAACGTCTTAATGAATTATGGATTAATGAATATTACACTCATGATAGTAATTATCCAATCTTACAATAAAACAAGTCTTTGGTAATAGTTCATCTGTAAAAATTTATCTGTGGTCGTTATTGGTTATAGTGATGTTGCTTCTACATTAAGCAACCAAACTCACCCAATTATTTAAAAATTCTGGGAAACATAAATCCTAGTTGCACCATCAGTTCACTTTAGAATACATGACACTTCCAATTTACTTTTTAGTCATTTAATTTAACAATGGTTATATATCAGTGCATGTCATACTGACATTCGTTAGTATGTTTACTTGCTTGCCGCAATTCATTCAAATAATGATTACATATTAGTGCATATCATACTGACATTCGTTGGTACAAACACATTCTTGTCGCAATTCACTGGAACAATGATTATATATCAGTGGATATTCTTGGGTACTAACCCGTTCTGTCTTTTTGATTGTAGGTCCTTGTTTGCCGCAATTATGTTCATTTTAATTTTTTAATCGGAATATATTTGTTCCCACCCCAGAGACCCTACCCCCTGGAGATTACAACACTGCTTACATTATAATACATTGACAAATTGACAATGCACTGTAGCTTGCTGTGTTACAGTTACGCGTAATCGTGGTTGTTTGCAGGTTTCATAGAGAAAAAAATGCACGTATATCTTGATCCTATGGGCCATGAATGATTTCATTTGTGAAGTAATACAAGAAAAGGGTCATATATGTCAAGGATAAATATGCTGTTAAGTGGAAATGTACAACACAATACAAAATGAGGCGTTATATAATTCTCCCCAAAATAACTTGCTTCAATGCTTCAACAGCATTTATTTTTATGTATAAATGTCATTATTATGTTATTAACAGTTTCGAATCCTTACACAACGTCGATACGGAACGACTGAGTTACATAGCTATCAATTGATAGATCGATAATATGCGTAAAATGATTCACAAACATTTCACGCGCTTTACGGTCAGTCAATCCTCGAGAAAACGGCAAAAATAAGTTCATGTCGTTTCGTTTTCTCCCTATAACCTACGTCAATCTTTAAAATCTCAATAGAATAGAATAGAATGGCCCGGGATAGATCAACAAATTATGTCATATTCTAATTTACAAAAAAAAAAAAAAAAAAAAAAATTCGAGATATAAGCAGTTCAATGCACTTGGGGTAACAAAATGTTCGTTTTTCTGCCATAACTCAAATGATTCAACCCCGATCTTCAAAAACTAAATATCATTTGAAAAGTCATTCAAAGCGCTACAAATTATACCATAGTGTCTCGATAGAATATTTATAGTTTTGAGATATTTAAGGCCGAATATTCTTTTGGGACACTAATCCCTACTTGACCTGTTGGTAGGCTTCGTCCTATAAACTGGTATGATTCGTCTTGGTACGCATTTGCAAGCGTATGCTTCGTCTTACAATCTGCACAGAGAATATTAGAGTCATCCAGAGTTGATTTTTTTTTGACAAGTGTTATCATATTTGCAAATTAATTATGTTTTTATATCTTTGCATTTCGTAGGAGTCATTTTAAGAACTGCAATAAGTTGCCATTTATTAATAAATATGTAGATTTCTAGAGGGAAATAATACAATAAACAATTAAATTCACTCTTATTCAATACTTCGGCAAAGGTCAATTGACGTCCCAGAAAAGATGCCAAACGTAGCGTCATCTTTTAACGTCGTTTTGTATTACGTTGACATCGTTCATAACAATAACAATATGGCGACTATTCAAACGTCTATTATGTAGAACTTGCTAACAATTCGAAATATTGAACAAGAGAGAATCAAATTGTTATTTGCCATTTATATACAATTGTCTTGCACTTCTTATATTCTAGAAAGCAGAAAGCATTTAGCACTATACACTTATTAAAAAAAATGTGACAATCTTATCTGCATGCAAACCCTATTGGGTTTGTACTGTTTTTCATTAGGCCTTACCATTTCTTGATTTTTTTTTGTGAAATTAGCACAGCGATATACATTAAAACTTGATAATAAAGTTTCATGATACGTAGTGTAAGATCTTATTTTCCCCAGATCATGGAAAAATAAGATAATATCCTTCACATTTTCGAATGTGACACATGG
The DNA here is from genome assembly GCA_021229015.1 of Solen grandis. NCBI lineage: Eukaryota > Metazoa > Mollusca > Bivalvia > Adapedonta > Solenidae > Solen > Solen grandis. The sequence continues at coordinate 17,331,801 of CM037791.1, forward strand.
GATTGACCGAAAATGGGGAACACATATTTTTCACAGATTATGTCGAAACTGAAAGATACAACATCAATAATAATGTTGTTGTCCTTGTCGTTGTATGCAGTGGCGAATCAAGATATTGTAGTAAACTGTAGTTTAATGGGCACGTTAATATGTTAGTGAATTGGAACAACAACGACAATAACCCTAACTAAACATTCAGCAACTATCTATAAAGCAACCAAATGAAAAGAAAAAAACCAAGATGATTATCACAACTTCGCTCACAACATCCATTCTTACAACGTCAAGGAATATAACCAGCATTTAAAAGGCTTTCATATTTTTTTTTTTTTTTTTTTTATTTTTTTTTTTTTTTTTGCTATTATTATTTTTTTTGCTACAGTTATTATAAAATATGAACTACTGAGGTATGTACGAAGCCCCGTATAATAAACGAAAATTTTTGGAACGGTTCTAGTTGCATCGGCTCCTCTAATTGGTCAATAAATATCGCGCGCTTTTAAGCTTGTTGTGTGTTGTATGCTGGTTGTGCCGATGCTAAAATAGCGAGAATCATGTTCGTTGAACAATGATGCTAATCTTACGAGCATGATGCTCAGTGAACAGTCTGCCGACCCAGCATGATACTCACGTTTAAACCATGATGCTCAATGAACAAACTGCCGACCCAGCATGATGTTCATTGACCAATCCGCTGACCCAGCATGATGCTCATCTAACGAGCATGATCATGTCTTTTAGCATGATGTTTAATGGGCTGTAAGCCGACCCAGATTGAAGCTCATGTCTTTAAGCAAGATGCTCAGTGAACAATCTGCCGACCCAGCATGATGCTTATCTGACGAGCATGATACTCAATGGGCTATCTGCCGAACCTGATGCTCAATGGGCTATCTGCCGACCCAGCATGATGCTAATCTAATGAGCATGATGCTCATTGACCAGTCTGCCGACCCTGCATCGTGCTCATTCCAGCGAGCATCATGCTCAAGTGTTTTTGCGCGTACGGAAAGGTCTTTATTTTTTTTTAGCCCGATGCAGCAGCATGCTCAACAAATTAAAATGCCGACCCAGCATGATGCTTATTGAACAAGCATGATGCTCAGTGGATGAGCATGGTGCTCGTTGAGCGAGCATGATGCTCATTGAACAATCTGCCGACCCAGCATCATGCTCATTTCACTGAGCATGATGCTGGGTCGGCAATAAAGACCCTAATCGTACGTCATATGCAATCATACACAAGGCAGTAATTACAATAATAAAGATTAGAAGGCACAATGGACACGAAGCACAATAACACTGTCATCAAAGACAGTGCCGTTTTCACAAAGCGCAATAGCGTTGTCACATAGCATAATGGTACGGTCATCAAACACAATGTCATTATCACAAAGCACAATGTCATTATCACAAAGCACGATGTCATTATCACAAAGCACGATGTCATTATCACAAAGCACAATGTCATTATCACAAAGCACGATGTCATTATCTCCAAGCACGATGTCATTATCTCCAAGCACGATGTCATTATCACAAAGCACGTTGTAATTTTTGCTTAAATATCATTCCATAATTATTGTCACTATATAATGTTATGTTACTTTATTGCAAACAAAAGCTTCCGTAATCAAATAAAGTGAACTATTTGAGTATGAATAACAGACACAGTTTGTTTGTTTATGTTTGTTTATTTATTTGGTTTAACGCCCCACCGACAGTGTTTTAGTCATTTTAGGCGATGTCTACTTGAGACAGATATAGTGCTGACACACTGTAGTATCACGCTGTAGACATGCGGTATGGTACCACACCCAGCCACATCGGGCAAACCAGTCCTGAAACTACCCTTATATGCCGAGTGCTAAGCAAGGGAGCTATGTAGAAGTACATTTGTCTCAGAGCACATTTGTCTCACGAGGTGTGACCGATGTGCTCGTAAACATTCATATTTGCGACAAACTGGAAATGAAACAGATGAGTTCGACACACAATAGGAAGAACACTCGAAGCACATTTGTCTCACATTCTATTATATCCTACTAAAGTTCTACTTAAAAGGAAAGCTGTTTCTGCTTAGTACATTGTAATTGTCCGAAAAGGCGGATATAGAAATTAGCTGCCTGTCTGTCTCTCTGCCCGTCTGTCTGTCCACATTTACAACCTGAAAATTATCTGCGATAACCGACCTACTTAGAGATGTATTATAAATCATTTAATCGAATAGAGTCTTCACTTGAAGTCTACATGATTTTAGAAACCGCTGTCAGTCGTTGTCAGTCCTTCATATTCTGTTTATTATCATGCTAGTTTTATCGAATAGTTCATATTTCTTGTCAATTCTTCATTTATTTATTCTTTTATTTTAGTAATAAATTTTGAAAAAAGTACGTCGCCGATAGGAATGAGAGGGTACTTGAAAGTTCTTGATCTTTCATCCTTCAGAAGGAAAAACTGTATTTTTACTTGTGTAAGCTAAATAAATAATAATCATATTTTCAGTTACTCCACATAAAATATCCATATTTCTGAGGCTTAGATAATTATCTTTAATAGGATAACCAATGACAAAAACAATAACTGTAGTTTGTGTCAAGTGATTTTTTTGCGCAATGCACTGACAATTTTTGTACTTGTTTTTGATGTGTTCAATGAAGACTAAGTTAAATGTACCACTTTTGTACTATATTTAATGTACCAGTTTTTGTACTATATTCATGTTGTCATGTTTCTAAACAAGATAACATAATATTCTTATTATCTACGGTGGCATAAAGGGGACATATGATATTTTTTTATTTATTACGTGGCCACGCGATAAGTATTACGCGGGCACGCGATACTATTACATGGCCACGCGATTTGTACTAGTATTACGTGGTCATGGATAATCATGCCGCACACGATAGCTATTACGTGGCTAAGCGATAGATATTAATTGCACACGCGATAGCTATTACATGACCACGCGAAAGCTATTACGTGGCTTCGCAATAGGTATTAATTGCACACGCGATAGCTATTACATAGCCACGCGATAGGTATTACGTGGCTACGCGATAGGTAGTAATTGCACACGCGATAGAATTGCTGTTCTCAGATCCGCCTTTGAAAAAGCACTTACACCGTGCATGAATTCCCAAAAGAATCCAGGTAATGCCATAATTATGGAATATTGGGCCTCGTAGAATCGGGCGAGACGCGTCATTCTGACGAGACACGAAGCGAGGCATGATATTGTAACACAAAATCTCGCAATGTCACAGTATCCAAAACCACGAGATTTCGCGGTAGAATATCGTGCCTCGCTTCATGTTTTGCCGGAATCTCGCTTTTCGTGTCTCTCGATTTAATATCGCACGTCGCTTTTATGTCTGCGCTTCTCAGAGGATTTTTTTGTCTCGCGTTGACACACGAGATGCAAAGCGAGACGCGAGATTCAGGCGAGATGCGAAGCGAGTCACGATATTGTATCATTCAAATATTGCCCGATTCTCACCTATCGCAGTAAATGTTCAAACTAATATCGTGCCTCGCTTTGTATCACGAGAATCGGGCGATATTTGAACGACATAGTATCGTGCCTCGCTTCGTGTTTCGTGGTTTTAGCATCTACTGCGACACACGAAATTGAACGGTACAATATCGTGTCTTGCTTCGCATCTCATCGGAATCTCACGTCTCGTTTTGCATCTCTTGCCTCGACGAGAATCCGGCGAGGCGCGATATTTTACCACACAAGTTTCACAAGTTTATTTTCTATGACTTGTACAATACAGTACATCATCAAACAATGCATATTTTAACAAATAACACGTGAGAATGAAATATGTAAGAATACACACTCTCGCCACACACACACACACACACACACACGTCAAGCAAGCACTTTTCCCTCCAATCATTACACACAGTCCATTTAACAAATATATATATTTGATAGCATACTGAGAAAAAAATGTTTAACTGCTGCATAAAAAGGATGAAATATATTTTAGTTAAGGAGGATGGTTAATAAACAGGAGCAAAGTATTTTACCGCGAGTAACGAAGCGAGACGCGAGATTCCGGCGAAAAACGAAGCGAGACACGATATTCTACCGCGAAATCTAATGGTTTGGGATCTCATGGTTTGGGATATTTCGACAGTGCGAGATCTCGTGTTACAATATCATGTTTCGCGTAGTGTCTCGTCGGAATATCGGGTCTAGCCCGATTCTCGTGTCTCGCCCTAAGGATGAGAGGCACGATATTCCATATGCCACTAACGGGATTCCGTATGTTTCAGTGTGCACCTTAAGGTTCAGCCAATCAAATTTCTTGAATTAGAGATATTGGAATTAATAGTTCCACTGCAGTCTTTAGGTTTAAGATTTCATATATAAAAAATAAGCATAAAAAACCTATTGGTGATTACACTTGACATAGGGTAAAACGGCGAACCTCGATTCTAAGTTTTTTTTCTGCTGTGGAAAAACATGTGACAAATGTGCTTGTATTTCATAAAAATGACATGAGACAAATGTGCTTTCTTGTCACTTAAAATTTTGATCGAAGCACATTTGTCACACACAATGTTTTTTTTTTTTTTTTAGTTAGACATTTGAGGTCCCATTTGTCTCATGTGAGACAAATGCGACCGCATCGGTCGTACGTAAGACAAATGTGCTCCAAGACAAATGTGCTCCTACAGAGCTATACCAGTACCATTTTACGACTTTGGTATGTCGCGGCCGGGGATCGAATCCACGACCTCCAGATCCCGGGCGGACGCTCTTACCACTCGGCTACCGCGACCTATAGACACAAATTGTGTTTGGGCTAATCAGTCAATTCTTTGGTACATCTATGCAGTTTTATTTCTATTCTATGTATCAGTTCTTAAATGCACATAAATTTATAATAGGAGAAATGTTACTGCTAATGACTTTAAAAAAGATTAACGTTTTGCGGTGTCTCTGGTCATTTCATCAGTTGTATTAATTAATATGAATCTGTACTTTTCAGTATCAGGACTTGAAGCGTTTAAATAATATTTCATTTGTTACAGTATCAAAATTGCTATAATGCTTGATGTTTGGGTACGAGTCTCGACAACAAGACCTACGATCTTTTACTTAAATACACCCCCCCCCCCCCCCCCCCCCCCAGTTTTTAGTTCTTACACTGTGCTACTATACCCATCTCAATACTGCGAAATAATTTCATTTCTTAGACATAAAATTCCAATGACTTTGCACGAAAGGGGTTTGGTGGATACATTTGCTTGTGGATTTTCTGTACTAGAAAATAATTGCAATTTCGTCTGGGTCAAATTTGTTCATAAAACTCCTTGAATTCAGCAAATATTTGTGGCCCACTAAAAGAAATGATCTTACTATACCTGAATTATGAGAGTTCTCTGGGACATATAATTATAATCATAGGTGTTCTTAGACAAACGGATAACATATATAAATGCCTCGGAAATTGATGTCTATCATTCTCCCCTAAAGCCATATCTTCTACTTTTGTCATTAAAACACATGCCAGCTAGTACAGTTAAGAGAAAAATAAAAATAAGAGAAATTATCATGATTAGGTAATCATTTCAAAATGTAAAAAAAAGGAGCTAGGACTTAGTTATATTTTGCTTGGATAATAATGAAACACATTACTAATATTTAAGTTCTTAATCTCAAAGAAATAGAATAAGAACCGAAAGCCTTTTATAATATCCTTGCTGAATATGAGTGAGGAATCAAGTTTTGGAGTTGTTTGTCCCCTAGCCCCCTTGTCAATCTGACATTGATTGTCATATGGAATGCTTCAACTGTCAGATAATGAACATCTTTATTATGTTATATGTTAAGCTGGCATATTATTTATTAGGCTGTGTACATTCTTTATTATGCTATGTACCTACTTTATTATGTTAAGCATACTAATTTATTATGTTGTGTGCATTCTTTATTATGCTATGTACCTTCTTTACTATGTTAAGCATACTAATTTATTATGTTGTGTGCATTCTTTATTATGCTATGTACCTTCTTTACTATGTTAAGCATACTAATTTATTATGTTGTGTGCATTCTTTATTATGCTATGTACCTTTTGTATTATGTTATGTACATTGTGTTTATGTTTTGTTCATTACTTTTTTTTTTTTTATCTTCCTGTTTTATTACTACAATGTTTGTATTACTGTGTTTAAAGTTCATTTTGTTATGTGTGAAAGTGTGTCATGATGATGCGGACAACATTAACGAGTAAATGTTCATTCAGCACTAAAATAAAATTTAACAAGAAATATCTTTAAAAAAGATATTCGGCGTAGGATGAAAGAAAAACGAGATTTCCAGTCTTCTAGAACATTCCCAGGAAAAGCGCGCGAAAGACCGACGCACAACAAATTTAGTACGCTCTAGAAATAGTTCAGTATTTTTTCTATGAAATATACTTATTTATAGACGGTAATACAAAAAAATATATCTGTAAATAGGTTTGTTTGATATTTGTTCATATCATTATTGCATATGACAATTATGATATAAAAGCGTTATTAGTTGTTTTGGTTTTGGCGAATTAATTTTCAATGAGAGCATCTCGGCAGGCTGGAAGAATTCAATATACATAGTAATTAAGGGGTTTCATGTCATAACACGGTGGATTCTTTTTTGTTGTATTAAATCATTTTCACAAAGTAGCATTCCTCAATTGATGGAAAAGGATTGTATTTAACTTACTGAAATCACTTTCATGTTTACATCAAAAAGAAAAGTAATAACACCAAGCTGAATGATATATACAAGCTGCACCCCTTATTTACAGTAATTTTATAGTCCATAACGATGCGTTAACCAATAACAGGAGTCCTTTTATTCAGCTTAGAATTATTTACCGCTGTTAGCGTACATTTGATTGGTTTAAGATGCGAGTTGAAATCGAAATTATACAGCTACGCCGAAAAAATGCGGCAAACAAATGTCAGAGGTGAGTCACACCATTCGGACTCTTTGGGTAATAGCATCCATCCATTAGGGAGAGTAAGAGGCGATTTGATTATACTTAGCAGTCTATTGAAACAGAGGATGTGTTCATTTTTTCTTTTGCCGACTTTGTTAATGCAATATTAAAGCAGGTTTAAAATATATTGCATTAGCATCATTTGACAATTTGATCCCTGTCTATTAAATTTACTACGATAAACAAAAGAAATGCTACAACCATGTGCTATCTGCACTTTGATTTGTAATCATTATGCGACTTATAGATTGAAGTAATTATGCAAAAGGTTGGCTGCGAGAGTCAGTGGGTGGCTCACAATTGATTCCAGATAGTAGATCTACAGGTTTCGATCATTTTATAGAGTAACAAATAATCCCAGGAGGTATCTGATGTCGAAAGCTTGGTGTGATTGTGACATGGATTTGTATCAGACTTAAAGCTTTCTTCATGGGTTATTGTTGCATCATAATTGATTTAAACCTGCATATTCACTATCCAAAATTTCTACGAGCTATCTTTGCATCAAAACAGACTATATTCCTCCGCATGGTCAAGTGTTAGTTAAGCAACCGTTACAGAAATTAGTTTTTACGAGTTTTTATTCCACGGATAATTATTATGATCCGCAAATATTTAATTTTGACACGCAATTGATTGTTCAACAGGTTTACTTTATCTCAGGGAACCAATGTTGTAAGCATCTAGTCAAATTTATAAAAAATATAAATATTTATGATATCCTGTCTTTAAATAAGCCTGTAAGCTGGCAGCTACTGTATTCAAGCCCAAGCTAAAAAAAAATCATAAATAAAAGATCTATTGTTTTAATCATATGTCTATTTACAAAAATTTACGTCACAAGGGGTAAACCTCATGCGTTCAGTTGATTGCTAACTAGAGTATATTTATTACGTCATCAATACGAGTTTACTCGAGTAGTGTTTGTTTGTTGGGTTTAACGTACCACCGACAGTATTTCAGTCATTTGGAGACGATGTCTACTTGAGACAGATATAGTGCTGCCCTCATTGCAGTATCACGCCGAAGACATGTGGCATGATACCACACCCAGTCACATTATACTGACAACGGGCCAGCCAGTCCTACAACTACCCTTACGTGGTGAGCGCCAAGCAAGGGAGCTTTAACAGTACCATTACTATTTTTTTTTTGCGAGTTTGGTATGTTGCGGCCAGGGATCGAACCCACGACTTCCCGCACCCGAGGCGGACGCTCTATAACTCGAGTAGAACTATAGTTGGTCAACTGAACTCGCTGTCGATAGTTCGGAGTAGTATATACAGAAAGTTCGCCCTCCAAAGAAAATGTGGCATACCTATAATAAGTCGCTATATACTACTGTTCGGGAAGAATCGGCAAAATGAAGTAACAAACTTTGGCTGTTTTCCAAATTCGAAAAAGTTATTTCTTTTAAACAAACTGTTTAAAATTGAAAGTAGATCCACTGCTTAAAGACATAATTGCATTGTACATAATACTTTCCATTGCTTTTCTAAGTGCAGGCCAAACAATTCAGATATTAATATGAGCTCAGGCTTACAAAGATTAATATTTAAATAATGAATTTTTTTATATACGAGCACATCTCTTCGATCTAGATACTGTTCGTAGTTTCGTAATTAAGTCCCAGAGTCACCACCGGGCAGCTTAGGGGCTCAACACCCCCCCCCCCCCCCCCCCCAACCAGCTGGCCTGATAATACAATTTTCTGGGTGACTGAAATTGCCTTGATTGGGTAAATGGAAATTCCAATCGTGAGCCCCTTACTGAAATAAAGTTAGTCAAATACCCAGTCACCCAGGCCGACCCTTGCTGAGAGAGCATCCACTGTCACTTATCTACACTGTCATTATGGCAACGGAACTGTGTCTGCTTTAATCTGAATCAGGCAAACGCCTTTAGTATTGCTGAACATACATTTTATTTTCTTTTTTTTTTAAATTATTAATGAGTTTTAATACGTACGAGTATAACAAAAACGCCCCCAAGCTGGATTAGAACTCGCAACCTAGCATTGCAGCCAGTGCCATAAAATTCGTATTAATGTCACTATAAATCATGTAGAAAAATATTTTCACGATCTATATAATGAATTAGCGGGCTGTGAGTTCAAGCCCCGGCGGCTACCTACCATGGTTTTGTATGCGAGATTTTTTATGGAGGATATGAGTCTAGTACTGGTCCTTCCTTAGAGCGATAATAGGTTAACTGTCCGCCTAATGCAACAACCCCAGGAGTTGTCATTCACCCCCATTACAATAACAAGAGTGTCGTGGGACAGGAATCTTGTCAAACTGAAAAAAAATCTACCAAATTTCCCTCACACACCTAAAATTACCAAAGTGAGAATAAAACTATTTATCCCAAAGCTTAGATTTTAATATATAAAACATTTATCTAACTTAAAAAAGTTACCATATTTCCCTCATTTCCCTCAGACACCACTCAGATTGCATCCCCGTCTTTTATCCAGGGTAGAAAGCCCCCGGCCCCCCCCCCCCCCCCCCCTAAAAAGTCAAACTGTTATACATTTAAATTTAATATATTTCAACTCCTGTTATGATCACATTTCTTTCCCAGAGTTCCGAGTATTCACCCCCCCCCCCCCCCCCCCTGAGTAAAAACATTAACTGATGCAAGCTACACAAGTTAGTCAGTAGTTTAATGTAAAACAAATGTCACATTGATGGTTGCTCAACAAAACTTTAAAATATAACAGCATCAAATTATGACACATGAAAGCCAAATCATTAACTGATGCAAGATACACAAGAGCATTAGTCAGTAGACAGCATTGATAAACGCACTTAACATAATACAGCATACCACTTGTCAGTATGGCAAAGCCACAATGTCACGTGTAATCATGGACTTGTAAGACGACAAGATGCAATTTTTGCCCTAATTCTGTTCCATAGTAATCACAACAATAACGTCAAATTGGTAAACACACGTTGAATAAAAGATAAATAAAAATAATCTTTACTTACAATTTCTTTCCGCATATCGAATTCCTTATTATAACAACAGCACAACAATACCCGGTAATATACAGAGTTACAAAGCCCCTTCTTAATTCTAGTATCTAATCGTGAAATAACAAGGACAGGCGCCTATCGTTTTTGTTTTCAAAAACATCTACGATGTATTCAACTTTTATTTCTCTTTTTTTTTTTTTTGTACTCATTCATGACTTGTCTATTTGTGTTTACCGTTGCTTCGACAGTATTTCAGTCATATAGCGATGTCCAGTTAATTACGGGTGGAGGAAGACTCCACATGCATGGAGGCATCCAGGTAGAACCAGCGACCTACCGCAAACCAGTACACATTCGTGAGCCCAAGACCACTGGGGTGGCATTTTAAATTATCCTTACTCTAACACTTTTTTGTAAACCTCATTCAGATATCATATAAAATACCATTCGGAACACCTCGCCCATTTCTGCAAAACTATACCCGAGCACTGATGGATATGGCCGAGTGGCTACAGCCATGAGCAGAAAAGGGACATAACTCATTCAAGGATTACTGCAAAATCATTAATTTTCGTTGACATTAAATTTCGTTGATTATGTACGTAAGGAATTTCGTGGGTACATTTATTCGTGGATGTATGTTATAGAAAACGTGAGGTCTATATAAGAGACGTTTTAGTGGGGATTAATATTCGTGGATAAAACCCTCCACGAAATCGACGAAAATTAGTGTCCCACGAAAATTAGTGACTTCACCGTATCGGATTCTTTATACTGTTCAGAAAATAAAGCGAACAGGTTAACTTGCTTGATAGGTGCAAATTGACCTCAGTCTTTGGTTGACAGTGTAATGTAGTTTTCCTTGTTTTATATTGAACTCAAGCATACCCCTCCTTATGTCTGAAATGCGATTTTTTATCTCATATTTCGAGTTTAAACAGTTTATTTCCCTAAACATTTTGATGTCAGCCGCTGATTGGCTACTTTTTAGACTTCATATACATATTCAGGTTATCAGACTATCAAGATATATCATTTTTGATTACATGTATTTTTATATTCAGTGTATGTGAAGGGCAGGAATTGAAATAGATTTCATTTGATATACCAACAAGCATTTCGAATGGTCGAGCGTGCTGTCCTCTTACATCTCTTGTTTACCTTTGAACTCTAAGTACCCTAGAAGTAATTTGCGCACAACACATCATCTCAAATTGGTGAACATTTCTGCCAAAATATTTCAAAGTATATCAAGAACTGAACAAAGATATGGAACGGGAAAGGAAAATATACCCCTTTTTGACCTTTTAACTCTAAGTGTGACCTTGACCGTTAAGCTTCGAACCTGGGTTTTGTGCGCAAGACATCTACTCATGGCGAACATTTATACAGTTATTTTAAAATTCATCACGGAATGACCAGGACCTTGTGAAATTGTCAATCAAACGAGAGACGGTCCCATAATGTAAGGTCGAAGGAAAAGCAGCATGGCCATGGTGTGCGTTACAAACTGAATCGTTTATATTTTGAATACTATAAATTTATTGCAGTGCTTCGCATCGCTTGCGATATTTTCCATAAAATTTTAAATATAAAAATATATATAAAAAAAATATATTAAAAAATGATATCTTAAACATACATATAATCATTTGTCATCATAATAAAAAGACCAGTGTGTCAACTTGTGACGTCACATTCTCTATCTAAAGATTGATAAAAAGAAGACTTACCCACTTCCACTTCTCAGCTCAAAACATACCAAAATAGAGTCAAAACGTACCACTTGTTGGTCAAAAAGTACTAGACTATTGGTCAAAACGAAAAAAAAACGAACAAAATAAACTTTTTAAAAAATATGTTAAGAATGGAATGTGCATAAAGTTAGTTCCTTATTCCTTATTCCTTATTCCTTTTTCAAATAAGGAATAAGGAACTGGTTCCTTATTCCTTATTCAAACACAAATAAAGAACAAAAAAATGTGGCATGACTTGTTGTTAAAATAAATGTGATCTATAGCATATATTTAAGCATGAGAAATATTATATAAGAGGTTCCAAGTGCATAAGAACTTTTTTTTTTTATGAAAAAATGCATAAGTCGAATAAGGAATAAGGAACTGGTTCCTTATTCCTTATTCAAATGCGAATAAGGAACAGTAAAATTGGCAGATGCATATGACTTTATTTTAGCATAAATATGATCTAAATAATATAATTAAGCATGAGAAATACTATATGAAAGGTTCCAAGTGCATAAAAACCATTTTTATGAAATTAAATGCATAAGTCGAATAAGGAATAAGGAACTGGTTCCTTATTCCTTATTCAAACGCGAATAAGGAACAGTAAAATTGGCAGATGCATATGAATTTATTTTAGCATAAATATGATCTAAATAATATAATTAAGCATGAAAATACTATATGAAAGGTTCCAAGTGCATAAAACCATTTTTATAAAATTAAATGATAAGAATAAGGAATAAGGAACTGGTTCCTTATTCCTTATTCAAACGCGAATAATGAACAGTTAAATTGGCAGATGCACATGACTTTATTTTAGCATAAATGTTATCTAAAGCATGTAATTAAGTATGAGAAATACAATATAAGAGGTTCCAAGTGCTTTAGAACCATTTTATATGAAAAAAAATGCATACGTCGAATAAGGAAAAAAGGAACTGGTTCCTTATTCCTTATTCAAACGCTAATAAGGAACAGAAAAATTTGCAGGTGCACATGACTTTATTTTAGCATAAATTTGATCTAAAGCGTGAATACAAATATATGATGATAACTTTCTCTTTACATACATAACAACAAATACATATAACTTGAAATACAAGTTAATGCTGTTAACTGACATACCACTCTTTGATGGTAAACATGTTTGCAAAAGTAAATTTTTATTTGTTGCCCGTATGGGCCTACTTATGAATAAAACACATTTGAACCTTGAAGTGTGTCTGTTTTGTTATTGCAATGGGTAGTTTTAACAGTTATACAATATAATTATGCCATGATTAAAAATGATAGCCCAGTCTGTTGACGGTAGTCTGTACAACATATCACGGTTTAGCTGCAAATCATCCAAGTGAAATCGCAATTAGGGATGATGGTGTTTGCAATTACTGCAATGTTTTTTCCTCGGATTTAAACAACTGTTGGAAAGTGGCGAAGAACTAAAGTATGTTTGTCTTTTTACATGTGTGTTAATTTTTTTCCTCCATTTCATACTGGTAGCATGACGAAGCAACCCATTTTCATCCCAGTTAGTTTTGGACAGGACAGCTATTTGCTCAGGGGCATTCAGGTAGAACCACATTTTCAAATGAAAATCAGAATGACCCTGCTGGAATTTGAACCAACACGATGAGGGGGTTGAGTGAGTGTAAGTCAGCGACAATACCCTCTCGGCAACGGAAGCTCAAGGTTAGGGGCTGAGCCATATAAAGTTAACGATTTTACCCTCTCGTCCATGTAGGTCCAAGTAAAATGTGTGTGTCTGTAAATGTGATCTTTGCAACAAAAACAAACTGCTGATATTATCATGATAAAAATGTTACAAAATAAATACATATATATTGTATTTTATCAATAATTTAAGGATGAAATAGAAACGATACCATACAAGTTTCACCGTTATTAAATCCTGATAATGGATCATGTATGGCCTTTTCCATATGCGGTTGACCTTGTGTAAGTTTAAAACATCACGTTATTGTGGCATGTCACATGTCTACGACGTGATTACTCAGTGTGGCAGCACTTTAAATTTCTCACGTAAACAATAGTCCTAATATAAAAAACGGACTGTCATTTACATAAAAATGCATACAAACATACCAACAGATAAATATTTTTTAGTGATAAACTTAGAAATCACACTAAATGCTAAACAGTTAAGGAAGAAGGGCAGCCCGCTATTTCATTGAGAAGACCCTTGCTAATATTAACTCCGATCCATCTGCATTTTTTTTCTGCTCCTTATTTGCGTTTGAATAAGAAAGAAGGAACAGTTCCTTATTCCTAATTATTTTATACATATATTTATTAAGCGGGTCTAATGCACTAGGAAATACATAAACACTACTACACATGCTTTATCACATGATGTAGATTAGATTAACGCTAAAATTGAGTCCGATGCGTCAACCATTTTATCTGTTCCTTATTTGCGATTAAATAAGGAATAAAGTATCAATTTTTCCTTATTCGACTTACGCATTTCTTTTCTCCATAAGAATGGTTCTTAAGCACCTGGAACCTCTTATATAGTATTTCTCATGCTTAGCTACACGCTTTAGATCAAATTTATGCTAAAATAAAGTCATGTGCACCTGCAAATTTTTTCTGTTCCTTATTCGCGTTTGAATAAGGAATAAGGAACCAGTTCCTTTTTTCCTTATTCGACGTATGCATTTTTTCCCATAAAAAATGGTTCTAAAGCACTTGGAACCTCTTATATAATATTTCTCATGCTTGATCATATTATTTAGATCATATTTATGCTAAAATAAAGTCATATGCATCTGTTAATTTTTCTGTTCCTTATTCGCGTTTGAATAAGGAATAAGGAACCAGTTCCTTATTCCTTATTCGAGGTATGCATTTATTTCACAAAAAATGGTTTTAAAGCACTTGGAACCTCTTATATTGTATTTCTCATACTTAATTACATGCTTTAGATAACATTTATGCTAAAATAAAGTCATGTGCATCTGCCAATTTAACTGTTCATTATTCGCGTTTGAATAAGGAATAAGGAACCAGTTCCTTATTCCTTATTCGACTTATGCATTTAATTTTATAAAAATGGTTTTATGCACTTGGAACCTTTCATATAGTATTTTCATGCTTAATTATATTATTTAGATCATATTTATGCTAAAATAAATTCATATGCATCTGCCAATTTTACTGTTCCTTATTCGCGTTTGAATAAGGAATAAGGAACCAGTTCCTTATTCCTTATTCGAGGTATGCATTTTTTTCATAAAAATGGTTTTAAAGCACTTCGAACCTCTTATATTGTATTTCTCATGCTTAATTAC
The DNA here is from genome assembly GCA_021229015.1 of Solen grandis. Classification (NCBI taxonomy): domain Eukaryota; kingdom Metazoa; phylum Mollusca; class Bivalvia; order Adapedonta; family Solenidae; genus Solen; species Solen grandis. The sequence continues at coordinate 17,346,848 of CM037791.1, forward strand.
ATGCTTTAGATAACATTTATGTTAAAATAAAGTCATGGGCATTTGCCAATTTTAATGTTCCTTATTCGCGTTTGAATAAGGAATAAGGAACTGGTTCCTTATTCCTTATTCGACTTATGCATTTTTTCATAAAAAAAAAAAATGTTCTTAAGCACTTGGAACCTCTTATATTGCATTTCTCATGCTTAATGATATTATTAAATCATATTTATGCTAAAATAAATTCATATGCATCTGCCAATTTTACTGTTCCTTATTCGCGTTTGAATAAGGAATAAGGAACCAGTTCCTTATTCCTTATTCGACTTATGCATTTAATTTCATAAAAATGGTTTTTATGCACTTGGAACCTTTCATATAGTATTTCTCATGCTTAATTATATTATTTAGATCATATTTATGCTAAAATAAAGTCATATGCATCTGCCAATTTTACTGTTCCTTATTCGCATTTGAATAAGGAATAAGTTCCTTATTCCTTATTCGACTTATGCATTTTTTCATTAAAAAAAAATTGTTCTTAGGCACTTGGAACATCTTATATTGTATTTCTCATGCTTAATTACATGCTTTAGATAACATTTATGCTAAATTAAAGTCATGTGCATCTGTTAATTTTCCTGTTCCTTATTCGCGTTTGAATAAGGAATAAGGAACTGTAATTAAGCATGAGAAATACAATATAAGATGTTTAAAGAACATAAAAAATTTTTATGAAAAAATGATTAGCATAAATATGATCTAAATAATATAATTAAGCATGAGAAATACTATATGAAAGGTTCCAAGTGCATAAAAAATTCGACTTTCGCATTTTCTTCATAAAAATGGTTCTTATGCACTTGGAACCTCTTATATAATATTTCTCATGCTTAATTACATGGTTTAGATCACATTTTTGCTAAAATAAAGTCATATGCATCTGTTAATTTTTCTGTTCCTTATTCGCGTTTGAATAAGGAATAAGGAACCAGTTCCTTATTCCTTATTCGAGGTATGCATTTTTTTCATAAAAATATGGTTTTAAAGCACTTGGAACCTCTTATATAATATTTCTCATGCTTAATTACATGCTTTAGATAACATTTATGCTAAAATAAAGTCATGTGCATCTGCCAATTTTACTGTTCCTTATTCGCGTTTGAATAAGGAATAAGGAACCAGTTCCTTATTCCTTATTCGACTTATGCATTTTTTCATTAAAAAAATTGTTCTTAAGCACTTGGAACCTCTTATATTGTATTTCTCATGCTTGATCATATTATTTAGATCATATTTATGCTAAAATAAATTCATATGCATCTGCCAATTTTACTGTTCCTAATTCGCGTTTGAATAAGGAATAAGGAACCAGTTCCCTATTCCTTATTCGACTTATGCATTTTTTCATTAAAAAAAATTGTTCTTAGGCACTTGGAACCTCTTATATTGTTTTTCTCATGCTTAATTACATGCTTTAGATAACATTTATGCTAAATTAAAGTCATGTGCATCTGTTAATTTTTCTGTTCCTTATTCGCGTTTGAATAAGGAATAAGGAACCAGTTCCTTATTCCTTATTCGACTTTCGCATTTTCTTCATAAAAATGGTTCTTATGCACTTGGAACCTCTTATATAATATTTCTCATGCTTAAATATATGCTATAGATCACATTTATTTTAACAACAAGTCATGTGCATCTGCCACTTTTTTTGTTCTTTATTTGTATTTGAATAAGGAATAAGGAACCAGGTTCTTATTCCTTATTCGAAAAAGGAATAAGGAATAAGGAACTAACTTTATGCACATTAAGAATGGATCCTGGGGACTATCGTAGAACAATAAATAACTGCTAGATCCATTTCCATTGTACCCTAATGCTGTATTATTAAATTACAGCCATAAAATAAGGTAATGCGTGTTGCACTTGCAATGTCGTTTTTAAAGTAAAAACATTTTGGAATTCTTGGAAATGCTGGAACAAATTATCCCCATTTTTTTCCCTAAAGAGTCGCGTGAAAATCACATGATACCGCTTTGCCGTTTTGACAAGATCAGGCTACAAATAATTCCGTCGTGATGTCATAAGCACTGAGAAGACACCTTTTGGCAGCCATCTTAAGAGGCAAAATTAAATGCAGACAAAAAGTTGAAACCTGCTGTTTCTAAATCACCACTGTGTTTTTATTGTTCAGTCTATCCTACTGAAATTTATGTCAAATTGAACAGCGTTTTGGTTACCATTTTAAATATGAAAATAATAGTAGCTTCAAATTATTCGTGAGTGACATTGTAAGTAGAACTAATAAAAAGGACCACAATTTGTGTAAAATGATGTGGAATTTTAAAGTAAAAGCGAAGATATAATAGAGAGAAAACTGTAACAAAGCGACACATACGTCGCTGTTATTTTACTCTATCTCTCTTTAAGTTCTCTCTTTTCAAAGTATCATATTTTCTTCTGTTATTTTCTATATTAAGATGTCGGCCCCACTCTCGGTTTCATATGTCCAGCTGATTCTATCACATTCACATTTATTAGTTACTTAAGATGACATGTAATTAACACATTCAGCTATTTCTTAAAGAACAACAAGTGGAACAATTAAAACTTACATTATCTATCAGCTGTTTAGTGACCTTAAAGTTTAGACTGGAAATTCTGGTGAATACAAAATAGCCAACGGCCGAAAAAGAATGAAATGTGATACACATAAAAGAGCAACATTAATGACATTTTTCTTCAAGACAAAGTTGGCTAACATCACTTCGTCGGAATTTACCTGACAGTGTTGTGACATGATGCTCTCTTAGATAAATTTTTTTTTGTTATATTAAAAAAAAAGAGTCAAATAACATCATTTTATGACAAATTAATCTTAATTAAAAACACTTGATCTTAGGGTTATACATAAGCAGTGAGCTAGGGTTTACCAGTATGAACCGGGTACAACCGTAACTGTGCAGGTTTGTGATATAGAGGGTGTTTGTTTGTTTTGAGTAGATATGGAATATACCTCATCGAAACAGAGCTTGATCCAGAAGTGCAGGTTATTTTTTTAAAAAATGTAGGCAGTGACAATGCAAGCGGATTGCCACTTTGCCGGGGCCTTGCCCCGCCCTTGAATCCGCCACTGCGAAAAGTAATTTAAGATATTATATCAATTAGAAGTGAGATATAGTCCATATCTACGAAAAACAAACACATTTATTTTTATTTCGTGGAAACAACAACGTTGGTGTTCGAATAAATAGTTTTTCACGACTAATGAAACAGTCTTATAGATTTCGATCCACGAAAATGAATAACCATAAGGCTATGTTACGTTCACAAACAAAAAAAATATGCACGTTTGAAGTTGTCTTTCTTTCTTAAATTTTTTTGCTTCTCACTAAGAATGGAGCTCGATAAAACCATAATGAAAACGTTTCGAGATCCCTCCCCCATTTTCAAGTGCCCAACCCGGGATTATAAAAAGATGTTTTCGAATTCCCCTCGGGGTAACATGAAAACGTTGATTCCGGGTTGGGGGGGGGGGGGGGGGCTTGAAATGGGGGTAGTTTGAATTCAACTTCCCCCATCCGGGAATTTAAAAACGTTTTATATTCCCGGTTGTGGCATATTGAAAACGCACTGAGACCCCCACCACTCATTTTTTTAATGTCTACCCAGGAAATTACGAACATAGTACCCGAAATAAATTTGAAAACTTTTCCAAATCCCCATATCCAACATCATAAAAATGCAATTAACGAATATCAAATATTAACAGACACATCGGTATTCTAACGACATATTTAAATATAAGATATAAAATAAGATATAAACTTTTCCAAGGAAGGAATATAGGGGAAGAGTAGTATAGGTATTGAGATGGCTTGGCACACCCCCCCCCCCCCCCCACTCCTCCAAAGCCAAGCCATCTCAATACCTATACTACTAATTAGTTAAAAAAATAAAAAAAAATCACACTAATGTAAACTTTAAAATAACACATGTGTAAATTTTTAAAAAAAACAACAATTAAAAATTTGTGTTTTTTCCTGAACCATTTTTTACCACTCTGAATATGGAGGAGGAGGGTTTTCTAACGTATTATAAAAATTCAATATTATACAGTTTTTATATTTTTGGATATTATCTAGAACTCAGTTATCTGTAATTCTTGTTCATAAAAACTACCTGTAATGTCTTCACCTTTTAAATCTTTTATTTTATAAGTAACAGGATTTGTATTTAAAACTTCTTCAATTACAAATATTTCTCTAGTCCAACGAGTAGTATAACCCTTTTCAAATTTACCTTTCTTTTTTGTTATTCTTACTCTATCTCTAACTTTAAATTTAGGTTTCTTAATTTTCTTTTCTTCTTCTGGATATAAATTTTCATACACTGTTAATGTATTTTCTGATTTACTTGCTTCAACAGGTGTCATTTTAATTGAAGAATGAATTGTATTATTATAATCTTTAACTAATTGATCTAATACATCATAATATTTAGTAGTTTCATGAGCAGTAAAATATTTAAACATATGTTGTTTCATAGTTCCTATCCAACGTTCTACTACACTAGATTTTTCTTCATTCTCAGTTAATTTTGTTCTTTTACTTGTCGATTATAAAATTCAGATCCTTTATCTGACCAAATAAAAATTGGTTTTCTTTCTTCAAATAATGTTTTAAATGCTTCACTTACTGTTACTCCTGTTTTATTTTTCAATGAAATTAACCAACCATATTTACTAAAAACATCTATAACTGCTAATAAATATTTATAGTGTTTATTTTGTTTTGAATATTGTTGCATATCTACTAAATCAACAGCCCATATTTTATCTATTGAATCAACAAAAACACGTCTTTTAGGAAATTTCTTTATAACTCTATGATGTAATTCATCTGCTAATTTATCCCCTTTGGTGAAACCATTTGTTCCTATAAATCTATTTTTCTTAGATCCACACTCAGAACATTTAGCTTTTAACATTTGTCTATTATTGGTTGTTGTTACTTGTTCTACTGAATTATTTTCAGTATTCTTTTTACAACGTAAACAATATATTTTTGGGTGATCCATTTTTAAATAGCTTAAAATTGTTTTCTTAAAAAATGGCAGATCGAAAAGTTTGTACAAAATGTAAAGAATACAAACTACTAAGTGAATATTATAAACAAACAGGAAGAAGATTTGGTATTAAATCTGTATGTAAACAATGTCTTAAGCCTAATCAACAAAAACATTATCAAAACAACAAAGAAAAGTATAAAAAAGCGTATCAAGAGTTTATTGTTAGAAATCCTGATTATATGAAAAATTATCATATGGCTGCGGAGCATTATGGAACAACTCGGGAACCGCTACAAAGTACAGTGAAACACAGTGAAACACCTAATTAAAATTTATTTCTTTTAAAATGAGACCAAGAAAATTTAAAGATCTCATTGATGAAAAAACTATTGATGATATAGATGAAGAAGATATAAATAAGTATATTAGGTTATTAAGAAAAAGAATAGTTATTAATCACTTTCCTTTGAAAATAAAAATAATAATAACAAGTGAATTTTCAACTCCTTTAGCATTTAATATAATAGAAAGTTATTACTCTCACCCTGTTCAAGTTATTCAAACACAAAATAATATAAAAGAATTCTATAATAGTTTAATAGATAAATTTAAAGCTTGGATAGATGAATTTCAAGAAAGAGGATCTGGTTTTGTTTTTAGAAATATTAAAAGTGTAGAAGTAAAACAATATAAATATAATTATCAAAAAGCTTCATCTTATATACCTCTTCAATTTAAATCAAGTAATATTATTAATGTTCAAAATAAAAAAGATAATAAATGTTTTTTATGGGCAATACTATCAAAGTTATTCCCTGCAGATGATAACAAAGAAAGAGTGACAAAATATAAACCATATGAAAATAAACTTAATATGGATGGGATTGAATATCCTGTTAAAATAAAAGATATTCCAAAAGTGGAGAGACAAAATAATTTAATTATAAATGTTTTCGCATTAGAAGATCAATCTAATAGACAATCTTTATATCCAGTTTATGTTTCAAACCATAATGTTTCACAGTGTGAAGCAGCGGTTCCCAATGATGAAGAAGATATTCCTATAATTGATTTATTATATATTGAAGGTAATGAAAATACTCATTATTGTTTAATTAAAAATTTAGATTTTTTTAAAAAAATTATATTTTAAAAATAAATTCCATTTGTTATTATTCTGATTTTGAATCAAATAATATTCCATTATCTACTATTCAACCAAATCCTAATGAATCTTATACAAATAAAATATTTAAAAAAAGAAATATTGGAAAAAATTTGTGGAAAAAGTAATAAAGATATTTAAAGAAATAAACTATAAAATCTATCTTAATGAACAGAAAAAACCAATATTAAATAAGTATGAAGAAGAAGAATTTCAAGAAGCAACTGAATGTTATATTTGTGAAAAAGGATTTGAAAAACAAAGTGATAAAGTAAGAGAACATAATCATCTTTGGGAAACAATCATGTAATACTAAAGAAGGTAAAGTAACAAAGATAATCCTGTATTTTTTCATAATGGTTGATGAATATAATAAAGTTAAACTTCTTTCAAAAAGTTCAGAAGAATATATTTCTATAGAATATGGATCATATTATAAAAAATTAAGATTCTTAGATTCTTATAGATTTATGAGTAAAGGGTTAGCAGGGATAGCTGAATCAATGGATGAATTTCCTATTTTAGAAAAAGAGTTTAATGGAGATATTTCACTACTAAAACAAAAAGGATTTTATCCATATGAATATGTAGATTCCATAGAAAAATTAAATGAAACACAATTACCAGATATTAAAGAATTTTATTCTACATTAACTCAAACAACAATTACAGGTAAAGAATATCAACATGCTCAAAAAGTTTTCAATCATTATAAATGTAAATCTTTAAAAGATTATCATAAATAATATTTAAAAACAGATGTTCTTATTTTGGCTGATGCATTTGAAAAGTTTAGAAAATTCTTCTTAAAACATCATGAAATAGATCCTTGTTATTGTTACTCTGCTCCAGGATTAACATGGCAATGTGGACTAAAATATACTGGTGTAGAATTAGAATTATTAACTGATATAGATATGTTACAAATGTTTGAAAAAGGAATAAGAGGTGGATTCTCAGGAGTATTAGGTCCAAGACATGTAAAAGCTTTTAACAAATATACTCCTAATTATAATAATGGAAAAAGAATTTTAGATGAATATGAAAAAAAAGAAGCAAAAGAAATATTAAATAATGGTGGAGATTTATCTACATTCTTAGAAGAAAAATTCTTATTATATTTAGATGCAAATAATCTTTATGGATGGGCAATGTCTCAAAAGTTACCAACCAAAGATTTTAAATGGGAAAAAGATCCTAATTATTATAAAAATATTCCAAAGGGTAGAGGTTGTATAATTGAATGTGATTTAGAGTATACAGATGAATGTAAAAAGAAAACAAATAAATATCCTTTAGCACCTGAAAAGATGAAAATAAATAAAGAACAATTATCTAATTATCAATTAAATTTATTAGGAGATAAACCATTAGGTAAAGAAGAAAAATTATTTCTTACTTTAAAAGATAAAAAGAAATATATTATACATCACTCACTCAATTTTAAAAGAGTATATAAAATTAGGAATGAAAGTTACAAAGGTTTATAGAACAATTTCATTTGAAGAATCAAACTGGTTAAAGAAATATATTGATTTTAATACTGAACAAAGAACTAAATCAACATCTGCTTTTGAAAAAGATTTATGGAAGTTAATGAATAATTCTTTCTATGGAAAGACTTTAGAAAATATAAGAGGTAGAAATGAAATTAAATTACTTACCAATATAGAAGAAGTAAAAAAATATATAAATAAACCTAATTTTAAAGATTCAGTTATATTCAATGATAACCTTGTTGCAATTGTAAATAATGTTACTTCTGTTACATTTAATAAACCTATTTATTTAGGACAAGCAGTTTTAGATTATTCTAAATTATTAATGTATCAATTTTATTATGATGTTGTTAATGAACTATGGGAAAAGAATGAACTAATTGCTTCAGATTCAGTTTTAGGTGATACTCCAATAATACTAAGATATAAAAACAAAATATATATTGATAAGATAGAAGATATTATAGATGAATATGAATATTCAAATGGTAAATTTTATTGTAAACTTACAAATTTAGAAGTTTGGACGAGTAAAGGATTTGTTAAATTAAAAACTGTAATTAAACATGAAACAGAAAAAGAAATGTTTAGAGTTGTTACACCAGTAGGATTTGTTGAATATCATTCTTTAATAAAAGATGATAATGAAATTATTAAACCTAAAGATTTAACACTAAATACAAATCTTTTATTTAACGATAATTATAAAGAAACATTAAATCCACCATTAAAAGAAGAATTTTTAAAATTAGAACCAACAACTTTAGAAGAGAAAAAAGCTTTTATAGAAGGATTCTTTTTAGCAGATGGATCTAGTGGAATTTATCCAAAAAACTATGGTTGGTGTTTATGTAATCAAGACTTAAATCTTTTAAATAAATGTTTAGAATGGTGTAAAGAAATATATCCAACAGATTTTAAAATAATAGATTGTATGAGATCATCTGCAGTTTATAAAGTTATCCCTAAAGGAAATATTAAAGTAATGGCAACACTTTTTGAAAAATTTTATACTGATAAAAAAGAAAAATATATTCCTTATAAAATTCTTAATAAAGACTATAATTATAGATTATTCTTCTTTAGAGGATTTTACCAAGGAGATGGATATAAGAAAGGAAAGAAATCAAATTTCTCTTTTTCACAAAAAAGTAAAATTACATTTTCATGTTTACATTATCTTATAACATCTCTAGGATATAATGCAAACATTAATACAAGAATAGATAAACCAAATTCCATTTATTCATAACAAAAAAAAAAA
>CM037791.1:17355927-17399504 GCA_021229015.1 Solen grandis
TATTCTAGGGGGAAGGAAACACTATGTACAGGCGAATACACTGTGTTTTTTAGAAAGGATATCAGTTGTTTTTACTTTTTAAAACCTTTTAAAAGGGGTTTGATGTCACTGTCACTTTTTTTTTCAATAAAACTTCCTTCAACCCCAAAACGTTTTTAAAAGGTTTTCGTCTGAATTTTTACCGGGAAAAAAATTTCACTTGGCGATAAAAACCGCTTCAGGGACATCCCTTTTAAAACACAAAAACATCAAAAAAAATACCTTGGATGCCCCAATCCAAAATATCTAGACTGGAGTGAACATATCCAAACACAAGGGGCCCAAAGGGGCCCCAAAAAACGCTCCCCAGGGTAAATCAGCTTATTCAAGATGATTTTTTCTAAAAGGGAAATAAAAGGGAAAAACCCAGAGATCAATTTCTTTTTAGCAACATGGCAGACATTCATAAATCAACCCTGACCTTAATTTCAGGGAAAGAAAAATTTTCTGAAATTTATTAATTGAAGATAATATAAATATAATATTGTATTGTATAAATAAAAGCATTCTTTTTAAAAATGGTTGATTTAATTTTTGGCAAAAACAGGGTTTTAAATTTTTAAAATAAAAAATCGTAACAAAATATTTCGAAAATTATTTAATACTTTTTCAGATTCCTTTTATTTAAAAATTTTGGGCCCAAAAAGAAAGAAATCCCGGAAAACTGATGAATTAAAAATCCCAAAGGTTTTTTTGGTTATTTTTTTATTTACAGGGTCAGAGAAAATTGTGAATCTTTTTTTGCAAAATACAAAAAATTTACTTTTACGGAGGGGAAGGGGCCCAAAATTTTTGGGCCCCAAAAATTGGGCCTTTTTCCCACAGAAAAAAAATTTTTGTTTTTTCCCCTATAAAAGTTTAAAAAGGGGAATTTTACCCAAACCCCCATAGGGCCCTTTTTTTTTGGAAATTTAAACCCTTTATTTTAGCTTTTTTTGGGTATACAATAGAGGTCCCCTTTTGGGGGAAAAGGGAAAAATTAAATTCTCACAGTGGTTCATAAAAAAGTTTTTGATGTTTTCTATAAAGAGTATATAAGGAAATTACCCAAAAAACCCCCTAAGGGGCCTCATTTTTAAAGGGGAACAACTTTATTTTAGCAATTATGGTAGCCCTTAAATGAGGTAAAATATTTGTCCCAAAGGAAAATAAATTCGCCCATTTTTTTTCCGGGGAGATGATTTAAAAGTTTTTAAATTTTTTTTTCTATTTGTTGCCATGGAAAACCAGAGTTTTTTAGGACCCAACTTTTTTTTTGAGAAATTTTTTTTAGAGGCCCACCAAAGGTCATACATGCCAATTTTTATAAAATTCTGCCCCACAGTGTCAGAGGAGAGTTTTTTCAAAGTTTTCAATTTTTTTTTTCTATTTGTTCCGGGAAAACCAAGTTCTTCATGGATAAAACTTTTTTTGAGAAATTTTTTGTAGAGGCCCACCCCAAGTTTATACATGCCAAGTTTTATAAAATTTTCTGTCCACGGTTTCAGAGGAGTTTAGTTTTAAAAAAGTTTTAAATTAAATTTTTTTCTTTTGGGTTGCCATGGAAACCCCAGAATTTTTTCATGGAAATCAACTTTTTTTTGAGAAATTTTTTGAAAGAGGCCCACCCAAGGATCTTTACATGCCAAGTTTTATCAAATTCTGCCCAGCGGTTTCAGGGGAATGTTTTTCAAATTTTTAAATTATTTTTCTTTTGTTGCCATGGCAACCGTTTTTTTCAGGGGATAAATTTTTTATTTGAGAAATTTTTTGGGAGGGCCCCCCCAAGGGATCTTTACATCCCAATTTTTTTCAAATTCTTCCAGCGGTTTCAAAAAGATGTCTTTAAAGCAAATTGTTGCGGGGGACGACGGCGACGACAAACGACGGACAAAGGGGTAAACCCCTAGCTCCCCCTGAGCCTTCGTCCCCCTTGGTAAAAGCTAAAAAAACAAAGCAAAGCCAGTCGAAAAACTGGGTTTCCCTGCAAGAATTTACAAATTTAAAATCCAAATTTTATCAGTAGTGAAGGGGGGCAATATGGCCCCTGTTTTAAAAAAAAAAAAAATAGGGCACGGGTTTTAAAAATTTTATGGAAACCAAACAAAAAATTTAGGGCCCCTTTGTGTTTTATCGAAAAAAAAAAATTTAGGCCCCGTATGTTGCATGTAAAAAAAAACCTGCCCTTCCTGTTAGATCTAACAAAGGAAAGATTAAATCTGTAGAGAGAAAGAGTATGCCCTTTTGCTTCCCAAAAACATTCAAATGCCGCAATTTTGCCCATTTGACGTCTTTTTTTTTTCTTATTTAAAAGGAGGCCCAACTTTTAACATTATGTAATTTAAAAGGGGATTGACAATTTAAAATGTTTTTCGAGACAGGGGGGTTTGGGCCCTAAAAAGGGCCCTTTTTGGTTTTTCTTCTTTAAAATTTCGGTGACTTCGTCTTTCTTGTTTTTTTTTCGAAGGCATGGGTTCCTCCATAAAACATAAGTGAAATTGCCTCTTTGCCCTCTTTTGATGGCTGTTCTCATTTTTCTTGATTTCGGTGACATTGTCCTCATCGTTTTTGGGTTTTTCGGTAAACATCGTGTTCACGTCACTGTTTACATGAAAATGTTTTAAATTTTGTAACATCTGCTTTTTTTCTATGAGCATATGGTTTTCCCATTTTGTTGCTGTTGCCTAAACCCATTTTCCTAAATTTTCCATGAGCATATGGTTTCCATTTTCATCTTGTTGCTGTTGCTCAACATCCCCTTTATGTAGCATTTCTTCCAAATTTGCAAGGTATTGTGAAAATTGGCTTTTTTGTTGTCTCCCTAAATTGCGTTGTTGTTCGATCAAACCCCATCAATTCTTTGAAAAAATTTTCAATCATTTGCTAAATTTCTTCCAGGGTTTTTGGCAGCGAGAATATGACAAATGCTTGATGCGGTGCGCTTTTTTTTACCCTTGGGGGCGGTTGACCTCTTTCTTCTGTTAGCGTACACCAATCAGGGGAACTTTTTTTTTAAATTTCAATGCCCAAAAAACGCAAAGGGTTTAACCTTGACCTGAGTTGGATGGGCATTCCCTTTTGGCCCTTTGCCCTGAGGTGGATTGACCTACTTTGTTTTGGGACATACCCAAAATTTTGCTTTTAAAAATTTGTATTTGGTAAAGATTTTTTTTTTGTAACATTTTTAAATTTTGGGAAAAACTTTTAAAAAACTTTTGGTCAATTTTAAGGGAAAAAAATCTTTTTTTGGGAAGGGGGAAATTTTGAAAAAATGGTGACAATTGAGGTTTTCTCTTTCGAGACTTTTGGTTTTGGCCCTGATAAGGGCCGTTTTTTTCCCCCACAGAGTATGGTTACTCATGACTGTCTATGTTTTTCTTCAGAAATTATTCAACTTTCTAGGGGGATGAAAATGTGCTTCAATGATATTTAAGTTTATATCATAGTAAAGATCCGTATAGAAAAATTTTAAACTAAATTTTGGCTACGTTTTACCCCTGAGTGTTTTTTGTTTTTTTAAAAGCGTTTTTTGGGGTATCGGGTTTTGAAATTTTTTTCCAGTCAGATATGCAGTCGTTGCCCCATTTTCGGTTATTTTGGGGACTTATCCAAGCCAGTCTGAAAACGAAGGGGCATGAATTCTTTTTCTTTTGATACTTTTTTACTTGGTTTGAAAATTGAAAAAAATGTCCTTTCGAGACTCCTGGGTTGGCCCTAAAAAGGGCCGTTGTTTTTTTCTTTTACTTCTTACCTTTTTACTTTTTTGTATGTTTTTAAAACAAGGGGGCTCCAAGTCCATTCTTAAATTGGGATCCCCCAATCAAGCGGATTTTTTTTGTTGGATGTTTCCCACTTTTCGGGAAAATGAAAGTGATAGGCACCCCCCATTTGTTTTTTTAAATTTGATACGGCATTCCCCCTTTTTCCATTCTCTGTTGAAAATTTGATGAGGTTGTTGTTCCCCCTTTTGGGTTTTTCCCCAAATTTCATTGTCCAACATTATTTACGGGCTGCACTGTGGGTTGGTGATGCATTGGTTGTTGTTTGTTACGGGGTTGCTGCTGGTGTGGGGGGAGGCTGAGGTTGATACTTTTGGTTTTTGGTAGCTGGGTTGGTACCCCGGGGAGCCCGGAGTGTACGAGACTGATCCCGGGTTTAGCAGCTGTCGCAGCCCCAAAAAAAATCACCCACCGGGATGGCGTTGTTAAGGGAGATCAGAGGTTACGTACTTTCCATGGTTGGGTAGGAGTGGGATTATGATACGATGCAGTGTTTTTTTATAGTTTTGGGAGGGGGTTTGCCCTTTTTCCCTTTTAAATTGTTGGCACCACCCAATCAGAAAAATTTAATTTCCACCCAATAAAAAAAACAAAAAAGAATTTTAACCTTGACCTGATTTTGGATAGCATTCCCTTTTGGGCCTTGACATGGGGGGGGATTGACCTACTGACCTAACTTTTTTCATAATTTTAAAATAATGTTTTTTTTTAAAAAAGAAAAAGGGAAATGAAATCAAAAAGTCCGAACAAATACTCGGGTTTCAAAAAGTTTGGGTGTGTTTTTTAAGGAAAAAGGGGGGAAATTATTTTCCCAAAAAACCAGTGTCGTTATCAGGAAAAATTTTTGAATCGTCGGTGCTTAAACACGGTTTTCAAAAGGGTCCCCGTTTTGTGGGGCCCCCCTATAAAGTGAAATTGCTGGCCTGCCTGTTTTTTTCTCTAAACACGGGCCTACAGTGGGGTTCACCCAAATTGGGGGCATTTTTTTTGGGACCCTGATTATTCAGATTTTAAAGGGGACCCAAAGTAATTCAGGATCAAAAAAAACCAAAAAAGGGCCCCTTTTCGGGCCCATCAACTATTTTCGAAAAAGGGAATAACCCAAAAATTGTTAATGGGGTAAGATAAACATAAAAAACAAAAAATCAAATCCGTTTTGCTTTTTCATTGAACTCTTTTGTACTTTGGAAAAAATTTAATATAAAAAAAAACAATATAACAAGGGCAAACCCCTTTTAACAACAAGTACATAACATAAAATTTTAATAAAATAAAATGGGTCTAAACTATTCGTCAGAATTTCCCAAAAACACGCCCGACCATCCCCAAATTTTTTTGGGGATTTTTAGCTGTGCGTGTTTGTTGGCGCTGTTAAAAAAACTTGTCTTCTTGCCCCGTTTGACAGTTCTGCATATTTCCTTGGAAAAACCCAACACCCCACTTTGGGAAAATTTTAAAAATTGAAGTGGGGTTTGATCCTTTTGTCCGGAATTTAGTCAAAGGGCCCCCGTTTTTAAATCACACCTCGAAAAAGGGGAAAATGAAAAAGAAAAACAAACAAATGCTTCACACACAAACGTGTTGTATCCTTGAAGTCCCATGAGATTTCATGAATAGGGCCCAAAGGTTTTTTCCAAAAAAACGTTAAATGTCACATGGAGGGGTTTTTTGTTCAAAAACAAAATCAAAGTAGAAGTCAAATTTATCGTTGAAAAACACAGCCACCCAATGTTCACCAGATTGAGTCGAATTGGGGGAATTCACTATGTAAGCTTTTCCATTTTTGGGGTCTACGTTGTGGTGTGATCTTTAGCACATACCACGGCATTCAAGGGAGCTAGAATTGTTGAATGACCCCAAAATTTTAACTGCAACTCAATCTTTTTCCTTTTTCCCAAATCTTGTTTAATTCATCCCCCCCTTCGCATCAAAAGCCCCAAATGGGGGTGTCTTTTTTCGAATCTAAACTGGGCCTTTATATTTGCCCCCATCGGGAAAAGGGCATCAGCTTTCTCAGCCCCGTGTAGATCCATGTTTTGTAGTTCAGCGTACCTTCTTTCCAAATCACTTGATACAGTGCATTTTTTTTAAATGCACTGTTCAGAAACATCTCGACCCCCTCACTTTTCTGCTAAACAAACATGGGGAAATTTTGGGGTCTGACTGGGATGATCAACAAGGAAACCCAAAACAGTTTTCTTTCACGATATCAAAAGATATCTGTCTGAAAATTCATGACCACATGAGGGGTTTAAAAACTCTTTAAAATATCGTGTCCCCCTATTAAGTTTTTGATTTCTTCGTAATTTGGGTTTGGGCCCAGTTTTTCCTGATTTACTCATGGTTAATAGTCTGTGATTACTTTCTGAACCCGTTAATCCCCTATCTGACTGTCGTATTCAGCATACACAATCACGTTGAGGGGGTCACCCCAAGAGCGGGCACGAAACGGGGAAGCTGGGATTCGCAATTTTCCCCTTTTTTTTGGGATGCGTTGTCCCTCTTCTGGTCCTTGATCGGGCTTTAAAGTATCCCCCAGGTGTCCCCCTGCATGTAATGTCCATTGTCAGACCCAGGGAGGGGTTTAAAACCGATTATACCGTGGTTTGTTTCCAGGGACTTTGTTGATCTAAAAATTTCCCCTGGGGGAAAAAGTTGGGCTGGAACGGCAAGTTGTTTTGTGCTTTCCGTCTACACTGACTTCTAACTTTTGGACAATTTGAAATGTTAAAAATCAAATGGGTTGGTTGCCGATCCCGTTCATGTCTGTATTCTTTCAGGCCCGGGAATGATACTTTGGGGAAATGTCCTTGAAATAAATGATCTTCGTCTTTGATCGGGGGCCCCGGGTTTGGTGAAATTTTTTCACCTCAGCCGGCGAATTGGGATTTTCTGCCAGGGTTTTTAAGTTTTGGCCACTACGGGAAACAGGTAAACATCCGAACATTGAATCCACTTAAAATTTAACGGGGTTTTTTTGCCTCTGCCCCAAAAACAGGCAAAAACTGACGGGGGTTTCTGTTAAACCCCAGTGTATCTTTTCACCTTTTGGAAAGGGGAAACTTGTTTTGCAAACACAGGTCTAAATGCAGACGTCCGCACATTTCCAGAACACGACTCGGTGGATACGTGTTCTTCTTTTTTTTAAACCCTTAAATTATCTTCCGAACTGTATGCTTTTTGAAATTATGCCCCCGCCGGGGTCGGGGACCCACATTTCCTTTAGGTAGAGCTTTTGTTGATTTACTTTTCCGAGAAAAAAGACAGCAAATTCTCAATTTTGGCCCCCCCCGGTACGCATATGTGTCAGCATTTTTGGTATAAAGGTTTTTTTGGGTTCAGGTACACATCAATACTGCTAAAACAAGCTGGGGAAGAAATTATTTATGTGGATGTTTCCCCATCCCCAGCCAATTTTCCATCCGGTTTGCTACTTTGACTTTCGGGTAAAAGGGTAGCTCGGGTTGATATCAGTCCATTTTTTGGGGTTTTAAAGCGGATTAAAAAATTTCCCGGGAGATAAATTTTGCTCGGGTGCTGACACGGGTTAATGTTTTGTCCACTGTGCATCTTGCTTGCTGTCAGGGGTAGGGGGGACTTGGGGCCCACTTCAAATTCTTTTTTGCACACTCGCAAGAGCCGTTTTTGCATCATGTTTGTTCAATCAAAAATTTTAAACGGTCGTGATGAAAATTTTTCTTTTTTTGTTGTGTTTTCCTTGACGTGGGGAAAACCCAAATGTTGTCGACGTTTGAATTCTGAAGCTTTAAAACTCTCAGATTTTTCTGACCCACATCTTTAAAAAATGTTTTAAACCCCTTTTTCTTGTCACTGCCCTTTACTTTTTGGGCCAAAAAGAAAAATTTTTTTTAGGGCTCCTATACCTTTTTAAAGCCCCTTTTTTCAGAGTCTGAGTCCTGATTTTCACGATGGGTTTCACCATGGGAAGAGTTGCTGGCCATTTTTTTAAAACATGGAACCCAAACCTTATCCGACTTGTCGGGGTTTGACCAGGGTTTAAACGAAATCATCGTGCCCTTTTCTTTTAAAATGAAGTTTCACCATCGACTTCCCGGGTAAATGAACTGAACCCCCTGTTCCCGGTTATATTGATACTGATTCTTTTTAAAAAAAGATTGCGGACAGGTATGTAGGTAGATTTAAAAATTCAAAGTGCATGTGTGGATTAGCCCCGCCTTTTTTTTTTGCTTTCAAAGGGCCCACAACGCGTAAAAAGGGTGCTTCGACACCCCTATAAAAGTGTTTTTCTCCCAAATCGGTATATAAAAACAGTTTGGTTCATTTTCGTGAAGGGGTCCACCCGTACTTGAATCTGCTGTTGTCTCTGTCCGGAAACACCTCAGTACTTCTCTCCCCTTCCCCCAAGTTTCGAAAAGGGGGGATGGATGAAGTTCCAACCCCGATTTTTGGGCCCCAAATATTCCCGGAAAAACTTGACAGGGTTTTGCAACCCGGGAAAAAAATAAAGCCAAAATTTGTGAGGTTTTTCTATGATTTTTAAAATTTGTTTTAGTGGTTTGTTTAATACCCTTTGGGTCCTTTTTCCTCTTTGAGATTTGGGGGTGACCCCATGGGATGCCTGCGGGAATAAAAAGGGGGGCATTGCCCATTTTTTGCCTTCAAATTTCCCACCCCCCTTTTTTTCATTTGTAAAAAGGGCGCACCCCCAGTTCTGGATTTTTTAGTCACAAACGTAAAATTTTTCCTTCCCCTCTTCGATGTTTTTTAAACTGTGGGGGGAAAGTTTCTTTTCCCAAACGAGAGCCATTTCCCCAATTTTGTTTGTCGAATCAAGGTTTTTTTGCCACTTGGTTCAAAACAACATTGTGTGTTTTTTGGGGTAAAATTTGCCTCGAACTTTTCCCCTGAAAGTGATTAGAAAGATTTTTTATGATTTTTTAAAATTTTTAAAACCCTTGGGTTTGGAAAAATGTTTTCCGTAGAATACTCATCAGCAGCAACCAAATTTTCACGATCTGGACTTTTAACCGGGTTTCACTAATGACACGATGACGAATAAAAAGATGATCACAATCTGGGGCCCAAAAAAAGTGATTTGTTTTTTTGGTCCCCTTCATTTTTTCCTGTCTGTATACTTTTTGGTCTACCTGAACACTGCGGGTATCGGACTGGCCCGGGCGGTTCTTGACGTTTATACTTTTTTACTAAATGCGTTTTTGGGAATTTCCAACTGTTAAATTTTTTAGGAAAACCAAACCCCTTTAATTTTTCCACTTTTTGAAAATTTTTACTCCCTACACCCCCTTGTACGCCGATCAAGAATTTGTTTCCAAATTTCGTATAGCTCATCATCTTTTATATTTTTAAAATTTAAACCCTGAAAAAGGACCCGGGCGTAGTTTCCCCACCCAAATTTTCTTCAATTTTTAAAGGGGTCAAGGGGATGTGTTCTGTTGAGGCGAACCACTTTGAAAAATTTCCCACTGCCCATTTTGGGTAGATACCCTTTTGGCAAATTTTTGGCTTGGTTTTTGATGCGAAATTTATCCCCACTTTCAAATCAGTTGATTTCTTATTTTTTTTTTGATGGTTGCCATACAATGTCTTTGTGACTTCATGCTCATTTTCCCCGGGACCAGATGCAGGGGTACGCCCAAATGTTTTCGATAAAAACGAGATTGTACCCATGTACAATAGTTGCAATACACCCACATTTTTTTTTTTTAAAAAAAAGGGGGTCTTGTGATGAGAAAAATATTTCCACATTCTTGATTTAAGCGTAGGGTTGAAAACGTTCAACAATACTCGCTTTATTTCGGGGGTTTTTCCGGGACGTGAAGAAATAAAAGCATGCTTGCCCCTAGAAACTTCTGAAATTTTTTGGGAAAAAAATTCTGGGTTTTGGGTTCCTGTTTGCAAAGAGAGTGGTTTTGGCCTTTTTTTTAAAATAGACTAAAAGGGCTTGGAATGAGCGCCCTTTCAAGTTTTGTCAATGATGGGTATTACCCAACTTTTTGAAAAACCCCATCAATGACACTTATTTAAGTAGCAAATATGGTAAAATTTCTTTTTGTACATACGTTGCATATCTGCGAAGATCAGCTTTTCCATTGATGTCGGGTAAAAACCCCCTACCCCCAGTCCCTTTGAAAGTCCAAATTTTTTTCGTTTGTTTTAAATTTCAACGGTGGGGTTTTTGAATTCTCAAACCCGTCCCCCGTAAAATCCTCTAAAATGATAGATTTCAAGTTTTTTCGCTTTCCTTTTTAGAGTCCCGAATTCCTCCAAAACTCGTAAAAAATTATCATATCATAGTAAAAGGGAGGAAGTAAAAATGTCCCTTTTTTAGTAGGCGTCCCATGCGAATGGGTTAATATCTCCTCGGGTTCCCTTCCCCTTTTTAAAAGGTCTTCGTTTCTTTGATGTAGGTGCGTATGAAAACCATCAAAAAAATCTTCCTCCTCCCCTTTTTTCTTTATCATCATCTTTGTTTTATAAATTCCTCGACGTTTATTGCCCCCGACTTCTTGTGGGATGTTGACCTCTCCGTCCTCTAGAAAAATTTTTTTTTATCCCCATGGGGTTTTTTTTGGGGGGTGGGTTTTTATTTTAAATAAAAATTTTTTTTTGGGGGGGGGGGGGGGGGGGGGGGGGGGGGGGGGGGGGGGGGGGGGGGCCTTTTGGGGGGGGGGGGGGGGGGGGGGGGGTGGGGGGGGGGGGTTTGGGGGCCCCCCCCCCCCCGGTTTTTCCCCCTTTTCCCGGGCAAGTACTTTTTGGCCAGGCCAAAAATTTTTGGGGGTTTTAAAGGGGGTTTAAAAAATTTAAAGGGGAGTTTTTCCAATTTTGGGGGGGGGGGGGGCCCCCCCCCCTTTTTTCTTTGACCCTTTTTTAGACAAATTGAATTTGTTTTTTTTGGGTTTTTTAAGAACCCCCGAATTTCATTTTTTTCTGTAATGATGAAGTCTGACTCACTTTAGGGGATGGGGGTAAAACCCAAGGGCGGGGTTTTTTTTTTCCATCGACAACCAAATGGAAAAAAGGCCATCTTTTTCCTAAATTTTTCCCAATGAAAATTTAAACCCCAAAAAGGTTTTAATTGTTTTGGCTAAAAGTGGTTTCAAGTGCCAACAGGGGTTTTGGAAAAACCCTCTTTTTGATTGGAATGATTTTCTTTTTTTTGAACTGATACCCTTTTTGGTCGTAACTGTTTGGGGGTTTTTGTTCTTAGAATCAATCGACCTTCTGAGCCCCTGACAGAAAATTTTCATTGCCTTTTTAAAAAGTTTGTGACAACATTTTAGCAATACAATCCCCCAATTCTTTTGGGGCTTCTTGAATAATCTTCTTTCGAAAATTTTGGGGGGGGGCTTTTGTCCCAAAACAAACAACATTTTTTTCCATGTTTTTGGGGAAAGAGTGGGTTTTTTTTGCGCTCATGATGACAAATGATGATGAAATTTTTTGGTTCCCCCTTTTTTTTATTTCCCCTTTGAAGGGGTTTTAAAGCGTATTGCCCCGCACTACTCAGTGGTCCTTTAATTTTTTTCAACGCAGTAACGGCAGTAGGTAAAGGGGAAAGGGACCCTTGGGGGTTTTGGGGAAAAAACTTTATGATGATGATATGATCATGATGAACGCCCCCTTGAAAAAATTTGGGGAAAAGGGCAAAAAAATTGTCCCTCCCAAAATGTGGGTTTTTAGGGAAAACCCTTTATTGATCCTTGTGGTGTGCCAAACCCCCGACCTCAAACGAACTTCTATTAGAACGGGGAGTAGGGGGGAGGTCAGTGGAGAAATTGGGCCACAAGGGTGAAAGCTTTTGATGATGTCACTGATGCAACATTTACGTCCCCAATCATATGGGGGGTAATTTTGGGGGTTCCCCGTTTAACAGAGCTTTTCTTCTTACAGTGACAAATCGGTCATGAGGGAATGCCTGCTTCTTCCTTTTTTTTGTTTTCCCTTTCCCAGACTTGCGTTTGGGTTGGCTGTTTTCCGGGGGGTTGTCGGGCCGTTTCCTGGGTGGTGGGCTTTCGTTTGGGGTGGTTGTTTTCTTTCTACTGGGCCCAAAATTTTTTCTCAGCTTTGGGCCCGGGTTTCCCTCGAAACAGGGTACAATGATGGTGCCCCAAAGGGAAACCTCCACCGCCAGGTTTTAAAATTAAGGGTTTTTCGTTTTTTGGGCCCGATCCACAGGTTTATCACTAACTGTCTTTTAAAATTTTTTGTTTGGGGTTCCCTAAAAATTTAATCAAACTGTTTTTGGAAAGGTTAAATTTTTTTTTCTAAGATAGTCGTTTTCAGCTAAAGGGGGAACCATTTCACCCTCTCTTTAATCCTGATTCTACCAGTTCTTGTCGGTTTTTGTTTGGGGTTTTTTTCCCGACTAAAAGGTTCTAAACTTTGATCCTGTATGTGGTGTGTTTTTTTTCCCTGGGGGGAAACTTTTATACTTAAAGATGATGGGGGTCATGTTCCGGGCTTTTATACGGGATGTAGAAAGATCATCCTCGATCTTCCCCCTGTTTTCCCCCGATGGAACAATCGTTCTTAAACGATTCAGTTCGGGGGTTTTTGGATGGGAAAATCCCCAAAGATTTAAAATATCCTGAGGTGTGAGGTTGCATCTTGAAACGCCCCTCACCCAAAAGGGGTAGTTTATTTGGTTCGCAAGTGTTTTTGATCTGACCTTTTTTCTCTTGTGTTTTGAAATAATCCAAGGGAGTGTGCATTCCCAAACTGATAGTACGACTAGCCTTTTATTGTTGGGGAAAATGTTTTTTGTGATTAAATTTACAGTGGCATTTTCCCAGGTGTCCCTTTCGGGTGAACCATTTAAATTTAAAATTTTTTTTTTTTTTCCTCTTATTTTTTCCCCCTAACATATATCAAATATGGGCAGGTGTGGTTTAAATTGTATCGTCCCACTATCCTTCCTCATCCTCAGGGATACCCTGAATGAATTTGTAGCTTTACGTTCTGTAACTGTGCGTAGGCACTTTTTCCATTCTTTTAAAAACCCGACGATGTGTTTTTGGAAACCCCCTGAAAAAATCGGGTTTTTTACCAATAAGTTTTTTTTACAAATTTAGTCTTTCCTGAACCACTTGGCCCCGAATGGGAAAAAGTTACTAGGGTCTTTAAAAATTAAAAATACCCTTTTCCCTATGGTCCAAGAAATTAAAAAAAGCAAATTTAATGACAAAAATTTTATTTTATACATCATAGAAATAAACACTTGAAAACATCAGTCAAAAATGGGAAACTATACACAAAATCCCTGAATCAGTCTTTCTTTATACATCATCCATTCCGGCAATTTTCATGGTATATTCCCCTTGCATTTTTAAAACCAAAGCGCCCCTTCGTCCCAAAAAGTTCCCCGGATTGTCTTAACGCCGTTTGTTTAATTTCCCAAATAAAACGACAGCCAACAAAACCCGCTCTACGGGCCCTGGATTTCCCAAAAGGATTTTTGTTTTTTTTCCCGTAGTGAAGTATTTTCCATTTTTTGGGTTCTCATTCGTCTTGCAAATACTCTGGGGTATTTTCTTTTTTTGTAGGGGTCCCAAGGAATTTGTCTCCCCAAAAAACCTTTTTAATTTTTTGAAATCGGGATCTTGAAAGAACTGTTTAAAAGGATTTTGGGCCCATTTTGGGTTTGAATATTGCGGGGGCACTGTTTACCAAAAAATGTTTAAACATTTGGGGGACAAATGATAGGGTTTTGGAGTCAGTAAAAAAGGGGAAGTATAAAACCTCTGGTTTTGTCGTTTTCCCATAGTTAATCTGAGATACATACGCCCCACAAAAAAGGTTTAGTTTCCCCTGTATCAATGTTTATGTTAAACAAAGTAAATGTACCACACGTTAGAGATCAAGTTGCGTAGCCGGGTTTTAAATGGCAAAAATTTCCCTTTAATGACCAAACTTTTTTTAGCTGCTTGGAAGATCACGCTCTTTTGTACATCACTAAAGTATCAAAACTTGGTTTAAACAGGGGGGACCCCATCGGGGGTTTTTGGGGAAATTTTTCTGTTTTCCCAAAGCGCTGTGCCCAAAATAAAAAAAAAACTCGTTTTCAAAATGCAGCAGGTTTTTTTATTAGCTTTTTTTTTGTCCCCGACCCCCGCGGTTTTTGGGTTTTCACCGAGGGAACGTCTTGGGCCGTGTCCTCATGAAACACTTTTCGATTTCATGTCTCTTGATTCGGGAAATTTATATTCGATGACTGTTTTTTAATGGGTTTGCGATCTTGTACACAGAGACCATAGTCTTAAAATTGACTTTTTGACAGCATTGTAAAACCAAAGTGGGTGCCTTTTACCTTTTTTCTTTCTGGGTGTCGATTTCCCTTTTCCATCGTATATTCATACCCATAATTTTTTTGGCCCCAAAAACCCCGAATTTGACAATGCGTCCCGGGTACTTCATCTGTCCACTTTCCCAACCCGACTCTCTTCAATTGGAAAAAATTTTACTGGTCAGGGGCATAGATGTACATTAAAAATGTCTGTGTCAAAATACAGTCCCCCAAACTCCAGTTTTTCCAAACTGGGTGTAAAGTTTTAATTTGAGCATAGGACGTATCGAAGGCAGTACCACTGGATTTGAAGATGAATGGGGCTGGGTTGGTCTGTTCATCCAGTAATTCACCAACATGAAAAATTTTCATGATCGGAAAATCTCGGGAAATTTCACCGTGAAAAGACGGGTTTGGGGAGTAGGTTACAAAACCGGTTTTACCTTAGTTACAACTCTTTCTTTTATTTATTTCCGACATAAAAAAAAAATACATTAACACATTCATTTTACATACACCCCAAACAATTTTTAAAATTTTAAAGGTACACACACTCCCTCCCCATATAAAATATAATTAAATTTCATTTACTAGGGTGGGAATTAAATAATATGCTTTCTCTCTCTCTTTCCCTCTCCTCTCTATTGTTTTCTTTAAAAAAAAAATCCCAAAAATTCTGATCTATTAACATAAAGTTTTTTTCCCCATCACCATTCTTCCCCCAAAAAATATCTATCATATCTTTCGTATATTTGTTTCAAAAAGGGAAATTTTGTTTTTAAAGGGTTAAAAAATTTTACTTTTCAATTCATTTTTATTAAATCTAAAAATTTTTTTTTTTTTTTGTTTGGGATGGGTGATTTTTTTTCTTCTTTTAAAATAACCCCATTTTTAAAAAGTTAGAAAAAATTTCCCTTTTTCCCAAGTGTATTTCGTATTTTCTCTGTTTTAAACGCTATTTTTTCTCTATTTTGCTCTGTTTTTTAGATATTCCTGAAATAAAGTTAAATGATGGTTTTATTTTTATTAATTTTTTGCAAAAAAAATATAAAAAATTTCATGACTATTTTAAGGTATTAAAAACATTTATAATTCATACTTTTTGTTGTTATTCCCCCAAAAATGCTTTTTTTTTTTCTTACAACAAAATCAATAGATTTTGTTTTATAAAAATATTAAAAGGGGGTTTCCCCTTTGAGGTTTTACAGTATTTCATTACCAGAATAAATTTTTTCAATCGACTCAATTGATTCATTTCAAAAAAAACACCAGGCTTTTAAGATACCTAAATTTTAATTTGGGAAAAAAATTTGTTTGTTTGGGATTATTCTCATCAGGGAAAATTTTTATTGGGAAATTTCGTTTAAATTTTTTGTCCCAATTTTCGACTTGTAAATATTATTATATATCTTTTCCATGGGAAAAATTTTGAGGATTTAGACAGAGTTTTATTTTTAAACCCCTTTCTTTCACTTGTTGGGGGGGTTTTTTGCCCATTTGAAATAATTTTTGTAAAGATATTTAATTTTTTTTGTTTAATATTTTAAATTTGTTCTATCAGAGTTTTTTTATGTAATTTAAATTCCTTTATTTTGAAGTTTTTTTCTAATTTTCAGATGTTTTTTTGAATTTTTTTTTTTGTGTCAGTTTTTTAATAAAATCGGAATTTTTTAAATTTTATATAAATTTTTAAGTTGTTCGAAAGTGTATATTGAATTTTTTTCTATAGTCCCTATAAAATTTTCGAAATATTGAATTCCTTTTTTTATACCCTTTTTGTAAAAAAAAGTCACTCCATTGGTTTTTAAAATTAAATTTTTTAATTTCCCTATAAATTTTTTTAAAACCCATTGGGTTTTTTGCGAAATCTGTTGGGTATGAATTTTTAATCCATGCATGTAAGACCCTCGAAAAGGGAAAGGGTTTTTTATTATTTTATTTTAGAAATTTGTTTTTATCAATATTACATTAAAATTTAGATCAGTGCCATAAATGTTTTTAAATTTCATATTGAAAAATGTTTTCCATGGACTTAAAATTTTTTTTTATCTATATATCTTTTTTTCCCATCCATTTCTAGAAAACAAGAATGATTTATATTTGTAAAATTTTAATCCACCTTTATCTTGGGGGGGAAGTATATAATGCTTCTTTTTATTTTTTCAGGTTTTCCATCCCCCAAAAAAATTTAAATATTGGGTTTTTTGTACACTATTTATTTTTTTTTGGGTTTTTTTTGGGATTTTTTAAAAAATTTATAGTGGGTTTTAAACAGTTTTTGGGAGGGGGAAAAGTTTTAATTTAACCCTGACTTTTTCCCCTTTAAAGTAAGTTTCCTATGTTCCCATTGTTTTTTTAAAATCTTATTGAACTCATTAAATTTTTTTATCTTTTATTGTATTTGGATGTTTGGGTTTTTTTCATTTTAAAAAAGGGTTTATACCGAGAAAACCCTTGCACTTTTTGAAATCCAGAAAAAAAGGCTGTGTTTTACAGAATTGGAAAGTTTATTTAAATTTAAAAAATCCCAAATCGTAGGATAATGGGTTTATTTATATGAGATTAAAGGGCCCGGGAAAATTTTTTAAAAAATGGTTTTAAAGTTTGTATTAAGTTTTTAAAGGGTGTTTCGTACCACGGGTTTAAAAATGTTTCTTTATCAAACAAAAAAACACTGTTTTATCTCCTTTTATTGATAACTATTTTCCCTTTTTTATCTTTTTTATGATTTATAAATTTTTCAAACGTTTGTATACATAAAATAAAAAAAAAAGATGATAAGGGGGCTCCTTTTTCACCCCCCCCTTTTTCTTGTTAAAAGGGTTCAGTAGGTGCCCGTTAATTTATTATTAAAACTTTGGATGTCAGGTAAAAAAACTGAGATCCACTTCCCCTAGGCGGGTCCAAAATTCATATTTCTAAAAACATGGATGAAAAAAATGGCTTTATACTATCAAAAGCTTTTTTAAAGCAGCAAAAAAAAGTAAGCCCCGGTTTTTTTTTTTTGAGTTTTAAAAAATTTTTAAATTTTATCTTAAAAATTGTTTTTGCATTTTTTACAATATATCTTCCCTTTTTCAAAACCCGATTGTTTTTGTTATATTTTTTATTGGAAAACACTTTTTTTTAAAGGTTTTTAAATTGCTTTTGTTTCTATTTTGTGTCATTTTTAAGTAATGTTATTGGGCCCAATTTTGAAAGTTCTTCAAGACCTTTTTTTTTGGTTTTGGTATTTAAAGGGAAAAGGGCCCTTTTTTTTGGGAACATTTTTAGGTTTCCCGTTTAAAAGAATAAAATTTAAAAGGGTTCGGGCTAAATATAATTTTTGGCTTGCCAGAATATTTTTTAAAAAATTTAAAATGTTTTAAACCATCGGGCCCGGGCTTTTTTTATTTTTTATCCTTTGGGGAGCTCCTTCACATTTGTAAATTGTTTGAATCCCCTTTGCAAAATTTTTTTTTTTCCGTTTCATTTAGTTTTTTGTTGGATTTTCAAAAAAACAATTTTTTGTAGCCGTCGTCTAAGTGTTCATCTTTTGTTTTATAACTTTTGGGAAAAAAGTAACTTCTTCCTTTTTGGAAAATTTTGAATACCCAAAATTTCTTATTTTATTTTTTTGTTTGTATATTGTTTTTTTTTCTGCATTCTTTTTTTTAGACTTGAGAAATTTTTGTAATTTTTTTTCATTCTGTTTTAAAGTTTTATTACCTTTTTCTCCCCTTTAGGTTTTTCCCTTTTTTTTTTATCGGTAATGTCATTGAGTTTTTGTTTTTTTCTCTATGAGATTTTTTTGTTATTGTTTAAATGTTTATATCATTTTGGTTTAATTCTTTTCAAGTTTTTTAATTTTTTTGTTATTCGTTTTCTTTTTTGTTTTTCATCTTTTTTTTTTGAATTTTCCCTATTTGATCGTTTCATTTCTAATTGACCCTTTTATGAAATTCCCAAAGTATGTTCGGGGTTTTCATTTTTTATTTAAATTTTAAAGTTTTAATTTTTTGTTTTTTTTAAAACAGCGTTTTTATATTTTTTTTATCCCAAAAAAGAGTGAATTTTTAAGTTTAAAATAGCCCGGTCCTTTCTCTACTTTTTTATTTTCATATTTTATTGAGATCATTGAGTTTATCTGTTTTTACCCCGGGGTTTTTTTTACCCTTTTTTTTATGACATTCAATAAATTGTCGGGTTTTAAAAAAAAATAAACTAAAAGTGTATGTATAAAAGGTTTTTTTACAAAATGCCAAGTAAATTGCTTTTTATTGGATGTTTTTAATCTCCAGAATCTTTCAAGATTACAAAATTTTGTATAGAGTTTTTTTTTACTTTGGCATTTTTTATAGAGTCTATTCTCCCCTTTTTTTTTTTCCAAATTTATGTCTAGTATTGTATTAAAAACTCCCCCAACAATAAAAAATTAATTCATTATTTTCTAAAAATGTACCCCTCAAAAGTAATAAATGGGGTTGGGTCCCTCTTGTTAGGTCCATATATATTGATTAATGTAATTCTTTTTTATTTAGGGTAATATTTTAATTTTAAAAAAGTCCCTTCCCAAAAATAATTTTATCATTATTTTGTAATTAAAAATATTTCTTTTAAGTTAAAAAGTATAGCAACACCTTCTTTTTGAGTACTTTTTCCACTAAAAAAAAACAAGGTCCATCCCCTTCTTCTTTCCATTTTAATGCAACGTTAAAGTCATAAAGTACCCTTTTTGCAATAAAATAAAGTCGTATTTATTATTTTAAGCATTCAAATTTTTTGTTTTCTTTTTTTTCTATTGCCTAAACCTTTTTAACATTTAATGAAATTATTTCTGTTTCCATTTTAAAAATGTTTTAAGTAAGGGTATTACATTTGGGAAACCCCACTTATCAAACCTAAACCAAAAATTTTAGAACAATAAATTTCTTCTGAAATAACATTTTTTTGTTTTTTAAGTGAACAAAGTGTAGGGCCATATATTTTGTGGGTTTTTTTTTTTTTTTTTGTTTTGCTGTAAATGAACTACTTCAAAAAAAATATCTTTAAAGTTCATTTTTTTTTGTTTTACATCGCTTTAAACTATTTTTAAAATTAAACAGTATACAAATCCAAAAAATCTAGTAAAAAAAAATTTAAACAAAATTCATACAGATAAACCATAAACAAAACTACCAATGTATTATTGTCCATAAAAATAACAGACACAAACATGGAGCATGTTGTTTTCTTTTTATCATTTCTAATAATATGAATCAAAAACGTTTACCGACGTTATCTAAATTAGTTAAAAAAATGAAGAAAAAAAAATAGCAAAAGATAAATAAAATTTTTCTCAGACAAGATATTTGTCGAAAAATAAATTTTGAATTATTTTTTTTCTTGCTCATCAACAACTGATTTAGTCACAACTGGGTTTTTGGTTTAACATTTTTTTTGTCTTCTTCCCCCACAAGAAAGTTAAACAGGGTTTTTGGAAAACGCTTTTTTTCCCTTTTGTTTTTTTTCCCGTTGCGAGCCATACCCTCTATCTGAAAGTAATTCTTTTTTAAAAGCGGGTTTCTCTTTTCTGGTTTTACCCAATTGGGGTAACCCTTGCTTCTTGTTTCAGTTTCAAGTTTTTGTCAATATCTGTTTATACACATCTTTACTCCAGTGTCCAGTCCCAGTGGGGAAAGACTTTCCCCAATTTGGTATCCCCCTAAAGAGTTTAGCTATTTCCACAGGGTCCGGGTACCTGTAAAACAGCGTTTGTACAGAGTTGATTCATTTTTCACACTTTCCTCAGCACAAGTACGGCACAGTGTAAAAATCATTTTCTTGCTACAGGGAAAAGGTAGGACTGGGGCCAAGGTCTTGTGGTGGCATAAGACTTTGATGAGTCCCTTGTACTTTCCTGTTTTTTTCACTCTTGATTAAGATGTTGGGATGTCCCCAGGGTTTTCTTTTATTTTTCACGAAGGGTACAGTGAGCAAATTACTACTTGATTTTTCCTTTGGGGGTTGTATCCATTCTGGTACAATGAACGGGATTTGGTTTTTTCCCCCCAAAAAAAGCATCCCCGGATAAAAGGTTCTTGGAAGGGGAAAAAAACGGTTCAAAAGTATCTCTTATTCTGGGTTTAAAATTTTCATTTTGATCAAGTCACATTCCCAATTCAAAGTGTTTTAACCTTTTTGTGCCCAAATCTTTCAAACCCAAAGTTGTGGCATTTTATAATGCTCCATGTTTTTTAAGTTGTAACCGTTCACATGTCTTCCTTGGGAACATTTTTGGGCATCCGTGGACCCCACCCCATGAATTCGTATACGGTGTTCTTCTTTTTGGAATCCTCAACGTAATAGGGGCCAATTTGTACTTTCCCCCCATTTAATGCATGGCGAATGTGCTTTTTCTCAATGGAAGCAGTTTTTCTATCCAACGAATCCCTTTGATTGAGTATCGGTTTTGTTTGGAAAACCCGCCCTTTCAGAGATTAAAAGCCAAGGTTCTTTGGGGGCATTAAAATTTTTTACGCCAAGCTTTTTTTGCACATTTGAGCTGGGGGGTTTCGCTTCCGGGCAGGGAAAATCAATTTGGTCACGGGCCCCAAACCCAGTTTTTTCCTAAACTCCCCACAACCTCGTTAAAGTTTTTCCACATTTTGTTTTGCAGTACTTTTGATTTCAAAACTGAAAGTGGAAACAAAAACACCCTTTTTGTGCCACTTTTGTTTTGTACCTTTTCAAAAAACGCTTCTCTTTTTGTCGGGTTTTCAGGGCTTTTTGGGTCTGTAAAAATTTTAGGGGAGATAGTCCCCAATTTTTGTCTTGGTATTCTCCGTGTTGGCAAAAAAAGGGAAAACCCACCCTTTTTGCCATCTCAGCCCAATCCAAACTTTGTCGGGGAAATGGGGAAAAAGGGCATTTTTGAAAAAAACTCAGAGAGGGGCTTTCTTTTAAATTAAAAAAATTTTGTTTCCCATTCATGATCAATTCGGGTTTGACTGTATCATGGTCAGAAAGGTGCCTCAAAAAAAATGTGCATCGTATCCTTGTGATTTTTTGGACCCAATCACTGTGGTACCTTTGTGACTTTTTTTAAAAAAGCCATGCTAAAAATTCTGAAAAAGGTGTTGTTACCACGAAATTTTTTTTTTTTGCCTTTCACCCCACACTTCGCATTTCTGACACGGGTTTCCCATGGTTGAAAAATTACAGTCTCCCCAAGCACGCGGAAACCCACAAAAGTTTGGTATAGTTCCCCCAAAAACAAATCGGCACTCAAAGTCAAAGAAGATGAAAGGTACAGTCGGTGACTTAGGGTTCCCCGGTTTTTTTTGTCCCTGGGGATAAAAAATTTATGTTTGCATCCCCCCAACTTTTTTTTGCAATACCTCCCATTTCTTAAAGGTTCTTCTTTGTGCCCAAACCATTTGCCACGGGTCTTGAAATTCCATACATTTTTCACAGATTTTTTTTTGTAGATTTTCCGGTTTCGCTTTGTGCTTACCCAAAACATTTCTGCTTTGAAATGTTCTACCACAGTGACCCCCTGGAAAAAAACCCTTTTTTTTTGGGAATAGTGCCCGGGGGCTTTTCACGGGACAAATTTTCTTGACAAGTGGCTTTCTCTGTTGTTATAACCTTTTTTAGTTACAGTGTTCACAGAAGTAGCTCCCATCCCAGAAAACCAGTGTCGAGGGTAATGAAAACAATGTATTCTTGATGATAAATGGGGATCACTTTGCTTTTTTCTGTCAGGGGTGGGTGATTGAACAACACGCCCATTTTCTCAAATTGTGGCCACACTTTGATCACAAGTCGGGATAAAGGTGGGTTTAAATTCTTTTTGTATTTTTTTCTATACCAAAAAGGGTTTGTTTTGGGACAAAGGCCCACACTATCTAAACCAATGTTTGGCTTTTTGGGTTTTGAAGTAATTTTGCAGATTGTCTAAACCCAAATGCCATCGCTTTTTTGGGGCTTATCGTCCGTTTTATTGGTTTAAAATTCCCTACCCCAATTGATCTGCCAAGCACATAGTGCCCGTGAGCATTTTCTATCTTCCCCAAAATTTGTTTGATTTTGGGACATTTCTCAATGCTCATGTGCGATCCAAACGCCCTCTTTCTTCTTTTACCCCCATCCCCCTCAGGATAATGACATTGCATTTTAACGGGGAGTTTGCCGTAAATGAATCTAAAACCTTGGGGTTTTGCTTTGTGATATTTTCTCTTTTTTCGTTCAACAGGTTTTCCCCAGAAATGTGTGTTGCTTTCCCCGAACGGAATGGGATCCCAAAATGCAAATTTCCGGGGAAATTGTTTTTATGGAGTTTCAAATTTGATCGTTGTCATTGACCCGTGTTTCCCTCGGGTAAAACTGTTTCACCATGCCTTTGAAAGTTGATGTGTAAATTAAAACGGTTTTTTATATCTTTAAAATGAAACATCGTACAGGGGCCCAAATTCTTTTTTAAACTTTCTTAAATTTCTCTGGGACCGTGGTTTGTTGGAAAAAATTTTCCCCGAATCACTTTTTGGTTTTTTTTTGCAGGGGGTCATCATGGGCTGCTTTCTTCACTACTCGACATCGTTTTATTATAAGAAAATGAAAAAGCTTTTTTATCCCCAAAGTTTCCGCCCACCTGTTTTCAGGCCTAAAAAGTGCGGTGGCCCCCGCCCCTTCATAAACCCCAAAAACCTGATTCAAAATGCTCTCTCAGAATGACCTGAAAACCACATTTGATTTTTGGGAAAAAAAGGCAACTACAAGCTTTTCCGGGGCCCAAGCTGACAGTAGAAACAAAAAGGGACAATTTGACATCTCCCGCTTTTCGGGAAAAAGGGGGGTTTATGCATGGGCCTTTGTACGAAGAAAGCTTAAACACCTCAAACGAACGGGGGGTGCTACCGTTGTCTGAACCGGGACATTTTGTGTCTAATTTGCCCAAACCTTGCAGTGTGCTACACTGCACAACAAGGCCACTTTGCTTCCTTTGCCCAAAAGAAAGGGATGAATAAACTGTACCAACAGTAAACGCACGGGCGGACGTGAAGTGCAAAAAAGGGACGTATTTAACCCAGGGGCCGCAAAACGGACAGTGATGTTGGGGGTTACTAGGGCTGTCCGATTTGGGAAAAAACCTACCAAAAAAACCCCAAAAAAAACCAAGAAAAGCGTCAACACATCCCATTATGTCCGGAGGCTCACCCCCAATCAACAAGCATTACAGAGTGAAACCGCCAGTTTAAGAAGCAAAAAATTTGTGCTTTTGAACACTAGTTTGGGAAAAAAAAGTTGTTTTATGTTATTATTTGCTGTAGGGCCCCACGTTTAATTCATTGTTGCGTATGACCCCCTTGTTTGTGTTAAACCCCAAAAAAAACATAGACAATTGTATTAGTTATCCTTTCAAACATCATTGTAATGGTCCGGAAAAAGGCCCGGTTTTTTTGAGAATTGTCAAGCACTAAATAAATATAAATACCGCCGTAATCCTGCGGGGTTTTGGGTTTTATCCCGGGAAAAAACCCGGGACAGTTTGGGGTAAATTTGGAAAAGGGGGGTTAAACTCGGGTAAAAGGGGCGGACACCCTCTTCCTTAATACCCCCCTTCCTTGATTTCCCACTTTCTTCTCCTTTGGGAACGCCTTTCCCTTGCACGCCCGAAATAATTCCAAGGAACTTCTTTGGTGAAGAATGAATACATACCACAGCATTACACAATTTATAGTAAAGAAAAAGGGGTTTAGTGGGTCAACCCCTTCGGGTCAAGGTCAAAACACATAAATTTTTTTTTTTAAAATGAAAAAATTAACTTTCCCTCCGTTTGGTGTGCGCCAACACCGATAAAAAAGGGTAGGTCAATCCGGTACTATGAAACAGTGCAATACTCTATACTCTATTTTTCCCATGGGGCAACATGAAAACCGTAGACACTTTTGGCCCCAACCCCAGATTTGCTTAAAATTTTTTCCCACGAAAATCCCGCTATGAGGAAAAAAGAAAAAGCAAACCCGGGACAGCTTTCACGACCGAGTTGGGGGTGTATGATCAATATCTCCCCTTTTTGTAAAAAGGGGAGTCTCCCAAATTTTATGTCGTTACCTTTGAAGATGTACATCACCCAATTACAACCGAGATGGGGACACAGCCTGAACTTCTAGGTGAAAAGGATTAACCCCGTTGTCTTTGCTTTCTCCTTGCAGGATGGAAAAAAGGAAAAGTGATGGATGGGACTGAAAAAAAAGGGTGGTATGGCCCCAAAATTTTAATAAGAAACAAAACGGCCCTTTTCCCGGCCCCCCAAATGTCTCGAAAGGACATTTTCCCAATTGCCCAACCCCCCTTTTAAACCCTTATATAACGTTAAGAAGTGGTCCTCCTTTAAAAAGAAATGAAACAGGACGTCAAAATGACAATATTCCCGTCTTTAGAATTTGGTATGCAAGGTCATACTCTTTCTCTCAAATCAGATCTTAATCATCCTAGTTAGATCTAACAGGTGGGACATTTTTTTTTATTACATGAAAACATACGGTGCCATAAATTTTTTTTCGATAAAACCCCAAGGTGCCAAAAATTTTTCGTCGGGCCAAAAATTTTTTTTTTTTAAAAAAAATCAGGGGCCATTTTTGCCACCCTTCACTACTTCTACAAAAAACAACCCTAAAAAACCTTTTTTCAGCCCCCAATTTAAAATATGCAACTGTATGGGACCCAAATTAAAAAAAACCAAAATTAAACAAAATCGAAAGAGTAAAAAAAAGAGCCGCAAGGTATGTTACAAGCCGTCCCCCCGGAATCGTTAAAGGGTAAGTGAAATGTTCCCAAAAATTGGGAGGAAAGTTTTCCCAAACCGGGACAAAAAGAAGCCAGATTTTATGTTTTATAAGATATTTTAAAAAACATGGTCCGCGTTTAAAAAAAGAATATTATCTTCAAAGGCCAAAATTAGACATTCAAGACATACAAACACCCAGTTAGCAAAAACAAACCGCTATTAAGGATTGAAAAGAAAAGGGTCATTTTTCAAAAAACACCCCCCAAAGGGGATGAAAAAAAACTGCCCCCTTAATTTCCCTCATCAGAGTCCCCTCGAGTTATTCAAAACTCGAGTGTATCACCCACATACTAAATCACAAAACCATTGTTTAAACCCTTTTTTTTTAACCCATGCGCGTTCTTTGCCAGTATTTTCCCAATATGTTTGAACGTGGGCAGTAACGGAAGAAGAAGAAGAAGAAGATATAAAAAATCAATGATTTTTACAAAAGGGTAAGAGCATTTTAAATTTTTTTTTAAAACTTTTTTATTTTTTTTTTTTGGGGAAAACAAAAAACGGGTTTCCCTTACAACTTTTACTAACCCCTTTTCGAGGGGCCCTTTTTGGGACCAGACTTGCGCAGGGGGAAAGGTCATGAAGGGTACACGCAATGTGCAATATTCTTTTTTTGACAAATGTCTTACGTTTACGTACATCGTACATACAAACATAGCTGTCCTTTTTGGGACTGTTATGTTAGTACCATTTCGTTGTTTAGAGACTTTAAATTTTTCAACTATTTTTTTTTTTCCCCCAACCCACTTTTTGCGTTTTCAGGGATACATGTATAAGAGGGGAAAATCATAACACCCAATATATTCCCCTTTTTTAAAGGTAAGTATCTTAAGTCTCTGGAGGCCTCGGGTTTTTAAAGGGATAAAAATTTGGCTCGAAAAAATAATGCACGGTGCAAAACCCATTTCGGCGAGTATATCGGCAGGCTCTCTGCTTTTCGTCCCGGTCATTCTCTCCCAAAAAAACATCAACTCAGAGGGGACGAAGGAAAAAAAAAAGGTCACTTTTTACGGTGATTTGGGTTCAATTTTAAAGGTTTATCCCCTTTTAATTCATTTCCCGGAAAAGGTATTAAACCCATATTAACAATAAAAAGTCAGGCATATAATTTCCCCTTTATAAGTTTTTAAAAATGTAAAACCCAGGGAAAAATTTTTAAAAGGCAAATTGACTATGACAGAAATTCTTTTTTTTACCCCACTTTAAAATTTTTGGGTTTTCATATTTAAATTTTTCCCCTGTTAACTAAAAAAAAACGGGATTTTCTCCATTTTTCCTAGGGTTTAAATTTGATTTTTTTCATGAAATTTAAAAAATCAGAATCTTTATAATGAATTTTTACCTTTAATTTTTTTCCTCGAAAATAAAATTTCCGTTTTTTCAAAATGCACAAAAATGGTATATTTCCCATAGACTTAAATTTTAAAATTTTAATACTTTTTAAATCCCCCCTACACCCCATTAACCCTGGAAAAACTTTTCTTTAAACATTTTTTTTTGATGTCTTCAAAGTGACAAATTTTCCCAAAAAAAAAAAACCCAAAACCAGGGGAAAAATAGGAAATTTTTTAACATTAGAAGGGAAAAACTCCTGAGGGAAATTTGGCCGATAACTCCCTTAATTTAAAATTTTGGCCTAGAGATTAGGGCTAAAAAATAATGCCCTAACGTTTAAAAATTTAATTGCTTAAGAAATGGAGAGGGCTAGATTGCAAACAAAGAGAAATTGGTTTTTTTTTTTTAAGATTGAAAGGGGCATAACTCCTGTCCTAATCAACTGAAAAATCAGATAATCGATCCTGGCCAAAAGAATATGGCTATAAACTTTTTCATAGAGTTTGAAAATGATTGTTTTTAAAGAGGAAGATGTAGTACCTAGGATGCAAACAAAGTAAAAATTCTTGAAAAATTTAAACTTTAAAAAGGGGGCTTAATCTTGACCTTATTGGCCGATATCACCATAATCAAATTTGGGGCCAAGAAAATTTATGGTAAGAATTTTTTTTCCCCAAAAGCCCCCAAGGTGTTTAAACCTGAGAAATGAAGATGCTAGAGTGAAAACCCAAAAGTTTTTTTTTTTTTATATTAAAAGGGGGCATAAAAACCTCACCTAAAAGGCCGTATCACCCCAAAAATCGAATTTTAAAAAATTGAAAAAATTTTCTCAATAGCAAATTATTTGGGTTCGTTTTTAGTTTTTAAAAATTCTTAGTGACTACCAATAATTTAACATATTTCATTTCACCAAAGGTTTCTTAAACCCCTAAAATGTTGTTTTATGAAAAAGGCAAAATTGCAATTGTGAAATTTAATTTTTTTCCTTGTGGTGCAAACATTTAAGTTTTTTGTTTTTGTTGTTTTTTTCTTTTGGGCTAGCTTACACCCATACACTAAAAAAAAATCAAAAACGTCCACTTATTGTTTCCCTTTTGGGGACTTTTAAAAACAAGGGGGGCCAAGTTTGGGCCCTTAATCCCCTTAAACCCTGAAAAGATGACTGCCATGAATAAAGATGTAGAGGCAAAACAAAGTAAAAATGGGGCTTTTTTTTTATAGTGAAAGGGGCAAAACTCCTAAATTAACTAGCCAATTTCAGTTAAAAATTGAACTAAATTGCGAGTTTAAATGGTCATAAACATGGGGTTAAAGTTTAAAGGATGATTGTTTTTAAAACAAAGCGAAATCTTGAAATTTTTTTTATAAAAAAAGGGAACTTTAAACTCTTGACCTAATTGGCCATTTCTCAGCCATAATAAAAACTCGATCGAAAGATTAGGTTATAACATTGTCTTAAATTTAAAAATATTGTTTAAAAAAAAGTTGGAAAAGGAGAAACAAAGTGAAATCTTGCTTTTTTTATATAAAAAGGGGGGCAAACTCCTGACCAAAATTTGGGGGCCCCATCTCAGCAACATTTTTGAACTAAATTAAAACTTTTATCTTCTAAAAAAATCATAAAGTTTAAAGATATTTTAAAAAAATTAAAAATGCTAAATGGGAAAAAAAGGGGAAAATTTTTCTGGCATTTTTTGATTTTAAAAAGGGGGCATAACTCCTGCCCTTTATCAACTGATTTCAGCTTAATAAAAACTCATCGAGACATTAGGGTTTCATAAACATTGTCTTTAAAGATTAAAGATGTTTGGGCTTAAAAAAACGAAGATGCGGGAGTTTTTTAAAAAAGTGAAATCGGGCTTTTTTTAATATAAAAAGGGGCATAACTCCTGACCTAATAAAACCCATCTCAGACATATTCGAACTAATTGAGACATTAGGGTCATAAACATTGCCAAAAATTTTGAAGATAAATTGTTTCAAAAGTGAAGATGCTGGGAAGTGGTAAACAATGTGTTTTTGGGTTTTTTTTTTTTTAATATTAAAAGGGGCATAACTCCTGACCTAACTGCCCGATTCAGCCATTGCAACTCAATTAAATGGGTTTCCCATTAAGATTATCTAAAATTTTGAAGATAATTGTTTAAAAGAAATGGGGGGGAAAAAGAGTGTAAACACTAAATTTGTTTAGGGACGCACACCGCACGACGGACACTTACGGGTTTCACAAAAAAAAACCCCCTTAAAAAAAAAAGTCAAAAAACCGGGGTTGTGCCCCCAATTTCTTTTAAATTTTTGAAAAATAAAGGGTGGACTTTTAAAAATTTCCGAGTATTATTTTTTAGCCACAAAAGTTCCCCTTTTTTGTACAAATGCCGTGATTATGTTTACTTAAAAGTTTAAGTTTTATATCAACCCTCTTATCTCTTTCTTAAATAATTTTTAAAAAAAAAAATAATCCCCCGTACATTAAAGAAATTTAAAGCTTTTTTTTTTTAACTAAAAAAGAAATTTATAATAAAAAGCTCGGGGTGGTGAGTATTTTCAATGGGAAAACTGAAAAAACGCGTGAAACCCTAATTATCATCGAAGAAAAGAAATCGCAAGAAAAGGCTAGTAAAAATATGCTCAAAATTGGGTCAAAACAAAACCCTGTTAAAAAGGGGCTGCGATAAAAAGCAATACAATTTCATTCCCCTTCACCGTTTTTGATTGTAAAAAAACTGTATTAAAAAAAGGGAAAATTTGAAAATTTTTCTAAACCCATAACGGCGGGGAATTTTCCAAAATTTGTTGGCCCCATTGGTCCAGTGGTAAATAGTTATAAAAATTCGCAAAAAGGCTTTTTTCAGTGGGGGTTTTTGGTTTAAATTCATTCAATCAGTTTTAAAAATTTCTTCAGTATTAGATACATGTTTGCATAAAATTATATTATTAAATGTGAAAACCATCAAATTACATACATACATATTACATACATACATACATATGTAAAATGATATGTAAATAAAAGGGTGTTTTGGGATTACATTGCCCCCCAAAATGTAAGAGAATGATTTGGGGCCCGAAAAAATTTTAAAAAAGGGAAGATATCTAAACCCAATATTTGCAAAAAAAAAAAATTTTAAAAAAATCTATTTTAAAAGTAATATAGTTTTTTTTTTAATTTGTCAGCTTGTCTGTTTTTCAAATAAAAACGTCGGGGTTTGCCATTATTTCTGGTGTCATCGCCGTGGGTTGGGCACCGTTGTCGTCGGGGAAAAATTTTTAAACCTTTGGCTGTAACTTCTAAACTATTAAATCATTGTCTTTAAACTTCAAATATTTGTTAAACAATCACAGGGTTTTCTTTTTCCAAAAAGGGCCATAACATTTGGGTCCATTTTTGCCCCAAATTTTTACCCCCTTTAAAAAATTGTAAAAAAAACTTTTTAACCAGGGCCGTAATTTTAAACTAAAAAACCCTTCTGTAAATAAACTTAACATACTTGTTCACTTTTCTCATCATGGGCAAAAACTCGTATTGGCCAAATATGGAAAACTTTAAAATAAAAACGTTTCCCTTTTTCAAATAACTGCCCCTAAAAAACAGGGGAAACCTATTTCCTTTTTCTTTGACCAGGTCCTTAATATAATACAATGTTTAAGAGCCCCTGCTTTAAAAAACTGCCATTTTTTTCTCCACAAAAATATGCTTTTTTAAATCAAAATTTTTATCAAGTGCAAATTGATATTTTGGGGGGTTTTAAAGAACTTTTTGAAAAATTTTTAGAAAAATTTTTGGGCATTTTTTTCCATTAAAAGGAAAAAGTATCAAATTTGGGCCAGTACAAAAAATGAAATAAAAATGAATGTCACCTCAAAGAAAGGGAAATTAAACAAAAAATATCTTTAAAAAAGAAAATTGGGCCGTAGAAACCCAGTTTTTTTTGATTATTTCTGAATCGTTTTAACATGTAAAAGTTGTTTTGGGGTTTTAAATTTATTTGTGAAATTTCCCGGTGTCAGTGCATTTCTTTGAAATACCACGGATCTAAAAAAAATTTGGGATAATCTTGGTAGACACTTACAGCCTTAAATCATCGGCGCATTAAGATTTCGTTTGCGGGTACAAACAAAACCCGGTTTTACGTTCTTTTTGGGAATAAGGATTGCTTGCATTTTGTATTAAAATTTTTTTTTTAAAAAACCAAGTGTATAAACAAGAAAGGGACGAACCCCAAAATGGTGATTCCGTTTGGGGAAATTGAACTCAGGCCCTTCCGCGTGACAAGCGGATACCCCCAAACGAGCCCCAAAGGGGAAAACCGTTCTGGGTTCGTTACTTGCCCAGGTTTTTTTCTTGTTAAAAGATTTACCCCACTTATAATAGGGTTAGGAATGGGGATACCCCCACAAAAAAAAAGACAATTTCTAGGGGCCCCCATTTTCAATTTTTTATTACCAGGCCCGTTTTTCTTTTTTAAACCAAGGGCATTTAAAAATTTCTACTTTTTTCTAAATAGGGCCCAATGACAAATTTTATTTTACATTTTCTAACTAGGGGGAGTAAGCAGAGAGAAAGAAAAAGTGAGAGAGGATGAGTTAGTTCTGACGGAAAGGGAAAAATTACTGTTGTCCTGAAACAAAATGGGACAGTACCCAAAAACCGAGTTATATCCCCCCTTTGGGCAAAATGCATGTTTTGCACAGGAAAACCCTCACAACAAGTGAGGGTCATTTAACAAAAAAATTACCTTTAAAAACAACCATAGTTTGTCTATTTCACTCTATTTATCAAACAGAAAAAAAACAATACATTTGATTGACAGCCCTCTTTTAGGTAATAACTGTAACAAAATACATGTGATTTATAAATGCATTTAAAAACAATTCCAACCACGTTTCCCCCCGATTTGCGGGTGGCAGATTCTAATGGAATTTCCTCAAAAACTTAAATTTTATAATTTTTCCCAAAAAAGGATAACATACCCATTTTTTTTTATGTTAAAGAAAATTTGACGTTGTACACTTTTCAAATACGTTTCAGTTTTCTTGGGCGTTTTTTTTGGGTAAAAAAATGGAAAACATTTTAAAAAACCCAAGGGTAACATTGCCCAAACAATAAATAAAACTGTTTTATCAAAAATTCAGCGGCATGCCATAAATGAGTCGAAGTTTTTTATGGCGTTAGCCAAAGTTTTAAAAAACGTCAACGTAAACAAACACTTTAAAACCCATGCTTTTCCTCGTTATGAAAGGACTTTAAAAACTTTTTTGGGTATCCCCCCTTTTGGATGAAACCCTTTCGCACCGGGGGGGGAAAAATTGTTTATATTTTTTAGACTTTGAACATAGTAACGGGGTTCTTCCATTCCGGGGAAGCTGATGTTAAGGTACGCGGTTTTCGGATTAAAAAAAGTCTGTTTTTTTAAAAGTTGCCAAATATTTTCAATGGGGGATAAAAACGGAGAGGGCCCCAAAGCTGCAGGGAAACTGGTTCTGATTTTTTCCATTCTTCGAATGTCGGGACTTGTGACGGGACCCTTTGTCTTTGGAAAAACCCCTTTTTGGCACCATAAAAGCTTGGGTTTCAACTTGCCCCCAAATTATTTTCCCAAATTATTGCTGGGAAAAATTTTTTTAGAGTTCACAAGTTTCCCAACAACTTTTGTATGTAAAACATTTCCCCCCAAAACCCTTAACTTTAAGGGGAGAGGGGGGGTCCATTTTTCCCAAAATAACAAAGGAATTTGGGTCTCCAAATTTTCCGGCGCTTCCCCCCCTTTACTTTAGTTTTCCCAAACTGGTTTAAAAAAATATTTCATGGGAAAAATAATATTCCTCCAATTACTTTTAAAAGTCAGTGAATTTTCCCCCCACACCCCAAACTGTCTTTTTTTTTTTGGTTAAACCCCACGGATGCCAATAGTTTTTTCCAATTGATATCGCTTAGATCCCCAAAAAAATGAATTAATACCTTTAACAGTCCCCAATAGACCCTTAAAACCCCGGAGTAATAAGGTTGAAAATTACCTTTTTAATTTTACTAATAGAAAGAGTCCTTCGGCACGTTTCTTCAAAGCTTTGGCCTCCCAGACCGTACTTTGGTTAAAACATCCCCCCGAAACCCCCATCGCTTAAAAATCCCTTTTAAAATGTGCTTTTACATAATTTTTAAATTTTATCAATATCCCGAAGCCGCCAACCCTTTCAATCAGGTGAAATTTTATTTCCCTTTTGTATCACTGCCGTGTTTTGCCATTTTAAAACAAGTTTAAAACACCCCTCTGTAAATTTCAAGAAAAAATCGATTTACACTACCCTTTTCCCGAACTATTTAAGCTGAATCATACGATACTGGCATGCATGATTGGGTCACGGTTTGGTCTTTTTCCAGCGAAAAATCAATTTCATAAAAAAACTCGATTACGCCCCAAAAAAAAACTTGACTTTTTTAGGCATGACGGTACATCGAGGAAAACATTTTTGTTTTATTGATTTTAACATTTTTTTTGGAAAATATTTGAAAAAACAAAAAACTATTTATATGGATGGGAAATTTGGAGACATGGAAATAACAATATTTTAGAAAATTCAATGGAAAAAAAGTAGATCCACTTTCGACGAAAAGATCACTATGTTAATGTTTTGGTCTTTTAAATCAATTAGGGTGTTCTATTTCCCCCTAATTCAAAGCTTACAGCTTTTCCCTTTTTTTTAAATTTTGTATATTTTTACAGCAACTTTATTTTAAACGAAAAATGTTTTTGAATTTTGCCTATCATTTCAATGGATAAAAATAAAAAATATTTTTCTAAATGTTTATTAATTTATAAAAGAAAAAATTTTTAAAATTTCCAAAACTCGATGGGTTTTAAAAAGGTGTTTTTTATTCCAAATTAAACTGAACTATTTTTGAATTAATTTATTTTTATCAAAAAACAATTCAAACAAGAGGGCCAAGATGGCCCGAATCGCTCACCCGAGAAAAAAATTGCTTTCATTGCCCTTTTTCAACCTAATCAAACTGAAAAACAAAAACCTTTCAAGAAAAAACAGCAATATCATCTTTAAATCCCCATAAAAAGTTTACAAGTGGTCAAAGAAACCAATTTAACCCTTGCGTGGGATCATTTTTGACCCCAGGGGAAAGATTTGAAAACCTTGGGTTTAGGTCCACAAGGACATTTTTTCATACCAAAAGCCTAAACCCAAATGTTGTGGTTTTTTACAAGGATTTCTTCTAAAAAAATTTCCTTTTGTAAGTCAAAGTTTAAAAAAAATGGCCCCTGAGGCGGGGCCAAAAATTTTTTTAACCAGGGCTTTTATTTGAACGTACTTGATAGATTCCATCGGCAAAGTCTGAAAAAACCGGCCTTTGTGGTTTCTTTAGAAGAAGATTTTTCTAGAAATTTTCCCATTTAAACCTATGTAAAATCAAGTGACCCCCGGGGCGGGGGCCCGTTTTTTACCCCAGGGGCAGATTTAAAAAACCCGGGAGATGTTCATAAGGCCCTGTTACCCACTAAAAATACCCTCCCCGGGGGCCCAGGGTTAGAGCGTCCGCCCCGGGGGCGGGGGGTCGGGGTTCGATCCCTTGCTTGGCGCTCAGCATATAAGGGTAGTTTCAGAAATGGTTGGCCCCGGTTTTCCCGGATAATGGACGGGTGTGGTACACGACATGTCACGGGTGATACTGCCCTGTGGCGCACTATATCGTCCCCGAAGTAGACCCTCGTTTCCCAAAAGACTGAAAAAACTGTCGGGGGACGTTAAACCCAACAAAAAAAAAACAGGGCACACAAAAAAATCCCTTTCTCCAGGCCCCTTTTGATTTCAGAGAGGGTTTTTTCTTTCTTTTTTTTTTTTAAATAAGTTTAAATTAAAAACCAAATGACTCCCGGGGGGGGGCCAATTTTGACCCCAGGGTAAGATTTGGGAAAAAACTTGGTAGAGATTTCCCTTAGACAATGCTACACACTATAAAAATCTAAGCCCAGGCTTGTTTTTTTTAAGAAATTTTTCTATTTTTTTTCCTT
This sequence comes from Solen grandis, assembly GCA_021229015.1. Lineage (NCBI taxonomy): Eukaryota > Metazoa > Mollusca > Bivalvia > Adapedonta > Solenidae > Solen > Solen grandis. The sequence continues at coordinate 17,390,173 of CM037791.1, forward strand.
TTAAATTAAAATCTATGTAAAATTTAAGTGACCCCGGGGGCGGGGCCAATTTTTTACCCTAGGATCATTTAATTTCACAAACTTGGGAAATCCACTAGCCCAAAGCTACACACCAAATATCTAAGCCCCCCAGGCCTTGGGGGTTTTCTGAGAAAAGATTTTTCCATTTTTTCCCCCTATATAAGCCTATGTAAAAACAAGTGACCCCTGGGCGGGGGAATTTTTAAAAACCCGGGTCATGAAATTTTTGGGAAAACTTGGTAGGTTCATAAGACAATGTAAAACCCCCAAAAAATCTAAGTTTTAGGGCCTTTTCAGTTTTGCAGAAGAAGATTTCAAAGTTTTTCCCTTTTTTAAAAAATATTTTTAAACTCATGTGACCTAAATTTTTTTAAACAATCAAAAAAATTTGAAAAAACTTTGATAGAGGGCATCATAAGGTTTAATTTTCCCAAATTAAATTTAAATCAAAATCCATTCAGGCCCGGGTTTTGGAGGAGATGTTGTTTTTTTAAAAAAAATTGTTGACGCCGGACCCCACGCACGAAAGGACGACGGACAACAGGGGATCAAAAATAGTCCCATGACACGTTGGCTCAGGTGAGCAAAAAAAATTTACCAAAATACAAAATTTTTAAGAAAAAAGATGGATTTTAAAAACTCTTGGGTAAAACGACTGCAAATTTTTTTAAAAATGGGAAAAAATTTTGAACTAGAAAGTAAAAGTTGATACTTGGTTAACACAGATCGAAAAGACCCAGTATGGGGGTCTAAGTTTTAAAAACAGAATTGGGACGAGTTCCATTATTTTTTAGATTTTAAAAAATTTTTGATGAATTTTAAACAGAGAATGATATCAAATATAGCATCGTTAAACGCGTGCCCAAATTTAAAATGACGCCAAAACGCCCGAAAAGAAAATGCTTTTCGGTTTTAAACCCGTGAAAAACGTACAATCCTCCCACAAAAAAAATGCACGTGAATCTTGTTTTCCAAAAGTTTTCCTTTGTTCAACAACCTCCGAAAAAACATTCGGGGGGTGGGTATTTCCCATTTTTGGGGGGTAAAATTTAAATTTTAGTTTAAAATTTCCAAAAATTTTAAAAATCGATAAAAAAATGCGGTCGATTTTCCTTTTACTGTAGAAAACAAAAAGGAAAGTGTATGCAATGAGAAGGGAGCTCCCCCTTGGCTTCACGTGGTTATGATTTTTTCTCAGTTTTTCCTTTAAAATTTTGTGATGGGAAATGTCGCCCGAAAAGGACTTTTTCAAAATCATTATTCTATAAAGGGGATCAGCGGTGCGTTTTGGGAAAAGGGTTTTTCAATGACATTCGAAAATTTTTTATAATTCCTACATGAAGTACCCAATTAAAAAAGGCTGAAGTTGTAAAAACCCCCACTTTGTAGACCCTGATGGGCCAAACAAATATCATGCTCCGTTTGACAGTAACTAGCCCCATTGCTTTGGCGGGTTTTTATTTAAATTTAAGAAAAAAAATTACTCTTGCTAAAACACCCCCAGTTTAAATGCCCCCTTTTCGTTTGAATACATATTTTTATTAAAATAATTCATTTTCTTCCTTGCCAGAATTTCACAACGTGGGAAAGTACCTGCAGTCAATTTAAGTTTTCCCCGGGGTTATAAAACTGCGCACTTGATTCCTCTCGTAAAAGGGTACGTGGTTTTTAAAAAAGTCAACCATGTGACGTTTTATTTTTACCCGGGGGGGTTTAAAGGTTTTAATGGAATTTTCGGTTTTTTGTTGAAGTGTAAAAATAAAAAGAAAAGTCAGGCCAAAACCCCACGGGGTATAAGTCCCGTCAACAGTATTAAAGCCATCTTTTCTTCTAGAAAAAAGATTCATTTTGTACATGTATCATGTATCCATTTTAAACACTAAAAAAGTCCAATCCGGCCTTGTTTTTTTACTTTAAAAAATTTTATTTTTGCTTTTTTTTTTCATTTATCGAAAAAAAAATAAAACCCTTAAACTTGCTGTCTGCGATTTTTTTCCCTTTCCAAATGATAAAGAAAAAGTTGCAGGGACAGATTATTACTGCAGCGCGAGTGTTGTCACGTGACGTTTTTGTCACGCCTTTTATTCTTTGGGTTTGGGGAGATGTAACATGCTTTTGGGGGGCTAATTGAAACGGAGTAATGTCTTAATGACCTGTGGGGTAAAATTTGGGCAATTTTTAAAGGAAAATTTCTCGAATAAATGATCACCCCTCGTGCAAACAAAATTACGCCCGGCAAAATTTTAAGGTCAACAGATGCTGGGGACAATTGACCTTTAAGTAGCGACCCCGGGCCTTTTTTTTTCACCTTTCGTTTTTGGTTTCCCAGGGACCAATTCAAAAAAATGACTAACACCCAAAAAAGATTTCAACTAGGGCTTGAAATTTTTTTGCCCCACAGACTCACCAACACACTCATACCTTCCCCCGGGCAAAAAGGCGGGTCGTTGACAAACCCAATGCCAAACCGGTCGCTTACATTCAGCTATGGATTTTTATTAGGACCATAAGCATGCCCGTTCACGGCTCCTTATGCTTTTTTTGGGTTTTAGTCAAAATCGTGGTTTTTGGGCACGAGCTAGTTTCATTGCTTTAATTTTAACTACGGTTTCTTTCGGTTTTTTTAAATGGAAAAAGCAAGCCAGCACTGTGTTCCCAAAAGGCGAAACGCTAGGTTTCGCTAGTTGTCGCTTCAAGAACTCTAAATTATAAAAATATTTTTCTGGTTTTGTAATCCTTTCAAAAACTTTCGAAAGTTTCGTTAAAAAATTTCCCAAAAATTTAATTTGCCCCCGTTGTTTTGGATATCGGGAGTCAAAAACCAATTTTTCGTTTAAAAAAATTTTCGTTTCAGAAGCACTTTAAAAATAGCGCTTTGCCTTGAACACAGGGGTGGTGTACACTTATCCCGGGCGTGGGGCATTCTGAAAAGGGGAGATAAATTTTTTAAAAAAAGAGGGCCCAAAATGGACCTGAATCGTCACCCGAGAAACATTGCCTTCATTTGCCCATTAAAAGGTTTTCCTGTATAATGTGAAACCCCTAGGGGGGGGTCGAATTTGACCCAAGGGCCCCAAAAATTTTAACAAACCTTTTGGGTGAGGTCCACTAAAGGCCCTTAACACACCCAAAAATCTAAATATGGGCCTTGTGGTTTTTTGACATTTTTTTATTTTTCCCATCAAGTCTTTTTGTAAAATCAATGACCCCTGGGGTGGGCCCAATTTTGACCCCAAGGGGCCCCCATTTTTAACAAAATTTTAGAGGGGCCATAAGGGCGACGACACACACCAAATATCTAAACTCCCAGGCCTTGGGGGGTTCGGAGAAGAAAATTTTTTAAAAAATTTTTCTTTAAAAAAAAAAAAAAATAGCTCCCGTAACCCAGATATGCAATGGACCGGAAACCCCTTTTTAAAAACCTTTGGGAGAGCTTCATGCAAGGAAAAATCATTTGGCAATTTTATCAAATTTTTACCCCCGTGGTTTTAGAGATGTCCCTTTTTAAAAATTTGTTGGGGCGCCAGACGCGGAAAAAAGACGATTTCAAAGCTCACATGAGAAAGTTTCTTTGGGGAGTAAAAAAAAGGGAGGGGCACTGGCTTTGACCAAAGACTTTTTTTGAAGTTTCCAAAAAAATTTTTTATTGAAAAAGGGGAGATACAAGCATAAATTTTTAAATTTTTCCAAATTTTTTTGGGGGGCATAACCCTAAATTACGCGACAGAGATAGGGTTTACAGAATTTTTACCTTGTTTATACTGAAAACAAACCCGCTTTTTAAAAAAAAACTTAAACCAAAAACGACGCCTTTTACCGTAGTAGACCCCTCATTATTCCTTTTAAGCTAAAAAAAGAAAATTACATATCAAAATAAAAAGAATGAGCATTAGTTCCCGGGGTGGAACTCGACCATCAATTTTCCGAATTTTAAAACGGGTTTTTGCCTGTACTGTCTTTATCATTGTAGCTTTCAATAAGGGGCCATAGAAGCCCTTGACGCTCACTGAGATAGGTTACCCAAGAAAAATTTGTACTAAAAAAATTTTGAAATCGGGCCAGTAGTTTTTAAGGGAATTTATTTTTTGAATTTTCAAAATTCTTTTTTCCCCTTTTCCATGGCAACCCGAGTTTTTTTATGGATTTAAGTTTATTTTAGCAAAATTTTGTGAAAATTAACCAAACGATCATCCCTGCCAAGCTAAAACAAATTTGGGGCCGCGGTTTCAGAGGAGGGGTTTGTTTTTAAACAAAATTTTTGACGTTTGGGCGACGCACGGACCCCAGGGGAAAAAAGGGTCACCTTGGGGCACATAGAGCCCCAAAATGGAGAAAAAATTTATATTGTTAAATTTTGAAGTGTGAAGCTTACCTCCCTTTTTAAAAAACGGACCCGTTAAGGTATACACTTTACAGGGGAGGAAATGTGGGTAAGAAAAATTTGACAAAAAAATTCAATGTTTTGATTTCCAATTTTTAAACTTATGAAAATGTACGTTAAATGACGAAAGAAAAAAAAACATTTTTAAAGAACATTTCACAATCAGGTTTTCTTCAGCGGATGTACAGACAATTTTTTAAAAATGTTTTTACATATTAAAACCCTTTTAAAACGTTAATATTTAAACTGTCACACTTAATTTAATTTTTGAAATTTTTTTGTACGAAAAAATTTTGATCATAAATCAGGGAAAAATAATTCCCCGGCAATCACATGCCCACTAGTTTAAATGTTTCCAGGAACAATTTAGCAGTGAAAAACAGATCCATGAAAAAATAAAAAGGTGGGTCGGGTTCCCCGTGGCAAAAATAATTTTCTTTTAATTTTGGGATGAAAACCAGTGAATGAAGTTTTTTTTTTAAATGCATACAAAGGGATGAGTGGACGAAACCGGGCATTAGCATGATAAAGAAATCAAAAGACCATTTTCTTCCCCAAATATTTTTTTTCCAAGGGGAAATTAAATTTTTTAAATGTCTGATACAGGCCATATTCAAGGGCAGATAATCAAAAAATGGAAAACAATACCCCATAAAGTTCAAAAACATGTTCAGTACTTTTTTCCCCTGCTCTGTTCACTTTTTTGTAGAAATCCCATGTGACGATTTTTTTACAATTAAACATTCAATTTTTCCTTTAAATTACTCCCCTTTTTAAAAAAAAAACAATATATTTACAGTTTTTAAAATAACGGGAAATTCTATAAGAACAATTGGTTTCAAATTTGCATAATGACTTGAAATGAAATCCCAAAAATTAATAAAAAATTTAAAATAAGGGATCAGTAAGATTCATTTGATTTTCAGCCCTTTGAAAAAAAGGAAAAAGGTGGGCCCCAAAAATTTTTTTCCCCCTAAAATGTTTCTTTTATGATTCTCTTTAATAACAGTTTAAAAAAAATTTTAATTTAACATTTTTTAAAAATTTTTTTTCTTTTTCATACTGAGAATGTAGCAAACTGTCAATTTTCGCCCCTTAAAACAGCCAGAAAATTCGGGACAATTTGTTTTGGAACCACATGTGAGCGGTAATAACTTCCTTTTTAGTTAATGTGATGTTTATGTCCATCTTTTAGGTTTCCAAAACTTGAAAAAAATCAATTCAATAGAACTAGCAAGTTTTGTTTTGCAATTTCTATAGGATAGCCAAATTTTCATTCAATAAAAAGCCTGAAAGTCATTATCATTCCTGTTCTGAACTTTTTAAACCCCCCTAAAAAACAACAATGAAAATGAAACTAATGCACAAAACTTTGCCAAAAATATTGTTTTTAAAAACTACATCATTTGCCACTGAAATTTTCTTTTCACAACTTTTTCTCAAATTTTTCCCTATTCCCGCTTAACCTGTTTTAAAAATTTTCACTAGTATCTTTCAAACTTTCTTAAAAAAACAATGTTTTGAAACCCGAAAACTTGCTATTTTTTTTTAAACAAAATGCACATAATTTCAACCTTATTTTATCCCAAGAAGTTTAAAACAAAATCATAGTTTTTCCCAAAAAAAATGAAAAACTTTCCCTTTCAACAGCCCATGATCTTGTTAGTTTTTTAGGGCCGTCTGCTTAATAACCCTTTTTTAGTACTTTGAAAACATGAATGAGTGCTAAAGTAAAATGAACTAAATCAATACTGAAAATAAAGAAAATTTTTACATGCAAAAAAAATTTTCACATCAGAAAAATGATGGTGAAAGATGCACATGTGTTTCCCGCTAGAATCCCGACTTTGGACAAAAGGGGGTTTTTAAAAGTAAATATCCCTGACAACTGAATTTAGTGGCCCAAAGAAAACTCAACAATATTTTTCCCCGTGACCCTTTGATGCCCCACCCCAAAACCATCCCTATTTTAACCCCCCACCCCCAAGATAAAAAACTGACCACAAAATGACCAGCCCCTCCCCCCTTTGGGCAATCCTTGCTTCACCATTTACCCTTTTTTCAAATTAATCCCGATCTAAATTTTTTGAACAAAAAAATTCTAGTTTAACAAAAAATTTTTTAATATTTGGTTTTTAAAAAAAAAGTTTTTATTTTTTCTAAAAAAAGTTATATCAGGAAATAAGCCAATTTCCCCTGAGGGGCCCCCAACTTCTATATGTCAATTATGAAAGAAGGCCAGAAGGAGAAAACCCCGGTTCTAGATTAACTTTTCAGCAAATTTTGAAAAAAGTATGAGATGACCTTCGTACCATATGAAGTAAAATCTTTTTAACTCTTTTGGTTGCAAAAGGAAACCAGATTTTTCAACCAAAGTTTTATTTGTGAAAAAAAAACCCCCCAAAATCATTCAAAATTTTTGCTCCCAAATTTTTAGAGAATTTTATCTAATTCAAAACAACCAAGGGGCAGACAAAGGGTTGATCATGATAGCTCACCCTTTATATGTGCTCCCACCCAAAGTTCTTTAAAAAAGAGGGCATGATGGCCCCGAAGTGCTCATGAGAAAAAAATTTCCTTGATTGGGCTGTACAAATTATTATTTGTAGCATAAATCATACCCGGAAAACATTATTCATACAGTAATACATTTTCCCAAATTTCCCGACACCAAACAGGGAAAATTTGGGCCAAATTGAAAAGGGCATAGTTTAAAAAAAAAACAAGAGGGCCATGAAAGCCCCCGGAATTACTCACTTGAGAAACAGGTATTAGGGGGAGGAAAAGGAACGGCAAATACCTTATCATGTTATGGAAAATGGGCTCTGCCCCTGCCAGCCATATTTTTAATCAGATCCAAAATGTTTTAACAGTCTGATAGTGAGCGACCAAAGGAACATCTGTGTTAAAAAAAAAACCTTTGAAATCCAGCCAGTATTTTGGGGCATTTTTTTCAAATTTGTACTATATACATATATGGAAAGTAGCTCTGCCCTCTGGGAAGCCATGTTTTTCAATGGATCCAATTATTTTTTTCAATCTTGGTAGAAAGTCACCCAAGGAACACCTGTGCCAAAAATCTTTGAAATCCAGTCAGTACTTTTGGAAAAGAAGATTTTTCAAATTTGTTGTTAGCAAGTCACCCAAGAATTATCTGTGCCAAGATTTTTCAAATTTGAAGTCCATAGCTTAAAATATCACAGTGTTCTTTGGAACAAGTGTCACCTGCTAAAACATGATGGAAAAAATTTATTTTTAACAGGTTGTGCCTTGCTATGACATGCCATCATTAAACAGAACCATGATGGAAGTAAGTGGATTCATATTCACTTTTTTGTGTTATCCTGAGCAGACATAGGGTAATTGAAATTGTAATTACAATTACATTTTTTTCAAGTAATTGAATGTATTTTGTAATTGAGGCTAATTTAAATTATATGCAATTGAACTGTAATTAATTACAATGAAAATTATGTTTAATTTGTAATTGATTTTAATTACACTTCAATTACATTATCTTTTATGAATTAAAATATTGTGCTTGTATTGTGGACAATATTTCATGAATCCTAACAAACACAAAGCAACTATTTAATATAATGTACTGTGTTGATTAGGTGAGAAAACATTGTTGTAATATGGCTGTTGCCCCTGGGCAGTATATTGGCCAATCTGCACCAAACCATGTCTTGACAAGGTCATTGTAAATTAACTATTAATTGAATTATACTGACTAGCACATTTAAGGTTGAACATTTTAAAGCCCGATTTGCAAATTCTAGTTGTGTAGTGGAAATCAGTTGAAGATTGAACAATGGATAGTAAAGTACATAAAAGATCTTTCATCCAGAAAGATGTACTTGCAGACAAAAATTTTGAAGCCTTAATGATGATCAAGTGTAATAAAACAGACTAGTGAGTGTGAAACAGAGAATTAAACTGACATAATCATTGACTGTAGAATGTGAACATGTTTATTAATTTGTTTCTGCTCTGTATTCATATTCAATATAACTGCACTATGTGTCAATGTCTATGTCATATTATGAAGTAGCTACTTGTAATATGTGTACATAAAATAAATTTTGGAAATGTAATTTGTAATTTTATTAATTACATTCTGAAAGTAATTTTAATCTTATTAATTATATTCGAAAAAGTGAGTAATTGTATTCATAATTGCAACTGAGGAAATCAGAAGTAATTTGTAATTTAATTAATTACATTGCAATGTAACTGACTCCATGTCTAATCCTGAGTAATGACAACATTTCTTGGTTTTATTTACCTTTTAAAGAAAATTATTATTTATTATTGTTAGTCATTATCTGTGTAATATTTATATTGTCCTTTTATACATACTTATGCATACTTTATTATAAACTATTGCATGATTGTCTTTACTGAAATAAATATAAACACTGCACTTATATAAGCCTATGTAAAATACAAGTGAACAATGGGCATAGCCAATTTTGACTCGATATCAGCAATAATCAAATTTAGCCGAGAGATTATGGCTATAAATATATTGTCATGAAGTTGTAAGAAGAATGCTTAAGAAATGAAGATGCTAGAATGTACACAAAGTAATTTGGCATTTTTAAATAATTCAAGGGACGTAACTCCAGACCTTGGCAGGTGGACATCAATCATAACTGAACTTGGCCGAGAGATTATGGCTATGAACATTGTCATTAAGTTTGAGGAGGATTAAGAAATGAAGCTGCTGAGTGTACACAAGAAAATGTTGACAGACGTCCTGACGAAGGACATTGACTGACCACAACAGCTCACCTGGAGCACTTTGTGCTCATTTGAGCTAAAAATATTCATGTACAATTCAAGCTAAGGACTCAAATTATGACCCAAATATCAGTCATATCTGAATTGTGTTTAAGGTCATATTTTAAATTTGACATTAAAACTG
>CM037791.1:17399604-17449604 GCA_021229015.1 Solen grandis
TGTAAGGATTCGAACCAGCAGTGTTGTGGATTGAGAGATGTTACCCGCTCGGCCACGGAGTGCTCAGAGTGAGCTATGAAGATACTTACAGTCCGATGGGTTAGCTTTGAGAACTTTTGATGAAACTGGAGATAACGATACACGAATGATCAAGCATGACATATTTCACTTTGTTTATCGTTGGTATTTGTATGTTTTAAGTAATATTAAACTTTTTCATATATCTAGGTCAAATCTTATTATGAAATCAATGATACTGGACAAAAATGTTTGAGGTATACAACCCTTGAAAGAAAGGTCAATCTATTTTTCTATTGCTGATATTGAGTAATGTTATCTTAATGATTTCTCTTATTGCATGACAACATATCTCACGAATATTCTATTTTAGTTCAAATCTAATCAGTAGATCGAGGCTAATGGCAGAATTCATCATCATCGCCCCAACCATTATCAGCAACAAAATCATCATTATCACTAGCTGTGCATTTCGTCACCACCGATATATGCATGCACAGAATCATAGAATGATCACGTTTCAGCGAACTTTTTGTTAAATAAATGTATGTATGCAAAGTGCTAAAATGTGATTATAACGCTTCCCAAAAGAATAATATAGTAGAAATGCACCGAGTTTGTATTTAATTTATTTCGTTACATCATCAACTAAAGTATAAGTTCCCCCTGACAGATCAATCAAAGTTACTTATTTGCAAACCTATCTACATAGGACAATAACCCAAATATTTACAATTTCATGTTATACGGAAGAAGATCCTAATTAGCATCCAATCTGGGTCTTTATTTTACGGTATGAAGTATAGGACAAAGTTTGACTAAATTGCACCTGAAGGTTGGAAGTATTTCGTTCCACATCACTTCCTCATTTATTAACTGAATCTTTCGAAGAATTACTTTGAAACTTGGAAATTTGATTTTGACAATCACCTCCATCTGTTTGCAGGAGGACACCACTAAGTCGTGAATTTTAACATAATTATTGGCCTTTTACTGCATTTTGTTAATCGGCAAACACTAAAATACTTACGATCAGCTCTTGTTTATCTCTTGTTAACATTGTATTGATTTGTAACGCAAAAAAAAAAAAAAAAAATGGTCTAAAGTAATGGAATATGCATACTTACATTTTTTTTTATATTGATTAAACTTGATTATGTTAGTTTCAAATGTTTCAAAACAAAACATTGCGAAATAATGTTTTATCTTGTCTTTATGATCAGAGCACAGATTTGGTCATGTCAAATAGTTATAAACAAATCTTAACTCTGTTTGTTTTATTTATTTTGTGCCCCAATCATTCTCTTATCTCATAATCTTGTGACTTGAGCATATTCCAATGGAATTCGGCTGCAGACGGCACATTATGCAGTTCTAGTGCCAGGGGATCAGTGGCTTTAAAGAAGGTTAAATTGGGTCACCTAGACTCTCTTGTTCATGGGTGTTATTAATTATAAATGATGTTAAACAACAAACCCATCATTCCAAACGCATATCTGAAAATAAATGTATTTTTTTCAGTAAATATAATTACGTTATTACGTAAAATATTTTCCAAACTCTAAGTTATTTTCTTCTTTCTATCCTTGAATTTTTGAATCTCTCATCCTCATCCTCTCTCCCTCTATAAATCTCTCTCAGATTTTCTGCTGGTCTCGGCCAGTGATCCCGCACCTGACTCGTGATCAGCAATTGGTATGTTTGTTTATTTCGTCATGTTTTCATATATTAATGAAATTAGACTTGAGTTACCCTCAAATCAGTAGTTCATGTTGAAAGTACACGAACATGCTATTTCATATTCGTCGATTTCACGAATCAAAAAGGTGGTCTAGTTTAAACCCTAGCATATACAGTAAATAATTATATCGTGACAGTACACGTGCCGTTTTATATAACATTACTGTTTATATTTTAGTGAAAGCTTTTATGTTTTGAACTGCGTTCATCTTGCAAAAGTGATTTTGAGTATAACCGCATTATATTTTCACGACTTTCCCGGAAGCAGGTTTATTTATACTTCACCATAATATTACATTAATGACTTGAGTTTGTGATCGGTCAGGCAAAAAGGACCAGCAAACTGGAGTCTGTGCTTAAATCAGACTTCAAGGGGCCACAAACTCGCACTGAACAGCGTAAATAAAAGAAATATCCCATCAAAGTGAAACATAATAACAGTTGGCACACGTAACACTATTTAAATTTAAAAAAAAAAATATTTAAAAATACATACCTGATTCGCTCCCCAACGAGGAATATTTCGTTAGTATCCCTCATACTTCCCGCTCTGTCTCTATCAGAACCCTCCGCTGGTTCCATAGGTGATCCCGGAGAATGTGTTTTGTTTATAATCAGAATAACGGGTTATGCTGTTAAATCACAAGCCAAACAACGTTCTAGTTTTACGTGTATATCAGATATGAGAGAGATATGTCCTCCAGCGTTCTCATATTATGGGTATGGCCAGCAAACAAGTTCAGGTCGTACAGATAATTAGATATCAGACTGTCAATTTGTATTGTGTCGTTACAATTTCGAATTGTGTATGACTAACTGATATTACGTCGGTTGGAAAACAGGTTCTTACAACTTATACTAATCCTTCGCAACGGTTCCTGGGTTGGACCAGTACTTTGGGCCTGGGAAGGTCGTGAAGAATTTTTGCCTCCAACGGGGTTCGAACCTACAACTTTCTGATCCGTAATAGGATACGATACCACTGGACCACGGCGCCCTTAAAGCTTTAAGTGAATGGGCCTAAGTCCTATTGCTAATGTTGCTACTGATAGTGTTGATGATGATGTTTTTCCTGTTGGTCACATATAGTCATGTTGTTGCTGTTGTTCCCGAAGACGACGACGTCGGAGAAGAAAGAGGTGCAATTATTAATGATGTTGCTGCTGCTGCTGTTGATGATGATGCTGATGATGATGATATTGACGATAATAATGATGATGATGGCGAAACAGCCTAAATCTATATCAATATTATATGTTGATCAGACAAGGTTTGACTGACACTTATCGTGATCCAGTCAGCATTTTGAAAGATACGCATCCACTTGTGAGTATGATTTTCACAGTAGATAAGCAGTCAGATGACATCATTATTATCATCTTCACCTGGAAAAATAAAACACCAACGGTGACCGAGTGTTAAGAGCGCTTGTCTCGGGAGCGGGAGGTCACAGGTCAATCCACGGCCGAAACATACCTACCGGGAAGTCCTTCAAACTGGTACTCGTAATTTCTTTCTTAATATAAAAAGTGAAGTTCCAGGACTGAATGGCATGGTGTCAGACTAGGCTTGGTATCATGCCACATGTCCACTGCGCGTGATACTTCAGTGTGGTCTCAAACAGACATAGTCTCCAAGTGTGTGAGATACTGTCGGTGGGGTGGGGGGTAAACCCTAAAAAAACAAAGATACAAACATTAAAGAAAGTCGCATGTATACCATAAAAAGACAATCAGTACACAAAACATACAGGGTATTTGCAATAACACTTTAGTTATTACATGATACAAAACAGTCCCTCAATCATCCAGTCTACATGGACAGGCGAAGATGGTTTACTTACCGCATGATTAATATATTTGTATAGATAACTATTACTAGAGGATGCCCTACAAATAATTCAGATACCTTAAAATTCCCCCAATTTCATTAAAATCAGATTCAGTTTATTTGCTTATATTTCACTAACTGATCGGATAGTAGATGAGCTAAAATTAGGATATGATTTTTATGTGATTGAAATTCCCCTATACTGAGATTATGCATATTCAAAACATTAATTGCTGTTGGTACAAGATATGTTAAGGTCTTCCCATCCTAATATCCATATTCCATATCTTGCCACTGGATGGTTATATCTGTATGGAACTTTGTCCCTTTAAAGACATTCAAAAATAAAGAAATAAATATTTCACTAAGTGTTTTTCAAGTTTTATCTAATTTAGGGGAGATAATCCGCGGATGAGTTAACATTGAAGCCCATTGAAAACATGCATTTTCTGTGAATATAAAAAACTAAATTTGATTTATGAGAAAAACTTATGGTAAAGAGATGCATTATATGATTTTGTATCAACTTTCGTGAAAAGAATCTAAACATTTTTTATTTTTTTTAGTTTTCAGGGGAGATAACTCATGGCAACAAAATAATCAAGGGGAGATAATAAAAAAACTTCCATCACTTGTCATAACATGTCAATTTACCCTAAGATTACCTTTGTTTGACATTTTAATAGCTTATATATATATGTATTGTTAAGTTATATGCATGGCTTTAATGGAATTGATCTCTATTAGGATGGAAAGACCTTAATACTGGAAAAATTCGCTTAATCCGAAAAAATACACTTTCATGAGTATATATATCTGTGGAGCCGTGCTGTAGAATACGTGAGGTCTGCTTATTGAACAATGCTCGTGGGATAATACAACCGACGAATATCGACGAAAATCTGTCCGCCACGAAAGTAAAGGTTTTTGTAGCATTTCATTTAAATGAAAAACAAAAACCCGAAATATCACAAACTAAAAGTTTAAAACGTTAACTGATGATGATACAAATTCTTCTGATGATGACGATGATAAGAATAATGATAGACAATACTAATGACAGATCTCAGATGACAGAACTAATGAAAGATCCCTATCTTCTGAAAAACATCCACTTACGTTGGTCCGTTTAACGAGTATGAATTTCTATGTAGATTTCCTATTCGAAGATATAATGATCTGGGAATCCAGCTTAGCTTTATATTAACATACATCGTTCTTATTATTCTTGATAATGGTTGTAAAACGGTATGAATATTTAATGCGAATACCATTGCCTGATAAATGATCTTATTAAAAGATAAAGTACTATATTCCATCGTTAATAATTGTGAATCTGTAAACATCATACATTTTGATGATTATATTTTGGATGTGTATTGATGTCTACGTACAAGGGACTTTTATAAACAGTTTAATGATAACATATAACCAATGTATTGTTAGTCGGATCATGCTATTTATATTTATGGCGTCTTTCTCCTGAAGCTTTGGTTTATGACATTGTCATTTTAAAGCGGAAAAGTGAATAACATATTGTCTGATAAATATCTTATCGCTATAGTAAATTACTTTTTGTCTCAAGAGATATATCAAACAATAATTACCGAGTACGAAATCAGTTGGGATGAACGGGAGGTATCAGCGCCATCTGTCGGTTGAGACCAGCACGTGACGTCGTCTGTAGTATATTATTGTTGTCGGTGTGTGTATATTTACGCACTAGGGACAAAATCTACAAGTCCAAGTAAAAGAAAATTGTAAACAAGTCGTCGTCATCAACGGTTGTATTGAATCGCCCATAATTTTGCAAAAATGCTGATCATTTTATTATCGAACGTTTACATTCATCCGATACTCAAGAGCTACATATCGCAGAATAATGCACGTTGTTAAGTTCGGAGTAATCAAAGGCATGAGTGATTAATTAGAACGCATCTAACGCAACAACGGGCATTATTCTTCGATATAACATTCAAAAAGAACATTCTATCCGTTTTAATGCTATTTCTGGACTAAGAAATTTCAAAATGTGTCGTTTTTTACACTCTACGTAAGAACTTATATTACGTATTTTTTTAACCGTGCATATATCAGGAAATAACGTAGGCCTTCTTTGGCTACGTAGCATATTTTTTGATCGTGTTAGAATTAATTTTAGGATATGATTCGTTTTATATAGTATATATAGAAATAAACGTGTACATGTATTTTATTAACAAAAAGTTATACATCTATTGGCATTTATTGTCTGGACGAAAAACAACAGTAAAAAATGTCAGTTGTTTGTGTAGTAGCTGATATTTTGAATATAAGGAAGCTGAATGCGGGTCGAACGCTCTAAGCTCTGCGAAAGTGCTCTATGCAGGGTAACGTAGATTACATTTGTAACATACATTGATACGTTTTGTTTACAGTAGCTTGATTTCGCCATATGTTTGATATATTGTCGAAGCGACGGTGAACTCGATTAAGTAAATAAAGAATATTGTAAAAGTGAGTCAAAATGTCTTCCATTATTTATTTTCGATGGCCAGATTTACATAGCTGAAAGACGATAAAATGTGCAACTTTCCTGTAACTTGACCAGTTTCATCGGTAAGAGTGATCTCCATTGAAAACGACATCGATTACCCCGATAGCGTTTAAAAATTTGCTGTTTCACTATAGATTTGTATAGCAGGCGTTTGTTTTCCCAACAAAAACATGTTTAAATATTTGTTGACAAAATTTTATAATCTCATTTTTATATTTTTTTATAATGAAATAATCTTAATTCTCTATATCTTTTTTTCAATATACGCGACTTTATGCTTCCATTTTCGTTTGAATTTGGTGACTATCATTCCTATAACGCATAAAGCGGGTTTTGGCAGGCTAAAAAGATTATTTCTACCAACAACACTTTTGTAACATCATGAAGTATGATGGTAAATACGCTAAAAGATTCATTTTATTTTTGACATATCCTTGTGTGTGTCCACGGTGCACTTCACAGTTGAAGATACGAGTAAAACTATTGTTAGAGTGGTACGAGAATTCTTTAGAAACATTGATAGTTTTCAGTTAAATCCATGTTTGGGTCTAAGTCAGGCTCCTCATACCACCGTCATTTTCTTCCCTTTTTCTTCCATCCATTTAATAACTACCCCCTTTTTTTGTTGCTTTGTTTTGAAACAAAATGCCCTTTTCACTCGCATATGCTGTTACCTCTATTTTCATTTCACTCCTTATTTTTTTTTTTATTTTTTTTTACATGTTCCGTCATGTTTTGTTCATTTCGTTTAGTGGGCGGGCTTTAATAATGTTGCATAATTTGTCCTCAGTCTTGTTTGTTCAGAAAACATCAATATATATGTTTAAACTATGTACACTTTTACAACATATATTTTCATTAAAACACTAGTCTTATGTTTGGTAGTGCTATATACGATTCAAGTATGGTGATTGCATGTCGATATAAACATGTTAATTCTGGCGATTTGCTTCTTTCTCGACATGAAAGTTATACATTCGTTGATGTCGACATAACGCGTCACACCAGTACAAGTATTCGACCGCTTTTGACTAGAGTAGAATTTTTTAAGTTATTAAGCGCATAAACTGTATTTCCCTGCTGTAGACCTTTAGACGATAAGAGGTTGGCCATATCTTGTCACACACACGTGCCTATGCGATTTCCGGTGTCAGGAGCAGAGAATCTATTTCATTTCTTATAATTACTATCGTAAACGATGGTGCTGACATCGATTTCGCAACGCATATTCTAAAAGTAAAGGATATTTCAGAATTTCAATATCATTATTATTTGGAGAACGAAGTTCATGTATTCCATATTTTCATGTCGCGTGCTGTTAAACAAAATAGCATCTACCACCATGCTACATCACTATAAGCAAAAGTCTAAGTTATCATTAATTAGGATATGTTCAAGAGCCCTTATTTGACAGAAAACATGTTGTGCCTTTAAGCGCTTTGATTTTTCTAATATTAGTATACATTCTTTCACACGGGAACACTACAGCATGTTCAAACGCGTATATTGTAAAATATCCCGTCTGCCAATTTAGTTTGTGCAGACCCAATGTTCATATTCGAAGCAGAACACACGTAGAAATTAAGAGACTGAGTGAAACTGAGCATATCTCCTCTATACGGAAATCCTGTTTTCTATTTGTAGATTTCCTCATTGCTTTCGGGTTACTTTATGATTTCAAAATTCATTTACATAAACAATACGTTAGTATGCTCATCTGATAATATGAGAGGATGACTAGAACTGAAGAAGATCGTGAACCAATAGCTTTCAGTGTTAACCCTTTCCCTCATAGAGGACACCATGAAAAGACCTATGCGAACAGCATAAAACCAGATCAGCCTGCGAGTAACTCGCAGGCTGATCAGGTTTTATGCAGTTCGCTGCTCCTCAGTGGTCTGGAAATGAGGATTTTATAATTAAATTTGGTAAGGTTTTACTGTGGTATTCTGCAGATCAGGCTTTATGTGGTACCTATTGAGGGCGTCAAAATGAGTCTATATGAGGGAAAGGGTTAATGTGACATTTTAGGTAACATAAAACAATAAATACAGTCATAAAATTATCAACGGTGAGTTATGATCAGTGGGGATAGTGAATTAAAGTTTAAATTAATATAATTAGAATAGAATACAAGGTCCCAAAAGATATCATATTTACGCGATTCATTGATTGCTAATGTCAGTTTATTTGAATCTCTCTCTCTCCATCTCTCCCAATCTTTTTCTCCCTCTTACACACTCAGCAACAATAATATGTTTCCATTGATATTCTGTACCTTCTAAAATAATACGATATTTAAAATAAATATATATAAAAATGAATAAATTAAGGAAGAAAAATCTCATTCATAAAATATACAAAACAAAAAGTATCTTTAAAAAAGATACACGTGGTGTATTAATTATATTTAGTGTTTATTTTGCATCTTGATGAGAGGACATTTGGCCCAAGTATTATGAATGTCTTTCAAGCGTTCAAAATATATAGAGCGGATATGAAATTGCTGACGGTCGGACAGACGAACGACCAGTTCACAACATTATACGTCCATTCAGGTAAAACAATTGTATGGGTGTTCCTCGGAACACTTGAGTCACCTGCATTCCAGCAGTTGTCAGAGAAAGGATGAACATCAAATTATTAAAAGTATACTTATCACTATACTAAGCAAGTTTGGAGTGCATACACCATGCTCTGGTATATCACGTCTTTTCCAGGATACGAGGGGGTTTAATCCGACATTTATTTTTCATCCTTTTTGTGTAGCTGAATTAATTATTTTGAATGTTAAGACATATATTGATATATTTCTGTCGAAAAATCGAGTTTTGGGGAAAAAATCTGATCTCTTTTCCGGAGAGATACTTTCGATTATTAAGTCGACCAATAAAAAATTACAGTATTCATCAGCAGTTTAGTGACCTTCACCTTTAAGTTTAGACCGGAAATTCAGGTGAAAACAAAACAGCCAACGGCCGAAAAATGATTCCGAAAAAAATTGATTCCGACATCTATTTTAGTTCCGTTATAAATAGCCTTAACAGTATACTGAAAAAAGGACAAAGATCCGCTAAGCGACGCAACGGGATGCGTTATACAGGTCTGAACTGTTCATAGTATGCCGATACATTAAATCAGTTTGTTTATAGCATAGTTGTCTCTTTTTTCATTTAGTAAATGCGATTCGCATTTCGGACTGCATGTCTTCAATTCGATAAAATTTATGACAAGTTAAATAAAAATTGATACAAATTTTATACAAGATACCATATATTTAAGGGACAGCTTTGAAGTACTTGCGTTATCGGCATATAAATTGAGTTAAGTGAAATAAGGAAGCATTTAAATAATTCAAAGCATATACAGACATTTAGAAAACGTTTAATAACATAAATAAACAGTTTTATCGAATTAAGAAAAACCTTTTAAAATTTTTTTTATAAAGGAGGTTTTGGACCAGCGTCTGGGTTATCTTGCATCAACATTCTTCAAATGATTACTTTATTGGCAGTAATGATAAATACATTTCATGTTTATTCCAGTTTAAGATGGTCTTTCATTGTGCATTATTCAAGATAATTTTATTAAGCATGAGTAATCTTTTCGTCGGTCATTGATGTTATGTTGCGTTGCAAATGCAGTGTTACATATATCTATAGAGTTCATTGACAAACTCACCTGAGCAATTCCTCTTTATCAAATTAATAACGAATAATTATGTAACATTACTCATGATCCGGTAGAGGCAAAACTATGAAAATTGCAGTACGAGATGGGTAGGTGGGGTCTCTTATTTACTCTTAATTCCAGAGGGATGGCGTCCGTGTACTCATTCCGGCATTCCTCTTCTTCTTTTCAGATTTTGCAGGGAGGGGTGGAGGCATAGTTTAACAGGGGTGGGGGTGGGGCCAATGCTTTCCAGGAAAAGGGGGGTGTTCTTTTCTTCTTTGCTCTACGATTATTTTCTATTTACCAAGGTGGGGGTCATTATTCCCCCTACCCCCCTCTAGATCCGCGCATGCAACACGTATATAAGTTATTTATTTAGACCGAATCTTTATAAAAAACATGAATTCATGAATTTTGTGAGAAATGATATATGAAGACAAATGTTACTGTAAATTTGCGATTCGGCGGATTTTTTTTTCTAAAGTTTTGCACATGTATGAGTACTTTAGACTATAACTAAAAAATATATGAATGAAAAATGGGGGGTCATCATGCTCGTTTTAGAGGTTTAGCTTATGGTAAAACATCACTGTTTGCTGAACTAAAGCACTTTTTGGACCCTCAATATCTGGCAAATATTTTTTTATCATGTTTTTGAAACAAGAATGTTTATGAAAAAAAATGTACCAACATTAAAATCAGCGGTACCCCGCTAAAACGTCCTTAAATCTCGCAAGCAGTGTAAAGGGATATGTGTTCACAAGTATACATACATAAGAAAAACTAACAAATGACTTTACCTCTTGATATTTTAGTGACCGAAAGTGTTACTTATTGACACTACAGTTAGTTTAGAAAAAAATGGTTGGTGATTGGAAGGTTTTATAAAGTTTTACAATGGTAAAAGATTATACATTGTAAAAGAAAATCTTATTTTTGTGTATTTAAGTAATTTTAATAAACAGCATGAAAAAATAGGAACGCATAGAAAATTTGTTTTCAAGATGCTTCAGATATATTATATACCATTTTAGTATCACATTTATAAAATACTTTTTTTTGAGTATAGTGGTGAATATTTGAAATGAAAATATCACAAATTCAAATAAATGAGAAAATATATTGTTTTAGTGAACTAAAGCAGATTACTACCCTTCAACAAGAGCTGTCCGTAAGACAACACGCTCGACTATTCGAATGCTTGTCAATAAAAATAAATATTGCAGTTAAAGGCAAAATAAGAAACTCTGTATTATCAAAATATACACATGAACAATAAACATGTGCTTCAAGTTTTATAAAGCAAAATCTCAAAAAATTCAGTGAAAAAGTGAGTTAGTACAAAAAGATTAATCAAGTCAGAAAAGGGGAATAGTTATGTCAAAATCCAAGACAGAGTTATGTACTCTTGCCATGTACAAATAGAGGTCATGGTCATAAACAGGTATTTAAAGTTTCAAAGCAATACCTCAAAGGGTTAAGTGAAAAAATGAGGTGGTGTGAAAACTTTAACCAAGATTCTTTAAAAAAAAAGGCATAACTGTTTTAAAATTCATGACAGTCTGACCAACACAGGCATGCAATTTATGAATTTATGAATTATGGGAGAAATCCATGGAAAGAAATTGGAGATAAAAACAATGTTAAACAATTTTTAATATTTTAAGTACAAAAAGGCCTAATAATACGCAAACATATTTAAGAGTTACTGTTCCTGTAACTACTTGGACATACATTCCTGTTTCTACTGGTTGGTCTGATGTTGTTAAACACATGTGTGAATTTTGAGAGACATCCATTGAGTGAAAGTGGAGATAATAGCAATGTAAAATAAAACTTTAAATAAAACTTTAAAAATGTTAAGTCCAAAAAAAGTGCAATATATATATATATATATATATATATATATATATATATATTTGAAAGAGTTACTGTCCCTGTTTCTACTAGTTGGTATGATGATGATCAAGGCATGCGTAAAGTTTGGAAGACATCCATTTAGTTAAAGTGGAGATAATGGCATTATTAAACAAAAGTTAAGCATTAATTCTAAGTCCAAAAAGGGCCATAACTATATTTGGAAGAATTACTGTTCCTGTTTCTACTGGTTTGTCTGGTGATGATAAACACGTGTGAAGTTTGCGGAACATCAGTTGAATAATAGTGCAGATAATGGCAACGTTAAATAAACCCTTAACATTTCTTTGGACGTTGTTGACATTTTTTACAAAGAGTTCCATGTTATTAGTACATGAACCATATATCACCAGCCTATCTTAAATTTTAGAGATTTTAGCTGAAGACAAAGGTAAATGACACTGAAAGTAAAGGGTCATTCTCAAAAATTTATTATAACATCCTTTACAAGTTGTCAGTACATAAGGCATATATCATCAGCCTATCTTAAATAAGATCAAAGTAATACTGTGGATATAATTCTCCAAAAAGAGCAAATACTCTGAAGAGAAGAGCTCTCCTTTGAATATTTTTGCAACATCAGACTAAATTAATTGGAACAATGTGATGCTGCAGATTTTCTCATTTAAAAAAAAAATAAGGGCACTAACTCTGAAAGGAAAATAGGCTCTAATAGGAAAATTTGCCACGACACATTGTCTCAAGTCATTGATACATGTACCAAATATCATCAACTAAATTTAAATATAAAGAGAATTGCTCTGGGAAGGGAAGACAAATTTTTAACAATGGACAATAACTGTAAGAAGATGGGGCAATAGAGGGCAGAGTACAATACACCTAATTATAACATTGGCCACTTGATTTGACCTGGTTACCTGGAGAAAGATTTTGAATTTAAGTACATGTATATATATGAAGAATACATACAGAAACTAGCTGCCCCCACTTAAGACATCATTTTTCAATGGATCAAATTCATTTTAACAATGTGGTAGAGAACTATGGGTGACAATTTGTGCCAAATGAAATTAAATCTATTAGTTACAATGATTTTTTTTTATAAATATATACACAGTATGATTATTAGGAAACTAGCCAACCATCTGGTGCTCCATTTTTTTAGGAATAAACTTAAAGTAAGCAATTATGGTAGAATGCTATGAGGTAACCATTTGTGCAAATTGAAATTCAATTTTGATCACTGGTTTCAGAGGGGAAGAAATTTAAGGGACAACTTAATTTTAGCAATGACAGTAGATAGTTATGAGGTGGCAATTTGTGACTGATGAAATTGAATAATTCTGGCCCTTTGTTTCTGGGAACAGCTTTTTTTTAAAATTTTCAAAATCAAATTTTGTTGGTTGCCAATGCAAACAACAAATGGGCATCTGACAAGTAGTTTCAGAAGATATATCTTTTAAAGCAAATTGTTGTCATCAGAAGATGTGACACAAGGTGATCAGAATAGCTCACCTTCAGCTTGATGTGCTATGTTGAACTAAGAAAAGTTATGATCAGGATACATCGTTTTAAGTTATTGATTCATATTCCAAAAAAGGAATGTAGGATTGTGTTATTTCAATTTTTTTAGAAGCAGTTTTGGTCCATGCAAAAATAAAGAAAAAAAAAGAAAAGAAATTAAATTGGAAACAAACTGATGTGCTTACACTTTAGAAAGGATGACTGACAATCTGGAATGACAGTCTCCCATATTTTCTCCTCAATAAGCAAATCTACAAGTTCAAAACTTTTTTTTTTCAGAGTTTCTTCTTACATTTCAGAGCATGAGATTAAATACCATTTGCTATAAAAACGTTCATGAGAAACCTTTTAATCACTAGGTCAATAAATAAGAGAGTTTTATACCTGATGAACTTTTAGTTAAGAGAAATCTGAGTTGAAATGTTGTGAAATGCAAGCAAGGTCATTTTTCTTTTGATAATATGAGGGTAAAATTAAAACACAACAAATCATCATCAATAAAACTAAAAGAAAAAGAGAAAATATAATATAACAGGTTTGTCAATGAATGTTGTGCATCCGTTGATTGGCCGACATATACAGAACATTTCACTCTGAAATGAGACATTCACCCATGTAAGTCAAGAAATCCTCTCTGACTGTCACCAAGTCAATCTTCATGTTGGTATAACATTCCACATAGTGTTCAGTTGAGTAGTAAACATATGCATCAGATTTTCCACCAATCACAGATTTGTCAGTTTTGTCACAAATTATACCAGGGCTTTTTTCAGGCTTTTTAGTAAAAAAGGACCTTGCCAAATTTGGGATTTTTTTTCAGTAAAATTGGAAAATGGGGAAAAATAATTGTCGAATCCATAAAATAGGGAAATTTGACACATTGAAATACATACAATAATTCATTTTATACATCATTCATAAAAACAAACTTTTTCATCAAGAACCTTAACTATACTATACCGTGACCTCAGGCAGTGCGTGCAATAATTTTACCTATAAGAATTGTTAATGTAAACAAAACCAATTTACTTGGGAAATATTTGTAATAAAGATATTTATTTCTTGGCTTTGGGATTTTTTTTCTTGATTGGGAAAAAATGCACCTAGATATAGCATTGGGAATGGGGCCGATATTTGGCCCCATGGGATACCTGAAAAAGGCCCTGTATACTGCATACATGTATTGCCAAACCTGATGAAATGGTCTAGTGGTTGTTTGAGATGTTGTTAACTGCCGAGGTGAACAGAATGCTGAATTTTGGCTTGAAAACTGGATATTGCTGCCCCTGGCTTTTCTTTAGCGCTTATGCATTGTCAGTGTCCAATTTACCAGATTTCCACAGCCACTCCCATTTTCTATTTATTGGAAGCTGAAAAAAGTCGAAAAATGAAGATAATTAGTTGCATATTCATATTTTTAAATATACAGTGTGTGAACATCAGTAATATCTCTGCTTTGGTATTAATATATATAAATAAGAAAGAGATTCCAGAGATACTGAATTCGCATACTGCATATTACTTACAATAGGGAATATATAATTAATTATACCTACACATGGTTATATTTACGCAATAACTCCTAGAATTCAGGGACATATTATAAAATGAAAGGGGATAATGTCACAGTACTGATTACTCACATTAGGGAAGAAAGATGAGTATGTGGCCAGGTAGCTCAGCTGGTAGAGCATTCGCCCTGTAAGCAAGAGGCCCCGGGTTCCAGTCACCGTCAGGCTGCAAATCTTTCTCACCTAACAGTGACATTATAAAGATATAAATAAAAAACAAATGTATTGCAATAAAGCATTAAAATTTCATTACAGAAATTGTTTCCCATATTTTATTTTACTCATTATATACATTTTTTCCATAAATTAATTATACTCATAGCTGAACACAAAGCTGCTGAAGTGAATTTTGATACAATGAAGAATTTATTTGAAATCCCTCACCCCCTTTCTTACGTGTTTTTTTTTCTGTTTCAAATTATTTTATGTAAAAACCTGCACTAGTAAGGAGATATTTTCACAAATTTCACCAAATACTTTTTCCTCTGCCTAGAAATACTGTAGCCATCGGATTGTGAAATCTCAAGCATCATAAAAATAATCGCTAGCAAAAGTCCGAATCTTTCCGAAATGTACTTTCATTTCTGGGATCTAATCAATAACCTGAAAAAAGGGTATTTGTATAATATTTCATAAACCTCTATCTTATGTAGCTTCGTAATTCCAATAAATATCAACTTACCGTGTATAGACTTTCAATGCAGTTATAGATTTCACTTTTGTTCATCAACATGTATGTCGGGCTTCAAATCGTTCTGCTCCGTTTCAGAATATGAAAAATCTCGTTTCTTATAATGGTTTTGCACTAATCCCATTTCAAAACGATATTTATCAAATTGACATTAACTTGTCAATTTCAGTTTATAATTAAAATTGATAGAGCATTTTTTATGTTGAAATGGACATTTTGATGATGTTAATAAAAATAATCTCTAATCATGTTAAAAATAGAATGGGATACAAAAGGATCAATTCCGAATTGCTACATTTCTAGCATTGAATACAATTCATTCCTGGATTTTTTTCGTACTATTCCTTATTTTTAATTTCAATCATGCTCCCTCAATTCTAGGCAAAAAGTTCATGTTTTATTACGAAAAAAAAAAAAAAATAAAAAAAAATGCCGAAACTGCAACCGAAAGGATTTTATGCCTCGAACCAAATACAGTATGCCCGGCGGTGATCCGCCGTGCAATAAACATTGCTCTTGTGCAACATGAACGCATAAATGAAACCTATAAAAATTCATTTGCTTATAACCATATGTATTACAGTTAAACACGAATTAGACGGTACGACAAATGCAGTTTATCGTTGGTTCTAGCTTAGCCACCTGATCGCGTTGACGCGAAAACGGTATTTTAGAGCGCTGTCGCAACAGAATACGACACTAACATTATCGCTTTTAATTGTCGTTTCTTTGCACTGATTTTGTCGCGGCTACGCGTCCGTGCGTTCGAAAGGCACCGTAAAAAAGACGTACCCTTGCGACAAATGAGAGCGCAGACGCGACAACAAATATATGAAAATTACGTTTAACTTACATCTAGATAATAAATGTCGATGTCAGCATAACAAAAAATATGAATACAAAAATATGGCAATGGGACAAGCGTAAAAAGCGCAATTAAGAGCACCGAACCAATGTGATATGCTTTTTAATAGATTAATAGATTTAAACTTTGGAAAAGATTAGTGTCACTCCTTATGATCCGGACCGGGGGTCATGATCATGGTTCCATTGTTGAGCAGTATAAAATAGCTAATTGTTAGGCAATGATGCAAGTCGTGAAGCTGATCTATCGTACAAAATTTTTTTGAAAATCTCCTATATCAAAGTTAAGAAGGAAGTAACCTTTGATAGAATGGCTAGAATGCGTTTTGAGTAATTATAAGGTAGTGAAATACTGTTGCCCACAGCAGGATCGATAGATTGATTGCTGACCACCTTCTTTCAGATCCGGATCCATGCGCTCAGCTACCACTTAACACCGACGCAATGATTTAATTAATTATTACCCCCGTGTGCATGTTTAGCCGAGACAGGGTCATAATCGACCGGGACATACACATCTTATTAAACTTAGGTTTTTGTATAAGAATGATTTATGATTAAACAATGATATCGTGTAGTAGCCTTAGAATAATCACGGCAATAAACATCTAGAATAATTTCTCTAAGCATGACTGATTTTTAGATTCATCAAAGTCTTAATTCAAATCGTCCATACTGAAGGCATTAGTAACGTACCTAGTCTCTTATACACAATTTTTTTTTTTAAAAAAGAGACTTCGTTGGAACTAAATTGTAATGACGTACAGGGGACCAATGCAATCAAATAAATATTCCTCGAAAACCAGTTTCAAAAACAATGTCCTCTGAAACGCTCTAGTAATCAACGTGGTGTCATAACTATAATTTATCCGGAGAGGGTCATGACCTTGGTTTCATCTATAAGCATGTATGTAGATGATGAATATTGTTTGTTTCCCCTTCCACTATCGACCCCTCAAAAATGGCCCGATCCAAGATATTTTATTGTAATTCTGATTTTTTTTCGTTCGGGAACGAAATTGCCAAAGTAAATTCAATACTGAGTACGATTATAAATATGAACAGAACAAAATAAAATTTAAATCAAACAAACAAAATATATCACGAGCAGCAAGGTCAAAATAATAATCACGATCATAACATAAAACAGATCTTTATAAAATATAACAAACTAGAAACGGAACATGTATACACCAAGATAGCAGTTTTTGCTTACCCAAAGAGCACATTACAAATACGTTGATATTATAATTTTTTGGCCAAAGAAAATTTTAAAAACAAATGTGTAGGTAACTTTGCAATCTCTTAGTTGCAAAAATTCAATGCATAGGCAATACATTATCTTTTTATCTTAACTGTGTGTGAGCAATCAATTTGAAAAATTACTATTAAATCCCTTAACAAAAACACATATAAAATATAACTGAACAATTGTTTACATAATATATATTAAGCATACTACAATTACATATACAACAAACTGTGAGAGAAATCAAGAGAAAGATCCTGTCATCTCTGATGATTATAAAACAGATCATTGAAATTTAAATTTTAAGATAAAGAAATCTAAGCATTTACCTGTTGTTGTTTCTTAAAAAAAAAGAACATACACTGGGTTCCAAAAATGAATACATATTGTGACATGGAATCATTGAATATTTAATATGACTACAAAAAGTTAACAATTATTATAGATACTCTCCTATACCCTACATTTTTTTCTATGAATATGTCTAATTAATCTGAAGCTGAAGATATTCATATTTTTAAAAGTAATAATGTAAGTTTTTCAAATATATTGATAAGCATAATAAACGGGGGAAAATGAAAAAGAAACACAAAACAACAACAACAAAAACAACAAACAAACAAACAAAATATATATCTCATTCTTTAATTATTTCAAATTACAATAGCTTTGAAGCACATAAACAAAAGAAAAAATGCATTATGAATATTATGCTTTTTATTCCCCCCTACCCCAATCCCCCTGATGATTTCTTGGTTTGATAAGTCTTAGTTTTCTCAAAAGATAATTTTGCTTTTCACTCTCTTTCTGTCTGCAAATGTTTTAATCTTTGCTGTTTCATTGCCATTTTACAGTTTGACTCATCAGATGTTAGAATATCTGGCAAGTCATCCAATATTCTAGGATTATTTTCTTGATAGTTTCTTCGACTTTGGGTAAACTAAAACTTCATTCATGGCTGGAGAAAGCGGGAATTCTGTACTGTAAAGCATGGAGAGGATCCTTTACATCATGCCGAATCTTTTATATATATATATTTTATTCTCACAGGTGTGTTGAGAGCACTTTCTAGAGCTTCTAAGGCCGCAAGGTCACCTGTTGTTTTGATATTGCTTTATCATTTGCTTTCATCA
The DNA here is from genome assembly GCA_021229015.1 of Solen grandis. Taxonomy (NCBI): domain Eukaryota; kingdom Metazoa; phylum Mollusca; class Bivalvia; order Adapedonta; family Solenidae; genus Solen; species Solen grandis. Next base: position 17,418,311 of record CM037791.1, read on the forward strand.
TATTTGTCCCTATCAAGTTCAACACTGCTAACACTTTCACATGAGAATGTGAGCTCTGGTTTAAGTGTCTCACTGCTGATGACACTGCTGTCCACAGGATATAATATTATGCCAGATGACTTAATGCATTAATTACTGTGAGGGGTTTGTAGAAGAGAAGAAACGCTTCAGTCAGTTTTTCTGCAATTTTCTCTTTACTAATGCTTTTTCCAGGGTTTTCTCTACTGTATTTTCTGATCGTTAGATGCCATTTTGATTTAAGTGGGCCAAAACACTCTTATCCAGTGGTTTCATCAGATGTGTTGCAAGGGCCAATTCTCTACAGTTCAATGCCTTTGGATCACACTTTAGCAAACACAGTCATATCGATATGGCTGACACTATCCACAAGCAGTACCATTGTGCATTCTAATCCAGCATACCTATCAAAATGATCTATGAATTTAGAGAATGTTTGAGCATCCATCCATCCTTTTCTCGTATAGGCAATATCACTGCCCTCTGTTGCACCTGTTAGAGGATTATATCCTCTTGGTTTAGGTTCTGGGAAAAAAATAATGGCGGCAGCATTTGTCCAGATGAACTACCACAGTACATTACATTCAATCTTTGTTTGCCAGCTACGACATGGAGAACTCTAGAAATCCTGGCAGGTCAAATAACTCTGAACTTGTTGCTACCCATGTTGAAACCAGTCTCATCGGCATTCCATATTCAAGGTTCTTACTGATGAGGAATTCTCTGAAATGACAGTATCATATGTCTGTCCTTTCCTTAGATACTTTTGACCTACAAAGCTTAGTTCGGTCTCTGGTTTCAGGGATATCTAGTGTTTGTTCCTGGACACGAATGATGAGTAGCATCCAAAACCAGGCCTGCCTTCTTTAAATGGTGTTTTTATCTGCTCTCTTTTAACTAACTTTCAGATAAAATCCATAAACTCACAGGGCCTCAATCCCATTCATCTTAGTTACATTTCACTGAGTCAGTTTGCTATTGCCGCTTCCTCAGCCTGACTGAACACAGAAAACGGACCATTTAAACTGTCTATATCTACTTCTCCTGAAATTCTCCTTTATAGGAAACTGTACGAGAGATTGTACTCTTTTGAGGCTTTTCTGTCATTTTGTTTTCACTCAAGTCATACAATGCTTTCTGTACTCTGTCTGACTTTCCAGGAGACATCCTTCTACCCCTTTTGTATTTCTGGGACATGAGATTTGCCTGCTTCATAGCTGGACTTTGTTGAGGCTTTATATTCAGCCCGACTCTCTTATTTGGACCAATCTGCCTACCAAAATAAAGAAGAAAATAAAATTGGTTTGCACGATATATGATAATACAAATGACTTTAATTAAAACACACGAATATTTAAATAACTAATCCACACCAGTTACCGTACAACTGATTGAACATAATCACGAAATAACTCATACTGAACAGTTGCAGTTTGCAACATTTGAATTTACAGTAAAGTGGAATAAATGCATATTGAATTAGTGTACAAAGCAGTATATCATAACTTAATAACCTAACTCAGTTCATAAGACTGAGAACTCAATACCTGTAGGACTTTGAAATGTTCCCCTGATGCGGACCCGAAACTGTCGACCGTAAATTGGTTACAACATTTAGCGAAATAAATGAGGGAATTTAGTTTAGTGTATCTTGCTTATATCATAAATCTGTGGTATTTAAAATGATATGTGGTTCTTCCTTTTATATGTTACATTCGGCGTACAAACAGCAACTTAAGATTTATATTTATAGCATGAAGAAAAAAATGCGCGATTGCTCTGAATCGGTGAACAATGCAGTCAAGCGTTTCGAGATTACGACACTGTTTTTGTAATGTCAATATCCAGATTCGATGTGAAAGTACTAAGTGATTGGGTTATGTGAGTGTACGAGTATGTTTAAAATTGATATATGTTAGTTTTCAATTGTTTAAAGTTTTACTTCGAATTGACCCAGCATTGTCGATGACCGAAACTGTCGAGTTCACTGTAATAATAAATCAAACACGAATGCATTTGTTAAAACTGATGTCATCAGTTAGTGATGAACAGAAAGCTGCAAATTTTAGCGAAAGTCACTCTGCCAGATTTACTGCAAAGAACAAATTGTACAATAAAGTATGTGAAAATTTGAACGCAAATGAGTGTTTTTCCCTACAGCTGACGGACGTCAAGAAGCATGTTTCAAATCTTACCTATATACTGTGGTACCATGATCGTGATACACAAAAGATCATGAGCGGTCACTTCATCTCACAAAAACAGTGCGCCCAATTCAAGACACATATTTAGGAAATTTACAAGTTATAGAAAAAAATCATTAGATATTGTTAATTTTGATAATAAAAAATGTTCATTTCAGATGAAATTCAGTCTGTTATTGAAAACTTTGAATATTTATTCTCTAAAGAACATCACACAACGTTAAAACCATTTCAAAGAAAGGCTAATACTTACTGTTCCAGTCTGTATGCTAACTGTCCAGGAGACAATCTTGGTAAGGTGTGCTATATCTGGAAGGTACCTGATAATTTATCTAACAACGAGATTCTGAGAATAGCCATGCGAATATATGACAAACTGGCAAATTATCATCCTATGTTGCATACCCATATGAGGAAAGATTTCATGTCACGTTACAATAATTTGAATGGTGCAACAAAAATCCCAAAACATGTTCTTCGAGCCATATATAGTGATCCCACTATTGATATCACAGCTACGCAAAACTTAGCTCTAGATTCCAGAGTCCAGCAAGCTATACTGTCAGAGGACCTTTAGCTTGATATGAGACACCTAAATCCTTGTCGTCCGGAGGACACTTTCAATACATTATTTGAAACTCTTAATAAAAAAAATCGAAGAAATGATTGATGTTGATGACAGACGGCGCAGTATCTGTCATTTCTCGGAGTTTATCTCGGTGAAGGATCTGATCTCTGAGGTCTTTAAGCATGTACCAGAAGGAACACCTGTCCTATGTGAATCCACAGTTTTGTACTCATTTGTACCCAAACACTCACATAAGAAAACAGCTAAACAAAACACATAAAAAGTTTTCTACAATTTAAAGTGCAGGCTAGACAGCTTAGAGGGTCACATCCTGACTTGACTTGACTATTTAGGTTTACCGTCGCTTCGACAGTATTTCAGTCATAAAGCGACGTCTAATTACACGTGGAGGAAGATCACGAATGCACGGAGGCATCCAGGTACAACCACCGACCTACAGCAAGCCAGCTGGAAGGCTTCCTCACAAGTCATATCCTGATGAACATTTTTGAGCAGCTGTATTCAAGTACCTGAAAAGTTATGCTGTTAAGTACAGGGGTAATATAACATTCATATGTGTTGATTTGGATAGCCAAGCAAAGCAGTACAAACAGATGTATGTGTGAAAAAAAAAACAATCGTCCCAACATCAACTCTTGCTATGCTCGACCATGATCAGCAAAGTAAAGGATCTCTCACGCCATTTGTTTGCCTTAAGGTAGACAATTCTTTTTGATCTGTCTTAATCGTTCTAAAGAGGAAATGTATTTGTGTCATATAAAGACTCTGTCTTCTTTGAAAGTAGTACACCATTCAGACATACGGCTGAAACTGAAAAGATTCTGATACTGACAGGATTTAAACCAACATTGATAATTTGCTCTGACGGAGGCCCAGATCATTGCTTAACTTATCACTCTGTGAACTTAGCATTGATTATTATGTTCAAAAGACTTGGTAATGACATGTTGATAACTGCCCGAACTACTCCTGGACATTCATGGTTAAATGATTAAGTATTGAACTTGTTTCAGATACATTCATGTACATGTATGACTTAGAAATTGAATTGGGAAGACATAATAGATTCAACAGAGAAAATAGATTATGTAAATTATGTAATTTAAATGCAGTTGAATCTGTGTATCATTTCTTTTTATGTTGTACAAAATATTCTAATATTCGTCAACAATATTTAGGTAGATATCATGGCCTACAGTAAATAAATATAATATCATGATGTCTTAAAATAATTTAAAAAAAAACAGTTACACAAAATATCAAAGTTTATAAAAGAAGTTTTTATCATTTGAAAAAAATACCCTTAATAATTTTGCTGTTTCTTGAATTGAAATGTCCAATATTTTATTGTATCTGTTTTGTGTTTATTTCATTATTTAGATTGTAAATGGCCAAAGGCAAATTTTATTTTCTGATTTATGCCAATAAACTTGAAACTTGACAAAAAAACAAAAACAAAAAAACTATGAAACACAAGTACCGGTTTTTATGTATAGACTTTATGGTGTTTAGTTATGAGGTATGGAACTGCTAAGCTTAAATACTGAATGGAAAACCACTGAATCCTTTAAGGAATTCGAAATGTCATTTAATGAAAACCATTGTTTCAGAAAATAAAATGTTTGATACCTACATGTATACTTGGTTTTAGTTTCCTAAACAGTTCTAATGTCAAATATTACACTTATAATTTAATTTATGTAACCATTTTGGGGACAAATAACATATTTGCTCTTGTCTGTTTGCACCTCTGTTTATCAGTAAAAAGATAACCCGGGCACTGCTTTTGGTAATGTATTACAATAATTAAAATCTGCAAGGACAGCTCCAATGAGCCATTGCCAAATATTGTTTAAGAACAACAACAACAAACAAGAATAAAATTAAGCACTTGTTTATTAAAGCTTAACATTCAATACATCCAAAGCATATTATCAGACTGATAACAGAAACAGACATGTTAGCACTGAACTTAGAACAAATTTAAAGACTTGACAGTGAATAAAATCCGAAAGAATATTGAATTTTCTTTACACAAGAAGTAATGGTTTATCTCCATCGACCAATCTCAATTATCGTTGGACCAATGAATCTCTGATGTATTACTAAGACTGATATACCCAACATAAAAAATCATGCTATTAAGCCTTAAAATTAAGCTATCATATAAGCTGTTTGAAATATATGTTTATATTTACCCTACCCACCTACCCAACACTAACTGGCATGAGGCGCGGGAGGGGAAACAAATCATATTTTATTATAGGCCTGAACTTGATACCTTTTTATGAGATACAGTAGAGGTTAGCTCGCTAGGAGAATTTAAATCATAAGAAAGTTTATTTCCTATCTCAAAGGTATGCCTTATGATAATTTACGGCGAATTAACAGTATACCACATTGATAACTTGGTTTAATTTTTTAAAGAATAGGGTAGGTATATTTCTTTAATTAACCTGTTAGTAGATAAACGTACCGTTACTACGTAAGAAAGCGGGACAGATAGAGGCCTATATCTTTAAGGTAGAGAAAGAAACATTAAATATTTCAATTATTACATTATTTAACAAGATTGATCTTTGGAACAAATGCGTCACCTGCTGAAGCGTGACGAAATAAGTTTGAAGGACAGGCAGATAGACGGGCACACAGATGGCGGATAGGTGATCCCTGTGTATCACCTCTGTTTATAGCGGGTAACACAAAAATTGTGTAAAAGGGTCAAATTGAAGTCAAGCTTATTATCTTTTCAGCGATCGTATCGACTCTCTTTGACATTTTTATCAATGGTAATACCTCAACTGTCCCGTTGACTGACGATTAACCGACACTACTGCGAACTGCGACATAGCAAGAGTTGTCGTTCTTTTACATACCACATCGCTTGAAATTCTTGGCCCAAGTATGATAACCAAGTACTGTCGAACGAACTTACCGTAAACTTTGAATATATATTTTAAGAATTGTTGGCTCAAGCTTGCAATTGTTGACATAATACTTAGTGTATATATGAACAGATTACATCAAAAGTTTTTATACAGTTGTTGTTTTTTTCGAAGAGTTATATTATGTTGATTGCTATACATCTGCTAAATTACAAACCAAACTGTGAAAGCCAATATTATGATTGGGCTAATAATTAAAATGATTTCCGGGTATGTATTTTGTCAAAAATCAAAGCAGAGTACCAGAACATTTATCACAGAGACCTGAAGTTGCATGGGGCGAATCATATCGAACTTCGAGCCCCTGTATTTCTGACTGGTTGTTTCTTCCCACAATTTATTAAAAATTTGGGAAACCCGCATATAACTTAAACACAAACAGATAGTTTCGGCTATCTGCCAAATGCAACATGTCCGAAATATTACGAGAACAATGATGAGGGAATGATAAAATAAGGCAAATGAGAAAGTGGTTACTTTGAATCCGAGGGAGAATTTTGATGATCTCATTATTTCTAATACAGAAGAAATGTGGGTGATGGAGAATGTTGTTGTTGATCAAACCCCATGATTTTGTCTGTTTTGATTATTTGAGACATAACACATTAGCTAGAATCATCAAGACATCAAAATATCTCGATACAATGATTTAAGTTTTACAGAAAGAAACGTACGTCAAGAAAAAAAATTGTCGATAAAATGCGCTGAATTTTAAAAAAAATAATATTTACCATTTATTTGACCATACTATATTAAATTATATATGAGTATATACAAAATGTATAAAATTCTCAACTCTTTCAGACTTCAACAGTCACCCTACTAGTAAACAAGCTGACTGACGCCAAGAGACACACCGACTATAGAGATGGGAAACTGATGATTAACTGTACAGTATCACGACCCCCAACCCATGAAGATTGACAAATCGGTGGCCAATGTCAAAAGGCAGTGGAAAAACATGTAGAGAGAATTGTGGAACAATTTAAATCAAAAAGAAAAATCGCTGGGGGCATCAAGATCGCCACAAAGAGAATATTTCAAAGAAGCAGTTTAAATGAGAGAATAAACCAGTAGCGGAAACCAGAATAAGGCAGGCATATGTCAAAGCAGCCTAAATTTAAGACTTCGTCATATTGTTTGTTTTCTTTTGGTTATCCATCATAGCTTGCATTCTACATCGGACAAAAATATCAGGTTTACATTTAGGCAAAATTCTTCCCTTTTTAATACACGGAGATAGAGTTCCAATTTTTGTTTTCCCTCTTATTACTAAGTGGTGTTAATTTTATTTTATTCATTTTCCAAGCTATGGGTCAATAGCTCCTGTGCTTCCAGGGTAGATCTTTTTTTCGCCAGAAGCTAAGGAAGGGGAAACTCAAACAGAAAACCTAGAGAGTTGACGTCAGAGGTGCTAGGCCAATTTGCACTTTCTAACAGACCACAGCATCATGTAACAAAGCTATGACTACACGATCTGATAGTTATCATAGATGTGGCGCTGAATCTTTGGAGACACTCTAGGGAGATAAACAGTGCCGGGCTCTGATCCTCTAAAGAGTCCACCCAAAGCTATTGGAGGCCCTCCTTCATTCCGCAGAAAGCCAAAAGTAGAGAGTATCACAGTTACTGTAAGCCAAAGAGGATAACCAACCAGCCCTTTAAGGTTATGCATTGGAAAACGCAGAGGGAGTCTTCAACAAGGAAACATGTATATGTGGTAAAGAATAACAGAGCACATCCCAAACTCCAGACAGTGATCTCCCTTGCACGCTCACCGTTGAATGAAGGGGAGATAACTGCGTGGAGATTCAGCACATCCTCCACAGATGCAAACAACATGGTCAGGAGAGAACAGCATTATTGTCACCTGTCACAACACTGAACAAAAACTGTACGGTAACCTGGAGGACCTCGAAGTTCATCTCTGGATTTACCGTGTAGGACCAAAGAAAAGAAGAAATAGGATGTTATTTATTTACCGGGTTTACCTGTACTCCTGGGGCCGTATTCATAAAGCTCCTAAGGAGAAAAATTCCCTTAGTTTCGAAGATTCTCCTTAAATTCACATAGATTTCCCTTAGTTATTACAGATTTCCTTATATCTTATCTATAAAAATCCTTAGGAGATTTATTCCAGTTAAGATTTTTTTTCCTTAAAAATTAAGGAGCTTTATGAATATGGCCCCCTTTTTTTACAAACACTGACTTTACGTTTGAAAATCTCAACATTTATTATACATGTATTTAAGTATCCTAGAACTTAACGGTGATATTTATCGATTACCTTAGTGTATCCTTACATCTGCTGATTCAAGTTTCATGAATATTTATGTGAACGGTCAGTAAAAGGATTGAATGTATTTAAAACTGTTTTAATTTCCAAATTCACTGAAATAATATAATTTGTAGATTCCAATTATCTAAATCATATTAGGCTCATGAAATTCTTCGTGGCATTTTGAGACTGAAATTTTGCAGATATGTGTGTCTTGTCTGATTAAATACATATATATCTTGCACGCCGTTTCAGACATAGTCTCAGACAACCAAACTATACATTTTTCATTCCAGCGTATCTTGTTATCGCAAGTTTAACGGCATAGAGCGTGTAGCAATTCAGACTCAATGTCTTCTTTCGATAAAAAAAATGTTTATATATACGTCATACAAATGCAGATATATAAACACAATTTATTATTCTTTCCCACCATACCTAAATTAAAATACTATACACTTATATTTTTTCTCATAATTACAAATTTTACGACAAGGTTTGTTCTGGAAATTCGAAAACTATTATTATAACCAATCACCAAAGTGTAATAATTTCAGAACAACTGCCGGGCATATTGGTTAGAAATAGCTATCGTCCTAATAGGCACTGCCAAAATAATCTTTTAGACTTATTTCTCGAAAGTAGGTCAAAGAAGAGATATATATATATCTATAAACTGACATGAAGTCCGGATCTTGGCCCTTGAACCCAACGATAATTCTTTCTAACCCATCATTATCCGGCATGAACGATAATTTTTTATTCGTCCGACAGGGGCTCTAGGGAACGAAAACTTCCTATCCAATCTGGCACTTCAGTAATGAATGATAAAAAATAATATTACTTTAAGGTTAGTAAACTAATTTATTTCATAATTTAGATTTTTAAAACAAAACTTTAACGTTACTGGAATACTTTTTTACTGCACAAAGTGATATATCAAATATTAATCTCGAATTTGATCAAAATCTCGCAAAGTCCCTCTATTGATAGACCGGTCCATATTATTTGTATAGGAATCATCGCAAAGTATTGACAAATCCATTAACTACAAAAAGTAAACATTTCGTATGAAACTGAAAGCATCATCGTTAAAACCAACGCACATTGTCCGGCAGGACAACTAGTATAAGAAAAACCAAACTTGCCCTTTCAATGAGGATCACATCACTTGCTGTTCTCTGTATGATACTATATGGATGTACGGCACGTGCATCACACTCTAGATAAAAGCTTATATTTCAAACCCTTGAAAAGCAGAAGACTTTGAATAGTGCTATATCCATTATGATCAGAGCAAAAATTGCATACATTGCATAGAGCCTAATGGACTGACATATACTTCAACTTGAGCAAATATGCAATGTCCTTCACTTTCAATCTCGAATGGATAGGCACTGTAGTGTCTCAACCTCATCTTCTTTGTTTTGGAACTATTTCTTCTTCAGAAATTCTGTTCCCAGGCCGAAACTGTTTCAAGATCTGAGTTGTGTCATCAATAAACCCAAAACAACTGTCGACACATTCATATGCCAGGACAAACCGTCATTCGAAAGCTGTAGGTCGGAGAGCCATCCTACCTTACAAATCTATTCTTTATTCATTAATGAACATACAGTATCTTTTTTCCTTCAGAATTCTTGTTTAACGGTTTGTACATCGGTTTGTATATGCAATGTGTTGTCATACAGAGGTACATTTTCTGAGGTATACATTATTGTACCGCAATAAAATTCAACTGTAAAAAATGACTATTATTTCTACCCCAAAACCAAACCACACAAACTAACCCTAAACCTAATCCAAACCCTTATTCTAACACAAAAACTGAAAAAAGATAAACCGAAGTACGAATTATCTACCCCTTTATTTAAAATTTACAGTCCCTCCCCTTCCACCGCGATGTATTAAAATATCAATGTAAATCTTGGAAATAAAATGTTTGCATAAAACAACGAATTTGAGTCCCACGTTGGAAACAAAACATATCCTGATCAACAACAGCTTCCACGAGATGGTATCTTCCAATTACCAATGTGACACTACCACGTCGCCACTATCCCGGTAATAAAGAACATGTGTGGCAGTATAACAGAGTACGTATACCATCTGGCATTATGATTAAAATCCCATCATACCGAAACAAATCGAGCATTATTACTTTAGCATAAAACAACTTATCTTTTAATTGTAAATAAATATCAATGCACTGAGATATGGTCTTATAATGACGCTGCTGAAGGCTAAGTCTTCAATGAAGACCATCAGTTTGCATTAGCTCCAAGTCCATAAAGTTAAAATAAATGCTAAATGGCTGACAAGTTTTCTGAAACCTTTAAGAATATTTGGCGTTGGTGGTACTGGCGCGTGTGAAAAATATACAAACGCACTATTAAGACGATTGATCAAGTAATTGATTCACATAATTTAACATTAGCAGTGACTAACATTTAATGTAATTCCGCACGTTTTACCATTTAACAAGTTTTATGGCCTGTTCTGTGTGCTTGTTTTAACATAGCAAATTATATAAAGCTGCATTTACACGTATACTACTCGAAAACAGAATGTTAAAACTATTAATAAATGAAATATATATTCCTGTGAATTTTCTGAATTTACATGTTGGTATTAGTTATCATTACGGACTTGCATTCGATGGAATTGAATAATTATGTACAATACCGCATTTGTAACTACATATTAAATTATTGCACAGGACTTTCTTATCACTGGTCAGCACAGGACAAAATTAGGAGCATGCTACTGGTAAAGTTATTTTAACAAGTGTACGATTATCCTCTCGCAATTTAGATATTGAAACTGGTTGAAAAATAGATACAGAGAGGCAAATTTGAATGTGTTATAACTAGACATGAGAGAATTTATACCACTTCACAAAATCGAGACCTATGTGTATGAAATTTTCCAAGTATGATCAAGATTGGCAAACCAATAAACAGCTTGGTAGTTAATGTCAAAAACATAATAAAATTAATTTGACTTCATTTCCTTTCCGCACTTTAAACATTGAACTCTCATCTCACCTCCGCCCCTACCAAACTTTATATAAATAGAATTTACAAGGCTTGTGAACACGTGATTCTATCAATAAAAACGGCGGCTTTGGAAATTACATTTAATGAGATATGTCTTATGTTTTATACTCAGACACCAGCCATATATCGTCTGAATATTTTGGTGTTTTTCAAGGTGTCTCCTTAATGCATTGTAAAGACTGATTTAATCACCTTTATTTTAATTTCTCAATTCAATGGTCTTAACACGACTTCCAGAACACCCTTGGGAAACAGTACGTATCGAAACAATAAGAAAATAGAGGATAAGCACTTCAGGATCGAAAATATCTTCACTCTTCAGTAGGTCAGAGTGGAGTGATAAAAAGTATTTTTTTTTTAAGTTCAGACGTATAGACACTTTATAGGTTCTTTCACGTGCTGTGCGTATAACACCGATACACGGGATAAAATTAGAACTGGCTATTACTCCAATTTCCGGTAATAACCCCATTTTACCGAGTAACAGGCTTGGGTATAATTAGTACGTGTACCAATCTTTGTTTTGACGCGGTCACCGGGTGAAAGTGCCCGGCTGGAATTCGAACCCAAGACTTCCCGATCGCTAAACGGACACTCTACCACTGTTATTTTTTATTTTTTATTTTTTTGCGCCTGTCGTTGTAATGGCTGTACTACAAATGATCATATGACTTATTTAACTGGTAACATGTAGAAAATGGAATTAAACGACCGATTGTTGTGCTTATATGCTTTTTATGGGCGTAGCTTATTCGAGCACAACTTGCTCAAGGTTGGCTATTTTGTTTACCCTGTCGTAATTAGTGCGGTGTCTACAATTGGCTTTTATTGCCAATCATCTGTAATCACTGTGTAGAAATTAATGCAACTTGGCATGAAAGATCCTCTTTAAGCCCTTCACAAAAATAAATTAGATTCGGTCCATGCAGAAATCTGATTGCCATGGCAACCAACAGGAAATGACCTAAAATTTAAAAAAATCTTTTCTGAAACCAGTGACTTGGCACAAATAATAACCTCATACCCTATGTTGCTAAACAATAATTGATTAATAGAATGAGGAATCCAGGGGCGGCTAAATGCCTTATAACGTTGTAATCTTTAAAGAAAAAAAACAATATTAGTTTAATTAATGCCCAAGAAAATCATTTCATTGGACACACATGGTCATCTCATATATATCCTATATCCATCTACCATAATGCTAATAAGAAAAGATGGTACCTTGAAAACTTATGTATCCAGGCTGGCGGATAGTTTTCATACTCTTTATAAGTTATTTCAGGAAGCCAATTGTCAGAATTTAATTTCATTTGACACAAATGGTCACCTCAAGGCCCTCTTCCACAATCGCTAAAATGAATTTGATTCCTTAAAAAAAAAAAAAAAAAAAAAAAAAAAAATCCAGTGGGATCAGCTAGTTTCTCGTTATATACAGATATACATACAAAATACTTCAAAATTCTGCTTTTCTGAAATAATGTCAAGAATTTAATTTTGTTTTGCTCTAATGGTCCCTTACCGTAATTGCTATAGCACTGTTATTCCCTTGAAAAATAAAAGCCTATTTTTCTAATAAAATCTGTATAGAATTCTATGCATCAGAAACTTGAATCTTGTTGCTGCTGAAGGTAGCCAGGTAAAATTAGGTGACCTGAATTGTTATGATTTAGCGTATTGTACTCTGCTTGGCGTTCTATGGTCACTATGACCTTCTTGTTCTTTTTTCTGGTGATATTTTCAGTCGTTTGTTTTATCTTAGATTCTCCTGCATGTCCTACAATTTGGTCGATGTCGCAAAAAGCTGAATAACCTAACAAGGGTAATTACTTTTCTTTGACAAAGTGCGATATAAATGCTTGAATACAGCATATCCCGGGGTAACGTTTCTTACTTAGAAACAACCGAAACGACGTTCATCGATGTCCGAGTATGACAGTCCTGTCGTCACGCGCTATGATTAGATGACATGAATTAAGATTCAACATTAGAGCAAATGCTAAAATGTCTTTAAATGATATAAAAAATAAAACCGAAGGAGTTTATTTTTATAATATTTGCTTTATTTTAAGTTAACATACTCTATATATAAATTTTCAAAATGTCATTCGACTTTAAAGAACAATATATTTGTTAACTGATTTACCAATTATGTATGCTAGGATGTATAGACACAGCATACAGGATGAAGAAAAGAAGAGACCATTTCACTTCGAAATGAGACATAAACCTACGTAAATCAGAGAGATCATTTCTCGGACACCTAATCTATATTCTGTTGAGATATTCCCCAGTCACTAATTGGTCAGTTTAAATCAGCGATTTATACAGGGTACATCCGATCTCCTTGTGAAAAAGTCTATTGTAGAAATATAAACATTAAATAAACATACTACTATGTGGTATAAGAGAATACAATTTTAGCAATGAATAGCCACTATGTGACGAGGTATCGTTACACTGTCAGGTATAAATACAATCTCTGACAACTGCGTCAGGGAGTCGACTCTTTGGCTCAGTGGTTAGAGCATTGGACTTGCACGCCGTCGGTCCGGGTTCGATCCTGTTTATTACAACTATAATCTTGAATAACCTTGAAATCCTGTAAAGGTTCTGATTAAGGGGGCAGTCGTCGTATATGAGTGCGGGTAAGAAAGTTATGGGTTACAACCTGTTGGAGCAATGATATTTTATGGCCTTCTCGGCCACAATTGCTGGTCCTTCCCAGGTACCGCCGGAAAGGATTAGTGTAATTAGCAGTATGTACGCATTTAGCTAACATTTAGTGATACTGCTCAGATGACAAAGAGGCCGCATAAATAAGACAAAAAGAGGGTCTGGTTTCGTTATGAAATGATTTAAATAATTTTACGCAGCTTTTACTCAGCGAACATCTTAAACACAATCAATGCACGACAATACCAATTACATGTACTGAGGATTATTTGATACAAGAAAAGGTTACATACCAAATTTTACACTACCGGGGTCAATATATTTCGTTTTCTTCTGAGATGTTAATATTAGGTATATGAAACCCAATTTATTTGCATACTGAGAAAAAGAAACGCCATAAATCAAGTCTACTGGGGAGACCGCCGGTCCATATAAATAATTGAAAGAAAGAAAAACATCTAGCTTTCTTCCTGTTCTCATTCTTACTGATTTATCATAACTTGATAGACGGAAGCTAATGTCATGGCGAATTATTGACTACGTTATGCATGCAATTTGTTCTGAAGTGTGGGTATTGTTGAAGGGTGAAGATATTTCAGAACGTCAGCTCTTCTTCGAACAAACACGTACACCGCTGTAAGTTTTGTAAATTTCATGTTATGCAAAATAAAATACATTTAAAGATTAAATTCCCGTTACATATATCAAACAATAACGTTGTTACTCCTAAAGATAAACCCAAGATATAAACAAACACTCTACTAAAATCGCCTTTTAATAATATAATGGAATACCACCTCTTCTCCTCAAAACTGTCGTTTTCTTCTATTTTCAATAAGAAAACACAGTCCATCTGATGAAATTTTATTTTGTAGATCTTTGTATCAATTGTATTCATTTTGTTTCTCGTCAAACAGCTCAATAAATAAATAGAAAGTAAATCATTAAAAAGTAAAATACGAAACATAGTGGTTGATCATAATATTTCGCGTGGTTTAAAGAACTAATCTTTGATGAAGTGATTTGTTCTAGACATCTCTTAGCTGCAAACATAAAGTATATGAGTATATCTACTTTTCACTTAACATTTAGCACTCATCTCTTTCACCGCAGACATATGCGCAGCTTGACGAGGGAGACATTTCATTATATGAACTCGAATATTTGTAAAGCTACTCCTATTAATCAAAACGCTCAATGCACTGAGAGACTACCTTGGGATGAACATGAAATAACAATAGACGAGACAGACAAACTGTTGTTAAAAGGATTTGAGTGAGGACATCTATTGCATTCACTACAGTGAAGCTGGTGTGTGCCCAGGTTTCGATCCGCAATTGTGTATTGGAGTGTCAAAGAAGAAATAACGTATTATGTTCCCTGTTGTAGCATGGGTGAATCAAATTCGATAATGTAATAATATAAAGTAGGAAAATATGTATATATATCTATATTTTACATTTGATATTTTTTCTCTCTGTAACGATAGGTATATTTCATAAAGGTCTAACAACGTCCTTTAACGTCCATTTAACCCCTTGCGTGAAATGTATTTTTAATTTTTAAAGATATTTATTGAACCCCCCCCCCCCACACACACACATATGCAATAGTTGTAATTTATTATTTTACCTATATTAAATATATAAAATGAAACGAAAAAAAAAAAGAATCATTATTTATATATAAATAAAATAATGAAACTTTGTTGTTTTATATTCACTTTCGTTTGATTTAGATACACATATTGATACAAATCATATAAACTGTAAGCAAGAGAAATAAGGATAGTAAGAGTAGCAATATGCTTATTGTTAGCAGTCCATTGAAACAAATTCTCATATTCTGTTCATCTTTTCTTGTTACGAACGTGTTTACGGGAGATAAATGTTGGTATATATATAACATTGGGTTTATTAGCATCGCTTGAAAATTTGATCCCCATTTATTAATAATAAAATAAAAAGATCAAAAACAAGTAATTATTTGCCCAGAATTTAATTTAACATGGGAAAATACAACTTTTACAATTCTTTGAGTAAAATTCAGTACAAACTGAAATTGTCAATTTAAATTAGGAGTCTAAAATTGAAGACATAAAGAAACTATTTGCTTGTTTGACATGGTGAGTGATATCTCCATCTTGGAAAACCACGTGTGATTAAGACACTTGCTCTTGCAAAATTAAACCTTTGATTTTTGGAATATCAAATCCACCACAAGATAAAAATGGTATAAAAATTCAGAGACTGTTTTTAATTTCCTTTGGAACAACTTAAATGATAAAATTAAACGAATATTATAACTCAAGAATACAGTTATGATGGGTTTAACCCTTTCCCTCATAGAGGAAACCATGAAAAACCTATGCGAACAACATAAAACCAGATCAGCCTGCGAGTAACTCGCAGGCTGATCAGGTTTTATGCTGTTCGCTGCTCCTCAGTGGTCTGGAAATGAGGACTTTATAATTAAATTTGGTAAGGGTTAACTGTGGTTTTCTGCAGATCAGGCTTTATGTGGTACCTATTGAGTGCGTCAAAATGAGTCTATATGAGGGAATGGGTTAAAATAATTGAGATAAAAACATTTATGTATAGCTTAAAAACAGCTGATTACGAAGATTTATAATCGTACATACAGATCTACGCAATAAATTTAGAAATGTTGTTGAATCATCATGTCCATCTATAAAACATACCAGCTTGTCGCTTTCTATCGAACCCCTTAAGAAAGAAAAAAAAAAGTTTTAAATTTTTGAAAAAAAAAAAAATAAAAAAAAAATTACCTGATCAAGTTTTATTTAACTATATCACCCTTTAAAATTACATCGTACCGTCGTACCTTTTCTTTCTGAAACGTTAGTGCACAACAGTAATTGTTATTTATTTACTCTATGTGGCGTTCATAACGTCTTTTTTATTTATCTCTGTCAAATGATAATAAATAATATGAAACGATAATGATATAGAATGTTTTTTTTTATGAATTTTACAACTACAGCTGTACATTAAAATAATCTCTAACCAGCCACGTCATAGTTATTTTAGGAGGACATTTCGAAACTATTGTGTAAGAAATTGCATGGTATTGAAATGTATGGAATCCTGAAGTTGATATTGCAGACTAATATTTTCACGTGTGACACATTTATTTATTTCATGAATAATGCATTTTGTAGTTACGACATGAAATGCGTTCAAATGTGCATTGTCACTTTTCTGGGCCCACGCTCCGGTCTTAGGCCATATAACTTTTCAAAATAAAATAAAAATAAAAATAGATATATGAATAAATAAATGAATAAATAAAAAAATAAATTTAATCGCTATTTAAAGCAAAAATTAATAAATAGCAACAGGCTCGAATTTTTTCGTTCCTTATCTATGGAATGATATTTAAAAAAAAATTACATCATGCTTGGTGACTATGTCATTATGTTTGATGAAAATGTCATTTTGCTTGTGTTATCCTTGTGTGCTTGTTGATATCGATGAATGCGTTTTGACAAGTGCATTATGTGTAGTGACATCTGCATTTTGTTTGATGGCAAATTGTTTCGTTGTCTTCCATCGTCCTTGATTACAAGGAAATCATGCTTTATGGAATTTAAGAAACACCATGCGTGCTGATGGCGCTCACCGCTTCTTGACAATAGCATCGTGTTTAGTGATAATGCTTCCGCTTCGTTTCAAACCGTCTTCACTGACAGGTTTTAAAGCTGTGTTTGTAGAGTAACCCGTTAATATTGAAATGGTATGTGATTCGAATACCGGTGGAAGCTCACTTTTTCCGCTTCTGTTATACATGTTTAATGAGACCCACCCCCCTTGCAGTTGATACTTTTTATATATAATTTGATATTTATCGGTCGAGTGCCTCGAAAAAGGATTGGGTGGGGTCGTTGGTTCGATCCCCGGCCGCGATACACCAAAGTCGTAAAAATGTATTGGTATAGCTCCCTTTCTTGGTGCTCAGCATATAATGGTAGTTCCAGGAGTGGTTGGTAATGTAACTGAATACTGCAGTGCTGCAGCGCTTTGTCTGTCTCAAATAGACATAGTCTCTAAATGACTGAAATTCTTTCGGTGGGATGTCAAACCCTATTAATAAACAAACACAATTTACTATTGAAGTATGAAATGAAATGAAATATATAAAAAATGAAGAAAAAAAATGTGTTAAAATATAACCATTAACATTTCCGTAGCTCAAAGTTTTAGATTTTAGGTAGGTTGTTTGCAATTCTGTTCTGTGGTAGCACACAATTCTGTATCGAAAACATTTCGGGGCTACTTTAAGACTCTTTTTTTTTCCTTTTCAGATATAATTCCAAATTAAGTTTTCTGTCTTATCACATAGTGCTGTTATGTTTATTTAAATATCACTGCATTACCGAAATGAAATGTGAAAGAAAGAAAGAAAGAAAACTATATGCGCGAGCGAGTTAATTACTTCGGAGATAGTTTAACCTTCATTGGCTGGATTTCATCTTTTGAAATTTCCTGTAATTACATGTATACAAATACATATATGGGAAGTAGCAGGACTGGTTGGCCCGGTGTCAGGATAATGTGACTGGGTTTGGTATCATGTCACATGTCTACAGCGTGAAACTGCAGTGTGGCAGCACTATATCTGTCTCAGTTAGATGTAGTCTCCAAATGACTGAAATATTGTCAGCAGGACATTAAACCCAAAACAAAACAAACAAAAAACAACAAAAAAAAAAACACACACACACACACACACAACTGTGGACTACCTATATAGATCAATTAATATGCTTTCGTTACGCAGCTTCTGTAAGGGAAGGTCACGGATTCATCTCATTTTTAATATGAGTTATTAATTTGAAGTAACCTATATTAGATAAATAAATTAAAATCAAAATATACCAGACATAGATAAAAATTGAGTTTGTTGTTTTATATTTGTTTCCTTTCGACGAAACACAAATTTACTTATATTTGTAAATTTGTACAAAATAAATGTTAATACATGTTTTCTTGAATTAGAATATAGAACACACACACACACACACACACACACACACACACAGACAGAGAGAGAGAGAGAAAAGAGGGAGGGGGAAATGTGCTTCTAGTAAGCAAGCAGTCCATTTAAACATATTTCTATATTTTTTGTGACGACCTTATTTACGCAAGTCAAAGCGGTTAATAACTTTGGTTAATTGGCGTGGCATGAACATTTGATATACGTTTATTTAATTTCCTATAATATACGAAATAATACAACATCATTAAAAAACAAAACAAAAACAAAAACAAAAAACGCCCCGGAATCCCGGAATCCCGGAATCGGGATGTCTTGGGTTCGATTCCCGGCCGCGTATTGCAAAAGTCGTAGAAAAAACAAGCAGATATAGTTTCCAAATGTTTGAAATACTGTCGCTGTAGATAAAACCCAATTAATAGACAAATATTAACATTAAACACACTGTTCTTTCAGCGCCATTGACGCTTTGATTTGAAAGCGACATTTGTTGTTAAAATGAGGCGTAACACAATTTGGCTTACATCATGCGTCGTTGCATTATTCTTGATGCTTGGTGATATCCTTTATGGCACAGTTTTAGTTTAATGTTGCAAGGTTGTTAGAACATTGCTATCGAATATATTGGTACTTCAAGTTCTGCAATCATACACAAGATAGTAATTACAAATAATTTAAGATTTTAGAAGGCACATATGAATGGTCACGAAGCACAAAAACACTGTCATCAAAGACAATGCCTTTGTCACAAAGCACAATGGCATTGCCACTTAGCATAATGTCATTATCACCAAGCACAATGTAATTTTTGCTTAAATATCATTCAATACTTACCAGCTCCAGCACTTTATATAAACATCGATTTTTTTTTAATTTCTTAACACATATTGTATAATGTAGAAATACTTTGTGTCAATTTAGTCGTGTTCTTGAATACTTTGTAAAACAGAAATGGCGGAATGAGTTTTAAGATACTACATAAAAGTAAGTTTAACCCGAACGTTATGAAACCCTTAGCGAGATGGACTACGGACCTACGGTATGGACGAATTGGCTAAAGAGAGGAGTTTAAGTTACAGAAACCTAAAACTTCACTCAACCGGTCGACTTAACCTAGGGTAGTTGCTTAGAAAATTCGTTACACTGCGCTGTCGTGTATCACAACTATAAATCTCAAATTCTTTCTGGAGTAAACGAGTTACAAGAAAGCGTACATCAAAATATTGGATGATACAAATGGCTTACCCAGGCAAATATAGATCAAAACATATATTCGATACCGTATTACTCACGTGTCGTCGTAAATCAAAATTCTTGCAGAACGCATCGTCTAACATCGCGACTATTTTCTTACACGGTGAGACAGACACTGCGTTGCACGTGAACACTGAATGCTACAGCTATTACCAAGAGTTCAATCACGCATCTATATCATGGATTTGTTTTATTGTAAGGTCATATTTAATTTCAGGATTAGTCAAAAAGTCTGATATGAAAGTCAAAATATTCAGTTTTCTAGTACATGTACCATAAATCATATAATATACGCTCTAAGAGACACAAAAAGAAAATAATTTTCTACACAGTCTGAATGGCAAAAAATAAATCCATTTTTTTGGCCGTTAGGCCGTTTAACTTCACCCTGATTTCCTGTGAAACACACAGTAATGAAGCGGAATAAAATTAGGCTTTTCATTGGTTATTATATGCTTTGCTAAATTCCCATTCGTCATTGTGAAATTAGTCAAAAGAAAAGAATGGAGTTGCGGAAACGAGTTCTTTACATCTCTGTTTGTTTCAAAAGTTGAAGTTCTCTTCCTTTGCGAACGATTTTTTCCGAATAGTAAGACACTGCATCTTTTTACGGTAAACTGAAAGAGTAGAACATTAAAAAAATAGGAAACTCATAGATTTCAGAATTGATTGTTCGACCCTGACAGATCCTATATTCAACAAAAACGTAACACCCGGTTTTAGTTTTGTAGCCCGCGAAACGAAGTCTAATGCGCAAATATTTTAAGGCTGTAAGTGTCTACCAAGATTGTACAAATTATTTGGATCCTTGGTATTTCAAAGAGCTGCACTGATACAAGAATTACACAACTATTAAACCAACAACAAAATCTATTACATGTTAAACCATTTAGACACTAATCATCAAGCTGGTAACCACGGCCGAGTATCTTTTTTTTAAAAACATTTCTTGTTTCATATATCATTGAAAGTTGAGTCAGTATAATATTCATCAAGTCATAAATTTGAAATATTATTCATAAAATAAAGAGAACTCTTAAAGATAAGTATCGTATGACTGAGTATACTTATGGATTTTATTTGTTAATCTTACCGCATTCAAGTGTGTTCCCAGAAAAATGAATCTGGCTCGAATTCCACCAACAATACTTAGCGCTGAGTACTACTTAAACAAGGTAGATACTAATTCCACCATTACTATTTTATGAAATTTTCAAGTACTTGACTATGCTGAAATGAATTAATACCTAGATAACTAGCAAAAACTGTTAAGAAATGGAATATTTTGGTATTTTTATTAGAAAAACGATGCTAATAAAAATCGCCCTCAAGTATTCAAGTTTTACTTAGCACTAATAATTGTTGGTGGAATTCAACCCAGGTCCCTTACCGCGAGGCGACAATAACCTATTTCCTCTCGTTTCTCTCCCAGCAGAGACATTGGATAAAAACAACACCAGCAAATTTTAATAATTATAATCATTAAACAAATGCATTAAGAACAGTTAATGTCAAAATGTTACTCTTATTTGAAAAATCGCTCGATACCTTGACACCGATCACTGAAACCGTTCCTGCAAACTAGGTTATTAAAAACGGAAATGCGCCTTGTTTCCGTTCACATGTTTGACAATCAAGTAATTATAAAGGAAAACAAATGTTTAAATTGTTCTATGGGTACATATGACTGAAATATGGGGAGAAAATCAGAGTGACATATTCTTACATAACACTGGCCTGCACAATACATGTAATCTCTGTCTATGTTTTTATTGATTTCATATATCATTAACAAGTCACTTCTAACACAACAAGAAGTCTAACATTAATATGCAATTACAATTGACATGTGTTACAATTTTAAGTCTATAACGGAAATACTCTTTAAAAAGATGTTATCAAAATGATTGTTTGTTTTGTGTATTGGATTTAACGTTCCACCGACAGTATTTCAGTCATTTGGAGACGATGTCTACTTAAGTCAGATAAAGTGCTGCCACACCTGCAGTATCACGCCGTAGACTTGTGGCATTATACCACACCCAGTCACATTATCCTGACACCGAGCAAACCAGTTCTGGAACTACCCTTATATGCTGAGCGTCAAGCAAGGGAGCTATACCAGTACCATATTTTACGAATTTGGTATGTCGCGGCCGGGGATCGAACACACAACCTCCCGATTCCGGGGCGGACGCTCCAACCACTCGGCCACCGGGACCGGTTCCTAAAATGCTGTAATTGGATGCAAAATGATTTGTGGCCGATTGGTATAGAGTTTTAACTTTTAAACCTAAGACACTACTACCGGTCCGTAAAATTTGAATATGTCAACATTCCAACTGGTTTGTAGTAGATCGGTGGTTCTATCTAGGCAAGTCTGAGCATTCGGGGTCATTCTTCACAAATAATATATATGACTTAAATAATATAGCAAGTAAGGAAAACTTTAGAACAAAAAGGAAGAAACTAGCATTGATCAAATGATCAGATTCTGTGAGTAAAGTACCACAGTACTGGAGGCTTAAGCGGTGTCGTTTTTTACAATAGTACTGTAGCCTTTTTTTTTTTTAAATTCGAATAACTTTTTTCCAAACTATCGTATAAGAAATAAATAATATTCAGAAAATGTCATCAGACGTAAGGTCACCCTACACGATTTATTCGTCTTTCTGAGTGAAATAATGTGCCTAATTTGCGAAAAATATATTTGATTACATAGTTAAGATTCATTTTATACATCTATTCTTACTTAATTTGATGGAGATGTCTGGAAAAAAGTGTAACAGTCTCTGGTGCAAATTGCACGTTAAGAACGAGCGACAAACCTTATTAAAATCATTTCTGATAAATCTGTCTGTTTCATTTCCATTTTATTTCTACTGAACATGACCATTTTATGGAAATGTTTCTTGCATACCGGACAGGACCTTCCCATGCTTTCAGGGTTACTTGGAATTATTTTATGTCAAGCACTGTTCTTTAAAGAATTCATATGTTATAATGTCATAAATTTTGAACAAATCAAAGGAACTTTAAGTAAATTACTACGCTGCTATACGGTATAAGTATTTGCAAGAAAAGAATATGTCGTTATCCTATTCAGCTTTCAAAATACAGGATCAATGTCCTGACAAGTTATATACTCTGAACAAATTTTCTAAACGTCCATTTTATAAAATTCATTTTCATGAAAAACATTAACTTTTCATAAACCGACATAAAACAATTGAAGGGGCCTCCGTGGCTGAGAGGGTAAAGTCGCTGACTTTAACACTCACTCAGCGCCTCCCCACGTGGGTTCGAATTCCGGCAGGGTCATTAGGATTTTCATATGAAGAAGCCTTCCAGCTGGCTTGTGGTAGGTCGGTGGTTCTACCCGGACGCCTCCGTGCATTCGAGGTCTTCCTCTACCTGTAATTAGCTGGACGTCGCTATATGACTGAAATACTGTCGAAGCGACGGTAAACTCAAATAGTCAAATCTAGTCAAAACAATTGAAATAGGGAGATTTAACATAGTTCTCTATCAATCTTCACAAAGAAATTGACATCTGACTGTCGAGATTGACTGCGCAAGTTGATGACTACGATTTGTGACTTTTTGCATGAGGATCTCGTGCATTGTGAATTTAGCGCTAAATATTTTCAAAGCAATACACGTGCAAGGTCCATCTCGATAAAAAATGAAAGGACCAGAGCCGTCGGTATTAATGGTGCTGCTACTCCGATACGACAAGTTTGACTAATTTTGTCAATGAATCAATTTTGACAGAATAATAGAACTAATATTATATTTCTTTTAACCTTTGGCACCTAATTATCATTAACGTGTGTATTTAAATGTATTTGTTTTTATGTTTTATTCTTATATCTAAATCTAACACCAAGTGGACGTTTTTAAGGATGTTTTACATAGTAGACACCTAGAAACATCTCCAATTTCTTCGGCTGTTTAACGGAGATTCAAAGGACCCGCTGATTGATTCAGGTGCATGCTGAGCTGTACTTTAAAAAAGGTTATACTGAAATTGTTAGCAGGTCTAACTCGAACTCAATTGCCCATGCTTAGCACTAAATTAAGCTAACGTTAACGCGCGCGCGTGTGTGTGCGTGTGTGTGTGTGATGCGCTAAAAAGAAATCTGAACTCAACAATAAGATAAAACATCACCAGCATATGACTCGCACGTTTTTCTTTTTCTTTTTAGATTTGTTAGGGCGGCAGTGAGAATATCGTTCAAGTACATGCAACATGGTTATCTCATTGTCTTGTACTTCATACGCATGTTTTATGACACCCATAAGCACGTGTAATTACAGGCACACAAAGGAAACAAACACTTACACCAGCCTGATGAGGGATTTTATTACAATACTCAAGCTGGTTGTCTCTTATTATTGGTGTCTACATTGTTGTTTGGGGCCGTCAATCTAGCATTTTACCTCCTATATCTTCAACGATGCCAATTTTCTTTATCTGTGATGCAGCACCATACAGTGATGTGCTTCATCGGGATACTGATTAGTAACGGCTAGGCAACGAATCGATGCACATACCGATACAAAAGTATGGAAATTATTGATTAAGTCGTATTACAAATTTCTTGATTTTTTTTTACTTGCGTCAGTCAGATAGACAGAAGCTGACAGTTCTTGAAAAGCGTATTAAATTTTTATGCCAGAGTCCTGTCTGGTGTCATTTTTATGTATTGTAATCTTCACAAGGCTGTCTGTGTCAGAAACAAAATTCAGTGTATTAATAAATGTGTCAATGTGCCAAATTTGAATTGAGTGGTTAATACACCAGTATTTCGTCCTCACACACAAACACACCAAACAAAAGTTTCAATGAAGATTCATTGCTGTGCTTGCTGAAATTTTATGACTGAAGCGAAGAAAGATGTCATACAGTGTCAAAGTCAAGCGTTATGTTAAGGATAAGGGTAAAAACGTGCTACAGATTTGAAATTAAAAAGTGCACGTGCAACGATGCCCACCCTGAATGATATCATGAGTAAGTTAAATGAAACCTATCGCACATAAGTAGTAGTAAAAGTCTAATTTCTGTAATAATTTGCTCTTTTAAAAGACTTAAATTAGCACATTCGATTATACTATACTTGCCAGTGTAACACAAAGTAACTGCTACAGACGATTAAAATGACGAGAATGAGTTCATTGACATTGATGGATACAACGGCGATTTGTAGGAACCTTCTCTTGATGTGCAGCTCTGGGAGCCGGACACCAATGACCCACAGTTGTCTGTATGAAGCGCAATTTATGAAACACGCATGGCTTCAATTTGGCATTTGGAATGTTTCGTTTATGAAATAAACAAACGAATATTTCATTTGGAATTTAGTTTTAAAAGGCAGCATTACCAACATGCTCGGATTTCTTATCTCTGCGACTAGGAATTTATCAGGAAGTTATTTGTTTCGAAGAATACGCATGAAGTGTCTGTATGAATAAAGGGATTGTACACATATAGAACTTTGATACCTCGTAAAACGGATCATCGGTCGTAAATACTAAAGTTTATTCAGCAGGCATGGAAGAAAAAGCACGGAGCATTATATCAATAGCTTAAACTTCAGCAGGAAGTAAGAAAGTATTATTTTACAGGCGTTATAGTTCAGAACTGTTTTCTTTACCATCCTTAGAACCATCCATCAAAATATATCTAGCAATTATCATTATATAGACCTAACCTCATTAACCAGTGATTGGAAAACAGTGAAAATTACCTTTTGATAATTTTCACGCTTGAACTTGAACCCGACCTTTCGTTATAAAATAATCGGAGCGTCATTTGTGCTGGGTTTTACGCAAGAAATGACGTCATAAAATACGTCACGAACGCGAGGTAATCCCGCCAATTTTGACGTCTTTCTGAATAAAACCGCTAATTTCTGGCTTTAAAAGCATTAAATAAAAAGAAAAACTGTTTGTTTTGGTGAAAGATCGATGTATAATTTCATTAGTGAACATAAAAAGATGCATTTCACTTTTTATGTCCACTCAGTGAAATTATAAATCGATCTCACACCAAACGTACACTTATCCTAAATGTTATCATTTCGATATTTTTCACTAGGTCAGACCAGAGTCTTTGAGAAAGCATTCACGTGGTCTTATTACATTGTACTTTGGATTTATTTATAATTTGGTTCAAATGCAACGTCAAAGGCTATGTTTTCAAGGTTGGCTTTATGTTTAGTAAAATATTGAAGAGTGAGTATCTATCTCCGACATACAAAAATGACCCAATTGCCGCAATAATCTAATTTCGGATATCTTTTAAAAAACGTATTTTGACAATGGTGAATAGTAATAAATAAACTAAATCATAGACAATACAATCGTTAAGGTACTGGTGATTTGGATTTGTAACATAGACCAAGAGTGTTCTTTGGAACAAATGTGTCAACTTCTGAAGTGCGACGGAAAAAAGTGTGACGAAAAGACAGATTGACAGACGGACGGATGGACGGACAGACAGACAGACTACGGAAAAGTGATCAATATGTGTCACCTCTGCTTACAGCAGGTGACACAAAAATCATTAATATAAAATAATCAATATCAGGTCGAATACACTTGCCGAAATTATTAATTTGGAGGCAACGAGAGTTTCTGAAGGTAGTACCTTTTGACACTTCCTGTTTCTGAATAAAGCATTTGATCAACCAGAATTGACATTAAGAGTTCTGACAAAATATTATCAACGAATTTTGCAAACTCCACACAGTGATCTCCCTTGCAAGCAAAATATCACTGCTGTCACGTGATGATGGTTAACTAACAAAATGGCGTCTCCGTCTGCCGTCATAACAACAAAAATATTTTTTAAAATGATTTATTTTTTTACCACGAGACGATATTTGATTTTACTAAAGAAAACATACTAAGGGAAATGACACTCGCAGTAAAATAATATTTTTTGGAAAAAAGAAAAATAAACTAAATGCTGTTAATTTTTACTTGTGGTGGCAGTGGTTATATACAGCTGTAAGGGGAGGTAACTACTGCGTGGAGTTTGCAAATTTTGTAGAGTACATTCAGAATCATGTTAATCATTCATGATACCACATTTCAAATTTGTATCGTGCTTTTACGAGGCCGAAACTTACTAGAGATCATGAATGCACTTTTTAACGAAAGAGTCACAAGTAAAATGTTTGCGTCGAACCAGATGATCGGACCATACTGAAAATTAGTGATACAACGTTTGGATTCCAACAACCATCAAATGAAGCTAGTTAAAGAAACCTGGCGGTAATTTTTCAGATTCGGAATTTTGGATTGAGACAATTAAAACTTCATTCTATGGGGGCTATTTTACAGAAAGTATCACAATTGTTTCAATAGGTTTTCTGTTTAAATCATTGGTTAATTACCATGTAGCTGGTAAAGCATGTGATAAAGGTCTGTTGCCGAGTCATGAGATTCATTGAGAATATTTCATTGGCAATTTCGGCATTCAATTAATAAAACATATGTTTCTGTTTTTCTTTCTCTTTCAGGAGAGATGTATCGGCAAAATGCATATTTGGTTCATAGCCGTACTTAAGTAAAATGAACCCTCTCTCACCAACATTAAAGTTGAGGGGACATATTGCTTTGAAAATGTCGTTGGGTCTGTCAGTCCGTCGGTCAGTCCACTTTTATCCCAATCAATATTTTAGAACATCTATCTTCCTCAAATTTGATGGGGTGTTGAGTCATGACTATCAATATGGCCCCTATTGATTTTGGGGTCAATTTGTCAAAGGGTAAGTTCACAGCGACCTTGCATGTGAAAAACGTTTCCGATTGATAACTTTAGAACGCTTGAGGCCGCATAACTCAAACTTGATTGTGTATTTGGCCTTACTAGTAGGTGTCCGGATGGTTTTGGGGACACGAGGTCAAAGGTCAACGTCTCAGTGACTTGTAAATGTTTCCAGAGCAATCACTTAAGAACGATTGTGCAAACATCCTACAAACTTGATAGGATTTTAGGTCACGATTCTCAGGAGGTCCCCTTGTAGCAACGTTAAATGTCCAACCAACGCTTAATATCGCATTTGACGTTATATGTCGCTAGGCTGACGCTAAATGTCGCAACAACGCTAAATGTCGCAAAACCTCCTGACGGTATGTGTCGCATCTGTAACACAACATGTAGCAAATCAAAGCGCACAATGCGCTGAGAGACGGCGACGGGATTAACATTCTAAACCCAGCGTTTCTGAAGTTATTGAAGCAGTCACATGACGACAAAAACTCCACCCGCTGTAAAGGTCATGAACCTTTCATTCATAAAGAACTGCATACCTTAGTAGGTCATTCTCTTTCTCTAGTACTAGCGAATTCTATCTGTTGTTTTTTATGTGTAGAAATTGACCACGTATTTAATTATTTAAGATACTAGAATGTTTGCCTATCTATTTCAAAGTTAAGAACTGCCCTGGGAGGAACCTAACTCGCCATCATGCAAAATATTGTGTGGACTACTTTAGGTCAATTACATACATACGGAGGACTACTTTTTCTTTTTACAGGAGTAGATCTTCATGTACGTAAGATGGGTTGCTGTTCTGGTTAAGAAATGTCACGTATATTTTTTTCACGCTTAAAATTGATGCTTCCAGTGCAAAATAATGGCAAAAGAAAACATGTTAACAAACAGTAACACACTAAAAGCGGTTACGGTTATGATTTAAACGCCTGTGTAACATATTCCACTCGTATACGTTAAAGCAGAATCGCATTGCATGGATCCGCACTAAGCGCGGAGAGGTACAGTTAAAAATGTTGTGGAAAATATGCAAATTAGCAAGGCCTGATTTCGATTTTCAGCATTAGACGGCTATCGCCGTCTAAATATTACACTGCCGCTATATGCTGCAACATCAACACTAAATATCGAACTCCTTTAAAAGTGGAATAATAATCCCATAGAACAACATATCATATAATCCCATTGCCAGACAATCGTTAATATTCATTTCAAGTTGTTTCCCTTTTGAATAGGTAAGAGTGTAATCTCATGGCAGACTATAGTCAACAGTACAAACACACGGAGCAGTAAGGGCACGTTCAAACGGAACAGTTAGGGCAAGTAAACTTCGGACAGAAAAAAACAAAGTGCGTACTACAAATTTGTTACGAGATGCAGTCTGTACTTACTCAATGATGACAACGTTACTACAATGCATAAATAAGAAAGAACCTTTTACTAAAGTTCATTCAACTGTTTACAAAAATAAACTAAATATGCATATTCCGCATATCCTCGTCAATTTTCCATAGACACTCCGTATGTCTCCGTTAACGAATCACGACTGCATAAATTAGTGACGTAGCAGATAAACAAATTGTGATTTCAATATTTATTAAATCTCCGACGTTGTTGTTTCCATGATCTAATTTAAATTGCGCTTGTCTTTCGTAGACATATAGAATGTATCTAACCTCAAGGTGATATAATTTCAAAATCGATATTTTTTTCGGTGAGATATACTCCATATCTACAGAAAACAAACAGTTTCTATATCTCAAACTGGCATAGAAAAGTCTGGGCCTTTACGGTCGTGCCCGGTTTATCACGGTATCCCCTAGCTCATTGTTACGGGATGCGTCGGAGGCTTAAACAAGGTCAGTAATACTACAAAAGAGTGCACATAAAGGGGTGCGACATTTAGCGGTGATGTTGCGACATAAAGCAGCAGTTCAAGTTTTTGCGACATTTGGCGTCACAGATGCGACATGTAACGTCAGGAGGTTTTGCGACATTTAGCGTTGGTTGTGACATTTAGCGTCAGCCTTGCGACATATAACGTCAAGTGCGACATTTAGCGTTGGTATGACATTTAACGTTGCTACACCCCTATCGATTTTGGGTTCACTTGGTCAAAGGCCAAGGTCTTGGAATGTAAAAAATCAGTTCAGATAGATAACTGAATGCGTATTTCGAACTATCTGGTAGTTGACCTCTTTTGATTTTGGGATCACTAGGTCATAGGGTCATAGTCACAATGTCCATGAATGTTAAAATTGTTTTCGATCGATAATTTGAGAACAGTTACAGTAGTAAACTTATGTGATTCAGGCTCGTATATCAGTTAACTTGTAATGTGTTTGTTTTCCGTAATGGTCATGCTTTTGACCGAACATTAAGGTGAGCCTACGTGTCGTACCAACAGCTCTTGTTTAAATGATAGAAACGAGAAACGCAAGCATTTGATCTGCTGTTCATCGGTTATCTGTGACCATTTCCCAATCTACTTTTCACGGAGTTCAGTTTTAAGAGATATTTAAACAAATTCTTCGATTGTTCAGAAATGTTCTTTGATCGTGGCATTCTTTTGATAGTTTTGTACTTTGACTGTTGCTTTTCGTTTGCGAATGGATGTTTTACATTCAGTGTAAACCATGTTTTTATCGTCGATGTCATCGACTTACTTATATAATTTTTGGAAGAAGAAATGAAATAACTAAGCCATGTCCTCGTACAATATTCTCCTTGATAAATGGTAACTAATTTCTTTAAAAGGTTACATCATGGAGGCTGTTATGGCCTCTTAATGGATGCAAATACGTACTAGATTAATTATATCTGAAACAAATAGTTCAACGTAGAACACTCCCTTGTTTCTGATTTCTTGTCATCTCCAATGTGCTTGGATTGCTTTTACATCATCTAGAAGGATATAAGTTTCGGGGAGTTGCTCGATAAGTTCATCCAGTTTATTTAAATTTTTAATCATGAATGGATTGTATATAAACAAGACACATAGTAATCATTCCTTGCAGAGTGACTGTGGCACTCCATGAAGCTGATTACAGAAATGTGGAGTGAAATTGTAGAGTAGCCTGCGGCTCTGACAATTTTCTATAAACAATCAGACTTTCATATTTATTAAATAATGCTTTATCCGTTTTTGAAAGGTTGGAGAAAAAATAGTTTGCTATTTCGCTGCAGTATTCTATAAGCAATGGCTTGAATCCCAAGCAACAACCCCCCCCCCCCCCCCCAAAAAAAAACAACAACAACAACAAAACAAAACAAAAAACAAAAAAACTCAAAGAAACAAACATTTCATTGTTTAAAGGTCATGTTTTCTATTTTATTGTATTAGTTAAAATGCATGCCGGCTTAATCATACATTTGAATTTTCTAAAGCTTCCATTTTTGGGATGCTTTTCTACCTTATGTAATGTTTTTGTGATGGATTTATTTTTTTCTTTAGTTTTATATTTTATAT